>CM065776.1:16361363-17561363 GCA_033296515.1 Macrochelys suwanniensis | reverse complement strand
ACCCAGCACCATCCGTTTTTTTTCTAAATAAATTATAGGGTTGGGATTTTGGGGGGTTGGGGAGTTATAATGCATGTTTACTCTGTACACATCCCCTTCAAAAACTTGGCACAAAATAGCTTTTTTTATAGCAGTTATGTTCTATTGGGTCAAAATCGATTTAAAAACAGCACTTAAATGCGTATGTGTACGTTCATAGTGGAGTACTCTATTGAGTACTTTAAACATTTTCTAATTAAAGGCTTACAGAAGAGCCTGCAGTGGCCTTAAAGAAGCTGTTATATCCTTTCATATCAATTTTCATAGGATTCCATGACAATTCTTTTTCTTGTTTATAACTAAATACTTAGCACTGTGTATCAAAGCACGGAACAAATGTTAACTAAACACATCTCTCACATTAACAAACGTTACTAATGAATCCCCAAGACACCCCCATATGTAAATTAATTATAATCTTCAATCTTTTTAATTACTACAAACAGATTTTTTTTTAAAGCAAACACACTCAGAATCCAACACAGTAGGGTTTCTTCCCACCGCCAACCTTGGGACAAATGTAGCCTTGATTAAACGTCTCTTCAGATTTCTAGCAGCAGTAAAATTGTCCCTCTGTCCTCAATTAGTCTAGTTGTGCCCTGGTTTTGCAGCACAAATGTGGCCAGATTTTTTAAGTCCTTGTCCTCAATGGGAGTGGCTGAGTGCAGAGCACTTTTGAAAATCCGGACGTCGTATAAATCATCCGCTTTTTGGACACCAGAGAACACCCAAGGGCCTGATTCCAGAGTCAGCTGGGGAGAATGGGGGCTTTCCATTAACTTCAATGGACATTGGAGGAAAGGATAAAAGCAAAGTTTCACTGGCTTTTGCTGATTTAAATTAGATGTTTATTCAGTAACACACAATTTTCTTTTTTGATGTGCACATAATTGATAATGTTCAAGCATTGTTTTCATTTAATTAATCTGAGATAGTACTTCAGAATTATCTCTGATACTTTTCTTATTTTAATAAACACTTCCTACATTCAGTTATTATTATTAATACGTTTTAAAGGGGGAGTTGATAATTAACAATATGGGCCACACTCTCAATTGGCGTAAAACAGCATAAACCACATTGGTTTCAATGTAGCTACACTATTAACACCAGCTAGGGAGAAGGCTCTCTAAACCTTTCTGCAATCATCCCGTGAATTCAACATCACAAAACAATTAAGGATTTAGTTTATCTGGTATTGGATTCAGTTTACTACTGTATTCCACAGGGTGGAAAGAACTCTGGAGAGCTATTGTTTGGGATGTTAATGATCAGTATTATGTAAAATATGACTTTCATATAACCATTAATAGTGAGCAAGTTAAGGGTCAGAGTTAAGTGGGTGAAGGGAGCGTGTGCCATATTATACAGATATATAATCTCCTGCTTAAATATATTATGGTCTGTTAGAACTGTAAATGCTTCATGGTAAAATGTCCATCCATTATAGTCTAATTCCAGCCATAATAACTCTCTGCAAGGCTTGGGTGTATTTCTAGTTGGAATAGTCCAAAGTAGGAAAAAACCCCTCAAACAATAAAACTGAAACTTTCCCTTTCCAGAAATTAATTTTGAACTATGTAGCTTTAAAATAACAGATACCAAGGTGACGGAAATGGTACAAGAGCTTCAGGTAGGTAGGTAAAAGCATGTGCACTAAACAAAGGAAGCTTAAGTTCTTACAATTGAATAGCTCTTACAAACAAACAGTTTCCGGCTTTTCCCATGCTAAAAGATGAAGTGCTGAGCAGCAGAACACTATAAAAAGTTATATGTAAATAAAATATTTCTATTTAAGGAGGACATCTTGCCTTCTTAAAATTAAACTGCTTCCTAAGCTCGTTTAAGTGCTATGCTTTGACAGTAGTAATTATCTCATGTCACTTAATATGATATAATGTCTAATTATGTGTAACGGATATGCCTTAATTTTCAAGGAAACAGTTTCTGTTTTGCACAACTGAAACATGGTATGGTGATTAAAATGTAATTTTCACTCAAGCAGTAATGCATATTTTCCTATAAACAGATACCTAAATAAACACATCACTGTCTTTGCAAGACAGACTGTTAAAAATAGGGAAATCCCATATTATTCTGCTCTTGATTACAATAGCTGTATAATCATGAAAATCATCGATTTCCCACCACTAATAGACCCTCATATCACAGCTAATGTTAAATAGCCAAATCCATATTGTGAAGCAAATCAAAATGGTTTCAGGTCACTGAAAATATATATGCTATTTAATAACTGCATCGAAGCCACTTCATGTAGTTTCATTAAGTGATACCAGTTCCTATATTCTGAACACATACAGATAATTTATCTCAAAGCTTTCTTAAAGCAATCCCTGTTTATGTCATATGTATTCACAATAAAAAAAATACCCCAAATCTGTTCCATCAAAACTGAAGAAAATAGTTCAGGAGACATGACAGATGTAACCATTTCACTTGTTGCATCAAATTAAGCCTACTTATTCCAAAGAATGATCTTTATGATTTTTCTGTGATCTTATTACAATCCCACAAACTATGCAAGAGCTATTAGGATTAAGATGCTACGATATCAGAACTGAGTTCATTTTACCATTGCAGTGGATAACAATGCAAGTTTGAAATCTGTATAATACCAGTGTGGGTAATGCAGATTATTTATTCCTTGATACGATCAAAAATACTTCATCATCAATGGCAAGAAAAAATACTTTGGCTTTTTCAAACTTTCCCCCCTCAATTTGACAGCTCTATTTTGTTCCACTTTCCAAGAAGGTAAAACTAAGAAGATTGCTTCACACTGAGTTTTACTTTTCATACCAGCCTTACTCTCAGCTCTGAATTACAGCTTCAGTGGAAAGAGTGAAAAAATGCTATTCTATACACAGGTTACAGTAAATCTATTTTTTAAAGTACATGGAAGAAACAGGCTGGTATTCGCAAGTGTTTTCTACGTACAATCACTGCTTCTGGTTCAAACTCTCTAAAACTTTTATCATACCATATGAAATTGATACTAAATGTGCCTACCAAAAAATGTGTTACGATGAAATTAATTTGCAGAGGAACAAAGCATATACAATCAAATTCTGCACTGTTAAGTTTGATCAGATAATGCACATACAGCCGGTCATTTGTCCTGAAATAGATCACCTGCTTATAATTTATTTTTTACCATTACATTTTTTTGAGTAGGCTAACGTATATTTTTCACTCACCCTCCACAATTTTTTAAATCTCTTCACTCTGGACAGTTTTGATTTGTTCATTCCTGATGTCTGCAGGTCAGATATGTATCCTATGTAGCAGCAAGTATGTTCTACATCAGCTTGATGTCCAAAACAGTAAAGTGCTAGTTATTCTTGAAAACAGAGGCACTCCCTAGCTTTTAATGCTGCTTCCAATAACCACACAGTTCACAGCTCAGCATAAAGTAACCAATAGCTGAACATGACATTAAAAAAAACAAACACGCTCTACAGAGATCATAGAGGGAGCAGTCTTGATCCATCCAATGATTGATTTAGGTCAGGGAAAAAAATATTGTCAGACATCCAACCTTAAGAAGACTCATGAACTGAAAATGGTGATGGTTTGAAACACAGTCACACTTAGTTTTAACTTACTTATGGATTGCTTTAATCCTACGTTAATAAAACCCAAAGCTGCTTCAAAATATATGGAAATGAACAGACAGTAAAAAATGTCTGAAATAATCTCTAGTGGAATGATGCTAAGAGTTTCTTCATGCAGTAGCTTCAATTTTGTTTAATTATGTTCCTTGGCATAAATTCAGCAAATGGAAAACGAAGGATTAAGAGCATTAGAAACATACTTTTTTACTGAAATTGAAACTCATTATTTCACCATCTATTTCTGGAATGAGAAACTACATTTGTTTACAGAACTTTCTTATTTCTTTTAAACAAGTACTAACTGTGAGACAGATCTTTATAGCAGCTGATTGTTCTAGTAGCTATCACAAAAAAAAAAATCTTCAGTCATATCACTTCAGCATGCAATCTAGTCACATCACACCAGATAAGCAACATCAGCCATGGTCAGGACTCTGATAGGTGGACCTCAAAAGAAAAACCACACACTTCTCCAGGAAGTGCCCTTGATGACTGAATAGATTTCACCTTTCTTTCTGAGCCAACAGTAATGTAGCACTGTGCTTCTGAAAGTCAGCCTTTCAGATGAAACACAAAAACAGGTCTTCACTTGTAATGATCATTAAACATTACATGGCTCTTTACACAAGAGCAGAGAGGACATCCCTAGTGTCCTATCCAAATTCTAGTTCATTCTTCATGATTTACGTTCAACCTGCCTAAACTTCACCTACAGTTTTAACTGGAAACAGAAATATTGCATAGTGTTGCTGGGTACTGTGATTCCAGTGTACATAGGACCAAATCTCAACATTCTTATTTAGTGCTCATGAAGTTCTTGTGAAACACACTAGTAAAGTGTATCTCATGTCTCCCTCTAGTGTCTCAACCACTAGAGGATTAACAACCTACTACTGCTACCAACTCTCCTTTAGCTCAAGAGGCAAAAATCTATAGAGCTATGCTGTGGATCTGAAGCTATAGGGATGAAATCCTGCTGCTAACAGTTGCAGTGGGTCATCAGTGCACTTCTGAAGGCAAAATCCTTACGGAAATAAAAACGTGAATAAGTTCAGGATTTGGCCCATAGTTTGTAACTGTAAAGAAATTCAATACTATATGTGAGACTTTATTTCTAAAATGACTATCAAGTTTGGTTCACATATGAGAGAAACATTTTTATTAGTTTCAGAAGTGACAGACTGGTTTTGTGGATTTACTTAGTTCTTGATACGTTTGTTCTAATGTTTGATGATAAAGGCCTGATCCTACTTTCAGTGAAGCCAATGAGAGATTTACCATTAACTTCAATGGGAGCACGATTGGATCCTTGTTTAATAACGAATAAAAGCCCCTCGTGTCTGATAGAGATACTTATTACATCTACTTTGATGCTTTATAAGTACTTTGCCTTAATAATGAGTTTCAGAAATTCTCTAATCACACTGATTCAGGATAGGATCCCAACTCTATTTTCAATCATGCTGACAATTTGCTATTAATCTAATTAATACTGAAAAGACAGATAAAACAATTTCATATTCATAGGCACCTCGGGATTTAGAAGATACAAGAATCTCTAGCATGTACTCTTGAAGTTATGTGGTATTTGTACTTAAGAATGTAGTCGTTGTAGCTAAGCTGTATGTAGAGCAGTGATGACATGGAGACAAAATAAATTAATAGTGATAAGTGGAGCAGTCACATAACCTTTCCCCCCTTAAAAAAGGAGTAGTAACTTAAGCAACGAGAATCTTCAGGTAACTGTATTGCCTGCAACCAAGCCATAAGAATTGAACTATTATCTGCTATATGCCACTAAAAACATGGCTGTCCAGTAAGAGCTGCATCAACAGGACCGGGCTGGGATTCTAGCTCCTTTACAAATCAATGTCTTAAAAATGGTTGGGATGCAGGAAACTTCATCCTGCCCTTTTATCACATGGTGCAAAGAATCTTATACAATACACATTGTTTCTTCTCTTAGTGTTTTCATCTGAGATTTGCTATTATTTCACTTAGGATTTAGTGTCTGATTATATGTACGTTGTAGAATGAGTGTGATCTTCAAGGAAGTACAGTATGTTAGGTCTGAACTGACAATCGCTGATCTGTGAAAGCTGCTCTTATCTCAATGGTCAAATTTGCACTTTTGTTTGTACCTAGGTATCCCAGCCAGTCCCCAAAGACAATCTGAGGTCTATACTACCAGGCCTCCTATTTTTCCAGAGTTCTCATAGCTCACAGGTCTCTGTGACAGAACTCCTGTACTAATTCCAAGGCTTGGAAGGGGAAGGAGAAGGAAGATCTGGACATGGGAAGACGGAAATGAATAGACACTGGATGAAGGCCATTCATATATCTGGAACTAGGTTGGTTTTGCTGTGACTGAAGATGACAATGGACCAAGTTCTCTGGTCCAGCCAAGGATCAGCCAGACATAGAGGCTTACAGGCCATGCCCCTATGTTCTAGCAACTCTCTTTATTCTTGGAACAGGAAGAGCAGTGGTCTAAGAGATGCTGTGCTGGCACTATGCCACTTGGGGATTCCCCTACATAGGGAGAGGGATTCCCCTCCTCAGGTAGTCAGTTTTAAGCTACTGCAATCAAACTACTGAAGCAGAGGCCAGAACCTGGCCCATTCTGTTCTTATCTTAATGCTGCCCACCCTCTCTCTCCTATTGGTGTTCACAGTATAGGCTACAGTCAAGGGAAGTACAGTATGCAATTCATCTAGTTTCCAGTGGCTATCCAAAATGAAATCGATTAATTATGTTTGAGCCAATCTCTTTAAGCAGAAAAAGAATCCACCTTACAGTACTTGCCTTCAGAAGCATAATAGGAACTTCTGACCCTTACTTCCTATAATGAGTGTACAGGCTGAAAAATGTTCAGTGCAATCCTTTCACTTGCATTGATCAATGCTTATAAATAGCATTGTATACCTGGGTCAAGGTCAAGGTGAACACTATTCGGTCTTGCGGCTTTCTTCTTTGTGGTTTGGGTATTATGAATAGAGCCAAGAGAAATTATGGTTACATCTGAATTAAATCCAGTTTGGAGTCATACAAAATGCTTTGACAGCTTTGTGGGCTTCCAACATTTCAATCTGACTTTTTCCCTAGGTGTAGATTTCATGATAAAGGCCTAATTTGCAAATAATCGATAAGAGTTAATTTGCCAAACTCCTTTATCTGAAACACGTGCTTTGGAAAAATCACTTTTCACTGTATTCAAAAGGCTGAAGCCCACAAATGTTAAAGCCACAACATTCAGTAAGTACCTTGATTAAGATGAGGGACCTGAAAGGGCGCAGAACACAGCCCAACTGGTATTACCAAGCCTGATCAACATTAAGTCCACTCCTTCTTTCTGTACACCCTGACCTGACACTCAGGCTCCATTCAGTAAAAAAGTGCCAACAGTCCAGTGGTTTTTATCTTCAAATCAATAGCTGCCCTTCCTTTATTAACCCATTGATCATTTACCAGATGAACTACACTTTGTAAGAAAAGTACAGTAGACCTGAGAGAGAGAGAGAGAGAGAGAGAGAGAGAGATGAAGAACACAACTCCAGGCTTTGGATTCTATAAAGGGAAACTGACATTTGCTGAAAATGGAACAAATACCACTTTGCATAACAAAATCTTTTCCCCCAGAATTCTTATAGCCCCGTCCTCTCCCTCAGTTCTGTCAACATGGCTCCCTTATTAAAAACCCTTTGTTTTCCACATTGGCAATGAGAAGAGTGTGATCAATCTCTTGCTCCCCTCATTATCATCTGCCTACTCACTGGCTCCCCTTGTTCCTCCCAAGCCTCCATTCTGACCGTCCCCTTTCTACCTTCCCCCAAATTTATTTGAATACATTTGCATCTCCCTCTTCTTGTGTCCCAGTCGCCTTGCTTCCCTTTCTTCAATCCCTTCCCCGGTAAGCTCTCTTGGACACCACTAATGCTGCAATCCTGTACTAGATCCAAGTATATAATAAGCCTACTGCACTGTCTGTTCAGCCTGTAAGCTCCTGGGGCAGCAGCGGGGGCAGTGTCGTACACGTAATTACTGGGCAGTGCAGAACCCACTGTCAGCTCTCAGTAAACCATAGCCCTACATGTCTCAACAGCTCTAAAGCAGTGTCCATTTTTCTCTAGAAAGACATAATTGTCAAACATTTTTAAAATATATTTATCATTCAATATCATACAGGTAGTGTTGCTAACAGACTCTCCTTTCCCTACAGGCGTCTACTGCCACCTATTTCCTGTTAAGCAATTTCTACCTTTTAAAATTTATTTTTCTTGTTTTTTATATTTCCCAAAATCAGAATATTTTTTCTTAATTTCATATTTGGCTTTGATTTCCCCCCTCCTGTATTTTCCTTTCATACAATATCTGTCCATATAATAGCTATCTTACTAAATGTATCCATTCCAGGACATTTTTATCCCATCTTCTTTCTCTAACATATATAATAACAATTAATAACATTTAGCTCTTATATAGTGCTCTTCATCAGTAGATCTCAAAGTCCTTTACAAAGGAAATCAGTGTTATTATCCCCATTTTACAGATGGGGAAACCAAGGCACAGTGTGGCACTGAGACCCGCCAATGTCACTCAGCTGGCTAGTAGAGCTGGAACTAGAACCCCAGTGTTCCGAGTCATTGTTCAGTCCCCTATGCACTATGCCTCACTGTTTCCCTTGTATATACACAACACACTATTGTACTGTATATAGTAAATATAATATATAGAGCAATATATGGAATATGGCTGGGATTTTCAATGTATTTTGACCATTTTACCATTAAAGGGGCTCCGATTGTGTCACTGTATTGCACAATCCACCTTGGATATTTCTAAGATGCCTTTTACCTATCTAAGTGCAGGTAACCTGATACCATCCCACTAATGAAAACATATGAAGGTGGTAAAATACCTTAGCAGTTCATAACACAGCTTTGCTCAATAAAATCATGTAAGGCTGGGCAGTGGCGGCTCTATGTTTTGTGCCGCCCCAAGCATGGCAGTCAGGCAGCTTTCGGTGGCATTTCTGCGGGAGGTCTGCCGGTCCCGTGGATTCGGCGGCGTTTTTGCGGGTGCTCCGCCGGTCCCACGCTGTCGCCATTCCCGCTGCCGAAGCCATGGGACTGACAGATCTCCCGCAGACACGCCGCCGAACACTACCAGACTGCCGCCCTCGCAGCTACCGGCAGGCTGCCCCCCTGCGGCTTGCAACCCCAGGCACGTGCTTGCTCTGCTGGTGCCTGGAGCCGCCCCTGGTTATTAGTCTGCAATCTAGCACATAGCAAGGGATTTCGTTGACTTTGGAGCAGCTCGGGACAGAGACTGTGACTTTGAGAATCACAATCTCCCTCCCCATTGCTGGAGAGAAAACTGTGCTAGACTCTCCCCAGCACACTGGTGCAGCTATGCTGCTGGATGTGTCTTTGCAGGGGCAGGGTTGGAAGGGGGCAGAGTTATGACGCTGTACGATGGATACATGACCAGTTATATCGTTAATATTGACACTGTTAGTCAATTACAACAAATCTTGTCCAAAGTATATCATTGTCAAGGCTGAATCCTCACTCTGTCACTCCGAGTGCAGGAAGTGGGGGCCTGCCAGGATTTTAAAAAATTAATACTTGCCACTCTAGGCTTGTATTAAACACCCAGTGTTAAAGCTTTTCTCTGACCTTGGCTTGGTAAACGCTGCCACCACCCAAATGCAAGAAAAAAAACAAAACCCCTTGGACTCAGGAAGGAGCACTTGGGAATTCCTCCCTCTGGGGTACCCCCAAGCCCTTTCACCTCTCCCCCTCCAGGGAAGAGCTGAGAAAGAAAACAAAGGAAATTAGCTGTTTTCCCCAGCTAATCAAACAGCACATTCACAAACCTCTTAGGACACCAAAGATCCAATACTGTACTTAAAAGAAGTAAATTTTATTAAAAACAAAAAGAAAGAAAATACATTTGGAACTTAGGCATTTGCTAGATTCCAAAAGAGCAATTCCAAAAATTAAGCACCCAAAATGGCTTCTTGTGGGGTTCAGCTTAAAGATTACAAGCAAACAAAAGCATCTGTGGTTAGCACAGAGAAGATCCCCAAGCCAAAACAAAAAAATAATCTAATCATGTCTACGTAAACATTCCCTATCCCAATGAATCCTGCTAGGTATAGAAAATAATTGTTCATACCTGGTTCAAATCTTACACGGTATTTCTGTTTATAGTATTACTGCTCCATGTTCCTGCAGCCCAGACCAACCACAGATAAAGGAAAAGTTTCTTTTCCCATTTAAAAAGTTCTAGCCTTCCTATTGGCTCTTTTGGTCAGGTGCCCACTTATTTTTCTTTACCTGGGGGACTTTTTAACCCTTTACAGGTAAAGCAAGTAAAGAACAGCTACCAAGAGGGATTTTACAGCTAACTGGCTGGCAGGGTGTCTATCAAAGGGAGCTACCTCACCCCTCCCTTTATTTATCACAATCATGTAAGCTGTCATTGGTAAAGTTATGATTTGCTGAATATGATTATCCTATTTGTATGCATGTATCATTTTTATATCTGAAGTTCTGAATATTGACTATGTACCAGTATATCAAATGTGTTTGCTCCTGGGGTAACACCCACCAGGTAGTTTACATCCACTAAAAGGAGCATTCTGACCAATGGACTGAGGACCTTTCCAATCTTTTGTAAGTTAAGTTACCAGAGATTTTACAAGCCAGCAGTTTATTCCATCATTGCTTCAAACCTGATACAAGAGTTTTGCAATGAGTGTATGTATTTGATTTCCTTAACCATTTTAATTCTCTTCTCTTTCTTTTCTCTTATAAATAAATCTTTAGATATTAGATACTAAAGGATTGGCAACAGCATGATTATTTGGTAAGATCTGAGTTGTATATTGACCTGGCTATGTGGCTGATCTCTTGGGATCAGAAGAACCCTCATTAACCATCATTATGTCTAGTGTCTGGGTGGTGAAACAAGGGCTGGGATATCTGATATTTCTGACTTCTTGTTAACCAGAATGGTGAGACAGAAGTTTACTTGTGTTACTGGGTTGGTATATCTTATGGAAGAATAACCACCAGTTTGGGGTAGGTCTGAGCAGTTTGTCCTGAATCTGGTATTCTCAGCTTTAACCAACTGACACATGATGACAGGAGTCAAAATTCCACCCACCCAGAGGACCCTGCTTCCCTCTCCCCCAGCCATACACAGGAAGTGGGAATATGGTACAAGAAAGTAAATTAAGGAGGATAAATTATATTGCCTCTATTCTCTTATGCCAGCGTGCAGGATTTGCCACTGTCTGTCCTGAAATCAGCACATGATTAGACTGTAACTACATTTTCAACCCAGTGTTCAGGACTTCAGCCACACGACTCATGAATGAGAATCATGTGGCTAAATCTCAGTGAACCATGTGGAAAGACACGTCTGGGAAACTAATATCCTCCACTGCCCACACCAAGCCCCCAGTCACTAACTCCTTGAGGTGCTGATTCCGGTTACATGCTCTAACACGCTTTGTGTCCGATGTTCAGTGTCAAAATCTAAGACCAAAACCAAACATGGTCTTTGTCAGGTTCTTACAGTCTGGCCAATTCAAGCATTTGAAAATCATAAGTCAAAGTCAGGCCCAAAAATCATGAGATGGTCTTAAAAATACATGAGATTTTATATATATAAATGTTGGTCCATTTTAGTTGCTCTCTGATTTCTGAGCCTTTAGGTTGCACTTGCTTCATATTTGCAGTTTTCTTGGGTATCATGAACTTTTTTTAAAATTCCCATGCATTTCTCTATTCCAGCATCAGGGGTTTTCAGAAATACACCAAAAATCACGAGACGCACAATAAAATCTCCAGAGTTGGCACCACCGTTCTTAGTGATATTGTAAAAACGCATTCTGGTGTTTGGCATAACACACTCCAAAGCCCCAAGATAGAAATTTGACAACAGGAATACTTGTTTAGCCAAATGTATACACAGAGCTGCAAGTGTCACCTTGCTGGCTCAATGAAAGGACCATAGCAACGAGTTGAGGACAAGAATGTTTTAAGATCTACTTTTTGTTTTTGCTGCTTCATTTCCAGTATGTCGAGATCCTCAACCTTTTATGGATTAGTGCAGTACTTCAGTTAAATACAATGAGCCAAAGTCATCTCAGTGCATTTACACTGTATACATTGTGTCCTCTGTTATACTCCTGCAACCCTACTGAGAGCAGTGGGGCTGCATGTGTCTATCTGAAAGCAGAATTTAGCCCATTGTTTACAGCAGTCCTAAGATTATTCTCTGTGCCCACTTTAATGTGGGGGAAATCAGCCACAGGATAGCAGTTTTGCTTATGCTGACTGATTGTGTGACACTGCCAGCACAGTGTACCCTTTTCATTGGGACATAGGGACGTGCCAACAAGAAGACACTCCTCCGCCACAGTGAAGTCAAACTGGCAGTATTGATACCATAAATCTCTCTCTGTAATACCACTGGACTATGCTCTACTACTGCATATATTTAAAAACAAACAATAGTAAAAAGAAAACAAATATATCAGAATTATTAACATACCATAAGTAACTTGCTAAGGATTTCCTACTCCACCCAGGAGTAGTTGACAGTGGGGAAAAAAAGAGAGCAACTGTTTGAGGAGCAATGTGTCACAAATAGTTGTGTCACAAATAGTTGTGAAAGATGTAGAAGAATATCTGTTTATACATTAGACTGCAAAGCTGTGTCTGGTGCACAGGGTTTGTAAATGAGCTGCTGTGGTGCCTAACACTATCCACCATAGCCACCTCTGTATGCAATGCCTCACTGTTGAATTCAAATGTCAAATATTAGCTTGACTTTTTCTGAATTATTAGCTGTGGAGACATAAATTTATCCTGACTGTATTACTTATGTGAGACAGAGTTAAACCGAGTTCTACTTTACACATTGGCCCAGACACTCAGCTGCACAGAGGGGATTGCCAGGGAGCTGGTTACAAACCCTGGCTTCTCAGGGCAGATATGTTCTGTCCCAAGCAGTGGCTTAGGGGCTACTCTAACTTCCATTATCTGACAATGGCCGATAAGGAACCATCTGCCAGTTAACCATATAGCCAGAGTACACTGAGCTTTAGTGACACCCCCAACATCAGGCATCAAGCTATACTAGCCCTGTAACAAGTGCAAAGCTCCCGCATGCCATAGGAATTCTCATCTGTCCAGAACAGGCTATTTTCTAGTCCCTCGGGTGACATAAAGAGGGCAGAAGTAACCAAGCAGCTGACCCATGAACTTCAACAAATAAATAAACCCTGTTCTATCCTGGGGTATTTTTCTTGTTGTTTTTTAAGCTCTGTTTGACCATTACAAAACTGGGGCATTAATGACCAAAGAAAAATTAGGAGTCCAGAATGAGTACACAAGCTAAATATATCTTGGAAATTAGTATTATTACTCTGATTTTTATAAGCCATGTGGATTTGTGGAATATAAATCCTCTTCTATTTACACATAGTTGGTCAAAGAAAAAACCCAGTCCTTATTCACCCAAGGAAGGGCCACAGGACTGTACCTTTCTGACTCTCCCATTACAATCTCATCTATAAAACTTCCCCTTTACTGATATTCAACCTTTTTTCCTATGCCAATTACATTTACCAGCTGATAAGTGACATATTTACTAATCGATTTTTCAAAAGTTTTACCTACCTAATCTTCCTGGTACATCACAAATGTTGAAAACCCTAGTACTTTTTGTGAGCCTGACATGCATTCAGCTATGGCTCAGAGTTATGTTCATAATTCCCCAAATCGATTTGGCAATGAGACCAGCAATTTTCATCCCTCCACCAATCTCAGGCAGAACAGCACAACAACCAAATGGGCTGTGTGACAGACTGACAATATCTTGTAATGCCCTGAGTCAACCTTAGGGAATTAAGATAAACTTTCAGAATTAAATTCAAACTTATTAAACTGGGCTTAATACCTGTGGGGCACATTGTATTAAAAATGCAATGGTGTATGTGCTGTGGCATTGTATGTACCTTCTCTAGTAGGGAGGGGAGGGATGCTAATGAACTTCCTCATCATCGGCCTTTGACGCCATCCCCGCTGGAGAGATACGCATATACTAGCTCTAACAGAATTCTCCAGAGACCAACAAACAAAGAAGAGACTTTTGGATAAATAGCCTCAGTTTAAACTAACGCAGGGCCTTCTTCCTGATCCAGCAAACAGCACCTCTGGTCCAAAAGGAGATCAGCAAGGGTGGGGTTTTGAAAGGCTTTTCCTGACAACGCTCATATTAGAGTTGGGATGAACACTGGTAAGCTCAGAAGATAGCATGTGTTCAGGTTCTTTTATTGTTTTTATTTTTTTTTCTCTGTAATGCTTTTTACCTTAAGAAAAAAAATAGGCTTGCACAGAAAAAGCTGTGTTGTAACTTATCTCTCTATAGCCCTGACACTTATTGCCAGTCTCTGAAGAGAAAGCAAGCAGGTCTGTTTAGGCAGACTGTCTTTGGTGGAGAATACACAGTGAAGGCCAAGGACCATTCAGGCTGGACATACCATGCTCAGAAGCAGTGAGGCAGTGACATGCAGGTCTCCACCCATCAAGGCAACGACTGGGGAGCTGGAAGCTTAGAGTGGGAGCCCGTTGAACGCTGAAGGGAAACACAGGTGCAGTTGCCCTAAACTGTGACAGGCTGTCCCTTTATCTTCTGGATAGTAGGCATATGTCAACAAAAGGCAACACTTCCCAATAATTTTCACTGTTAAAAATATTTCAGAACGTACCGGCCACTGAAAAACTGTGTTTGGATTAAAACTGGTAAAGGAGGAATGTTTTCCTACATTTTCAAAAGTTACCAGAGATTTCGGATGCCTCAAGTGTTGGGTGTCCAACTTGAGACCCCCAAAGGCTGATATCTAAAATGTAGAAGGATGGTCCAATGGTGGGGTGCTAACCAGAGAGCTGAGTTCAATTCCCTGCTCTGTCACAGGCTTCCTGTGTGACCTTGGTTAAGTTTCTTAGTCTTTCTGAGCCTCAGCATCCCTGCAGTGGAACAGGGATAACAACACTTCCTTACCGCACAGGAGTATTGAGAGGTGCTGATAAGAGAATAAGGAAGTGCTGAGCACCTGCCCCCTCATCCTCAGGCCCCCTTCAGGTGTTTAAAGTTCGGCCTACAAAAACTGAGCATCCCCAAATTATTAGTCACGTTTAGGACCAGCTGGTGTAAATCAGAGTAGCTCAACTGAGCTCAGTGGAACCACAAAAATGTATACGAGGTCTAAATGCATAATAGGCAATAGACCAAATTCATCCCTCATGCAAGAATGTCCCACTCCTCTGATGTCAGTGAAGTCACACCCATTTACACCAGGTTTGAATTTGGCCTTACAGTTCTCAGACTGATTTTTCATGCGTACAGCAGTTTTAGGTCTCACATCTCGTAACATTTTTGTTTTTAACAAAAACATTTCAGTTGTTCTACCTAGTAATTCTCAAGTCTTTTCCTGAACTCTTTTTTGTTATCTGTAAAGCATTTTTACAGTAGGTTTTTAATATCTCTTGTTGTATGACTTTAATTAGTGGTAGAACATTTTGCTCCCAATGTGATGCCTTGCAGTTTTCTGCTTTTGTATGTACGTCCTTTGTAGGCATAGATTGTTATGAATGTTAATGGGCTTCAAGCCATGGAATTATTTACATCACAGTTCACAGTTGCTTAAGCTTTGAGCAATTTTGAGGCTACTTAGAAGTAAATTAGCCCTCTACCACAGCAAACACCGTTGTATTAAATGAGTATCAACAGGACAGATTTTAAGAGAATACACAGGAAACTACTTCTTTTTTTTAATGAGGAAAATAACCTTGGATTTTAGTTAACCAAATGTTGAATTCTAAAAACACAATTCTAGACTGGGGTTTTTTTTTGTTTTCTTTTAAGAAAAGTAAATGTAGTGATTTTGAAAAATGCCAGACTTGGAGAACGCTGTCATCTTTATCCCCAGGCAGCAGTAATACAAGCGTCCCCGATTCCATCCCTCCATCTGAACTTGAGTAACAAACTGTACAGGTGATATATAAGCCCAGTCACTATCAATGTTTATTGGGGCTTTGGTTTTTTGGCTGAAACTTCCAAGGAGGCTGCTAATTCAGATAGCGTTTTGTGTGATGTTGTGATGTTTTGTGTGATGTTAGTGACACAACCAACCCATGTCGTCACAGCCATCTAACATTAACAACTATTAGTCATTACTGAGCTGGATCATTCTGAGATGACTATTTAGAGGTAAAACGCTACTTCTACTATTACCATAACCACCTATACTCTGCTAGATGCGTGTTACTGCCTAGACCAGAGTGGGAGGTAAGAAGAGGGATATAATGAAATATGTCCCCAGACCTTAACTGGTTTCGATGCTAACCCTTTGCGTTCCTCCTCCCATCCTTCTAAAAATGTTAGCTTTGTCACAAACACTACTCGTCCCCACTAGCATGGGTGTAAATAGCAGTGTAGACCACGAGGTACTGTGTAGGTGAGTAGAGTTAAGGTACCTGCACCTTGTGGGTATGCACCCTACACAGCTCTTTACAAATCCAAGCAGTGCCTCCCCTACATCTACCCTGCAAGTTTTAGCAGTGTAGCATCCTGCTGCTGGGGTCTTTCCATGCTGCCTCCACCCTGTCAGAGCCTTTCACTGACATGTAGCTACACACCACAGCATGGACTAAGCATGCTTTTCACTGTGGCATGTAGCTACACATACCTTACATGCCGCTGCATGTGTGAAGTGGACACGTAGCCTCAGAGTCCAGGTCTACAGATTCAGGCTTGCGCTACGATGCTAAAAACAGCTATGTAGTCGTTTCCCACCCACATTCCTGGGCTTCAGAGCCCAAGCCTGAATGTCAACACAGCAATTTTTAGCGCCACTGCGCGAGCCCAAGTCTGCAGACCCGGGCTCTGAGACTTGCTGCTGCAAGTTTCTGCTTGCCATTTAGACGTACCGTGGGAGGGTCCCAGAGTTCAGGCTGCAGCCAGAGCTGGAATGTCTACACCACAATTAAACAGCTGCACAGCCAAAGCCCCACGAGCCCAGTCAGCTGGCGCTGCGCCAGGTGTCTAACTGCAGTGTAGACATGCCCTAGTCGCCATAGCAAGTTTTCAGCTTGGTGGAGTCTTGTGCACTACTACCATCATGGACTGCTTGCATGCAGAGGACAAGAGTTGGGTGTATGTGCATGGATGTGCTCAGGAGAGGGGAGAGGAGGGAGGATACCTGTGCATAGAAGTGGATGTAAGATACTGATGTTCCCCAGGGAAATATATTTCTTTGTGCTGTTTACTAGAGAAGCAGAAGTGCTGGTGGGCTCTGTCTATTACTAGATTTTGATAGCGGTGGCCCAAGGATCAAGTTAGTGGATGGATACTTAATTAGGGACCTTCCTCTTCCTCCCCTGAAGCACTTAATCCCCTGAAATACCTAGCGTTGAGTCACTGTTAGAAACAACATTGGACCCAATAGAACATTAGTTTATGGCATTCCAATTTGGCGATTCCTATGTTAATACAACAATTTAGATAGGCGAGGGCCACAAACCCCAACTGAGGCTGTTTTGTTAAAAAGAAAAGGATTTTTTTGCTGTGTGAAGAGTGCTGTTTTGCAAATGGTGGCTTTCACACCACTACATTTCAGAAAACACCAAGGGCAAAACATTTCAAACTTGGGGATCTAAAGCTAGGCTCCTACAGCCAACTTTAGTCTCCCAAATAAAAGGGGGGGAGTGATTTTCACAGCTGCTGAGCACCTGCAGTTCCCACCAACTTCATGTATCATTGGCCAAACCACTCAACATCTCCGTGCCCATTTCCTCACCTGTAGAATAACATACCTTAGTGTAGAAGCACTGGGAGACTAAACTTCCTTCACTTTTTTAAAGATCCTCTGGTAGGATAATGCTATATAAATGCAATGTTTTATGACAGTCAGCATTCTATAAGGTGTTGAAAGGTTCTCTGGTAAGCCCCAATCAAGACTGCTGGTGCTTGGAGGAGGGGTGTAGAGAGAGAAGGGCACATTATAAAAATGGCATAGACTCCTTTCCACTGTCTCAAATTGGGGACTTAAAAATTGAGGCACCCAAAATCACTAGTTACTTCTGAAAATTGAGAACTTAGTGTCCGAGTCTGCTTGGAGCAGCAGAAAAACACGAGCGGTGTCCAGAACGTTAGGCTCCATCCCCACTTAAAAACATTTTGATTGAGCATCAAGCTTAATGGCAGATGATATAAAAGGAAGATAATTTCATAGCCCCAGCATTCTCCTCTAATGAAACCTGCAGTTTCCTATATGCCTCTCCATCATGTAGTTCTGTTTATAAATCCTTGTGGTAGCAAGCTGTGCAAAATTATCTGGGTCATATAATCCAGTAGTTGTTCAGTACTTACATTAATGTATTGATTCCAAACAAAATGGAACAGAAACATGAACAAAAGAATATCAGGCTTAAAGTACTGATGCGGTTAGATAGGAGGCTTTGTAAGCATTTTAGAGATTAGTGATGTAATAAATTATTAGTTCCTTTAAAGCTCAGGATCTGGCTAAGGAAACTAAATCATAAAACTGGATCATTAACCTTTGGCAAATTGCCTTAGTTTCTGGCAGAGCAACCCTGCTACAAGTCAAGAAATTGTATGAACTGTTAAAAAAAAAAACCCACCAAAACCGGGAAGTACATAATTTCACCCCATTCATTGTCATCAATTGAACAAGGCCTGAAAACAGCATAAAAAGTAGTTTTGTTGTTCTGCCAGCTAAGATCACTGAAAGGCAAATGAGAATCCCTGTAACTTTTACAGAAAAATATCACATAAAATCATTATGATCATCTTGGTTTGGAACTTGAAATGCTTTTCAGCCCTTTAAAATAAATGCCACGAGTGCATTCAAAACCATAGAGGGCAACTTCTAAGCCATTTTTGGTCTTGTTTGGTCCCCCTTAGCTTGGGCTGGGTTAGAGAACTGATTACTTCTGTATTACTCATTAAATGCAGTCTGATATATACTTAAATTGCAGTGGGCTTGACAGTGCCATGAAGGCACAGCACTGACAAGGTTATGGTACAAAGCTGTGCCACCCCAGATACGGATGGGAGAAAGATTGTGGCTACAGAGGCGCAACCCATCTCTGTGTTCCCTGCTATGCAAGGGTAATGGGTAGGCTGCACACGTAGAGAGCAGTCCCTGCACTCCATCAAAAGCAGGTTCTGCAATTCTCCCTGACATCTTGAGCAAGGAGCTCAGAATATAGGGGTAGGGGAAAGACTCTTTCAACCCTTCCTGTGCACCCATGTGAATGCCAGGAACAATATAGCCCAATGCTAGGAAAGCTGGAGCAGAGGTAGATAGCACTGTTGTGTCTTGCTCAAATTAGTTCTCCTTGTTTTCTTGCCATCATGTCTCTCTTATGTAGCCAATTTACATTTGCCAGAATTCTTCTTCTGCCTCACAATGGAGAGCGAGCAGATTGTACCCAGTCTTGTGAGGGTGTATGCACTGAGCATGGGAATAGCAGCCAGGAGACAACTTTTATCTCTCTGTTGTGAAGTGTGACTTGTAGATCTTTACTGTTTAATCTTACCTGAATGTCAAGTGTCTGTACTCTGCACTGAATGGAATATTTTGACTGAAGTGTTGTAGATTATCCATACAAATGGATGAAAAGTAACGTGGGCAAAAGGGAACAGCACACTTTCCAGACATACGCCACATTTTTACAGTAGGTTCACAATCTCCATACGGAGCCAAAAAGTTGGAGTTCATGTTCCATTTAATCCTTTCATCTCTAATGGCTGTTCCTATGTTGAAAGTAAGTTGAATCATGGGAGAAGAGGAAAGGCTAGTAAGGAACCAGCAACAGAGGTATATGGAGAGCTTCTCAAATGTATGCTTTTGGCCTGAGAAAACTAGGAGGCCTGTAAAGGAAAGGCTGGAAGCAAGAGATGTTTGGGAGCAAGGTAGATAACAAATAGAAAGAGGATGGATGGTCTTGTGACAATCAGAAGATGGGGCTCAATTCCTGACTCTGCCACAAATGTCCTGATGACCTTGGGCAAGTCACTTAACCCATGTGCCCATGGTCTCTCATGGAAGGAGGGACATTGAGTAGCCCAGGAGGAACCCAGTTTCAGATGAACTTTTCAGAAGTGGCTTTGGTGAAACTGGGCCCCATTTGGGTCTGGTTGCACAACCAAAAAGGAGGCAAATCTCTGAGTTTCATTATGACAGATTCATATAGTTCTACTCCCAGCTTCACAGTGAATACAGCAGAATGTGAACCAATAGAGGTAATGATAGCAAAACAATAGGTTTTTTTCATTTAGCCCTTTATTGTGCGCTATGTCCCATACCATTCAGAGCCCAGCAGCGTGATGTTATAATCACAGAAGTGCACTTTCATTATAAGCTCATTTTCTAGGCCTTATAACTAAGGCTGCAATTCTGTCACGGAGGTGGCAGAAGTCACAGACTCTGTGACTTTCCACAATCTCCACGACTTTCGCAGCTGCTGTGGCTGGTGTGACTGACCCCAGGGCCGCCAGAACCCCGGGGCTAGCTGCTTGGGCACCCTACGGCCAACCCGTACCGGCAGCTGCTTGAGCAGTCCTGGGGCCAGCCACTCAGGTGGTCCCCGGAGCCAGCCTGCACTTGCCACTGCTCGGGCAGCCCCAGGCAGCTGGCCCCAGGGTGCGCCCGAGCAGCGGTCTCAGGAGCAGCCCCTTAGCAGCGGCCACTATGGCTGGCTCCAGGGAAGCCCCTGAGCAGTGGACCCGGGGAGGCTGGCCCAGGGAAGCGCCCAAGCAGCGGTCCCGGGATGGCCCCGGGGAGCACTTGAGCAGCAGCACTCCCCAGGGCATCAGAGCAGAGGGTGGCTGGGGACAGTCAGCCCTCATGGCCAGTGCAGAGGCTAGTCGTCGGCTCTCGGCGGGGGGGGGGGGGGGGGGGGGCAGAACAGCAGCACCCCAGGGCCTCAGGAGCTGTTATGTTTTCATCAGGGGTATTTATATAGTAAAAGTGATGGACAGGTCATGAGCCATTAATTTTTGTTTATTGCCCATGATTTGTCCATGACTTTTACTAAAAATACCCGTGACTAAATCTTAGCCTTACTTATAAGGTGCTGAACAAATTCCCTTTTGGACTGAAGCCTCTCAGCCTACAAGCTATTGTACAGGTAGATGTTAGTCAGAGATTTGAATGTGAAAAAATGTGAGTGGCCGGTCAAATAAATGCCCAGTAGTCACCATTAAAAAGTCAGCTTCTACTATCAGTCACCACACAGGTATCTGAGATACCACAATCTTCTCCACTGCTTAGAGTAGGAGATAACAACATGGCATATTATATATCAGCCATCCTTTTTTTCTTTTCTTCTCTTTTCCCCTGTTGTCTCCATTAACACCTCATCCCTCTTCAGCTATAGTTACCAGTCACATTTAGTGAGTTCAAGACTATAATAAAGCCCATATAGGACAATTCATCATTTATCTGTGGTGCTATGCACATTCATAAAAATGTCCTTGCTTGCATAGCTGGAAAGCTCATACTGAAATTTCTGAGTGATGAAAAGTACCTTTCAAGCTGAAGCGACTGTGCAGGTCATCCAAGTTCAAGGATCAATTCATTAGTCAGAAAAAATACAAGGCTTGTTTTAGAGAAATTCTGCCTGTTTTGTCAGGGCAGATGATTTTTCTAAATTCATTTCTGTAGGGAATAGGCCTTTAAGAAAATCATTAATTCCATTCTGAATGCAGTGAATGGGGGGGGGGAGAAAAGAGAAAATAATCTCTGCTGAGTCCTCTGAAAAGTTATGGATTTTTTTAAAGATAAAATCAAAACTACTGTAGGCCAATTTTACCCATTTATGATTATTTTTACAAGCATCTCAAAAGGAATGTAATCTATTTAATATACAAGACGAATGATTAAAATGACTAATTACTAGCTAGCTTGTCTCTTTGAAACTGTCTGTGCACCTCTACTCTAATATTATGATAATGGTAGGGTGCCTTATTGACAGCTTGGGAAAGTCCATCACATTGATATTAAATAGACAGAGGCCTGAACTGTAACCCTCAGTCTCTGAACAGAGATGTACTTTTTGCTATTAGGACCTACAGTCTATTCAAGGTTCCCAAACTTTTCTTATTGAGTACCCCCTTCCAGATCTACCAGCTGGCCATGTACCCTTATCCTTCTCATCACTGACATTGAGTGTTCTACTTAACACTACCTGTCTTTAGCCATCTGTCCATATTTCACTGTTCTGTACAGATATAGTTATGGTGTGAGGTATACAACCAAAAACCCCCCGCCCCGCAAGACTGCTAAGTTCTGAGCTCAATTAGACTGGACAGTTGCTGGGCACTGAACCTGTGCTGTACAGTGATTGGAGGTGAGGGCTCTGTACGTCAGTGTCTCTGTGTATCTGTGTTCTCATTGTTATATAAAATGTGGTAGTTAATTTACTTTAAGATGTACCAAATTTCCACAAAAAGCTTTGTCTGAGTAGCCTATTATGAAAGTGCAATAAATAAAATAATTAATCAATACAATCCACCATTACATAATTTCTCCCATGTACCCCCTCCACCGAGATGTCTTGCGTACTCACAGGAGTACATGTACCACAGTTTGGGAACCCCTGGTCTAGTTGACAGTCCATTCAGTGATTGCTGCATCCAGGACAGGACTTAGCCCTGGGCTACACTAGAGGGGGGGTCGATCTACGATACGAATCTTCAGCTATGTGAATAACGTAGCTGAAGTCGGCGTATCGTAATCGACTTACCTGGCCGTGAGGACGGCAGCGAGTCGATCGCTGCTGCTCCCCCGTCAACTCCGCTTCTGCCTTTCACCAAGGTGGATTTCCGGAGTCGACGAGGAGCACGTTCGGGGATCGATTAAGCACGTCTAAATGAGACGCGATAAATCGATCCCCGATAGATCAATTGCTACCCGCCGATCCGGCGGGTAGTGAAGACAAGCCCTTAGAGAGGCCCTGTAAGCTGTTATGTTGCAGGACAAGCTCTTAGTTTGGGAGTCAGAGTGCCAGCAAGAACTACAGGGTATGTCTGTATCCAGCAGCTCCAAGAAAGAATCGCCTTTATATTTGTCACAACAGAGTTGTATATCTTGACTACTATGAGAGGGGGAAAAACGGGACTTGGCTCTAAAATAGACCAGCTGAGGAAATTATTGGACATTTGACAATTTAGATCTTGGTCTGCAGGAAGATCAAGCCAACAGGTCTTTAGATTTCTTCAGCACCTCAGAGCTATGTGCTATTGTCCCAGTTTCAAGTAAATTAAAAGAAGGGAAAGTATGGCTACGTAGTGCATCCAGTTGTGCAGGTAGTAATGGGCCTAATTTGTGTAGCAAATCAGAGGGGGGACCTATCTAGACATGGGGACTTATTATTATGGAAGTCTTTGCGTATGTGTTGCACCTCTTCACAAGGGAGAGAGGTTCAATTAAATCTTCTGAATGAGTTTTTGGAAGTTTGGCAGAAGTAGCTTATCTAAGGAGGACTGCATTTGAAAATGAGACTTACGACCTCAGAGGGATGTGTTTGCATAAAAGGTAGCAATTCCTTCAAAAATCATACTATTATCATTCACGATGTTACTTCCAAGTTCCTTAGGACAGGTGATAGCCCTCGGCTCTGCAGGACCAGCCATGAGATTAGCTGAAAAATTACTTGGTCTGTCAGAAAGATCAGGAATGCTTCCCCATTTAGCTGTTCAATGTTTTATTCATGTGGATAAAATATTTAATTCCAAGCAAAGTCTTTTACATTTTATTTGGCTTCTGGCTCTACTGTGATTTGCCTTCCACATCCAAGGTCCAGGGATCACTGCCTCTCTGCACCCTCAGGGGTGCAAGTCATCCCCAAAAGAGGCAATGAAAAGACAGGGAACAGAGGCACAGAGTAAGTGTCTCCCCACACCTCCAAGGTCACACTGGAAGTTTGTAGTAGAGTTGGGGAATAGAACCCAGGTCTCCTGACACCTAGTCTGATGCCTTAAGTACATCACTTCTTCATACGAAGCAAGTCCCCTTGTCACTTACTCTCTCGTTAAGTATGAGATGTCTGCAAATCTTCAATTTACAATGAATGTTAAATTCTCTTTGTGAGAGAATGTTTCAGATTAGTTAATTACTTTCATGAAACTTCAATGCATTTATTTTCTATTACTTGTCTGGTCTTTCATAAGGCAGTGTTCTTACTTGTATTTCTTATTCTTGTTTTATCCTGACTACTCTATACTATCTCTCGGTATATTAACAGTCAGCTCTATTATCTGAGCCATTAAGATCGGCCATTAACTTTTCCTTTCTCAGCTATATCTCCTGTATGTTCAGAATCTCTTTATTCAGAGTCCCTGGAATTACCACTCACTAATATTTGACTACTAACCCTTTGAGTATACTTAATTCATCTTTAAAATTAACAGTTATTTTTTCAGCTGGTTATGTGTTTGTTACTTATATAAGTTTGGCTGTTTGCCTCTCAGTTACATCAGTTGGTTTCTTGTATATGTCTCGTGTGTGCATTATATATATACCATCTAATGTGTGCTTAAATACTTATAGAATACATACACACATATAATGATTTTATTTCCGCTAATTTATTGGTATAGCCGTCAGTCTCTTGAATTTTTCTTCCAACTACCCCTTAGGAGTGATTTTTAAATGACTTTTTATCAGCCATATCATTAATGGCAGATTTCTGAAAATTGTTTAAACTTCTGATCTGAGACAAGAAAACAGGAGCTCAATAAATGTGCGAAAGTATCATCTTCATGTATCGGTGAGTCATTTATTGGCTACAAATGTGATCTCAGTTAGGTATTAGCTACAGTAGCTGTTTCTATTTTCCTCCCTGTTACTGCAGTTGTTAACAGCCTTCTCAAGGCTACATCCACACTACCCGCCCGATTCGGCGGGTAGCGATCGATGTTCTGGGATCGATTTATCGCGTCTCATCTAGATGCGATAAATCGATCCCAGAGCCGCTCCCCATCGACTCCGGAACTCCAGCTCCGCGCGAGGAGTAAGCGGAGTCGACGGGGGAGCCTGCCTGCTGCGATGTGGACCAGCGGTAAGTTTCCATGTGGGCCCCGTATGTGTGGTAGGAGGTTTGCTGAAACTAGTCTCTTTTAGTCTATGAATTGCTTCCACTGTTACTATGGCACACAGGAGTTTCTCTGAGTTTGAGGTTCCAATGAACCCATAATTTTACAGTGAACTCCAGGCAAAGCAGTCAAGTTTCATCTTATTACGCAGAAGTAATTGCATGACTTTTGCATGGTTTGGGTGCAAAACTGCAAATCATCCATATTTGCACCAAAATCGGAAGAGTAGTCATATTGACTAAAGTAGAACAGCTTACATGAACAAGTGTTTCTGTAGCCATGTCAGTCCCAGAATATTAGAGAAACAAGGCGGATGAGGTAACATATTTTATTGGACCAACTTCTTCAGGTTTGAGAAACAAACTCCGAGTGAGACCTGAAGACGAGCTCTATGTAAGCTCAAAAGCTTGTCTCTTTCACCAACAGAAGTCGGTCCAATAGAACAGGGGTTCTCAACCTTTCCAAACTAATGTACCCCTTTCAGGAGTCTGATTTGTCTTGCGTACCTCAAGTTTCACCTCACTTAAAAAATACTTGCTTACAAAATCAGACATTAAAAATACAAAAAAGTATCACAGCACATTATTACTGAACAATTGCTGACTTTCTCATTTTTACAATATAATTATAAAATAAATCAATTGCAATATAAATATTGTACTTACATTTCAGTGTATAGTATATAGAGCAGTATAAACAAGTCACTGTCTGTATGAAATTTTAGTTTGTACTGACTTTGCTAGTGCTTTCTATGTAGCCTGCTGTAAAACTAGGCAAATATCTAGATGAGTTGATGTACCCCCTGCAAGACCCCTGTGTACCACCAGGGGTACATATACCCCTGGTTGAGAACCACTGGAATAGAAGATATTCTCACCTACTCTGTCTCTCTACATGACCAAGGACAGCAGAATTTAACCCTACTCAGTTCTAGAGCTTGGAAAAACAATGATAAAGGGGAACCAAGGGATCATGATGAGGTATTTAAAGGAGGGATAATACTGAGTTGAGTGGTAAAAGAAAGTATAAAAAGTAATAATGGGATGGAATTGAGCAAATACAAATAGAAGCTGAATAGAAGCAAAAATGTTAATAAAGGGCAACATCAGTTAGGCTGCAGAACAGTCTCCCAGTGAGAGGGACACAAGAAACAGTCCTTCAGTACATGAGTATATATTCACAGTACAACTGGACAAAGTATTGGACAAGGCTGCATGGCAGTCAGTTCTATGGACTAGAGGATCTAAATTATCTTTTCCATCTCTAGTTCTCTCTAAGTCTATCAATGCTTGTTGTTTCTGGGGAAGGAGAAAAACGATTGCTACAAAATATACAATAAATCCACTAAGATCTTAAGCAGTAATTTTGTTAATTATGGGAGGTCACAACTGTAATTATGCTACATTATTTATTTTATTGCTGGTGCCTCATTTTCTAGTATGTCAACTCCTAATTCAATTGAGCCAACTTTCACCCATAATTCATTTATTTTTTTACATTCATGTACTTTAATGCTGGAGATTTGTTTGCTCAAATGAGATTTTAGATTTGCACAAATACAACAATATATAATATTTTCTTCCCCACACATCCTTACAGTTAAAAATTCAATTTTCAACAACTATTGGGTAATGTTTAAAGAGTAGTTAATTGCCAGAAGCTGGGAATGGGTGACAGGGGATGGATCACTTGATGATTACCTGTTCTTTTCATTCCCTCTGAAGCACTTGGCATTGGCCACTGTTGAAAGACAGGATACTGGGCTAGACAGACCTTTGATCTGACCCAGTATGGCCGTACTTATGTTCTTAATGTGCTTATTCATGAGAAGAGACCACAGGGCCACACTGTGATCAGTGGAATAGAACAGTAATGTTTCTGATTCTATTTAGTCCTTTTCAGTTTACTCGTAATTTTCTTTGCCCCATGTTCTTCAGTCTCGCTTAACATGTGTTTGCCACCCAAGGCCCCCAAAGATGGTCACATATTGTCTCTGAATCTCTTATATTGTTGCAAGTGGAGCACACAGTCACAACAATTAACTCCTAAATATGAAGTCTTCTGCCTAAATGATGCACCTCAGAATGTTTCCCATTTAGGTTTGTCACCATGCATTAGTAATGTCCAATAGTGCAGACTAGGGTGACCAGATGTCCCAATTTTATAGGGACAGTCCTGATTTTGGGGTCTTTTTCTTATATAGAGTTCTATTACCCCCCCCCCCCCCACCCCCATCCCGATTTTTCACACTTGTTGTCTGGTCACCCTAGTGCAGACATTGCTGCACTGACTGGCTAACTATTTCTTCTACCAGTCAAGTTTCTGCTGCTGTCTTTCAGGACCTTCATTTGTGTCTCTAATACTCTAAGCCCAGGGCTACACTAGGGGAGGGGGTCGATCTACGATACGCAACTTCAGCTACATGAATAGCGTAGCTGAAGTCGGCGTATCGTAATCGACTTACCTGGCCATGAGGACGGCGGCGAGTCGATCGCTGCCGCTCCCCCGTCGACTCCACTTCCGCCTTTCGATGAGGTGGATTTCCGGAGCCGACGGGGAGCGCGATCGGGGATCGATTAATCGCGTCTTAACGAGACACGAAAAATTGATCCCCGATAGATCGAGTGCTAC
Organism: Macrochelys suwanniensis; assembly: GCA_033296515.1. Taxonomy (NCBI): domain Eukaryota; kingdom Metazoa; phylum Chordata; order Testudines; family Chelydridae; genus Macrochelys; species Macrochelys suwanniensis. The sequence continues at coordinate 17,533,854 of CM065776.1, read as the reverse complement.
CCGCCGATCCGGCGGGTAGTGAAGACAAGCCCTAATACTAGTTTGCCTCTAGGGTATGGTCTACACTGCAGCTAGGAGATGTGATTCCCAAAGCAAGTAGACAGACTCATGCTAGCTCTGCTTGAACTAGTGTGCTAAAAATAGCAGTGTGGACTTTGCAGCATGGCGCAAATTAACCACTGACCCCCTGGGTCCGAGCTCAGGTGGTTAACCCATGCTACCACCTGCGTCAGAACATCCACACTGCCCTTTTTAGTGTGCTAGCTCAAGCTGAGCTAACGCAAGTCTGTCTACCTGCTCTGGGAATCACACCTCCCAGCTGCAGTGCAGACATACCCTGAGGCACGAACCTGCTCCGATCATCCCCCCAAACCTCTCCAGTCTCAGTGCCATGCTCAGGGATACCCCTTGCACAGGAGCTTAGGTGAAGGGCACAGCTGAACTCTGCAGTGCTGGCCTGCTCAGCGGAGGCTCTCGAGCTGCAGCCTGACAGGGCCAAGGCACTGCCCTTGACTGCCCAGCAGTTGGTTTCCAGGGACACAGTGGGTGTGGCTGTCCAAAGGTGGCAGGGAAGGGAGCTGCATCCCCAGGCCCAGAGTGCCTGGAGGCGTGGGGGGGACTGAAACCTCCAACCCAGGGGAGCTGCTGTACAATAAACACCCCCACAGAGACTCCTGGCCAGGCTCCCAAGGCTGTGGAGCAGACCCTCTTGTTCTATGCAAAAATACTGGTTCTTAGAAAGGGGGGCGTTCAAGGGACATGATTTGCCCGAGGGGGACACAGCAATAAAAAGGTTGGAAACCTCTGCCCTACAGGGCTTATTTACAGTCACAGTTAGTCAGGTGTGGGCCAGATCCACAGCCCACAGACATCAGTGGAAAGAGTCCCAATCACTTCAACAGGCTCTGGATCAGGCTCTCTATGGGCTCATAGGTTTTTCCATATATCTTGTGGAACAAATTCCTCCCTGATTTACACTCCTGTTCTATTCCACTGATCACAGTGTGGCCCTGTGGTCTCTTCCCATGAATAAGCACATTAAGAACATAAGAACAGCCATACTGGGTCAGATCAAAGGTCCGTCTAGCCCAGTATCCTGTCTTTCAACAGTGGCCAATGCCAGGTGCTTCAGAGGAAATGAAAAGAACAGATAATCATCAAGTGATCCATCCCCTGTCACCCATTCCCAGCTTCTGGCAATTAACTACTCTTTACTCATTAATTACTCTTCTCCCATTACAACTGTACTATTCCATGGTATTGTCTAAGAGCTCCCAGGCACACAGTGCATTTTGGGTTTGTTACCCCCATGTGTTCAAAGATTTAAATCAGCACACCGAGAGAGGCTGAAAGGCTGGACATATGAGTTGGTTGCAGGGATAGAAGGAGCCAGGGCAGATTATGTAGGAAGGAAGCCAGGACTGTCAGAGACATACACGATAAGGAGAAAGAGGCTGTTAGGAAGATAGTGGAAGGAGACTCAAACATATGGATAATTGGGGTAGGAAACAGTGCAATCTAATATTCTGGGAGTTAAGAGACTTGGGTTACAATCCTAGCTCTGCCATAGACTGTCCTCGTGACCCTAGATAATGTACTTAACACCGGCTTCCCCATTTGTGAAAGGGGGGAAATAATTAATAATCCTTCCCAATCTCATAAGGGTTCAGTGGGGGTTTAGATGATGCATGAACAACACATAGAGATGCTTGGGTAAAAAGCACCACAGATGCTAAAATACAGAATTCTCGGTACCCATATAGAAATTTCCATCTGGACTCTGCTGAACAAATACTAATTAATTACACAAGTGAAACATATTATTGTTATAATTATTCTAAGCTTCAGAAAAGTATCCACACTTTCAAACACTTCTCTCAACTCAGCTGAACCCTTTCAAGTCTGTTCAATATTAATATTTTCCTGTTTAACTACCTGGGCCTTCAAAGAATCCATGAACTCAGGAGGGTCAGGAGGGAATGACTATGTCAGATGCCTCCCCTACCTTTCAGCATTCACCTTCTGCACCAGATTTAAACAAATTACTGCTGCAAGACCCAGGATAGCTCAAGAGTTTAAGTTTCACAACTTGAAATTCTAATGTCTCTCCTCTGTACTTAAACTGTATCTGCATTTCGAATTGCATTTACCAAGTACTTGCAGTTCTTCTTCAGACTAGGTTATTAATCTGACACAGAATTTTGCAGTGTTTCTGCATTTGAATTCTTGCATAATGTAGAAGATATGAAATTTGATTGACCCAATGGCTCTCACTGCTTTATTATCTTTTATAGCAATATCAGATTTACACAGCATTCTTTCTTTAGAAGGATCATTAGTTAGTATGCCAATAAAAAAAAATTATTGAGATTGCCTGCCATCTTCCATAGCAAATACTTTCCCATTTGTTCTGTCTCATTTTCGTTGCACACATTCCTCTAAACGTACCTGTAGAGTCTATACTGCTGTCTAAAAATAGGACCTTCTTTGTTGTGCAGTTTAATCTGTTAAATTATGTTGTATTCTAAAAAGTGGATCTGTTAAAGTAGCATTGTGGTGTTTCATACCATCCCTCGGGGCCTAATCTCAAGCTAACTGAAATCAATGAGAGTCTTTCCATAAAGGTCAATGGGTTTTGGATCAGGCTTCAATGAGTTCCATACCAAACTTCTTTAGCTTACATGTCAAAATATGATTTTCTCATCACTGCAAACTCAGTCTGAGATCTGAAAATCAGGCTATGCTCTACCTGCCTCTGCAATCACTGCCAGTAATAAAAATTCTGCCATCAGTAAATAATAACAAACTAGAATGCAGACAACAATTTTGTGCGTTCTACATACGTTATAATATAATGCAGCATCATCGTCCATAGCTATATTGGCTCTGCAGCTTTAAGGGTAGTGTAGACTTTTTCTTGTCAGTAAAGTCTGCAGATGAGAGATACAAATAGTAGTTACTAAGGCTAGTTGAAAATTTTCCAATGAAACGTTTTTTGACAGAAAATTGGGTTAATTGATTGAATTAACTGGATTGATTTTATTTTTCACAAAAAGTGTCTCTTCTGAAAACAATTTTGATTTTTCATTGAAAAAAATGAAATTCTAAATACCAAAATATTTCAGTCAAAACCCAGAAAATTTATATTTGGAAATGTTGCTGTGGTGCCTCATGGGAACTACTCAGTTCAGTTGCCTCATGTCCCGTTCTGCTCTAGGGGCCGGGCTACATCTCTCATGAGGCACAATGGACAGGATCTCCCATGATGCACTGCCTTGCATCTTCAAGAAGAGAGACTACGGTACAACATGGAAGATGTAGTCTGACCAGGAAGCCTGGCTCACAGAAGAGATTGGGGACATGAATGACAATTCCAAAGAGTCCCCATGGCAGTATTTCCAAATCAAAATACTTTGGGTTTTGGCCCAAGTTTTCAGTATTTGAATTTCTTCTGAAAAAAATCAAAAATTTCCAATAAAACCCAATTTTTTGACCATATTGATTAGATATGAATAAAATGGTGACACTTTTAAACAGCAACTTTTACCACTATAACTACACCAAAATCATTTTTGTTTCTTTGGATGTTGAGTGCCCTCCATTCACACTGATTTCAATAGAAACTGAGGATGTTCAATGCCTTGCAGGAGATGCTCAGTCTTGCAGGACTGGAATCTTTCTTTTACAGTGCTTTGTCTGTTTTTTTATTTCAAGACCTACAGTACCTGTTTTAGGTTTGTTCTTTAGTTTCAGACTGAAAACATCTTCCTCCCATCTCAGTTCTGCAAAGCTATTGAAGTTTCACAACATGTTCCCATGAATTCCCAAATACAATATATTACCATATTGTCTTACTTGTAAGTATCAAACAGTAACATCAGGGAAATACATGTTATTGCACTTCTCTAATGGCATGCCAGATGGTGATACTCTGATTCATACAGGCAGAACACTAGCACTGGTTGGGAATTTTCCACTGAAATGTTTTTTTTTTTTAATGACAAATACAGTTTCTGCAAAATCAAAATTTTCCATGGGAAAATTTCAATTTTGCAAAAATGTTTCCATTTTCCATTAGGAAAAATTAAATGAAACATCTTGATTTGTCAAACCAAATCAAAATGTTACATTTTGGATCACTTTGACATTAAAGCTTCGTGGCAGTTGTAAAGTTCAAGTGCCTCATTCCCCTATTCTTCTCTGTCTCCTTGGATGGACAACATTTCCTATGATGCACCATAGTTGCCCCTCTGGTTAAACTGACAATGCAGTATGTTGTATGAGTCACATGACCAGTGTGCACCGGGGAGATGTAGTCCAGCCAAAGGAGAATGGGGGCATGAGGTTTCAGAATTATATCTTCCATGAAGCACTGCAGGAGGCTCAAAGAGACATAGATTAATGGCGAACCAAACCAAAATTAACTGTTTTGATTCCATTGAACAACCTGGAATGAAACTCTATGATTTGGGAATGTTGAAATGTTTCTTTACAGTTGCATGCAGAATTTCTTGACGTTTCTGAACCAAAATGATTCGGAGCTTTCTATTCTGTGAAAAATTTTGATATGTTGTCCCAATTGGGGATTTAGACAAATTTAAAAATATGAGACTTTCCTTTGGGACAAAAGTTTTGCTTTCAAACCGGCTCTACACAACTTGAGTATCTGTTCTTCTTCCATGCTCCCACATTACCTGCCAAAGCCTGTTCAGTGCATAGTGTATTAGAATACACAGTCATTTAAAACATATTTTTAACCCTGAGGGTGATTAACTATTGGAATAAACCATGAAGGGAAGTGGTAGATTCCACCACCAATGGACCAATGGGAGCTGTGAGGATGGTGCTGGTGGGGGGGGCAGTGCACGGAGCCACCTCCCCTCTGCCAGGAGTGCACAGAGATATGTCAGCAGCCAGCCACTTCTGGGAGCAGTGTGGGGCCAGGGCAGGCAGGCAGTCTGCTGAGCCCTGCTGCGCCGCGGCTGGGAGCCGCTTGTGGTGAGCGCCTCCCGGCCAGAGCCTACACCTCACACCCCCTCCTGCACCCCAACCCCCTGCTCCAGGTCAGAACCCCGTCCTGCACCCAAACTCCCTCCCAGACCCCACAACCCCTCCTGCATCCCAATACCCTGCCCCAGCCCAGAGCCCTCTCCTGTTTATATTCAAATTCAAACAGCAGAAGTCGCATTAAAAGTATAAGTGAGTAGTAATAACTTTAATATGTTCAATTATTATTAGTTGATAAATCTAACTCTACAAGTAGCTTTGCATGTGATGCGGCTCTCGAAATATTTTGGTCACAGACAAAACCAAAAAAATGGCTCCTCTTCTTTGAAAGGTTGCCGACCCCTGGACTAGATGATCGAATAGTTCTTTTTTTACTTTAAAATCTATGAACACAAGTGTGCTTTCGACACCCATAGCACACAGTAAAATTTGCCCACCTCTACTAAAGTACACCTTGAAAAATAAATTTTGGATGCACAACTACATTTTTTAAAAAATCATGGCCACCATGGTTGTTGCCATGTCGTTACATTTACTATGTGGCTAAGACTAATTATACTGCAATGATATGCAACAGACACCACAACAGGATTTCCAAGTCGGGGGACCTTTGGACTTAAAACCCTTTAGCCAGTCAGCTTAAGGAATCAATCACTTTGTCGTGCCTGGTTTATTCAGCCCATTTACAGTTGCTCCATCAAAGCTTAAATTTGGCTCCCGAAAATTATTGTGCAGAAGATAAACTGGAACGGTTTATTTTTTAAAGTTGGAAACACTGCATGATTTTGTTATTTATTAATAAGCCTCAATGATCTCCATATTCCATCCATTTCAAAGCCAGTTTCTAGTCTGTCACATGCTGATCTATGTGACCTTCTTCCTGGGAAATGTACATTTCTCATGGGTAACATTTTCCTGGAAGCACAATGTATTTCATACCTATTCATGTGTATTTTTACTTTCTCATTAGCTCTCTCCTATCAAACTGAAGATGATGTGCCACTTCTGCTACATTTGCAAACAATGCTGCTTCAGGGCTCTTCTCTTTCGTATCCACAACATACAAGAATAGAACTTTCTGCTTTTATTCACTCCAATTTTCAGAAGTTTACTTAGAAGCTTAACTTTTGTGGAGGCTTTATCTACTTTATTTTCTCCCCCCCAACACTTCACACACCATGTTATACTTTGATTAAGGAAGACTCTGCACAGTGATCTTGTGAATTCAAAAGCCTTAGCCAAAAAACCCGTCTATTCTCTTTTACACTCAGGCTTTGTCTACACTACGCACCTTTTAGCGACACAGCTGTGCCACTACAGCCGTGCCACTAAAAGGCATGCAGTGTAGCTGCTGTTTGTTGGCAGGAGAGAGCTCTCTCACTGACAAAGTGCTGTTCACATCAGCACTGTTCGTCAGTAAAACTTTTGTCATTCAGGATGTGTGTGTGGTTTTTTTAACACCCCTGAACGACAAAAGTTTTGCGGACGAAGTTCCTGTGTAGACAAAGACTTCATGGTCATCTCTCTCTGCCAAGAGACAGCACTCCAAACTGTAAGCAAAGCGTTCCTATTCTAGGTGCTAAGAATAACCTGCATTTAATGTTAGCTCCCATTTTGTACTATCAGAGTAAAGAAGCAAAGGTTGGTCCATTTTACTAAGAACTAATTATACTTTCACAATAGGCTGATGATAAAATGAGTCAAATCTGAATTCTAGCATACTTTATAACACTTGGCTTGCATCCTACGAAGTGGGTATTCACCCACGGGAGCTTATGCTCCAATACGTCTGTTAGTCTATAAGATGCCACAGGACCCTTTGTCGCTTCTACAGATCCAGACTAACACGGCTACCCCTCTGATACTTTATAACACTGATACATGTTGATCCTGCAAACATACATATGGATAATGTGGTTCAGATGAACATTCCCACTGACTGCAAGGTTTCCGTGTTTGCAGGACTGGGGCCTAGGATAGTAATATTGTCTTGGTAAACAAAGTGGATTTCTCTCCAGCCCACACACAGCTATATTGGAGCCATGCCTCGACCCTCTACTCAAACAAAATCCCCATTGAAAACAATGGCTATTTTGCCAGAGTCAGGAGTTCAGTATTTAAACAGCAATACATGAAAATAGTTTCTGTACCCTAAAAGTACATTGATAGAATCCATGAGAACTGTAGTCATTCAAAAGGCAGTTTACATAAGCACTGCATTCTAGTGTGACAAATAGCTAGGGTGCCCAGACAGCAAGTGTGAAAAATCGGGACGGGGGGGGGGGGGGTAATAGGAGCCAATATTAGAAAAAGACCCAAAAATCGGGACTGTCCCTATAAAATTGGGACATCTGGTCACCCTACAAATAGCTGCTTATAGTCACAACCTGTATTCAAAGCTTCAGAGCTTGTAGAAATCCATCGGCCCCACTCAAAGGGAAAAAAAAACCCTCTGAAATAATGTTTACTTATAGACTACATTTTGCCAGAATCCACCTCCAATCGATTCCAGAGAAAGGAGCATGGCAACATTACACTGCGTAACCTTTTCCTGCCTGCATCAGGAGAACAGCTAGAAACAGCTTGGTCCCAGGCTGACCTCAAAACTCAGAGGCTGAGGGAACACTTATGTAACTGAAAACAGCCCTAAGAAAAACAACAATGAGCCATGTGAGAAGAAAACCACAACTGCTTCGGTAATGGTTACTCGTGAATACAACCTCACTGAGTCTCCATAAGAATAATTCACTCAATTTGGGCATGAGATTTCTAGATCCACAGCTTTACTAAAGGGCCAATCCTTCAAGGCGCCCAGTGTCTCCTGAGACCCTTATCACTCATTGAAGGCCATGCTCATCACCTCACAAGATTGATCCCTAAGCAATATGGGAGGGGAGACTCAGCACCCCATTGAGCATCATACTGAAATCTACTGCTACTGAATTGAGCTTGGGGCATGCTGTTTTGTTTTCACCTGAGTCAACCATGTCTAAAAAAAGTCTCAAGAACAATACAGAATTCAGAGGGCTGAATGGTTGCTGTATCCTTCAGACGTCCAAGAGGAGACTCACACCTCACTGTTCCCTGTATTTTAATATATGCTTTTGGTAAGCTAGTGATATTAGAAGGAACAAACCTACTAAAAATAAAAAGGAATAATTTTAGGGTTACCAACTTTCTAAAAGCGGAAAACCGAATACCCTTGCCTCGCCCCCTACCCCACCTCTTCCCCTGAGGCCCTGCCCCCCACTCACTCCTCTTCCCCTTCCTCCATCACTCGCTCTCACCCCTCCCACCGCTCAATCCCCCACCTCCTGGGACTCACCTGCTGCCTTCAGAGCTGGGCTGGCAGGAGCTGACATTGAGCCTGTTCACCTGCCCAATTGGGGCACAGCAGGGGCTAGTTCCTGGAGCAAGAGGCTGGGGCAGGGAGAGGTTGGTCCCCATAGCAATGGGCTGGGCAGGGGTTGGTCTATGGAACAAGGTGCCGGGGCGGCAAAGGGTCAGACTTGGTCCCTGTAACAAGGGGCCAGTACTGGGGCAATCGGGACACAGCGCGGGTCGGTCCCCAGAGCAAGGGGCCGGGGCGGCAAGGGGTCGGACTTGGTCTCTGTAGCGAGGGACCAGGGCTGGGGCAATCGGGACACAGCGCGGGTCGGTCCCCAGAGCAAGGGGCCGGGGAGGGGGCGGACTTGCTCCCTGTAGCGAGGGACCAGGGCTGGGGCAATCGGGACACAGCATGGGTCGGTCCCCGGAGCAAGGGGCCGGGGCAGCGAGGGGTCGGACTTGGTCTCTGTAGCGAGGGACCAGGGCTGGGGCAATCGGGACACAGAGCGGGTCAGTCCCCGGAGCAAGGGGCCAGGGCGGGAAGGGGTCGGACTTGGTCCCTGTAGTGAGGGACCAGGGCTGGGGCAATCGGGATACAGCGCGGATCAGTTCCCGGAGCAAGGGGGCGGGGAGGGGCCTTGGCGGGGAGGGGTCGGACTTGGTCCCTGTAGAGAGGAACCAGGGCTGGGGCAATCGGGGCATGGCACGGGTCGGTCCGCAGAGCAAGGGGCTGGGGAGGGGGCGGACTTGCTTCCTGTAGCAAGGGACCAGGACTGGGGCAACCGGGGCAGAAGGGGGTGGGGCAAACAGGGTTTCCCCAGAAAGTAGCACCCACCTCTTGGAGCCCGGTCTAGAAGCCAGCCACTGCTCTCAGTCAGGTGTCAGCAGCTGAGCAGAGGGCAGCTCCTCCATGTGGCTCCAGCTGCAGCTGCTGCTCTTCCAACCCCTAGTGGCAGAGGCGAGTTACTGCAGCCAACCAGACTTTTAGCGTCCAATCAGCTGTGCTGACCGGATGCTGCCAGGTTCCCTTTTTGACCAGATGTTCTGATCGGAAACTGGACACCTGGCAACCCTAAATAAATTGCTAAAGAATAATAATCACTATTTATATTATGGTAGCACCTAGAGCCCCTGAGACTGGAACCCATTGTGCTAGGTGCTGTACAAATACATAGTATGAGATTGTCCATGCTCTGAAGAGATTACAATCAAAACAGATAGACAAAGAATGGGAGGAAAACAGAGGCCCAGAGAAGTGAAGTGACTAGCTCAAGGTCAGTATTAGAACCCAGGTCTCCAGAGTCCTATTCCAGTGTCCTACCATTTGCCCACACTGCATCTCTGATATAATGTTATCTCACTTGATTTCGAGTGTGATTCTTCCCAACATCATTTCTGGCAAATCCTGACAGCAGGATTATCTGGCTACTTACACTCTCTCCTCAGGCCCTACGCTACCAGCACTCCCAGCTATCTTCAAGACACCACTGATTTCCTGAGGAAACTACAATCCTTTGGTGATCTTCCAGAAAACACCATCCTGGCCACTATGGATGTAGAAGCTCTCTAAACGAACATTCCACACAAAGATGGACTACAAGCCATCAGGAATAGCATCCCCGATACCATCACGGCAAACCTGGTGGCTGAACTTTGTGACTTTGTCCTCACCCACAACTATTTCAGATATGGAGACAATTTATGCCTTCAAGTCAGTGGGACTGCTATGGGTACCCGCATGGCCCCACAGTATGCCAACATTTTATGGCTGACTTCGAACAACACTTCCTCAGCTCTCGTCTCCTTACGCCCCTATTCTACTTACGCTACATTGATGACATCTTTATCATCTGGACCAATGGGAAGGAGGCCCTTGAGGAATTCCACCAAGATTTCAACGATTTCCACCCCACCATCAACCTCAGCCTGGACCAGTCCACACAAGAGGTCCACTTCCTAGACACTACAGTGCTAATAAGCAATGGTCACATAAACACCACCCTATACCGGAAACCTACTGACCACTATACTTACCTACATGCCTCCAGCTTTCATCCAGACCACATCACACAATCCAATGTCTACAGCCTAGCTCTAAGATACAACCGCATTTGCTCTGATCCCTCAGACAGAGACAAACACCTACATGATCTCTATCATGCATTCTTAAAACTACAATACACACCTGGTGAAGTGAAGAAACAGATTGACAGAGCCAGAAGGGTACCTAGAAGTCACCTACTACAAGACAGGCCCAACAAAGAAAGTAACAGAACGCCACTAGCCGTCACTAGCCACTAGCCCCCAACTAAAACCTCTCCAGCGCATCATCAAGGATCTACAACCTATCCTGAAGGATGATCCCTCACTCTCACAGACCTTGGGGGAAAGGCCAGTCCTCGCTTACAGACAGCCCCCCAACCTGAAGCAAATACTCACCAGCAACTACACACCACACAACAAAAACACCAACCCAGGAACCAAACCCTGCAACAAACACAGGTGCCAACTCTGTCCACATATCTATTCAAGGGACACCATCATAGGACCTAACCACATCAGCCACACCATTAGGGGCTCGTTCACCTGCATATCTACCAATGTGATATATGCCATCATGTGCCAGCAATGCCCCTCTGCCATGTACATTGGCTAAACCAGACAGTCTCTACGCAAAAGAATAAATGGATACAAATCTGACATCAGGAATAATAACATCCAAAAACCAGTAGGAGAACACTTCAGTCTCCCTGGTCACTCAATAACAGACCTAAAAGTGGCAATTCTTCAACAAAAAAACTTCAAAAACAGACTCCAACGTGAAACTGCAGAACTGGAATTAATTTGCAAACTGGACACCATCATATTAGGCCTGAATAAAGATTGGGAGTGGTTGGATCATTACAAAACATAAACCTAATTTCCCCCTACTTTTACTCACACCTTCTTGTCAACTGTCTGAAATGGGCCACTCTCATTACCACTTCAAAAGTTATTTTTCCTCCCTTGGTATCCTGCTGTCTATTGAATTGTCTCATAAGACTGACCTCACATTTGGTAAGGCAACTCACATCTTTTCATGTATTTATACCTGCTACTGTATTTTCCACTCCATGTATCTGATGAAGTGGGGTCTAGCCCACGAAATCTTATGCTAATTTGTTAGTCTCTAAGGTGCCACAAGGACTCCTAGTTGTTTTTGCTGATACAGACTAACACGGCTACCACTCTGAAACCTATAAATGTAGGGTCCATTTCTCCTCCCACTGAAATCTCCCCAATTTCCACAACACAGAATCCAATCCTAAATGAGTCTTTAAAAACTTCTTATATGACAAGGAAAGGGAGGGAATGGAAGAGTTTGGCGTGAGGAGGGAGAATGAAATTTTATTTTAGAGCTCCCACAAATGGTGAGAGAGAGAAAGGGGCTCTCTCTTGCCTGCTTTTACTTGATTAAATTAAATGTGCATTGAACAGCACCTTGCATTAGTCCATTGGTTTTCTCAATCACTCATCACTCTGACTAATACCACCAGAGAGGCTGTGTACGTTTTAATCATACAGTGCTGTCACTTGCAGAAGGCAGTTTGTTAGTAAATAGCTGTAATTTTAGGGCGGGGCTGAGGGGTACCGTAATTCTCAAAATACCATGCAAGGTTATCAGTGCAGCTGTTTTGTTAGCAGCAGGTATGATAACAACGATGTCGGGAGACAGCAGCAATGGCATGGAATTGTCATGCAGTGACACTGCCCAATGCCAACTCAAACTTACAAGGAAAAAGAAAAAATAAATGGGGTTAGCATGGAAGAGCAGAGCTGAGCGCAATGATCGTAAGTGATCCAAAATCTATAAATCCCTCCACGGCTTTGATAACTTGAAATAATCCATGGGCATTTTTATAGCTAGAAAGGTATCCGATTTTTAACAACCTAAACAACCCACTATTACAAAACTAAACATTACTTAAGACATGGATGGCTCATTCCCTCTCTTGCACCTGTTAGCCCCAGTGAAGTGTATTCAGTGATTAATAATCTACCACCCAGGCTGGGAACATTTTTTTCTTATCATGTTTCTATGGGCAGAAATGTGACTGCCCCAGTTTCCAGGCTGATGTTGCATTCTTTCATGAAAATTAAAACAAAATATCACTGGGACTCAGGAGACCTGGGGCCTATTCCTGGCTCTGCCAATAGCCTACTGCATGACCGTGCGCAAGTCACTTCGCCTCTCTATGCCTCAAGTTCCCCATGTATAAAATGGCGATAATGATACCTTCCTTTGTAAAGCACTTAATGGTTTTCATTAGTAGACCTCAGTCTAAATGCTAGGTATTATTATTATTTAGAAACACAATTTTTAGCCTGAATGGTTGCAAACAAATCCTTAAACCTGTGAAATGAGTGAATGCAGCAAGGTCTATCTATCTGGGGGTTTGAACTGGTCCATTCATCTCAATAGGTTGTTAACCCTGAAACTTAAAGATAACATTGGAAATGTCAACTTTGTTAACTATTTCACTGCTGATCACTTTAGCAGAAAAATCCAACAAATGTATTTATCCTATAATCCCAAAATGCCTCCCATGACTTTTTGTTGCCCAAAGCCTCAGCTGTCTCTTACCAAAATCTCCAGCTTACACCCTGCCAACTTCAGGAAGGCATTCATGAATTGCAAATGCAAAAATCTGTGCTATGCTGAAAATAGAAAAGGTAAGGGACAATGGATGTTATTTAATATCAAAATCCTGCATTAATTGTAGTCTTCCTTTGCATATTTAAATCAAGAAAAAAAGTCTCTTTTTGAATGTTTCTGGAGTTGCTGCATTAATGTGCTATAGAAACCGAGAGCCCTTGTCTCAGAATTTAAGCCTATTTGGCATGGAGTACAAGCCCACACCTATAGAAGTCACTTGAAAGTAGACTTAGTCTCAAAAGAGAGAAAGGTGAATAGATGTAGTTTAGCAGTAGTATGTGTGTTGAATTAGAACTCTGGCTCAATCCTATACAGCAAAAGCAATTCTATAAGTAATAAAATTCGCTTCAAGATTTTTCTTTGTGGCGTGTGTAGATTTGGAAAAAGAGCTTGGCTTTCTTAAAGATTTGGGGGTTTAGAAATGCAGCTCTTCAGCTGTAGGAGTCAGGTGAAGCAGTAGACCCCAAGGAGCTAAGAAAGTCCATAGAACACAAGGCTGTTGAATGTTTATCTAATAAAAGACAAATGGGGTAGCCAAGAAGAATATCAACCTGCATATAAGGGGTGATTGCAAGCTTTATCTTCCTGTTCTGATTGGTTTCTTTGGGCAATGTCAATGTCAGCCAGGACTATTCTTGAAATGTTTGTAGATCAAATGCACCTTATCTGGCTGAAGTGATATTTCTGCACTCGATTGTTTTCCTTTGTCTGGAGAGTTACCCAAGAAATGTCACCACGTCAGTTTCTACATTATGTGACTGAAATAAATCACTGTGTACTCCAGTGTATCTCTTTCAATAGTACATGCAGTCCTTTTACAAAATTCTCCAAAACACAATGTAGTTTAATTCAGCAGTAAACAAGTTTTTTTAAAAGTGGGCTTTTGATTTTGGGTGCCTCAGTTTGGCTCTCCAATGCCTTGGGTCACATTTTCAGGGGTGCTGGGCACCAGAAGCTCCCACTGGTTTCATGACTTCTGAAAACCTGACCCTGGGTGTCTCAAGTTGGGCTTCAAAATCAGAGATAATATCTGAAAATGTTGGTCACTGTATATAACAAAGGAAGGACACATGCACAAGGATTTGTTTGGTCAATTAAGAGCAACAAAATGGAGGAATCGAGAAACTGACTTACTCCTTCATAACTACTATCGGAGGAAAGAGTAAAAGCTATTCAACCTATCGGAGGTCATTGACAACTTCTACAGTCCAAAGATGCCATCTGTTACTTATCTCCCCTTGAATAATACCTTATTTTCCAAGTGGGACTACTTTCAGGGTAAGTTAGTACTCGAGGGGATAAAGGAGGCAGTATCAGGCCCCTGCTAATTGGTGGGGAGCACTAAGGCATTTTGCATTATACTATCACATTGGGAATACAGAGGATACTGCAATCTCAGGCATTAGCAGGAGCTCACTAAAAATGTTCTATCTTTGACTCCTCTGACAGTGCAGAGACTGTTGCTCTCACTTAATATTGCTCTAAAAACTACCACTTTCAGAAAACTGTGGGCCTTGAAATGTAATTCAAGTTTTAATCTCTCTGCACATGTCATATGACATCATGTTATCCCCTAAAATAATTGGGGGAAGATTCTGACACCCTCACCCAAAATGAATAGGACCTTACTCCACAAACAGCCCCATTGATTTCACTGGGAATGTGCTCCGCGAAAGGCATTACTCAACATGAGTGAGGATATCAGAATATAGCCCTGGTTTTTGGAGCAGTACTTAGGAATACAGAAAAAGAAGGTTATGGAAATTATCCCAACGTCTGGAGATTCACAATTTTTTTCAATAGCTTTGGACTCCTCAAAAATTTGTATACTTAATAAAATACAGCAGATAGAAGAACTCTAACCAGAATGTTACATAAATCTATTATTTCCATTCAGTTTAATTAAATGCCTGTCTAGCATCATTGAGAATAGTTTCTGCTGGAGAAGTACATTTTCTGGGAGTATGTATTATATTAAATATTTTGGGTTGTATCGCATATAGACTTATGTTTCAGCTCTCTGGGTTTTTAATGAACTTCTCTAGGATATGTTAAATATTAGTAGTCTTCACCTCTTCTATACACAGAAAGCTCAGTTCACATGAGAAGAGCATAAGCCAAAAAATAAACAGATCAGAATGATCCCAAACCAAAATATAGTCACTACAGGCAGGAAGTTTAAATAATGATAGGACTTTTTCCTAAATAGGTTAAGTGTCCTGGCTACTGACTCCTCCCCATTGAAGGCAATGCTGTATGGTACAGTGACAGTAAGTCTAATGTTGCCCTTGAATCTTTAAGGGAGTGGAGTGAGAAGTCCATGTCAGCACTGAAGAGCTTGGGCCCTGTACCTGTGTACTTCCTTTGGGAGTCTAGGAGACTGGAGCCAAGATGCTTGCCACATAACTACTGCAGTGGCTAAGGACCTTTTGGTGCCAAGCGATGTCAGATGGTACTGAGGTGGGTGCTTCCCTGTGTTGCCTAGCAGAAGACTTCCCAGACTGAGGCTTCTTAGGCAATGCAGATCCTCAGTATGGGTTTCAGCCGGAGCCTCAGCGGTGCCCTTTGTGGGACATGAGGTTTGCCGGGAGCCAGATTTATGGGGTGACCCACCCTTTTCTTAGATTCCCTGGAAGGAGAAAGAGGCTTCTTTTTCTTCAACATCTTCGTCTCCGGAACTGCTGCTGGGGTCCGGCAATCACCGGAGCAGCTTGAGATGTTGAGGCCAATGTAGCGGGGAGGAGTGAAGTGGATCCTGCTGGAGTAGGGAGTGTTCCATTGAGAGGAGCTTCAACCTAACCTCTCTGTCCTTTCAAGGCTTGCTTTGAAACCCCATGCAGACCTTACACTTTGACGGGACGTGAGTGTCTCAGAGATACCATAAACAGCTAGAGTGCCCTTTGCTCTGGGGAAAAGACCTGTGGCAGGGCTGGAACTCTGGGGTTTTCGGTATAATCCAGGGAAGTGTCAAAACAGTAAATAAGAAATCCAGACGATGGGGCAGGGGGTGGGGGGGGACCCTTCACGTCAAAGCACAAATGTGCTGAAAATGAGAAAAAAAAATAACAGCTAATGAAATAAAAACTTGAGAAAATAAAAAATTAATGGTTCACTATAAAAGTGAGAAAAGACAGGATGCTGAGAACAGTGGATGCCAAAAAGTGCTCCATCTGGATCCACAGGCAGCTGAGAAGGCACTGAGTGATGGCAGGTCCGGACCTCCTCATATGCCCTCGTATGGGAGAGTATGTGGTGCTGCTCTGTGCAGGTGTGGGGACATGGATACTGCTTTTACAAGTCTCTGGTCAAAAGTGCATGGGCACGTACATATACTACAGTATTGCACCCATAGGGATGTGTACTCGAAGAACTATCTGCATCAGTTTGTTATAAAGAGTATCTGACTGATAGGCTGGCAAAATAACTGCCAGTTGGGATGAGGCGCTGAACCAGTGACTTTCCTGAATTCTGCAGTAAATTTTAATGTAGTTGATTGCATAATTTCTAAACTGATGTAATTTAGATTTTCCCTGCATTATCATGCTAACCCCTGGATCATCACTGTAAATAAGTGCTGATAAGTTAAACCCTGCAAATAGGTGCAACACGTTCTCAACCACTGCAAAGTGATAAATCAGCTGGGGTCGCAGAAATCTTTGATTTGGAGAAAGGGAGAGGAGGAGATGGAAAGGTGGAAGTAAGGGGAAAGTAGGGAAGGAACCTGGCTGGGTAGGATGAAACAAGGGAAGCAGAGAACAAGAGGAAAATGATAGAGGGTACAAACCCCAAGACAAGGACTGAGCATCGAGAGAGAGAGATGAGCAGTACCAGTGGAAGGAAAGAAGTGAGGCAGAGAGCAAAAAAAAAAAAAAAAAAAAGAAACGGACAAGAAAAAGACTTCTAGGTAGGGACGTTGTCTTATAATTTATTCGTATTACAGTGCTCCAAATAGAGCATTACATTGGGTGCTGTAGAAACATATCAGAAGACCCAACCCCTATGTGAAAGAGGTTACAATCTACATTTAAGACAGAAAAGTGGGCTTGATCTTTATCTGGAAAATGCCCACTACAATTCAGAAAGAAAAGGTGCCTGAGGTAATATCTTTTATTGGACCAACTTCTGTTGGTGAGAGAGACAAGCTTTCAAACTATACAGAGCTCTATAATTTGGTATAAAATATATCAAGGAAGGAAGGGGATTAGGACTATAGAAGAAAGGAGAAAAATGAGACTGGATATAAAAGGACAGACCAACCGGTGGAAGGAGAAGAAAGAGGAGGTATGAGGAAAAACACAAAGGGAAGGTCAACAATAGAGCTGGTTGGAAAAATTTTCTATTGAAAACATTTTTCAATAGAAAATTACCATTTTTTCTCCAAACACATTTTTTGTGGAAAATTTTCATTTCTTACCAAGTTTTTCAGTGACAAAACAAACCGCAAAAATATAAGTGGGTTAATTTTTTTCATTCCCCACCCCTTTTTCCTCACTTTCCCCCCTTTCCCCCCAACTGTAAAAGGGAGGAAAAGGGACAGAAAGCCAGGAAAAACAAACGGACCAAAACCAT
Source organism: Macrochelys suwanniensis (assembly GCA_033296515.1). Lineage (NCBI taxonomy): Eukaryota > Metazoa > Chordata > Testudines > Chelydridae > Macrochelys > Macrochelys suwanniensis. The sequence continues at coordinate 17,516,255 of CM065776.1, read as the reverse complement.
TTGGTTGGGTGTCAAAAAGGGGGAGGGAAATGGGGGGAAATTTTAAAAAACATTTTTTTTCAAAATTTCTGGAAAGAAAACTTCCAGCCCTAGAAAGAAAAGGCAGAAGAGAGAGAGAGAGAGAGCTCTCAGTCTTCTCCCCAGCAAAGGGTATGCAATAAGCACGATGAGAGATTTGCAAGCTCGTTCCTTAAATGTTGTTTTCTCCTGGAACAAGCTCTTGCTCACTTTGCAGACAAGAATAGCACTTTGTTTTGGGATTTGATTTTATTTTTTGCCCAGTAATAGCTAACAATTCTCCTAATACTGTGTCTGCACTTTATTAACATCGGGCTGTAATTCTCATAACTACTCTGCAGCAGAGAGTCATTTCCTCTAGTGAATTATATATTAAATGTTTCTACTTCCATACAAAATGCCAGTGCGCTTGTAGACAAGGAGTAATTCTACAGACAACTGCCAGGTTGATAGAGCTTTTAGGGGGTATCAATAATGAGGACAGATTGGATTGAGTTGGACTATACCATTTAGAGTCTGAAAGATTTTAAAAAGCTGTACGGGGTCATTATAGAAAAAAGAAATGCAAATCTCAGCTGAAAGCAACATATTTGAAAACAAGAGGTCATCAGGGGAAGTTAACAAGTGGCTCTGGCTTGACAGTATTTATTTCCAACTTGAGGGTAGGGTAAGTCAACAAAGGGCCCGGGCTGTCATTTTGTTCTGTGTTTGTACCGTGTCTAGCACAACGGCGTCCTGATCCAGGAGTGGGGCTCCTAGGTGCTACTGCAATGCAAATAACAGACAATAATCTCAGTGTAAATCATGAATTGACTGGACTGAAGTCAAAGGAGTTACTCTGTATTCACACAGAATTGTGACCAAACCTGGACCCAAAAAATTAAGCATTTTAACACGAAATGGCGGCATTTTTTTGGAGAAGGCGATTCAGAGGCTCATCACCCTCTGCATTGTGGGCAGAGAGATAGATAACTGGTGACTTTCTGCCTAACTAGAGTTATTCTACAGAGCTTTAATGACTCCTACATACATTGCACACATTCTCGCTGCTTTGAAAACGTCTGCATTTAAACAAGCTGAAAGGACTGGCATTTTGGTAAGTGATATTTTTGAATACTCTAATTAGAACCATCGTGGCATGGAACCAATGATCAGGAATGTAATTGTATTGTCACTAGTAGGCCCTACACCAGAAATGCTGCCATTGCCTAAGAAGCCTGCTTACCCATGGGGAGTCCCACATTCCACACTTTCCCATTGTTACAACATAAGACAGGCAGGCTCATAAGAAAAACATCTGGAGGATGAGATCTGATCTCAGCTAGCCACAGAAGAAAATGCAAAGGGGCGGAGGGTGTATAGATTGAAATGCTTCTCCCTGGCTGATAACTCCATTCATGCTCAAAGGATTGATAAGAACCTGCAAGTTTGAAAATTTCCCTTCTCAAATAACAATCATGGGGGAATCTGCCACTCAGGACAGCCCCTTCTCCACCATGATTCAAAGAGTGGGGGCTCACCTACCACCTCTGGTAACTGAGGGCAAGAGACCCCCTCAATAGGAATGAACATAAAAACAGAAACTGTCGCAACTCAAACCCAGCCCAAAACTCAGCTCTCTCCTTTTGCCTCATGGACACACACGGGCCCTAGAATTGCAGTAAGTGCTGTGACCAACCCAGCCCCACTGACAGGGTAAGGGTGGGAAAAGAGGGAGAGGGGTAGAATTAGTAGTTGTGGTTCACAGGAGATGGGAAACTCATTCCCCAAGTGAAGAGCTGCTTCCCCTCCTCCCTGTCCCATTTTGACCTTTGCACAACCTTTCCTTTGTATGTCAACTTGATGCAGAGGCCTCATACACTGACTGCTGGGGGCTAGGTGACCCAGAAAGACACACACCATTTTGTTTTCTTAGTTTTGTTATTTCTAGGGATCTTCCTAAAGGATGTAAAAGCACGGAAGGAAATAGAAGGAGTAGGTGACAGAGTGCTGGGAACCAACAGCTGAGCCAGCACTCTGGTCACTGAAACATCAATTAATTCCCCCCAGGGTGAACAGGACGGGATGTAATTACTGGATTAGAATGGACTGGGGGAGGACTAACAAGCAAACTGGCCCATTAACACAGGAGGCAGGGCCGGCTCCAGGCACCAGCTTTCCAAGCTGGTGCTTGGGGCGGCAGGCGAGAATGGGGCGGCAGTCCGAGTCCCACGGCGGCAATTCGGCGGCAGGTCCACTCTTCCCGCCGCCGAATTGCCGCCGCGGGACTCGGACTGCCGCCCCATTCTCTCCTGCCGCAGCGGCAATGGGGTGGCACGTCCGGCGCTCTCCCCTTGCCGCCGCGGACTGGGACCGCCTGCGTCGGGGGCGGGGCCACCGCCCCTGCTTGGAGCGGCAAAATTGTTAGAGCCGCCCCTAACAGGCGGTATAGGACGGTATGGGAGGGAAATGCATAGGGAGAGAGAGGCAGGCTAGCAGAACCAGGACCAGAAAGGATCTCTGGGTAGGGAGATCTCTTCTCTCTCCTCTCCTTGACAGAGACATGAGGAGATAGTGCAACTGTAAATAATTATGGTGTATAGATCAGTCAGGTGGTGAAAAGAGGAAAACATGAATAAACTGCACTGGGGTATCCAACAACTGAAGATCTCCAAGTCTGTGTAGACAGAGCAGAAGACAGGAGAAGGATGTCTCTCTGTCACAGACCCCAATCAACAACTCCATTCCTCAGGCACAATGGGACTTTATCTACCGCAAGCGTAAAGCTTCCTTGTGCAGGAGACTGTGCATTCTCAGGGGGCTACACCAACACTGTGAAACTAGCTCCTGACAGCATCTGAGATGAACCACAAATTCCAGCAGCATCCATTTCAAATGCCAGGCACATTTCTTTGACTGTTCACTAATCAAACCACAGAACATACCACATGTTAAAGAAAATAACAATATTTTAGAACTCAACACCCAATTTTCCCCCTGGCAAGAGGAAGAGAGAGAAAAGGAAAGGATCAGGTATAGCAGATAATAGTCATGTCACTTTTACTGCACTTCCAGTAGGCACTCAGATGCCCTGGTAATGGGTGCAGTATAAGAACCAGAGTAAAATATTATATTAAATCTCCCAAATACTAGAGATTTCATCCCTGTATTGTCAATGGTAAACCTGATACTATATTGGATATGGGGTGGAAAATGTATTGTCTAATTATAATGATACACTATAATCATGTTAAATTAGGTATCTAGAGTAGTAGGGTATATTTAAGGATAGATCCATGTGTGAATGATATGTAGCGGCAATGTTTGTAATAAACAAAATAATTAATATGAGCAATATTCATTTAGAAAAGTTGCATGCTACCTAATGGAGCTTTAATTTAAGAGATGGATGAACACTTTCAGAGAAATGCAAGTCTGACAGAAATCCAACCCAAAGCAAGTACATTACAGTAGAAAAATCACTTCTTAATTTGCTTGAGTTGCATCCCTGCACAGTTGTCTCTTGCAATGTTGTAGATGTCATGCTGCATGAGAAGAGAGGCAGGCCACGGTAAAGCAGTCACAAATTCTGAAAAGCCCAGTACTTTAGAAGCACCCGTTAGGAGCACAGGTACATAGCAGGAGAGGTCTGGCTTTGTTCTGCACAGCTGTCTAAGGACAGCCCAAGTTCCTCTGGAGCTCAGGGAAGAAAACATACTGTACTACAAATGATCTTTCTGCGCAGGATAAACGTAGGTATTCAGTGTTTGCCCCTAGGGTATATTATTTATTCTTGTTTTTCAAATATTCTAATTGTGCAGTTGAAAGAAATCTGATAAATCAGACACTCGACCTTCGGGGTTGCAGTTTTGCTTCCTTTGGCTTCAAATTCTCTGTACATTTTAGTTTTAAGACGAAGTAGTGGAAATACTAAGTCAGCAGCTTCAGCACTTTGCTTAAACTTGCATGTCCCCATATCTTAAGTGATCATTTCAAACAGGAAATTAAACTGAACCGGTGACGAGTGCATGGAGCAGAGGACATCATCCACCTTTTCTATCAGGTGCTTCCCACCATAAGTATACAGTGAGTAAGTGTTTTAGAAGCTTTTCAGAATGCTAACTAGCCTGAAATGGAGCCCATTGCATTGGTTTGTTGATTTCACTAGTGGTGGTGTTCTTCTATAGGGAGTGTTTTCAAGTAGTCAAGCTATCAGACAAAAAATCACTGATAATCACATTGAGTACATAGTACACTATGTGTGGGCAGGTACTTCTATGGCTATTTATAACATACAGTAAATCCAAACCACAGAAAAGCAGGCAATCCATTTATACTAATGCTGCCGTTATTTCTGCTGTTTGACCACTGCTTGATATACAAACACAGAGTTAGGGATGGTCCCTGAAAGGAGAAGCTTACAATTTAAATTGACAAATCAGACAAAGAGAGGAAGAAAGGAAGTATTATAATCCCCATTTGACAGATGCAGGTGCAGAGAGATAAAATAACGCACAAAGCCTGTGGCAGAGCTGACAATTCAACGCAGATCACCTGAGTCCCAGTCCTGTGCCTTAACCATGAGGCCGCTATTCAACCTTTACAATTTGGAGCTTTTTCATGATGCTAGATATGCGTTAAAAGAATCAAGACATTGGTAAGTACCTAATGGTTACATAATTCAACTCAAAACTTTAGCAGTCCTAATAGTTTTGCTTTTGTGTGTTTGGTTGACAGAAAATGCTGACGTGTTTCCTAATATGTATCAGGTGAGGTATTACCAGTGGAGATAGGGAAGTATTAATACCATTGTACTAGGCCAGGGGTGGCCAGCCTGTGGCTCCGGAGCCACATGCGGCTCTTCAGAAGTTAATATGCAGCTCCTTGTATAGGCACCGACTCCAGGGCTGGAGCTACAGGCGCCAACTTTCCAATGTGCTGGGGGGTGCTCACTGCTCAACCCGTGGCTCTGCCCCCTCCCCTGAGCCTGCCGTGCCCTCACTCCTCACCCTCCCCAGAGCCTCCTGCATGCCACGAAACAGCTGATCGGGAGGTGTGGGGAGGGATGGGAGGCTCAGGGAGCGGGGGAGGGGCTGCTGACGTATTACTGTGGCTCTTTGCAAATGTACATTGGTAAATTCTGGCTCCTTCTCAGGCTCAGGTTGGTCACCCCTGTACTAGGCACTGGTACGACCTCATCTGGAATACTGTGCATAGTTTCTTGAACAAGGATGACCAGAAAACTAATGTAAACTGGAACAGGTTCAAAGGAAGGTTAGTAGGATGATCAGGGAACTGGAGGGCCTATCTTATGAGAGGGGATGTCCATAAATTACAGAACACATTTTTGGGTGATTTTTCAAGACTCCCCCACCCTCCTTTGTAACATGGAAACAAACACACAAAATTAAGGACACACCCACCCCATAGTGAGTTACATAATTTATGAACAGCCCCAGACTAGACTGGAAGAGCTTGGCGTGTTTAGGCTTGCAAAAAGAAGGCTGAGAGGGGATATGATGGCTCTCTATTAATACACTGGGGGAGGAAGGGAGTAGCTGGATGCCGGTGTGTGCTAAGCACCCACTAACTTTTTTCCATGGATGCTCCAGCCCTGGAGCACCCACAGAGTCAGTGTCTATGATTTCATGTGTTTTGCCTGGGCTGATCTTTAGTCAACTGCTGTTTACCCCGGCGCTTATTTCCAGTCCACACCGAGAAAGCTGTTCACTGTACACTGGCTACAGAGCTGGATATCATATGCATGCTACTGGCCCGTCCGCCTGTATCTGACTTTCATGGATGGAGTTGCTCCCCAATAAGCCCAGCAGTAAAGATGTCTAAATATTTCTTAAAGCACAAAACTGATTTTTGTAAAGGAAATTGTTTCTAGATTAAATCTAACATTGAGCACATTGGTCCAAATGTTTGAAAAATAGGAGCCTAAAGCTTGACTCTTAAATCCATATTTAGGCACCTCAGGGTGGGATGTTCAAAAGGAGCATTTTGGGATTTATGCTCTGAAGTCACTTAGGCACTTTTAGACATTCCACTCTTAGCCCAGGGCTACACTAGGGGAGGGGGTCGATCTACGATACGCAACTTCAGCTACGGGAATAGCGTAGCTGAAGTCGGCGTATCGTAATCGACTTACCTGGCGATGAGGACGGCGGCGAGTCGATCGCTGCCGCTCCCCCGTCGACTCCGCTTCCGCCTCTCGATGAGGTGGATTGCCGGCGCCGACGGGGAGCGCGATCGGGGATCGATTAATCGCGTCTTAACGAGACGCGAAAAATCGATCCCCGATAGATCGATTGCTACCCGCCGATCCGGCGGGTAGTGAAGACCTGCCCTCACCCTAAATATAGATTTAGGAAAGCACTAAGCGTATGCTTAATTCCCATTGACTTCAATGGGACACAAGCGCATTCTTTAAGATAAGCATGTTCTTAGCTAATTTCCTGTATCAAGGCCCTGATTTTGGAGGAGTACTATAATGCACTGACTGGTTAGGCCCGAGCTAGGTTTGGGTACGGGAAAATGAATGTGTGTCTGACTCTCAACTTATTTGCTTTGAAAACATTAAAAGTTTTACATGATGCATGTGGAATATATTTAGCAAGCTGAAAGGATACTTGATCAGATCAATGATGAGCAAGCAGTAAATCAGCAAATCAATCAATGGTACCAGCAGAAGTCCTTTCTATAATGAGGCTTTATGGAGAATTCTGTTTAGTGATTAATATCCCAATAACAAATTGTGACAAAAGTATGGAGTCAAGACCCAGGATTTGATATATAAAGACCTAAGAGTGTTTCTCATACTTATGTTTAAGTTTGGAAGAAATGATTGAGTGCATGACCCTAACCCATAGAGGCTTTTTGCTTTCAGTGCTCTGAATCATTTGTCCTTCAGGGATATTACATTTTATTTGTTAAAGTTTGCTAGCGAGAGAATGAAAAGACCCAATTTATTTTCACATTTTCAAGCTCATATTTAACTTTTCAGAACAGCATACAGTCCATTACATGGAATTTATTTCAATTGCAATCAGAATTTACACAGTAGACAGATCTCATTTCATGTTGCATTATGCATTTGTTTTAATGCAAACAGGAATGTGCAAAGAGATCATTTCCATAGATGTAAATTAATTTCTTCCTTAAAAATGTCCTAAAATCCTTATTTTCTCCCAAACTTTGGCAATATTAATTCCTATAGCTATAATCAATTGAAGATTATGAACAGAACTGACTTCCTTACTGTTGCATTACTGATCAGATAAAATAGTTTTTAATCAAGTATTTAAAACTATTCTGTGTAAGCAATACATCTGGCAGAAGGAGCATTTTGCAATGGTGTTTTTTCTTTGATGACAACTTGTAGTCCCCTAAACCTATGTAGTGGCTTGTCATCACTTCTGAGCTTTAGAAAAGCTGCATCTTTTTTTCTTCTCATCATTAAGGATTAAATCCTTGCTCCACTGAAGTCAATGGGAATTTTGCCACTGACTTCAAGAAGGCAATGATCTCACCTGATGTATTTTATCATTCATCCTCCATTCTACTCATACAGAATTTCTTTAGTTATCACAAATGGCTGGAGGACTCATTTGGGAGTTAGCAAGTGAACAGACAAACAGAACACGTGCACACACAGGGATCTAGGACACTGCAACACAATCCTGCTTAGTTGATTTATTTTAAGTATAAACTAGAGTAGTATACATGGTAGTATCAAGACCTCTCAATAGCAATCTACCATTAATCTGTTGCTAAGCAGTGGGGGGCTGGTTATCTGCAGGTCCCTATTGTGCTACCAAGTCATAGTGAGACTGCATACCTGTCCCAAAGAGCTTACTGTATGAGGTGGAGTAGACCAAGAACCAGATTGTGTTTTGTGAGGTGGTGCTCAACTCACCAGCCAGTGCATCAAATAAACCTGCAAAACGGAGCAGAAATTCAGTCCCGTTCTTCAGGGATGGGTTTATTCTTCAAAACCAAAGCAGTCCAATATTAAACAGATAAACCCTGGTCCTGTTTTCCCATGACCCAGGGTCTCCTGCAGATTTCTAGGGCTATATCTACACTGCAATTAACAACCTGTGGCTAGCCCATACCAGTGACTCAAGCTCACAGCACTCAGGCTAAGGGGCTGTTTAATTGCAGTATAGACATTTGGGCTCAGGCTTGAGCCCAAACATCTAAACCACAATTAAATAACCCCTTAGCCCAAGCCCCGCAAGCCTGAGTTAACTGGCACAGGCCAGTCGTGGATGTCTAATTGCAGTGTAGACATACCCTAGCTGAGCTGCTTGTTGGCCTTTTATCTGAGGACCTGCAGGGATATCACCTAATCCCTGGCATCAAACCCATCACCTGAGAGGCAGCTAGTGAGTCACAGGTGAGCCTAACCCAGTTCTTTTAAAGGGCTATCCCACCCTGTGACACATCTCAGAGTCACAATCTGTTTCCTGGGTCCCCTAGAGCTCTGGGAAGGGTGGAGGGTGAAGTAATCTATGACGACCCTTTAGCTGATGTAGATTGTTTCTCCTCTTTCACTGCCTCTGGGAGGCTGGTCAAGGTATTGGGGAATTGGTTGGAACTGAGGCTCTGCCATTCCCCACTGACCTATGTCTGGAGGCTGATCTCCTCACTGTACTTCTACCTGCAACATGGGTAGTCAGTACAGAAGAGTAAGAGGGCACCTTACCCCCTTGGGTAAGGTACAGTCTCACCCTAGGCAGACAAGCCAGACAAAGGGTGGAGGGGAACCAGAATCAGAGAGAAGTGACCCTGCCCAAAATCACACAGGAGATCAGTAGCAGGGCTGCAAACAGATCCCATGTCTCCTGAAGCCCAGACCAGAGCCCCATCACTAGCCCACACAAGAATGACTGTGTTGCACACTAGAGATGTGAGACTTTGTGAGGTTCTGTGGTAGCAGTGAAATGCATCTCTGATTTGGGTATAATACTCCTATTCAAATCACACCATGCTGTCTGTTGGCCACTTCATTTTTCTTCACAGTCTACTGGTTCCAGTCTCTCTTCACCTCTCATCATCTGGGATTCTTCTCTGGATTTACCATTCAGAAGCCCTTATTGCATCCTAGTCCCTTACCGCCCTCAGACACTATTACGTCCTATGTCCCTTGCCTCTCTGTGCACTCTACAGCAACTTCTGTCATCTCAAACTCCTCCTCAGATTTTTTTCCTGTTTGACACTTACTGTCCTCAGCAATTCCTTCATTCCACTCCCTGGAGTCACTCTACATTTCCAGCTATCCAGAATCCTTAGACATAAACTTACACAGCGCTTGGCGACACCTCTAGCAAGCATCAGCAAGCCATCCTTGCTCCTGATTCCCCCAAAAGCATGACACTGACAGTCTGCTGCTACTGTACAAAGAACTAAGACCAAAAGAACTGCCTACCTTGCACTCTTGTCCTCTGACTAGCAAAATACGTGCATATGTTGCAGAGAAGATTCGATTCATTGAAAATTATGTCCGTGACGTCTGTCCTGTTTGAAAAGACTCACTGTGTGTGCCCATTTGCACAATTGCCAAGTCAGAAACGCGATGAGCCAAAGCCACAAGGAAAGCACTAAACAAGCTATCACTTGTGGCTTTCACATACCAGTCTTATTGCAATAATACTATTTACAGTTATTATCAGCGAACACACACAAATGTCAAGTCTCGTGGCATTTAGTGAAGATATAAAACAGAAATCGGCAATCTAATTTGTTAGGCTATTGACTGAAGTCTTGTCCTACCTTTTCCTGCTTAACTTATACAGCTGTTACAAAGGCTGTCTTTCAATTTTGTTGTGTATTTTTATCAACCAATTTGTCCTTTTGGTCAAACCAGCATAATGCAGCGGGAGTAATTTGGGCCCAGTACTCCTGGACATTTTTGTGGCAGCTGCATTTCATGGCTTTTTGCAGCACACCTGCAGAATGACTGCAGTCCACAGGGTGCAGTGCTGAAAAGCACCACCACATAAAGAGGAGATTTATGCCTAGTCTAGAACATCTTAATTAAGGGTGTGTTGGTATTCAGCATGCACATTCAGTTGGATGTAATCTGGCATGAAATGGTGAATGCTGTCATTCATAGTACAAAGATGTTATTGTGACCTCTTAATGTGGTGTTTGCTTTCATGTTATCACAAACATGGTATTACACTGCTATGCAAAGCTGTTCTGGAAAAGGAACTCAACTTTACAAAATTCACCCATCCAACTGAATGCTTCAATGCATCTGCAAACACAAATTAAAACCAGAGCCAAAGCGTCCATTTATGTTTCCAAGGTGAAATGCTGTGCTCTCACCCCATGCAATTCCACACGCTTTGGTAACAAGGCAATTGCATTCAATAGATTGTAAGTCAGTCCAGAATTTACCACCCACCACTTCAATTACACTGTTTCCTAGGACCAATTTTCAAGGATGGAAATGTAGAGTTTTTCTATGTAGACTCCTGAAATATTTAATACACTCTGTACATGGGTGGAATGATCAGCCCTGGGTGAGATCCTCCCCTCCACTTCTTCAAGCAGAGGGGACTTGGATTTGGAGGGGGAAGGGCATCTTCCTCCTTCTCCCAGACTCTCAGAACCCTCTCTGTGGAGATTAGACCCCATCGGGTTTTAGAGAGTGGGACCAAGGGCATTCCCTCATTCCCTCCAGAAGCAAAATTAATCTCTGCTCTGTGCCTGGAGCTCACTCACGAAGAGTGGAGATGGGCACCTGGCCACCTGACCAATGGGAAGACTGAGGAGCAGCAAAGTGGGTGTGGAGTTGAGGTGCCCCACCCTGAGAACTCCAGTGATCCATTGGTTTGGGAGGCCACTCTCCCAGCCTCTTTCAAAGACTCTCTAGCCCTCCCTGATAGCAGACAGATCTTTCTGGCCTCATTCCCCTCTCCCAAGGGACCCTTCAGTGGAGGATGCAATTTGGCCCTTTTTGTCTCCATTAAAACAATGTTTGCATTTTATTAAAAGTGCCCCCAGAGATCACTGCAACTAAGACACAATCATCTGATAATTGCCAAAGGCTGAAAAATGCTATTCAAATTCTGGAGAAATCTGGACCTTCCACAGCAGAATAAATGCTCTGCTTACCACAGCTTTGCAAACTGATAAAAAACCCAACAAATTATTCCAAAGACGAGCATGACTTTTGGACTAACAGCAGCCTAGGAGAGACAAAGATCTACCTCCAGCCCTGGTATAAACGAGTCCAATGCCCAATGAATTTAGTAGGAGCTTCACCTGCTTACACCAGGGTGCTTTGGCCCAAAGTGTTCTGCCTGAGCAGCCAATGGAAAGTCTCCACTGTCCCCTTACAGTATGGAGAAAGTAATCAGAGAACTTAGCTTTAGGGAGAAGGATGTGACCACAGAATGGAGCAAACTACATGACCCTATGGCTACGGTGAAAGTAACCAGATGGCTCTGTTACACAGCTTCAAAATTCTTTTTCCTAGCAGGACAGTAGGTTTTTAGTCTTTGAAGAAATGCTTTGTTGTTAGCCATGTGTAGTAGTTCTCTGAGAGAAGCTGTACCAGATAGCAGAGAGTTATATTCTCTATATTTGGAGGAAATTTTGGAAGCAGAGTATCTTTCTGGAAACCAGGCATTGGTGTGAGGGCTGCGATTTCTGGAAGAGAGGACTGCCCTCCATGCTGTTCCAGTACTAGTTTATCTAGTGTAAATAAAACAAATTACACTTAGAATACACAATGGCCTCATTCTCCATTGCCTTACATCCTGCTCAGTCATTTACATGTCTGTTTTGAGATTGCTTTCTCTTCACTTTGCCCAAACACAAGTAACTGCAGAAGGCAGTGAAGAAGCAGGGCCCAACAGTATTAAAAGAATAAAATATTTAACTAGATTTTTTTTCAAATTGAACACAGCCTTAGGTAACAAATAGATCATAATAGATAGGGGAATTAAACGTATCATTATTCGATGTGGTACACACATAATAGACTTGGGGGGAATTATTAAAGGAAATGCAGCCGACTAGATTTCATTTCCCATGTAGCATTTCCTCTCCCTTGGGATTCCATCTGATTGTGTTACTCAAGAACTCCAGAGTCTGTGTATCAATAACAGAGTCATCAGGGGTTTCATCCCATTTGATTTTCATAGAAAACGTTCTCTGACACCTGGCTGGAATTGCTATCATTATCAGTCTTTTGCTGCCATCTGACAGGCCTGACCCCACTCACTGTTCCAAGTTATGCGTGACGTACTATGGTTCTCATCAAGGGCCTGATCCTTCAAGATGTTCAGGACCTTTGGCTCCCACTAAAGCCATTGGGAGGTGAGAAAGCTCAGCACATTATAAGAGGAAATCAATAACTCCCAAAATCATACCCTATATCTTCAGCTCCCCCTTTTCTTCCTGTAGCAAACCAACTGGGGTACAGTTGACTGGGCTGCAGGTGGATGTGGTGAGAGAGAGGCTAGGGGAATGGGAAATAGGGCTCAGCTTAGTAGCCTGAATGAAAAATAACTCTGCTGCCCTACCCTCTAAATCCATGAATATTTGATTTTCATAGGAACATCTTAATTCCCCCATATAAATCAAATCCACCCCAGTCCCCAAATAGACCACTCATTTCGACACCCCGCCCCAATCTATTTGCAGGGTTCCTCTGCTGTGTGACTTGTGAAGTGTGTGGCTCAATTTTCCCAACTTAAAAATGAGGATAATACTATTACTTTTCTCACACCTTTGGTCTGTCTTGTTTGTTTAGACTGTGCGCTCTTTGGAGCAGGAGCTGTCAGTTATGATAGGTTTGTACAGCACCTAGCACAGTGTGGTCCAAACTGGTTGCAGCCTTTAAGTGCTACCATAATATAAATGTCAAATAACAACTATAATAAAGGGAGAGGGGAAAAGAAAATGTTCTTTGGCATGGTGCTGCCTGCACCCCACTCTGGGGGAGACAGGTGCTGCTGTGTAAGGGTGCATTAAAGAACAGTTAGATTACAAGACAACGTTGTCGCTCCTCCTTTATGTGGATACCCTTGATGCTATAATATTGTTCAGTGTCCTGTCATCCCTAGAGCCAATATACATATTTCCCAAGACCTTTATTTTTCTTAATACCTTTGTTTCTGCAATTATGTGCCTTTTCAAAGGCCAGGCTGAGTGACATATCTTCTCATAAACTGGAAAAAATACATAACTTTAATACATTTCTGTAGTTTTTGTAAATCCTTTCTGAGTAAATACGCCTCATGAATAAAGATCTGGGTTACACTTATCTTTTCAGGTTAGTAAGAGTTTTCTCTGGCTCATTTAGATTACTGAATCCTTTAACACCCCATGAAGAACCCACTCTCTCTCTCTCTGTCAATATCCTCATTTCTATTAAAGGACAAATTGGCAAATGATGATCTTCTGGATGAACCAGGGAATAAGTTATTGGCTAATTCCCAGCAGGGCAACACACCATATTGCAGACATATTGTCAGATAGAACCATGACCTCTGCACATACAATTCATGGGCCCAATCCTGCCAGCTCTTGGGGCACATACCTCGTTGAGTTTATATATTTTCTTACAGTAGTGAATTGAGGCCATAGCTGAGATCAGGGTCCCCTTGTACTAGGCACTGTATAAATACATAGTAAGAAAAAGCAGCTGCCGCAAAGAATTTGCAGTCTAAGGTTCCAATCCTGCAATTGATACCATGTAGACAGACTTCTGAGCCTGCATGGACCCCTATTGATTTCCATGCATGTGCTATCAATTGTGCGATAGGAACCTTAACAGACAAGGGAGACAATCCAAACAGAAGCACAGAAGTGAAATAACTTGACTCAAGTGGCACCAGTAATACAGTTCAGGTCTCCTGGCACCCAGTCCAGCACTCTACTTACTATATGACACTGCCTCCTTAAGCCACACTGAAGAGTGCTTGCTTACATATCAGGTCCTATAGTTAGGTAGGGTTATTCTCAAATAGAAGTAATTATAATCTCAATTTCTCCTGCTATTTTATTTCCCAAGAATTTTCCATCAATATATCTGGGAGTTTAAATCCCTGACAAACTCAGTTTGGGTTTGTTCTGCATACCTGATCAGTTAGTATTTTGTTCACATGTCTTTTCTGTCTGGATAGATTCTCTGCAGGAGACATGTCACTAGTGCTAAAATTGGAGCTGAAGTGACCAATGCACATTTTGTTCAAGCTGATAGACCGGTGCTTTTGAACTGTGACACTCTGCCTAACAGGCTGGTACTGTGGTGTGGGGGTTTTAAATTCTGGCTTTTTGAAATCTTTCATACTAAAGATTATTAATTCTGCACTCAGACACTTCCTCATCAAATACCACATTTCTTTAATACCAAAGATGTCACAGTTACTGGCTGATGATGACAAGGTGGAGGAATCATTTGGGAATAGTGTACTGATCCTAATAGGAAATGGTTAACACAACCATCTATATATTATAGCCCTTCCCGCAACCCTATGCCTCACGTTTTGGGTTGAGTTTCTTGGGACAGGGAGGTTGAAGTTGGGGCTCCTACGTGCCAAATGAACACCTTAGCCACTGGACTATGAGCTATTCTGGGGGTTTTCTCTCATAATCTCCAACATGTATTTCTTCTTATGGGGACACCTAGCAATCTGTATCTCATCCCTTTGTTATTTCAGAATCCGTACCCTTCTCCTCCTTCCCCTATACTCATGAGGAGCAGACCAGATTCAGAAAGTGACAAGTTTTAAACACTTCAAAACCATTGCTAACAGTCATATTTTTAAAATGCATTTTACTGAAGCATTTGCCTTCCATTGTTAATTAATTCACAGATGTGCTTTTGGGCTGTTTTTATCTATTAAATGTAAAACGATCATTAGACTCTCACAGTGGCTAGCTGGTCAGAAGCCCGATTTCCTACAACTGGGAAATGTAGGCCCCAATCCTGCAAGCTAATCCACGCAGGCAGACCCTTCCAGTTGTGCAGGGCCACTAGGGGCTGCCACAAAGATCTCCTTTAGGCTTTCAGATGTGGCACTTGCTACTGTTATCCATGCCTTTGTCACTTCCAGATTAGCCTGTTGCAATGTGCTCTTCATGAGGCCACACCTTAAAGCCATTCAGAGACTAAAGCTGGTGCAGTGTGTGGCAGTTTGCATCTCCCCTGACTC
This sequence comes from Macrochelys suwanniensis, assembly GCA_033296515.1. Taxonomy (NCBI): domain Eukaryota; kingdom Metazoa; phylum Chordata; order Testudines; family Chelydridae; genus Macrochelys; species Macrochelys suwanniensis. Next base: position 17,501,076 of record CM065776.1, on the reverse strand, counting down.
TAGTGCTCTGGGATCTGCACTGGCCATCTGTTGGTTTCTGGCTGGAGCTGAAAGTGTTAGTCCTGATTAGGGCTCCGTGTCTGTCATGGAGGTGGCGGAAGTCACGGATTGCATGACATTCCACGACCTCTGTGACTTCTCCAGCGGCTGGTGTGGTTTACCCCAGGGCTGCCCAAGCAGCTGGCTCCAAGGCCAGCTGTTCAGGTAGCCCTGGGGACAGCCACACCGGCCGCTGCTGGAGTGGCCCCCGGCAGCTGGCCCCGCGGATCACCCGAGCAGCAGCCGGTGCAGCTGGAGCAGTTGCTGCACAGTGGCCCCCAGAACAGTCCTGGGGTGGCTGGAGCAGCTGCTGCTCGACGGCCCCCGGCCTGGTCCCGGAATGGCTGGAGCAGCCACTGCTCGGCAGCCCCTGGCAGCTGGTGCCGCTGGTCCCAGCAGCCCCTCCGCCCCCAGCAGCAACCCTCCAGGCCGTGCCCTCACCCTAGCAGCGACCCCCCCGACAAGATTTAGTCAGAGGTATTTATAGTATGTCAAGGACAGGTCACGGGCTGTGAATTTTTATTTACTGCCCGTAACCTGTCCGACTTTTACTAAAAATGCCCGTGACTAAATCATAGTCTCAGCCATGATCTAGAAATCCCTCAATGACCAGGGACCAACCTGTCTATGGAAGGTACTTACACGGCCCCATCGGTGTAGTAGCTGAGCTCTGCACTATCTTTAATGTCTTTATCCTCACTGTGAGGGAGAAAAGTGCTATTATCCCCACTTTACAGATCGGGAACTGAGGCACAGAGCCAAAGTAACGTGCCCAGGGTCACCCACGATGTTTGTAGCAGGGCAGGAATTGAATTCAGATCTCCCTCAGCCAAGGCTAGTGCTCTAACCATTGGCCCATCCTTCTCTCCCTTCACAGCTGCCTGTTTGAGGGCTGGCTTTTCTTCCTAGCACAGAGTGCCATAGCTGCAACAAGCAGAGGCGCTTGAGATGGACAGCCCTTGCTCTAAGGAGCGAACGGCCAGCAGAGTGTTGTCAATGAGAGCCTTTCACTCTGGGACTGGCTCCCGCTCCAGGTCCAAAATAGCCAGAACTCGATGACCTCCCAGACAGTGTACAGAAGCCGTGTGTTTGACAGGGTTTGGAGGAGGTGGTGGGGAAAGGGGCTTTTCAGTTGTTTTGATTTATCGGCCAGCTGAGGTTATGTATGTCTGAATGATTATTTAATGCTGCTGGCTGAGCTAATTTGTTGCCTAACTATAAGTAGTTAATGTTGTGGGTGGTCATTTCATTGTAAGCTCAATTAATTGTTAGGTGGTCTAGAGCTTTTTATATGGGTGAGGGTTTTTGGGTTGTTTAAATCTCAAGACAAAATAGTTTATTACTTACAGATTTTCTGCATATTGTCTCACTACTTGATATCAAACTTCTCACTCCACACACTCAGATCTTCCTCTAATTGTCTCCTTTGTTCTGAAGTGTTAGGAGAGGGCTTTTATTATATGATTATTAATTCTATTATTTTATAGTGTTTAGAATTATTCACAGCACCCAGGGCTCCCTGGGAAGAAGTGCTTTTTAAAAAAAAAATCTTAAATGCGTTGGTGTGATCAGAGCCTTTTTCTATAAAACAGCTTAATATTTGCTTGGTAGCTTTCAAGCTAGGTATTGCACTAACTGTAGTCTGAGAGGAGAGTATAACTCTAGTTTTTGGACACCGTGCTTGATAAGTAATAGGGAACCAGCATCATTGGCAGGGAGCTGGGCTTGATATGCTAACAGCTCTCTTTGATTTCCAGTTTCTATGATTCTATTCAGTAATATGACACAGATCTGTAATGTTTCCAGAATAATCAATGTCCCTGTGACATTTAAGGGACAGTCATTCAGACTGCAGGTGCTCTGTGACTTATGTCAGGAAATAATCGGAGCGATTTAATTTACCCTACATACAAGACTTTGTTGCATAAATCCTCCACTAAGCTCCTATTTGTCAGAAATTAGACTTGCAAGCACCTACTTGAGGAAGGTTTAGGTTAGCAACAGCGGAACCTGGCTTTGATTGAGCTGCTGGAGGAGAGCGAGGGTGCTGGAACAGAACCAGTGGAATCTATTTACAGTATGCAGGGAAGAGCATAGGTGGCTAATTTAGAGTCATTGTGGGTGGCTGATATTGGACCTTTATTGCTCCCAAACTTTTCTTATCTGACTCAGTGTCTAAAATTAAGGCTTCTGGCAAGTGGATAATCTCATTACTCAGTGCTGTACGTGACACATTCATCACAAATATTAGCTTTCCATCTTCAAAGACTTTCCTTATCAAGAACATGGCACACAAATGGTCAGATTGTACCTGGCTATATGTAGGCGAGGAAGTGGAAGCAGTGTTTCTTCCTTGGCTGAATCTGCTTAAGGGCCAACTACAATTGGAGAGTCCCGGTACTCAGGGGAGCATAGACCCTGCTCTTCCGCTCTCCCCCAGGGACATACAATGCACGGGGAAAGAAGAAACGGCTATACTTCACCTGCCCAAAACTGGCCTGCAGACCAAGTTAGGGAGACCAGGGACAGCAAGAATGTACACTGCAGGCACACCAGGGAGATCAGAGAGGCATCGTATCTCACTAAGGAACAACCCTCTTCCCAAGCTCCTCTGGGGCAGGTTCTACAATGCTCTTAGTGCTGGGCTATGCCTTGGGAGCTCCACACTTCATCTCTCACTGAGTTGTTGTTACTCACTGATTACATAATGCACCACAGCCTCACACAAAACTCGGAAAATATTGTTCTTTCAGCACAACGCTGTTGTAACATTCATTTATTAGTGTTTGTTTATCACTGCAGCATTAGGCTGCAATTTCTTTGCTGCAGCTGCCATCTTCCAACACGGGCTCTCAATAGAAACATCCTGTAGAAGTTACATAAGACACCAACTAATCGAGTTTTGCCCACGAACCTGGTAGTTCAGGCAGCTTTGAAGTAGTTAGTTTATACATCATTGATCACGTATATCAAAGTGCTGTACAACAATATCCTATAGAATCCCCCAAATGTAGGCATTAATCAAGTCTTGCAAATTCTACTTGTCCGTTCAACTGGGACATGTAATTATTTTTGATGGACAAGTAAAATGTCATTAGTTTTTCCAACCTGCTAAGGCTAGGAGATTAGACTTTGTGCCTGGGCTGGTAAATTTCCATGACAGTTTTGCAAAACTGAATGAATAAATAGGTTTAGTGGTGCTTCAACAACTACACACAGTATCTGTCATGATATATAAAATCACTGCCCTTCTCAAACAGGCAGCATCTTATATAGACAACAACTATGAAGTAAACAGGCTTCTACACAGCTTGAGTTCCTGCTTTGTCCCTGTTATTTACTATGGAACAGACACTATCTTGAGCTCTGTAGAGGTCCCAGAGACATCTAGTGGCTGAATAATACTGCTGGTATACATATGATTACAGTATTTGCTGTATGAATAAAACAGAGTTCCTCCTTACCTCCCTCCCAGCATTCTCCATGATCCTCTCATTCAGCCCCCTCGGCAACACCCTCGTAAGTGGTATGTACCACTGCCCCTTTTCCCCTCACATCACTCATATCCCTCTTCCTTAAATTTCTTAATCTACCTCAGTAGTCACTGTTCCAGGTGCCAGTACGTCCAGCAGCTTCTCTGCTTGCATGCAACTGCTGTGGAATTCAAATTTGACTGTCAATCAACACACCATAGAGCATGCAAACAGCGGAGAGAGGACCTGAGGTCTTCCCGTTTGAAGGAGAGCTACTAGTGCAAGAGGGTCACTTTTCAGGAGCTCCTGGAGGAAGGGGAATTTGAAGTCTTCCCCATAAAGGAGATGCAAGTTGGAAGGGGTTTAGGCCTCTTCCTCTGTTCCCCTGCCTACAAAAAGAAACTTTGGCTTGAGGCATTTTAAAGAGCATCAATTCCAAGGACACTGCTGAGGCCTTGAAAGGAAGAGATCACTACAGGAACAATCTGAAATACTATGGAAAATTCACACTCAATATCTAGCTAGTGTTACAACATACACACACACACATTCTTGAAGGTTTCCTCCATATAGGAATCTGTTTCCAGCCTTGAAAATCCTAATGATTACAAAAAATATTGACGTGAATTGGAAAAAAAGCTTAAAATAAATTAGTCACCATGACCAATCAGCTACACAATTACGTTCATGTCTTCCATATCAAATGCCAAGCTCTAATACATTCTAAGAAGCAGGAGACAGAGCTCTATCTTTTTACACCTGCAATCTTGCTCTATTGTTACTTATTCTAAAAGGACTACGGGAAAGGGAATGATGCTGTCTCCGAGGCCGGTATCTTTCCCTGAATAATAGGGAGATACTGCGATATTATTTAAAACAGGGGTGGGCAAAGTACGGCCCGTGGGCCACATCCGGCCCGCGGGACCCTCCTGCCCCAGGAGGCTACCTCTGGCCCCTCCCCTGCTGTTTCCTCCTTCCCCGCAGCCTCAGCGCGCCCCGCCGCCGGTGCAATGCTCTGGGCGGCGGGGCTGGGAGCTCCTGGGGCAGCGCAGCTGCAGAGCCCGGCTTGACCCGGTGATCTGTGCTGTGCGGTGGCGGCGGCGTGGCCCAGCTCCAGCCGGACGGTGCGGCTGTAGCACCGCCAGCCACCGGTGCTCCAGGCAGCATGGTAAGGGGGTGGGGAGCAGGGGGGGTTGGATAGAGGGCAAGGGAGTTCGAGGTGGTGGTCAGGGGACGGGGGTGTGGATAGGGGTCAGGGTGGTCAGAGGCCAGGGAACAGGGGGATTGAATGGGGGCACTCTGGAATGAGAGGAGGGGTTGGATGGGGCGGTGGGCGGCAGTCAGGGGCAGGAGTTCCGGGGGCAGTCAGGGGACAGGGAGAAGGGGTGGTTTGATGGGGCAGGAGTCCCCAGGGGGGGCCGTCAGGAATGAGAGGAGGGATTGGATGGGGCAGCAGGGGGCAGTCAGGGGCGGGGGGACAGGGGTGGTCGGGAGAGGGAGCGGGGGTGTGTGGATGGGGCAGGGGTCCCAGGGGGGCCATCAGGGAACAGGGGGATTGGATGAGGCAGGAGTCCCAGGGGGGGCGGATAGGAGGGGGGGGGCGGGCCACGACCCCCTCCCCTAACCGTCCCTCCATACAATTTCTGAAACCCGATGCGGCCCTCAGGCCAAAAAGTTTGCCCGCTCCTGATTTAAAAGCTAAGAAACCTGTAGCCTCAAAACAAATGGAAACACAGAAGACTAGAAATATATTTGCAACAAAATTACTAAGCGCGTCAACACATCACAGAAAAACATGTTTACCTTGCAGATCGCTTGATCAGATTAAATCACCAAAAATTCAGGTGCCACATAGTATTTTTTTTAAAAGCTACCTTGCAGGAGTTTAACAGAGATGGCATATTATATGCAGAAAGCATAGTTTTGAAAATATTTTAAAAAGTAAGTTTTAGAATGGTTTATTTGGAAAAAAAACTGCCATTTTTAGCAACTGTCCTCTTCACCAAACCCTGCTCTATATCAAGGCCTAATTTCAGTGGGACAGCATGAGCTCACAGAGTAAAGGACTACTCACCATGGGGGGGGGGGGGAGGGCGCAGAATTGGGCCCAAAGTCTAAAAATATCAGAACTCCTGTGATTTGCTCACCCTATGCTTTGACTCAAATTGTTTGAACCCTAATCCCTTCACTTTACCTCTTCATGTTGTGTGTTTATCTAATTTAGGCTCCCTTCTGATCCTGTTCCATTCTAAACAGGTTCTTATACTTCCCTCATCACTGTAGTATTTGAGCATCTTCCAGAAGTGCATTAAGTGCAGTGATAGCTCAGTCACATGCTCCATTCTTTCTTTCATTCTTTCCCCAGGAGGAAAATTGTGCATGAAGTGTAGCATTTTGTTTTGGTTGTTAAAACTTATATATACACTGTGCTCTTTGTTTATATTAGCAAAGGCAAGGCTGGAAAAGTGCACCTTGCACTTGGAGCAGAAGGTGGTAAGATATATGATAGATCTCATACCCACAGCTGAGTACCTGAGACACTGCAGACATATCTCCACTGCTACAATGATTAACACCCCCATAACACACCTTTCAAGATCCATGGATCCTACACATGCCTATCACAACATGTGGTGTACCTCATCCAGTGCACTAAATACCCCAATAACAACTATGTGGGTGAAACCAGACAATCACTACGCTCTTGAATGAACTCAGACAGGAAAATGATAAAAGACAAAAACACCCGATCACTTGTGGGTGAGTGCTTTTCACAAAATGATCACTCTATCTGACCTATCAGTCTTCATCCTCAAAGAAAACCTGCACAACACTTTCCAAAGACAAGCCTGGGAGTCTAAATTCATTACTCTGCTAGACACTAAGGGCTGGTCTACACTAACCCCCCAATTCGAACTAAGATACGCAACTTCAGCTACGTGAATAACGTAGCTGAAGTCGAAGTATCTTAGTTCGAATGAAAAGGTACTTACCCGGGGTCCACACACGGCGCGCAGGCTCCCCCGTCGACTCCGCCTACTCCGTTCGCGGAGTAGGATTACAAGCGTCGACGGGGGAGCACTTCCTGGTTCGATTTATTGCGTCTAGACAAGATGCGATAAATCGAACCCAGAAGATCGATTGGACTCCTCCGACGCGACGCGTAAGTATAGACGTACCCTAAAAAACATGGACTGAACAGAGACATTGGATTTATGGCTTATTACATCATCTGTAACCCACTAACCCCCTCTTTTTGTCCTATGACTGCAGAGGTGTTTATGAACCACCCTACTTTGAATGGTCCCTCAAGATATGTGCTAACTACTTGTGCTAAATAATCTGTTCCATATTGCATTTTGCCGTAACACTGGGAGTACCTTTCCCAGACCTGGAGAAAAGCTCTGTATGTCTCAAAAACTTCTCTCTCTCACCAACAGAAATTGGTCCAGTGTAAGATATTACCTCACTCACCTTATCTATCTTAGGCTATGTCTACACTACCCCATTTGTCTGTATAACTAAGTTGCTCAGCCGTGTGAAAAAACCACACCCTTGAGCAACATAAGTTACAACGACAGAAGTGCTGGTGTGGAGAGCGCCATGTCACTGGGAGAGTGTCTCCCGTTGACATAGCTACTGCCGCCATTCATTGGGGGTGGGTTAATTATGTCGATGGGGAAGCTCTCCTCCGTCGGCACAGAGCAGTTACACGAGAGATCTTACAGCAGCACAGCTGCACCAGTATAGCTGTGCCGCTCCAAGTTCTCTAGTGGCCATAGAATCAGACACTCAGATTGTAAGTTCTTTGGAACAGGGACCCTGGGGCATTTCAAAGCCACACACGGCCATTACGTGGCTAACTCCCACTGACTTTCAAAGATAGTTAGGCATTTAACTGCCATTTGTGCCTTTCAAAATCTCCTGCTGTGTTCTACTAAAACTCAGTAAAGTGGTCTGCAGAGTTATGATGTTTAATAATAAGATTTAGTGAATATCACTGTTAATGCAAATTACAGAAAAATACACAGAGAAGGGGACAAACAATTCCCTGTCTGGGAAATTATCTCATCAGCGTTGCAACCTGCAGAAGGGTTAATGGTTCCAGAGCTCAGATGTGCAAACTCACCCATCTTCTCCTTCATTTCATTTTCAAAAGCCATTAAATTTCATTCTCCTTTCACCTTGCAACTTCACCGAACTAACTCAGCTGCTAACACCTCTTTATTTTGACTTATCAAGGTAAACTCATTCAACCGTACTTGACCCAAGGAATTTATCAGATGGCTGAAGGATGCAGTGCAAGGCTTTCTCAGAACACTAAGAAAGCCCAGTATTTTTAGATGATATAATAATTCACTTTTCCACAAGTGGAAAATAACATCCATGCAAACATACAATCTTTCCGAGGCTTTTTTATCACAATGGGATCAATGGTATTATATACAAAGATCACAAAGAGGTATAAGCATGTGTCAACTGCTCTTTGGACAGTCTCTCTATAGGTCCCAGATTTCTCCTAACTGCTTTCCCTGTGTTCATCGCAAATTAGCCCATTCCATCAACTTAACCTAAAATGAGTCAATCGGCCCTTAAATTCCAGGGCTCGCAGTCTTTCCATATCTCCTTTTCAGTTGCTTAGAGACAGCCTGGCATGGGGCTCTTGCCCCTCCTCTCCCAGGCTTCTCTGTCTCCCCATCTCTCTCTCTGTTCTCCTTCCTTTATAGCTGGGCTTGTTTTCCTTATTGGTCCCAGCTGTGGGTGCCTGCCTCCGTGATTGGCAGTTCTGGCAACTGTGCTGGGCTGTGGTCAGCCTGATTGCCTGTAAGCCAGGAAGACTCTCCTCTCCCTTCTGTCTATGGGGTTTGTAAATCCCATTACATATCCTTCCCCTCAAGGCCGAGTCCTGGCCTTGGCTGACAAAGGCTACTTCTCTTGACAAAAAATCAGCATTGCAATGCAAACTTCCTGCCTGGTGCTGTATCCAGAAGGCATATGGCTGCAATGACAAATACCATCTCATGATCCTCTGGTTCATCTCTTTCATTCATTCAGCCAGCTCAAGGGGGCATGATCTGTAACTAATGTGAATTCGTTCCCCAGGAGGTAGCACCATAGGCTCTCTCTCACCCACTTGGTGACCAAACATTCCTTCTCTATCATCGAGTATACCCTCTCGTGAGGAAAGAGTTTCCAGCTGATGTACATTATCAGGTGTTCTTCTCCATCTACTTCTTGGGAAAGGACCCCCATCCAGCCCTACCTCTGATGCATCTGTGTACAATACAAATTCCTTCTTGAAGTTTGGACTATGAACAGTAGGTGTCTGCAGAGTATTTCCTTGAGCTCTTGTAAGGCTCTTTTCCAGTTGGGCATCCATCAGACCCATCGTGGGGAGATGGCCTTAGTTAGGTCAGTTAGTGGGGCTGCTTGATGGTGAAATGCGGTATAAACCAAAAATAGTAGGCAATGAGGCCTACGAAAGCCCAAACTTTCCTTTTGCTGGTGGGAGTTTTGTATATCTGTAAGGCTCAAACCTTGTACAGCAGGGGGCAGATATGTCATCCACTGACAATGTCTCATAGATAATGAGCTTCCTGTTTTCCTATTATGCACTTGGAGGGGTTGTCTATTAACCTGGCTTCCTACAGTGATCAGAGAATAGCAATTATTTTGTACGGACGGGAATCCCAAGCTGCTGCATATTGAATATGTTATTGGAGTAATCAGTCTACCAAATGTTGAAAAGTAGCCACTGTCCTGTGTAACACAATGGGTATCATCTGAAAATGAAATAGGATGCGTGGCATAGATAAAGCCATATTCTCCTCAGAGTCTGCTGTTAAAGGAATCTGCCAGTACACCTTCGTCAAATCCAGAGTGGTCGTGTACTGGGTTTTTCCCAATACATCTGATCATTCATCCACCCATGGCATAGAATAGGCATTGTATTTTGGAACGGTGTTCACCTTTCTGAAGTCTATACAGAAATGCAGTGAGCCATCTGGCTTTGGAACCAGCACAATAGGACTCCTCCAGTCACTCTGGGATTCCTCTTTTATCCCGAGTTCTAACATGGCCTTGAGCTCTTTCTCAAGGGTCCTCCTCGATTTGCTGTGGACTGGGTGGAGCCCTTTCCATATTACTTTAATGGGTTCCATATTAATGTGATGGTGGGCCCTGGGTATCTTCCAGGTGGGCTGAAAATACCTTTGTAAAAGCAGCCACCAGTTGGGAGTTCATGTTCTCTAGTCCATCAGGATCTCTTTGGGAATCCCACTCACACAAAGACCTCCAGCAGCTCCTTAAAGGTAGTGTTGACATTTATTGACCCAAGTGGCCTGGCTTCCAGGTATCAGGTGGCCTGGCTTCCAGGTATCAGGTGGCCCAGTCCACAATAACATGTATATGTTGGTGTCCAGAAGTGCTCTTCTCTAGGGGCTTATAAGATCAATTCCTATTCATTCAAAGGGAGTAGTGGTGGAGCCCATGGGGCTCCCCTGGGAGCCATTAATTGGCACTCAGAGCATGACAAACAGAAATGCTTGACTTCTTTAAGAACCTCTGGCCAAAAGTGTTGGGCTAGGATCCTAGACTGTGTCTTATCCTTCCCAAGGTGTCCCACACATGGGATTCCATGTGCTAGATATAGGAGCTCATGATAATATACATGGGGCACTAGTAATTGCGTCTGTAACTTCTGCATCTGCTTGTCCTGATCTATGCAATATAACATGTCCATCTCAAGGGCAAAACAAGGGTACTGCTGTGCCCTCACCTGGTCCATCTCCTTGTTGTCTATCACTGCTACTTATTCGCAGGCCTGGCTCAAAGTCTCGCCATTTCTTTTCTGCATGCAGAAATCTGAGAAGCCTGTTAATCTCTTCAGGTCCAGTTGCAGGGGGGTGTCTTGTTTGGATCCGTGGAAGGCCCTTCTCCAGACCTTGTGCATTGCCCGGATCAACTACAGACTCTGTGGTCTCCATCATCCCTATGATTGCCTCTCTCATCTCTCTCCATTCTTTCCTTTCTATCCATGTCTCCCTCTGGGACTTTTTCCTTCTGGGCCAGGAGATAAATAGGGCAGGATCCTTAAAAGGGAACAGGACCCCTGACATTTCTTTTGGAGTGCCTTCCTTGTGATCCTGTGCTAAGAGAAACTTCTGGAAGAGTTCAGGGAAATACATCCAGTCTCGGCCTAATATCTCTGGATAGGGGACATCCGGAGACATTCATACCTTTAACCAGCCTCAGTTCCAGTCAACAGTCAGATTTACTGTCATGCTGGAATACTATAAACTAAAACTTTTTAAAGTTTTTAAGTTTTAGGTTTTAGTCAGGGGTATATAGCAAAAGTCATGGACAGGTCACGGGCCATGAATTTTTGTTTACTGCCCATGACCTGTCTGTGACTTTTACTAAAAATACCCGTGTCTAAAACGTAGCCTTACCAGTAGTGTCTGCAAACCCAGTCTTGGCCTGCTGGCGGAAGTCTACAAACTGCTCCATAACTATGAGTTCTGCTATCTGAGGTCTTGTTTGAGACTCTGGCTTTAACCAACACCAGAAGAAGTCCTTTAACCTTTGAGTCATTGCCCATGGCCGTGCTTTGGGAACGTAAGTGCTCGTGGCTTTCCCAATGAGGAGTGCAGTGAGCCAGCTTGCCCTCTCGTCTGGGGGCCAACGAGAGGCTGTGGTCACCCTTTCAAAAGGTACGATGAATAACTCCAGGTCATTGTCTGTCCTCATCTTGGGAAGCCTCAAGGTCGGAGTGGTTCTCTGAAGTGTGTGGGATGCATTCATTGTGGCGGGACCCTGAGGAGTAGCGGCCAGTACCAGGTCGGCCATCTGTTGTAACAACTGTTGCTGTTCAAACAGTTGTGGCTGCCCCTGTTGCTGCTATGCTTGCGAGTCAGCCAGCTACTGCAGGAGCTGATTTATCTCCACAGCTCTCTGGCATATATATCAACAGGAAAGAAAGTGGTTTTTGGTTCTGGGTTTGTTTGGGGGGGGATTTTTGTAAGTGATTCCCTTTTTTGCATGGACAATTAAAGTCAACCCCACTTCCGGCACCATGCTGTGAACTGCTCTAGTGGCAGTCTCTCTAGAGGTCCCAGCTTTCTCCTAACTGCTCTCCCTGCATTCACCTCAAATTGGCCCAGTTCAAGCACTTAGCCTAAAATGCGTCAATCAGCCCTTGAACTCCAGGGCTTGCAGTCTTCCTTTGTCTCCCTGCCAGTTTCTTAGAGGCAGCCTGGCATGGTGCTGTTGCCCCTCTGCTATCCCAGACTTTCTGCCTCCCCATTGCTCTCTGTTCTCCTTCCTTTATAGCTGTGCTTGTTTTCCTTATTGATCCCAACTGTGAGTGCCTGCCTCCATGACTGGCAGTTGTGCTGGGGTGTGGTCAACCTGGTTGCCTGTAAACCAGGAAGACTCTCATCTCCCTTCTGCCTATGCTCAGTGTGGGATTTGTAAACCCCATCACAGCATATTTGAATCAAAAGAATTCTTAAGGAGTCAGAGTATTAATTTTAAGATCAAAACTGTACCTTATTAATCACCAGAGCACATCCCAAAGAAGTAACTAATGCAGGGACTAGCTTACGGGCAATGTACCAGACTTTGACAAAGCACTGAAGAAAGAGATCATTAGTTTGCCAGCCCCATAAATCTAGGACGTCCAATTTTCAAACCACTGACAAATTATCTTCATAAAAATGACTAAAATTTTCAGATAGTAAAATCTCCCAAGGTTTAACACTAAAACAGAAAGAATCATAACAGGAACCCCAAAGTGCCAGTTTATTTTATGATTTACTATGGAAGTTTTAACTAAATTATTCTCTTCCTGACCCAACGATTGTGCCTCAGTAGTGGTTTGTGGTCTCAGCCTAACATGCTGCCAGGAGGAAACTGTATACTGTGATTAACCAGGTGGAGTCTGGGGAGTGGCGATCATAACACAGCAAGTATAGGACACAATCCTGCTGCCACTAAAGTCCACAGTCACAACTTTCTTTAATTTTATGCTTAAAAAAATAAAAAAAGTCAACATCAAAATGAAACACTTCAACTTTATCAAAACAAAACATTAAGTTCAACTTGAAAAAAAATGTTTTTTTGACTTCCTGAGTTGCTTAAAATTTAAAAAAAAATTGGTTTTGGTCCAACCTGAAATGATTTTTTTCAACTTTTTGAAATTGCCAGTGAACTGAAAAAAATCCATAATTCATACAGTTCTAACAGCAATGCTCTACTAGACTTCAATGGGAGCAAGATCAGCTCTACAGGGACTGATGTTGGTGAAAGAAAATTGAGATAGCCAATGAATCATGTTGGATAAGTGGGATTGCTGGGGAATAACAGTGAGAACTGGTCGAGTGATTGGCAAATATGTCTGTGCATAAATTCCATGGATGAAAGCCTGGCCCCACTGAAGTAACTCAGTGGGGGCAGGATTTCACCCTGCTATTATTTGCTGTATCTGTTATTCATAAGTATTCAGATGACCACCAGTTTATTAATGAGCGTGTTTGTGAATCCCAAAAGTTTAATGGATTTTAGCATGATTAGTTGTCTGAACATTCCTGCTAGAAATGCATTATTATTAATCATTTAATATAATATTTTTAAAATGTTCAGTTGTCCAATTAGTGAACAGAAACAATGGCATTAGATTTAAGTGACCACTCACACTCAGCAAAAGGTCAAAGTTCACAAACAACTAGGGTGACCAGACAGCAAGTGTGAAAAATCGGGACAGGGGGTGGGGGGTAATAGGAGCCTATATAAGAAAAAGACCCAAAAATCGGGACTGTCCCTATAAAATTGGGACATCTGGTCACTCTACAAACAACCCGCATGTATAAACCATTATATGAACCCTGAAAACAAGTAAGTACATTCAAAGAAATTAGTATTGGTTTGCAAACAATTCAAAAACAAACAAAAGAACTAAATTCTCTAGATAATTTATTGTCAATGAATAATTCATTGTCAATGATCTAACAACAATACTAACATAGTTTTCCCAGTTCACTGATATTTTACCATGGAAACCCAAAGCAGTCAGAAGAGCTATCTTAATTAGCTGGTTGCCAGTACATGATTTTATTTATAGCTAAAACCACCATTTTTCAAACCGAATGTCAGTGGTATAGACCTATTCTAAAGGCTTAAATCTCTTTTATGGGTTATGATATATTTTTCTAATCCCCTCAGCTTTGACTTGTTGCCCTAAGAACACATCACGCGCACAAGCACCACCAACTGATCATAAACATGCATAACCCATCATGGGTGCTCCTTAAAATGCCCTGTTGCCCAGTATAAAGATGTTCAGCCTATTACATTCCACTCCATTGAGTAAGAAAATTGACAGCTCTTCCTGTTTTTTGTAATGTAACTGCAGCAAACATCACTGGCTTAAAAAAGAAGCTAGAGGCTGAAAATCAACCAACAATCTCCTGTTTTATTTGCTTTGAGTCTAAGAACTTGCTCAGATTCTATGTCACTGGAAAAATCCTTTTTCTAATATGTTATTATAGCTGTTCATGAACAGGTCAAGCAGACGATAATCTGGGCTCATTCACTATGTTTATCTGAACCTGGAAGGAAGACTGCTTTTATTTACTATACTCTTCAGCTAGCTTGAAAGGAAAGCAGTCTTCTTCTGAAAGATAGTCACTGCACCTATACCTGAAGCTTTCACCTGACCTCAAAGCTCCTTGGTACACCACAGACCCCACCATAAACCTAATGACATATTCTGCGCTCAGTTAAATGATAGCAAGCATCAGGATAATGATGGTCTCCGCAAACAGACCTATCTGTAGGGAATATCCGTTTGTAAGAACAGGTTTTGGTCTTTCCCATTACTTTACAATGATAGGGTTTGCTGAGCAAGATGTGGTTCGTTGGTTGTCTTATACACAGAAGCAATTGTGTTCTGAAGTGGATATTTACTAGCCCAGGTATCATTAGTATGTTGCTGATCTGCAGAGGTTATGCAAATATACCATTGGCACTGGCCCAAATTAATGCAATTGCAGCAACATTCTACACATGAGAAGCACAAGAGACTCAATGGGAGCAGGTTGGCAGAGCTGGCATTTGGGTTTTGCATAGCTCTTCCATCCTTCTGCAACACACCTCTTAAGAATGCATCGTAATACTGTGTTCACAGCATGCCGCACACATTTGGTAGGCTTTATCATAAATATATAGTGTTTACAAATTGTTTTCTCTTCAAATTAAAACACGGCTTTGTAAGATGAGTCCGGGCTGGTGGAATGAATCGGCAGTCAGTCACCAAGGTCTTTTTCTCAAGATGAGAAGAAACAGAAAATTCCCCTCCTTGGGGTTCAACCAAGTCCCCTGTGAATATGGGCATGAAGACTGGCCTTTGTAAACACATTCTTCCCAGCTGAGCCTCCCAGGCAGCCATTTCATAGTCCTTCCCCTAAGCACCAGTGCAAGGAAAGGGGTAAATAAGTCCAGCTCAAGTGAACTCCTTGTTCACTGGGGTCTAGACAGTGCTCTTGTCATTGACAGCCTACAACTTCCAAAGTATGCAGTTATACAAGACTATTTCAAAATCCTAAACTTCAGATATTAGCTATCATTGAACTGAGATCTTGTCCTGTTGGCAGCCAAATATCTGCACGGAAGCATCTGAAAATTAGCCACACAGCAGAGAAGGATTGCATTTAGTATGAATTATGAGCTCATATCTAAAATCACTCAAATCTTCTTAAAGATGTTGTAGCCTGTTACTGATCTGCCTAATCTGTTATTTAACACAGGAGTGTTAGCTACTCACACTCCTCTCAGATACTATCAGCCCAAGGGTAAATCAGAACTAACTTCACTGATGGCCCACAAGTGTAAATGAGAGGCCTATGTATTTTAATTTCTTCAGGCATCTCAACACTTCTTTTGGCTGTTCCTCCTCCTTCTGGGAACCTTTGACTCAGCCTCTCCCATTCCCAATATAAATTTCTATAACAGACACACCCAGGGTTTGTAATGGATGCAGTTGAAAAATCAGGTTTAAGACACTAGGGCGTCACGAGCTGTTATAAGCTACATGGCATTTACGCATGAGGATCACGGAGGAAGCAGAAAGAGCTCCTTTGGAGCTAATGGAGCCAATGCTTTCAGCAGCTATTCAAGTACCAACAAAACTCGGTCCACATTACTGACACAGTAGAAGACAATCTCTAATGTATTTTTAAAATATATCCATTATTCAAAAGATCAGTATGAATTATTAATACTTTTCCATTATTTTCCAAATATGAGCTTTGGAAATGTCAATAGCATTTGAAGTTACCTCTCAGGACACTCCATACACACAATATGGCTAACTACCTTCCAAGCATTACTGCGTAACATGGCTTAAGGACAGAGATGTAAGAAACAATTTGACTGAAATTCTGATTCTTCATAAGAACATAAGACTGGCTACCCGGGGTCAGACCACTGATCCATGTAGCCCGGTATCCTGTCTTCCGACAGTGGACAGTGCCAAAAGCTTCTGAGGGAATGAGCAGAACAGGGTAAATTTCGAGCAATCCATTCTCTCTCATCCAGTCTCAGCTTCTGGTAGTCAGAGGTTTAGGGACAACGTGGCTATCTTGGCTAATAGCCACTGATGGACCTATCCTCCATGAACTTGCCTAATTCTTTTTTTAATCCAGTTATAGTTTTGACCCTCACAACAGCTCCTGGCAACAAGGTCCACAGAAGCGACAAAGGGTCCTGTGGCACCTTATAGACTAACAGAGGTATTGAAGCATAAGCTTTCGTGGGTGAATACCCACTTCTTCGGATGCAAGCAGTGGAAATGTCCAGGGGCAGATATAAATGTGCAGGGAAGAAACAGGGTCCACAGGTTGATGCCCACAGGAAGGTCCACAGGTTGACTGTGTTGTGTGTAGTACTTTCTTTTGTTCATTTTAAACCTGCTGCCTGTTAATTTCATGGGGTAACTCTTGGTCCTTGTGTTATGTGAAGGAGTAAATAATACTTCCCTACTCACTTTCACCACAACATTCATGATTTTATATACCTCTATCATATCTCCCTTAGTAATCTTTTTTCTAAGCTGAACAGTCCCAGTCTTTTCAGTCGCTCTTCCTATGGAAGCTGTTCCATACCCCTAATCATTTTTGTTGCCGTTCTCTGTACCTTTTCCAATTCTAATATAATAGGTGTGACGGGGCAAGGCCAGAGGGCTATAGGAAAGTGGTAAGGAACCAGTATGTTCTTATTGGGATCCGGGAAGTGGGCGGGCAAAGCCCGCCCACTGCTAAAGGATCCCCCCCTTCAGCCTAAGGGGAGGGATCCACACGACCTGGATACCAAGTGAGTCCGGGGGACAAAAAATGAAAAAACAGGAACGGGAGTGCGGTCAAAGGGTCAAACAAAGCGAACCAGATGGGGACACCGAGCAGAGAACCCCGGACAGCGCCCACTGCTCCTCAAAGGTGTCAAGGGAGCCAGTGGATGCTGCCCAGAGGAACTCTGCCCGGATGCGTGAACGAACAGAGGATCGAAAATAGGCCCCACAGTCACAGGAGCCTCCATCAGCCAACCTCCTCGCCCTGGTTTTGTAGATGGCCAGTTTAGCTAGGGCCAGGAGGAGGTTGACCAGGAGGTCCCGTGACTTCGTGGGGCCGCGGATTGGAAGTGCATAAATAAAAAGGTGAGGGGAAAAGTGCAACCAAAACCTCAACAAAATGTCTAAGAAGAGCCGGAACAGGGGCTGAAGCCTGGCGCACTCTAGATAAATGTGCGCCAGGGTCTCCCTCACACCGCAAAAGGGACATGTGTCGGGGATAGGGGTGAACCGCGCCAAGTACACGCCCGTGCTCACGGCTCCATGAAGGAGCCGCCAACTGACGTCCCCGGCGGGCCTTGGGACTAAGGAGGAGTAAAGGCTGGCCCACCGGGGCTTCTCACCCTCTAGAGGTGGCAGGAGGTCCCGCCATTTCGTATCGGGGCGGGACGTGAGGGTGAGGAGATGAAGGGTGTGGAGCACGAGCGTGTATAGATGTTTCCTTGGCGCGGTCTGGAAGCGGACCGGCTGCAGTTCGTGCAGCCGGCTCACCGTGAAGGGACAGGGGACCCGGTTGGGTCCACGGGGCAGGGGCCCAATAAAAAGGTCCGGAGGGCTTGGGGTGAAGGGAGGGCGGGGCGTACCCTCTCGCAGGACCCGGTCGAGGTAAACCCGAGCAGCGGGCGGCAAAGCAGCCTTCACCTCCTGAAGTACGCGCCGGGGAGTACGAGGTCTGGAGAGCCCCATGCGCTGAGCAAGCGTCAGGGGATCCAGCCAATCTCCCCGGTCGTAGTCCAGGAGGTCTCCGACCCTAGTGACTTCTGCCAGGACCAACCTCTGGCGCACCGAGGGGGACTCCGCCACCTGCACACGGAGCTGGGGGTTGTGTAGCAGGGGCTCCGCGAGGAGATCTGCCCCCTCGGTGGCCGCCACGGACCTGGTCGCTGAGAATAGCTTCCAGGTCCGGAGGAGGTCCTGGTAGAAGACCGGCAGCCCGTAGAGGTCTCGCGGAAGACCTCTCGGATGGAGATAAAGGAGCTGCCGGTCATATCGGAGCCCTCGGAAACGGCGCAGGAAGGCGTGCGCCAATACGCTCCACGCCGGACTACCTGCACCATAAAGGAGCCTCTGCAGGGCCTGGAGACGGAAGACATGGACCTGAGTGTGTGGACACTTCAGGCCCTGCCCACCCTCCTCCAGAGGAAGATGGAGAACCCCTGCAGAGACCCAGTGCAGTCCTGACCAAAAGAACTCCAGAATCGACGTCCGGAGGTTGGCCAGGAAACCCGGGGCCGGGACCAGGGTGTTGAGCCGGTACCAGAGCATGGACAGGACTAATTGATTGATTACCAGTGCTCTCCCTCGAATGGAGAGGCACCGGAGCAGTCCTGTCCATTTCCGGATCCGCTCTATCACCCTGCCCTCTAAACCTTGCCAGTTCTCCGGCGGGGATGGATGCGTGGCAGAAAGGTAAACGCCGAGATAGAGCAGCGGACCCGCACTCCAACTGATGGCCTGAAGCCCGGGTGGGAGAGAGCTCGCCTGCCACCCGTCCCCTACCACCAGGCCAGAGCTCTTGACCCAGTTGACCCGGGCAGAGGAGGCTGCCGAGTAGATCGTCTGGCAAGCCTCCACCCGCACCAAGTCGCCCGGGTCCTGGACCACGAGGAGCACATCGTCGGCGTATGCCGACAGGACCAGCCGCAGCTCCGGCTCTCGGAGCACCAACCCCGTCAACCTCCTTCGGAGGAGACAGAGAGGGGGCACCCCTGCCGTACTCCTCGCCCGAAGCTGACCGGCTCGGTCAGGGTCCAGTTGAGCCTGACCAGACACTCTGCGGAGGCGTACAGCACCTGGAGAAAACCCACAAACTGGGGCCCAAAGCCAAACGCTCGCAGAGTGCTCAGGAGGTACCCGTGATCCACCCTGTCGAACGCCTTCTCCTGATCCAGAGACAGAAGGGCGAACGACAGACCATCCCTACACCCAAGCTCCAAGAGATCCCGGACCAGATACAGGTTGTCGAGAATGGTGCGGCCCGGGACGGTGTAGGTCTGGTCTGGGTGGACCACGTCTGCCAGCACGGACCCAAGCCGCAGCGAGATGGCCTTTGCTACGACTTTATAGTCCGTGCTGAGGAGCGAGACGGGACGCCAATTCCGTAAATCGCGGAGGTCCCCCTTCTTCGGCAATAAGGCGAGCACGGCTCGCCTGCACGAAAGAGGGAGGACCCCGCCCTGCAAGGACTTGGCCCAGACGGTGACAAGGTCTGGGCCGAGGACGTCCCAGAACACGCGGTAGAACTCCACGGTCAGCCCGTCCAGTCCCGGAGATTTATTAGTTGGCATGCGACGGAGGGCTTCCGAGAGCTCGGCCAGAGTGAGAGGCAGCTCTAGCCGGTCTCGGTCACCCGTGCTGACCGTAGGGAGTTCGTCCCAGAGCACTCTGCAAGCGTTAGGATCGGTCGGATCCGGGGAGAAAAGGCTCGCGTAGAAGGCCTTGGCCCTCCCGCACATCTCCACCGGCTCCGTGAGGGGGGTGCCATCTTCTGCGAGGAGACAGGTGACATGTTTCTTAGCCCCCCTCTTTTTCTCCAGGGCGTAGAAGAAGCGGGAGCCGCGATCCATCTCCCGAAGGAGACGGATGCGGGATCGAACGAAGGCGCCCCGGGCCCGATGATCTTTGAGTTCCCGGAGCTCCTCCCGCTTCTCCCGGCACGCCCCACAGAGGGATGGATCCTCAGGGCTGGCGGCCAGACGCCTCTCCAGCTCTAAGACCTCCCGTTCCAACTGCCCTATCGTCGCATCCCTCCGTCGGCTGGCGCCCCGGATGTAGTCACGGCAGAAGAGCCGGGCGCGTACCTTCCCTAGATCCCACCATCGCCGCACCGAGGGAAAGGCGTGCCGCTGCCCTCGCCAGGCCAGCCAGAACTCCCGGAAGGACGCCACAAAACCCACATCCTCCAGCAAACTGTTATTAAAATGCCAATAGGCCGGCCCCGGCCTCTCCACGCAGAGAGAGGCCGTCACGCTAGCGAGATGATGATCAGAGAACGGGGCCAGCCGGACGCTGGAGGAGTGGGCCCGCGAAAGGTGAAAACGTGATAAATAGATGCGGTCCAACCGGGAGTGGTGCGACCGATGGGCCTCCACCCGGACAAATGTGAAGGTTGAGCTGTCGTCCGGGTGGTGGTCGCGCCAGACGTCCACCAGGGAGTGATGTTCGACAATCTCCCTGAGGACGTCCACTGCGGCCGGGCACTGCTCGATCCCCGAGCGGTCCTGTTTTTCAAGGGTGTTGTTAAAGTCCCCGCCCAGGACCAGGCACTCGCAAGGATCCAAGGTGCCGAGGAAGGTGGACGCCTGCTGATAGAAACGAAGTTGTTCCGGGCCCGGTGTCGGGGCATAGATGTTGACGAGATTGACCACGAGCCCCTCCATACGGACCCGTAGGTGCAGCAGGCGGCCCGGCACAGCCTCGGCAACCCCCAGCACCTCAGGCCGTAGGTCGGGGGAGAACAAGGTCGCCACTCCAGGCTGGCGAACAGAGAGATGGCTGAAGTAGACTCTGTCCCCCCATTCCAGCCGCCAGCTGTCTTCAGCGGCTGGATCCGTATGGGTCTCCTGCAGGAATACTACAGAGTACCCCCACTCCCGAAGGAAGGAGAGCACCTGGCTCCTGCGGAGACCCATCCTACAGCCCCGGGTGTTCAATGTTGTGAAGAGGAGAGATGCCATGAGGAGGCCTGGGGGGGATCCTTGCTGGCAGAGTCACTCACAGCCCACATCGGGCCGCGTAACAATCCGTGACCCACCCCGTAGGGAAGTAGTGAGTCACGGAAAAGGCGGACCCGTTGGTAGGCCGTGGCGGCCTGCTTCCCAGTCCCTTTGCCATCCCCTATGAGGGCCCTCGCGGCCCGGAGGATTTGGTGGAAATCCCCCCATCACTGGAGAGCGAGCTGTACTTTGTTGCGGGAGCCCCGGACGTCCTCCAGGAACTCCCGCAGCTCCTCTCGCAGCGTATGGGGGGCCGGGGTTACGGGCTCCCGGCTATCGAAAGAAGGGGCCCCGGACACAGCCCCATGGCCCACCAAAACGGACAGGCAAGGGGCGGACCCTCGACGCAGCTCCTGCTGGGCAGGCACCTTAGGGCCCAACCCGAAATTCGGCTTAGTTGGGGGAGGCGGCGGAGGGAGAAGAGCAGCCTCTGGTGGGTCGGGACAAGGAAATACCGGAGCCGCTCCCTGGGGGTCATCCTCCGAGAAGGGGAGGGAGACAGGCCCAGAGGCGGCAGTGTCATCATGGGAGGTGTGGGAGATTGGGATGGCATCAGGGGCGGGGCAGGGATCAGAAGTAGGGGCAGGGAGGGGGACATGAGCAGGGCCGGGCTGAGGAACGGGTAGAGGATCCTGAGCCGCAGGAGCTGGGCCACTGGGAGGTGGCCTCTCTTGGTGTGGCTGAGGGATCTGGGAATTGGGAAGGGGACCCCCCACGATGCCGGGCTCTAGTATGATGGTTTGTGTTACAGCCACGGCATCGGGAGGTGGACAGATATTTGCGGGGTCCCCGCCTGGGAAGGAGAACTGTTGTCCCACCCCAATGAGGGGTACCCTCTGGGATTCGGGTCCCGGCCGCAGGGCACCGGCCGTCGCTTCAGGAGGCTTGGCGGCCGTCAGCGAGGTGTCACTTGCGACCGGGCAGGTGGAAGAGCCCAGGGGATCCTCGGAGATGGGAGCGGAACCGGTGGTCAAGGGGAGGGAGCATGGGGAGAGGGGGGAAAGGGGCACCGGGGTGAGGTCATTGAGATCGAGTCCTACTGGTAAAGGGTCATCCTCCCCCTGGGTGATTGGGGTCAGACCCAGGGCCTCGATCTCCTCGTAGATGGAGTGCAGGTCACCTTCTGCCACCCCGGGGTTCTCCCCGACAGCACCTGAAGCGATGCTCAGGATGGGGCGCGCAGGGTCGACAAACGGGGCAGAAGGGGCTCCATCAGGGGCTCCCGAGGGAGGGGCGGTAATACCTTCCGGTCCTGCCACGTCTTTCCCAGCCGGTTCTGGCGGACAAAAGCCGCTCGGGGGCAAAGCGGAAGGCTCGGCATCAGTGCCCCCCTTCCTGGTCTTCCGGGGGGCTTCCGCATCGGCGGAAAGGAGCGGGTCTCGAGCCTTCCGCTTGCCCCGCTTCCCCTGTACTAAGGCCCAGCCCTCCATGGCATCATCTGGGGGCTGGCTATTAAGGGTCGGGTCGGGGGGGGGCGTGATTTCTTAGGGACTCGGGGAGGTAGTGGTGGGGCAGCATAAGGGAGAGAAAAGTCTCTCTGGGGCGGGCCCTCTCCCACGCCCGGCGATATCCCTGCCTCACCCTCCTCCACAGGCCTCAGCAGACTGTTCACAGTGGGCCTCTCCCGCTCATCTGGGCTCACTGGGGGAGGTACTCCCAGGGCCCGAGCGGGAGCAGCGGTGGACCGGGAAGGAGGAGGGGCGGCTCTGGGCACCGGGCATTCAGGGGCGCCGGCGATGACGGGGCCGACGCCCTGCCGGGGCTCAGGGGTCTCGGATGCTCCCCCTTGCCGGGCCAAGGGACAGTCCCTCCGGACGTGTCCCATTGTCCGGCAGAGGTAGCACCGGGCCTCCCCCGTGGAATAGTACACCCGGTAACGGGCCCCGTGATAGGGGACCATAAAGGACCCCTCGAGCGCCTCCCCATCACGTGCAGCCGGCGGCATTTGAAGCTGCACCTGCCGGCGGAATGAGAGGATGTGACGGAGGGCGGGGTCTTTGCAGCCCAGTGGGAGAGGGCTGACTACAGAGATGGGTCTCCCTAGGGCGGAGAGGGCAGGTAACAGGGCGGCATTGGGGAGGAAGGGAGGGACGGAAGTGAGGACTAGGCGGACGCCCAAGTCCTCCAGCGGCTCTAATGGGACGAACACGCCCCCCACCGCCAGGCCCTTCTCCACCGCCTCTTGGGCCGCAGCCTCCGATGCGAGGAAGAAGACTACCTTCCCGTACATTTTGGAGGCTGCTACGATGGCCGTGGGCCCCACCACCCTCGCCAGCGCCCGCACATAGGTTTCTACGTGGGGCGAGGCGGGTACCAGGAGGCAACGGACGCCATGCCTCCTGGTCAAGGTGGGAAAGGGGCCCCGGCCGCTATAGATGGTAGCTGAGGCGGTGGGCGGGTTAGGTGACGTTGCGGCAGGTGGGGGGGTTGCCGCCACCTGGGCGTACGCTCTGGGGGCCGGGGGTGGGACACCCGCAGAGCTGGTAGAGGGAACAGCAGGGAAGGGCGCCGCGGCCGGTGGCAGGGCCGCAGCAGTAGTGGCTGCCTCTGCCATGGAGGGTCTGGCCTTTGTCGCGGGGCCCTTACCCTTCTTTTTACCCTGGCCCTTCCTGCTGGCTGGGGGGGCTCCCCCAGGATCATGGGGGGTGAGGGACGTGGCAGCAGCGGAGGTCTCTTCAGTGTCCGCCACTGCCGGTGCCCCAGCGGGGGCGAGAGCAGGTGGTTCGGCAGCGGCGGTCGAGGTGGAGGCTAGGGAGGGTGACGGGGGAACAGGCGGAGGAGGGGCGGCCATGCCGTCTGGAGGGGCTTCTCCCTCCATATCGCCTGCCATGATGAGCAGGGGAGGAAGGGAAAACTCTTGAGAGGGGGGGTGGGGAGAGGAATTGGGGTGACCACTCCTCCCTGCTAGGCTGCAGGCAGGGGAGGAGGGCACTAAAAGTGGGGACAGGGTTCAGGGTTATCTCGGACTAGTGCGGGGGTAGGGTTCAGTCACCGACACAAGATGGGAAATCCGGCTCCTCTTGTTGCACTAGGGGAGGGGATGATATAACAGCATGGGGGTGCAGTGAGATAGGGTCAAAATTAAACAGGGGAGGGGCACAAGCGCATGGGAGGGGGCGTGGGTGTATGAAAGCGGGGAGCTAATCAGGGCAAACGGAGCTTCAGGGGGAGGGAGACAACCAACTAAGAATGGGGCAGAAAAACAAGGGACTAGTTTCAGGGCTAGGGTAGGGCAAACAAACAAGGCTATAGAGGGAGAGGGGCAGGGCAGGCAAAACTGAAACTAGCAAGGGGCTGGGACCAAAAAAAAAGGGGGCAAACAACTGCAAGGGGTAAATGGGGCAGGTGGCAAGGGACAAAGCAAGGGACGTGCTGTTGGGGGGGAGAGGGTCAGTCCAAGGGGTATGGGAGGGGGCACGTGCACCCACGTGCGCTTGCACAATGTCAATGGGTGGGGCTGGCTGCCGCTGCAGGCCCAAATGATGTTAAAAGGTTGTGGCGGGCCATGGAAGCAGCTAAGTCCAGAGGCCGTAGCACAAGGCAGATGGTGAGCAGCCAGCAGAGGTGGTGGAGGGGGCAGCGGTGGTGGTGGGGGTTATGGGGGGCACAGGTGGACAGGGGGGCAGGCTCGGCGCCACACCCCCTGTGCCCCTACAAACACAGTCAATACCCCCAACACTAGAGCACAGTTTGAAAGATTACTCAGTTCTTGGAGGCCCCCTCCACGGTGGTCTGCAGAGTCTCCGCTGACGGTCTTCCGGGTCTTCCTCCTCTGGGTACCAGCAGCTTCCTGGTAGCAAACAGGGCAGCAGCAGCAGCTCCAGCAACTCCAGGCGGTGGTCCGGTGGTCAGGCAGGACCCCTCACAGATGGTGGTGGTGGTAGTCACAGCAGTGGCTGGAGCAGGAGCCCCTCACACCCCTCCTCTGGGGAGAGGGCCAGCAGGCCCCCTCCCCCTCAAGGGGTTGCTGCAGCAGTAGGAGTAGCAGCAACCAAGGTGTTGGGGGGGGGGGTGTTCAGCTGCCAGGTAGCCAGCAACCGGAGAGTAGAGTAGTGGGAGGGGTGTCTGGCCCAGCCAGGGGAGAAGCTGGAGCAGCAGTAGCAGCAAACAGCAGCTAGAAGGGCCCAGGGCCTAGCAGCAGCCCCAGCAGGATGAGCAGGAGGAGCAGCAGCAGTCCTCTACCTCCTTCCCGGCCAGAGGGCTATAGGGAAGTGGTAAGGAACCAGTATGTTAGCCCCAGGCTAAACAAATCCCTGATACCTTATGGCAGTTGCTCCAGGTTAATCAAGACACCTGGGGCCAATTAAGAACTTTTCAGAAGGCAGGGAGGTTGATTGGGACACCTGAAGCCAATCAAGGACTGGCTGGAACTAGTTAAAAGCTTCTCAGTTAGTCAGTGAGAGGGGACGAGCTGTGGAAGGAGGTTGCGTGTGAGAAGCTGGGAGCAAGAGGCACTAGGAGCTGAGAGTAAGAGGACGTACTGCTGGAAGACCCTGTGGTGAGGATAAAGAAGGTGTTGGGAGGAGTCCATGGGGAAGTAGCCCAGGGAGTTGTAGCTGTCGTGCAGTTGTTCCAGGAGGCACTCTAAACAGCTGCAATCCACAGGGCCCTGGGCTGGAACCCGGAGTAGAGGGCGGGCCCGGGTTCCCCCCAAAACTCCCAACTCCTTATCAGACACAGGAGGAGTTGATCTGGACTGTGGGTTCTACCAGAGGGGAAGATCTCTGAGGCAAACAAAAATCCGCCAATAAGCGCAGGACCCACCGAGGTAGAGGAGGAACTTTGTCACAACTGGTGTCAGGGGTGGGATTGGTGTGCACAGCACGACAGATACAACTCCCTGGGCTACTTCCCCATGGACTCCTCCCAACACCTTCTTTATCCTCACCACAGGATCTTCCAGCAGTACGTCCTCTTACTCTCAGCTCCTAGTGCCTCTTGCTCCCAGCTTCTCACACGCAACCTCCTTCCACAGCTCCTCCCCTCTCACTGACTAACTGGGAGGCTTTTAACTAGTTCCAGCCAGTCCTTGATTGGCTTCAGGTGTCCCAATCAACCTCCCTGCCTTCTGGAGAGTTCTTAATTGGCCCCAGGTGTCTTGATTAACCTGGAGCAACTGCCATAAGGTATCAGGGATTTGTTTAGCCTGGGGCTAACATACTGGTTCCTTACCACTTTCCTATAGCCCTCTGGCCTTGCCCCATCACATAGGCTACATGCTACCAGCAGAACCAGCCCTGTTTGCAGAGTGCAAGGGTTATTGCCTGGCTGGGGACATTTTTAATCTTCACCCTGCCAGACCCTGAATGGTGTCCTTACACCCCATTCTAGGCTGCTTTGAGCTAAATCCCATTAGATCCCTGAAAGATCTAGTCTTCAAACACTGCTGTTTGTCAGGTAAGGGAGCTCCTTTAACTGCACAGAACCTGGGCCTGCTTGATCATTTGCGGTTCCCAAGTGCACGGGGCAATCTGAGCCCACCCCAGTCTGCCTACCTGCTCCCCTGGAGCCGTTTCTTCTACAAAGAATTGTTCCATCACCACGGCTTCCCAGGTTTGTGCAAGAAACCAGGGGATCTTAGAAACTGGAGTGACTCAGCTACAGAGACTGCCAGGGAATGTTCCAATATACAGAGATACATAAACTTAATTAAAATTATTTACATGGAATCCAGCAAAATTCAAAACAAATGAGCTGATTTTTAAAATATTTTAATGCTTGTTACCCTGATGAGGTGGAGGGGTTGCAACAGTTTCAAGGAGTCCCTGCACAGAAGGGAGCATCAGCTGCAACAGTGATCCTTTGAAGAAGATACACCAGCATGGGTCAGCTAGGTAGCTTGGGAGGAGACTCAAGTTGTCTCAGAGATGCTAACTATCAGCAGAGGTCACCTAGAACTGAGAGCAGCCTGTGGAAATCATTTAACCACTTCCATGCTGCAGGAGGCTTTAGCACAGGCCTGCACAACATGCGGCCCAGGGGCCGCATGCGGCCCGCGTGGGCTCACTCTGCGGCCCATGGGGGGGTGAGTAGGTGGGCTCACTGTGCGGCCCAAAATCTGGGACTGTGTCCGTTGGTCCTTTTTGATGCTTGTCTCTGGGCTGGGGGTTGTCCCAATGCTACAAAGAGGGTGTTCCCAAAGGAAGGTGCTTGCTTCTAACCCCCGAGGTCGTCAGTATGTCTGCTCTTCTCTAGTCAGCCCACTTGACAAGTTTGATTGTCCTTGGTCTGGTTCCCATCCCCTTTCCAAGGGTTGCAGCTGTCTGGAGGTGCCTGCCTTCCATGCCTTCCTCATTCACACCTCATTCATTCAACAGGGCAATTGAATGCAAAGTGGTGGGCGGGGGGGATCTTATTCTACTTCTAGCAAAAAGACATTTTTCTTTTACCTTAATTATACTACCTTAGGGGCCCACTATAACATATTACCAAGGTTCAATACAAAGTCATATAAAAGTTATGAAAAAATGCATAATGCAGAGATTTATCTACAACTGCATTGATTGACTGTTGTGTGCAGTAATATAGTGACCCCTGTGGGGGTGAAGAGGGGTGTGATGGTGGGGCCGAGCGGGAAGGGGGTGGGTCCTATTTTACTGCTGTGATCTGGTTACCCTATGCGTGCTGTTTCTTTCCTCCTCTACAGGCTTCCACACTCCAGCGCTGGGGAAAGAGGGGTTGTTTCTGTGGGGAGGGCGGCATTGGGGGGGGGGGGTGTTTCCGCGGGGCTGGGGGGTTTCGGCCCTCAGCTGTTTTCTTTGGAGTAATATGGCCCTCGCCGCTTTACGAGTTGTGCAGGCCTGCTTTAGCAGCATCTTTAGTGGTATAAAAGTCTCATTGTAACAGTGGTACCCAAGGGTGAAACCAGGTGCACGAGGAAATAGCTCAAGCACACGTTGCAGGAACATATTTAAGGGGGACAAGTGTCGCAAATGTTGACCTCGCCCTCCCTACTTTGGGCTATTACAGAGCCAGGGGTTTTGAGAGATTGGGACCCCCAGTTTATTTGCCAATTGGTCTTCATCCTTAAATCTACATCTGATTGTGTGTCACATATATGGTATATTATAGTCCAATCTGCTCCCAGTTAATGGCAAAACTGCCCATTGACTCATATGGGACCAGGATCAGATCTATACACAGCATTTTTGTAGTTAAGACAAGTTCCCAATGAGCTCCAGGTGCAGCAGTAGCAGCTAGAGCAGGGATCTCAAACTCAAATCACCACGAGGGCCACATGAACACTAGTAAATTGGCCCGAGGGCTGCATCACTGAAACCTTTTCATACAATGATACAAAAGTATAGTCAAAAATGAAAAACATGAAGAGTAATATAGTATTCTATTAAAAGTCAATGTATTAACCTTTTAAAAACTGTAATGCAAAGAGGGGTTTTAATAAAATATAAACACTCAGTAATGTTTGGTGCTCGGCTGCCGGTGGAGTCGGCGCCTATGGCGGGCCGCAGGAAATAACTCCGCGGGCCGCGTGTTTGAGACCCCTGAGCTAGAGCCTTACTTAACTCACATGTGGGTGATCTAAAATAGACCTAAGTGTCTTGGAAGCAACAGAGGATTCCTGAAATGTTTAAAAATATGATACAAAAGAGTTCAGAAGAAAAAAAAGATTAATTGAAAAATAAGTAGAGTAGGAAAGCAAACAATATGATTGGTGAAGAGGAAATACAGTTCTGACCTGTACAGAGAAAATATGGGCTGGAATCTTCTTCAGCCAATTAGATCAGCTTTCATCTACGCCAAAGATATAAAATATTTGCTCCGATATATGTAAAGAAAAATAGTTAGAATTGCATAGTTCAAGACACTATAGTATACTTGCCAGATAAAAAATAACAACTTGTAAATTTGTTCATTTGACTGCCACATGCTGGGACTGTATGACAGGGAATGGAACACTCAATAATTGCTCTGTTCTATTCATTTCCTCTGAAGCATCTGGCATTGGCCACTGTCAGAAGACAGGATACTGGGCTAGATGGCCTGATCCAGTATAGCCATTCTTTTGTTATGTTCTTATGTTTTCAATAAATATATTACTGTATTATCAGACACAAAAAAGAATCCAATGTGGTCATTAGTAATGAAATGACCTTAAAAATCTACTTTTCATTGCATATAGTATGCACTGAATTGCCACAGGAGAAATCGTATATTACTTTATTTATTAACAGCAAGAGCTGTCATTTTCTGCAACAACCTGGGGCTATAGAAAAGCGTATTCTCACTAATAATTAGCATTCGGCATTAAGCAGTATTTTATCAAAAAGACTGCTGTGGCTTTAAATAGCACATCTAGAACAGTTTTAATAAGAGGCTAGGGAAAGTTTGGGACTTACCTATTAATTTGCTTTTGTGGATTTTAAATCAGACCCTTATGGGTGGTGCTTTGCACTTTAATATTTGACAGGACTAAATCTGGATGAAAAGTTCTTTGCACACAATGAGTAAGGTGAATTCAGGATTTTCAGTGTGAAAAACGAATGGGAAAAAAAATCCAGCATGGAAAACAACCGCTTTTATCAGTCTAGTTTGGAAATAGCAACCTTTCATGTAAATGCATGGATCCAATACAGCAAAACACTGAAGCATATGCTTTACTTTAATGCTATGCTTACGTCTATCCTTAAAGATGATACAAATTTTGCAAGGGATATTAAAACTTGTGCGTCTTTGTAGAGAAGCAGATTATCCCAAATCTGCCTATTGTGGGGCCCTTACACCTTTCTCTTAAGCAACTCATTCTGGCTACTGTCAGAGACAGGATACTGGACTAAGTGGACCTTGGGTCTGATCTAATAAAGAAATTTTTAAGTTCTTAGCATGTTATTCACATACTTAAATGCTTTTCTGAATTGGGGCCTAAAAGAGTAAAATTTAACACACGATTGTGAAAGATACCAAGTCATAGCTATTGAATGCGCCAAAACGGTAATAAACAAAGAGGATTTTTATTGCAAAAGTAAAATCCTAATTCATTATTTTAATAACCTTTTAAATTTTTGCTGTGAAATATTAAATCATTCATATTGTAGGTTTATTTTAACAGATCTTTCAGATACATTTGAACTAGTGCCAATTTTTATTTAAAAATAATAAACACCCATTTCTGAAAATTGGGAGAGAAGGAAGAATATGTCTATAGCAGACCTTCTACATAATTGGTTAGATGTTCAGGTATCATGAGGATTAGAGTGTGGCAGAGACACATGGATTCTTAGATTATAAAGCCAGAAGGGACCACTGTGATTATCTAGTTGGACTTCCTGCCTAGCACAGATCATAGGATTTCTCTGTATTGACTCCTGTTTGAACTAGAGCATATCTTTTCGAAAAAACATACAATCTTGATTTAAAAGTTTCCAGTGATGGAAAATCCACCACAACCTCTGGTAAATTGTTCCAATAGTTAATTATTTTCACTGTTCAAATTTTACCTCTTATTTTGAGTCTGAACTGGTCTAGCTTCAACTTCCAAACACTGGATCTTGTCATACTTTTGTCCGCTAGATTGAAGAGCCCTCTAGTCTCAAATTCCTATTCCCCATGTAGGTATTTAGACTGTGATCAAGTAATCCCTTAACCTTCTCTTTGATACGCTACAGAGACTGAGCACCCAGAGTCTTTCACTATAAGGCACGTTTTCCAGTCCTTTAGTCACTCTCTCAGCTCTTCTTTGAACATCATACCATTGTTCATCATCCTTCTTGAATAGTGGACGTGAGAATTGACCTTCCAGTAGTGGTGGCACTAGTGCCAAATACAGAGGTAATATAAATTCTCTACTTCTACTCAATATTCCCCTGTTTATACATCCAAAGATCGTATTAGCCCCTTTGGCCACAGTGTCGCACTGGGAGCGCATGTTTAGCTGATTATCCACCAAATCCCCAAACTCTTTTTCAGAGTCACTGCTTCCGAAGATAGTGTCCCCTGGCCAGTAAGAATGCCCTAGATGTAGAATTTTACACTTGGCCATAATGAAACACACATTGTTTGCTTGCACCCAGCTTGCCACACAATCAAGATTTGTCTGTATCAGTGACCTGTCCTCTTCATTATTTACCACTCCCCCAATCTTTGTGTCATCTGCAAACTTTATCAGTGATGATTTTATATTTTTTTCCAGGTCATTTATAAAAATCTTCACTCAATAGTGCCTAGAACCGATCCCCGTAGGACCCTACTAGAAACATACCTGCTTGATGATATTTCCCCATTTGCAATTACATGTTGAGACCTATCAGTAAGCTAGTTTTTGATCCATTTAAGGTGTGCCATCATAAATTTGTATCATTCTCATTTTTAGTCAAAATGTCATGTTGTACTAAGTCATATTCCTTACAGAAGTCTAAGCAGATTACACCAATACTATTACCTTATCAACCATAATTGTAATCTCATCAGAAAAGGATGTCAACTTGATAAGATCTATTTTCCATAAAGCCATGTTGATTAGCATTAATTGTATTACCCTCCTTTAATTCTTTATTAATTGAGTCTTGTATCATTCATTTCCTTATCTTGCCCGAGATCAGTGTCAGGCTGACAGGTCAATAATTACCCAGGTCATCCCATTTATCCTTTTGAAATATTGGCACAACATTAACTTTCTTCCAGTATTCCAAGACTTAGTGAAAATCAATATTAACAGTGCAGAGAGCTCCTCCACCAACTCTTTTAGAACTCACAGATGAAGTTATCCAGAGCTTCTGATTTTAAAATATCTAACTTTGGAGAACATTAAACAGCAGCTACCAAATGTATTGTTGGAATGAAAAATATACCATCATTGTATATTTGGGCATCATCAGGCTTTTCCCCAAATACAGACCGTAAATATGTACTGAACACTTCTGGCTTTTCTACATTACTATTGATAATTCTACCATTTCCATCTAGTAATGGACCAATAGCGCTGTTAGGATTCCTTTTGTTCCTACTATACTGACGAAACACCATATTATTGTCCTTAACTCTGCTGGCCATTGATTTCTCCTTGTGCCCTTTGCTTCCATTATCAATTTTCTACAACTCCTAGCTTCAAATTTAAATTAATTACTATCAATTTCCCCTTTTTTTCCATTTATTTTTACGTGTGTGTGTGTGTGTGTGTGTGTGTTCCCTCTAAGCTGCGTGGTCGTGCGGCCACCCAGGAGTGAATCAAGTGCTGCGAACTTCATTAGCAGAGTTGCGCACATCCGGCATCGTGTGCTCAGGTGCCCCTCCCCCTCCTGCTTTGCAGCCGCATTGCTCCTGCCCTCTGCCTTGGAGCCCCTGGCCAGCTGCTCCTGGGACCGTCCTGCTTGCTGTGCAGAGCGGAGGATGAAGGGGGGCACTGATGTCAGGGTGTCCACCTCCCCCCTGCCCATGTACGCCATCTCCACAGAACAGGGGAATGGGGCTCAGGAGCAGGAGAACTGCTGGCATTTGCTGTGGTCTGAGGTCTGGAGGAGCCTTCTGGTGAGTGAGTGCCTTAAAGAGACAGCACACGGTCTCTCATAGACTTCCCCAGCAGCCAACACACACACATACACACACACACACACAGAGTCTCTCTCTCTCTCTCTCTCTCTCACACACACACACACACACACACACACACACACACACACACACACACACAGAGTCTTTCTCTCTCTCTCTCTCTCTCTCACACACACACACAGTCTCAGTCTTTCACACTCACCTCCCAACACATACTTGTATTATTGTTGTTGTTGCTACTTCTTGGTATTTTCTGCAATGCACATATATTCTCTGTAATTTTATTGTGTCAAAGTGTGTTATTTTAGTTTTTTGACTGGTCTGTGCATTTCATAATTTTTATTTCTCTCTTATGCTTAAATTTAATACTTTGAGTAGTGAGTTCTAAAATACCTAACCTGTCCTGGCTGAGTAATTATCCCTATGGTAACTTTACAAATATATATATTATATCTAGGATTTTTGTTTCTACTGGTGGCGCACATCACCTCAATACTGGTGCACATAAAATTCATTCCGCACATGAATGGAAAAAATTAGAGGGAACACTGATTTTTTATATATATCTATCTATATCTATCTATCTATATATATATATATATATTTATAGCTGCTTTCACTTCTCCTCTATGCTTGGTTTTTTAACCAGCGTAGTTTTCTTTCTTGATTGTGGATTTCTGGGTATTTAGTAAATGATTCTTAAAGAGAATAAGACAGATATGGTGAAAGATCAGCATCATAGGCGCCGACTTTAGTCGGCGCCAGTGGGTGCTCGCGCCCCCCTGCCCCCACCCCAACTCCGCCCCCAGCCCCATTCCACCCCTTCCCCAAATCCCCACCCCCGCCTCCTCCCCCGGGCGCGCCGCATTTCACCTCCGCCCCTCCATCCCCTCCCAGGCTTGCCGCATGCAAGCCGGGGGAGGAGGCAGAGGCGAAGCAGAGGTGAGCTGGGCGTGGGGGCTGGTGGGGAGCTGCTGGTGGGTGCTCTGCACCCAGCAATTTTTCCCCGTGGGTGCTCCAGCCCCGGGGGCACCAACGGAGTCGGTGCCTATGATCAGTATGTCTGATAAGAGGAGAGGGTCAAACACATCTAGCGGTTTCAGTTTGTGTTGGTTCTTGCAAGTTTTCTTCAGCTTCAGTTCACATGAGCTCATGCCCCCTAACAGTTGTTTGAATTTTGGATTCAAACTGACACAAAATACCAAAGCAAAACTCAGTCAAAATCACCACGTGTCACCTGGATTTTTGTTGAGACCATGTAGGTTTCACTAGGTCTCTTTGCATAATTACAAATCAATCCAGGTTTACATGATGAAATCACAACACTTGGCAATCCTTTCAACAAATCTAGGCTGGGTTTTGAGGATCTGTGACCAAAATAAGTTGGCTTGCTTTTGAGCTTTGCCACAAATACTTTGCACAGCTCAAGTTATAAGCAACATATGTGTCATGTTGCCTTGAGAGATGCTGTTGAAGTAAATGATGTGAGCCTTCCCGTATATTCTGGACTTGATTCAGAAATAGAAACAGGCAGGAAAAGCTGACAGTATGAAGTGCTCTCCCTTCATTCAGCCTGTGGATTATGAAAGGATAGAGCCTTTATTTCCTTGGACATTCCTCTGTCTGCAATACTTCTAACTTTCCGCCCCTTTTCAAATATCAGATGCAAATTATAATAATTATTTAATGTGAAAAAAAACATTTTTGCTTTGGAAATGGATAGTTTGGGATGAGAGAATAGAATTCAAATGCGCAAAGCCTAGGTTTGATTCCTTCTTTGATACTGTTCTTTTTTTATGTCGGTACGGTATGTGTGCACCATGAGAAAGTGGCATTGCTATGGCAACTACTCATTATTTTTCAATAGTAGAATATCTACTTAACAAAAATCCCACATATCTTTTCAGTCTCTAGAGAGTCCTAATGTATACTGTACACAGACTTTCCTTCCTGACAGGTCCTTAAATATTCAATGTACTGCAGTGCACTGTAATCCTAAAACCTCCAACAAATCTACAGCTTAGTGTGGAAATGAAGTTTCAGGCACAATTTGGTTCTGAAACTATTTTTCATCTGAACCCATTTTGCCTTTCTTATATTTCTCTGCGAATCTGTAGCTATGAACAGATCTGTTAAGAGCAGAGCTGTGCAAATAACTCAGTGTTTTAAGTGTTTACATTGCCTTAGAAACACCTGAGATAGAGACAATTAATGTCACTAGTTGTATCAGAGAGAGGAAGGATGGTGTAATGGTAAAGATGCTAGGCTGGGAGATTGGGGTTCAATTCCTTGCTCTGCCAGAGACTTCCTGTGTGACCTTGGGCAGTCACTTCGCCTTTCCGTGCCTCAGTTCCCCATCTGTAAAATGAGTATAATAGCACTGTCCTACGTCCCAAGGGTGTTGGGAAGTTAAATATATTTCGAGGCACTCAGATGCTACAGAAATGGGGCCATGTAAGTGTGTAAGATAAGTTGATAGATATGGGGCTTTTCAAAATAGTATAGCAGCCTGTGACATTCACAACACCTGGCGGCAACTCCCCAGTTGCTTCCTCCAGCATGCATTCTGTGCGCTGTACAGCTGTCCTGCTTGGCAGTCTGCATAGAGCTGCTGCTCTCTTTTTAGGAAGTGATTGAAGCATCTGTTGCTCCTGCAGCCAGGACTAGTGGAGCCAATGCAAAGAAAATCCCTCTTTTCTATGAGATAAGGCTTCCAAAGAATCAGAAGATTCCCAGGATAACAAGGCTGGAAGTGCAGATGCCAACATCAGAACGTCGGTTGGTACCTGAACAACTCCTCTTGAGAAACATCCCCCTCTATTCAAAATATTTTTTCTCTGAACATCTACCTATCACTAAGTTTCTTTCCATTTATTCTAACCAGAGCAGTTCAGCGCTAAGTCCAAGTGCAGGTAGCACTTTCTAAGAAAGCATGGAAGGATACTCTTCCATAGTTTGCAATGCCTAATCCCCTTGATCCAGCTCACTATCTTGCTGTTATAGGCATTTCTAGAGCATCCATTACCACAGAATCTAATTGCTCTTACTGAAGTCAATGACAAAACTCATCAAATAATAAACATAAAATAAGATAAAACTCCTTTGATCTTAATGAGAGCAGAAATGGATCCAATATAAAACCTAATCATCTCACTTATATTTGATAGTACTTATTTCTTTATACTGTACCATAACGTTTCTTTCTCCCTACTGAATAATTCTGCATACACTATGTGAGTATAACCTTATGGAATATCTACATGGAGTCAATTCCTGCATTAAACATAAGCAGTAGGTTAAAGGGACATTGTCAAAGTTGAAAGGCCCAAAGTTGATTTTTCTTCCTTATACAGTTTTAAAAGAAATCAGTTCTCCAAAGAGAAACCCCCAAAAAAGTTTTTAAATCCCATCTCAAAGACTGAGAAATCCTATGACCATAGGAAAAGAATAGAGAACTATTTTTTTTATTAAGCCCTGATGGATCAATAAACTTATCTACCAATACACAGCTCTTGGTTAAAATCTGCTAACAGATAAACAAATCCTAGAAGCAAACTGGCTTTGGAAATAGCTCTGAGAACTTGCCACATGCAATCAAAAATAATTTTGGGAGTATCTAATATCATTTCATGGAATGATCACCCAGGATATATCTATTCTGCAATCAGAGGTGTAACTGCAGCATGTGTAGACATACAGTAACTCCTCACTTAACGTTGTAGTTATGTTCCTGAAAAACGCGACTTGAAGCGAAACGATGTTAAACGAATCCAATTTCCCCATAAGAATTAATGTAAATGAGGGGGTTAGGTTCCAGGGAAATTTTTTTCACCAGACAAAAGACTATATTATACACACACACACACACACACACAGTATAAGTTTTAAACAAACAATTGAATACTGGTACACAGTGATGATGATAGTGAAGCTTGGTTGAGGTGGAGGAGCCAGAGGGTGGGATATTTCCCAGGGAATGCCTTACTGCTAAATGAACTAAGCAGTTGGCTGAGCCCTCAAGGGTTAACTCTCACACTCGACAAGCCAGCAGGAAAGGAGGGAGGGCAGACAGAGACAGAGACACACATGTGTGTTTGTTTGAGAGAGAGAGATGCGCATTTCCAATTAGGTATCAAGAGTGGGGTCAGAAGTACACTGCCTTGTTAATTAGATCAGCAAGCCCAGCAGCTGCAGCTTCTGGCTAAGGCAGCAGCTCCCTCCCTCCTGTGTCCCCCCTGCTCTATGGAAGTTGGGGTAAGCAAGATGCAGGAGCAGGGGGACATTACCCCCCCTCTTCTTTCCCTCCCCGCCCCCACACAGCAAGCAGGCAGGAGTCTCGGGGAGCAGCACATGGCAGTGGGGGAAGGGACAGCTGAACTGCCGCAATTGATAGCCTGCAAACAATGTTAGAAGGGAACATTTCACAACTTTAAAGGAGAATGTTCCCTAATTGATCAGCAACTTAACAACGAAACGTTAACTGGGGCGACTTTAAGTGAGGAGTTACTGTATCAGAGCTAGCTAGTTCAAATACCAATAGTAATGAAACTAGGGCAGCATGGGATGTAGTAGCCTACCCACGGCCCTGTATACCTACTGGAGTTGCTAGCCCATGCTGCTGCTCCTGTTGCCATGGCTTTACTGCTATTGTTATTCGAGCTAGCAAGATCAAAGCTAGCTCTGGTACTTCTGCATCTGCTGCAGTCATACCTCTGACTGCAGTGTAGACATATCCCCATATAATAAAAGGACGCAGTCAACAAACTTTTCATTTCCAACACCACCTGCTGTTAATAACCATACTTAGACAAAGAAGCCTTTTTTGTTCACAGTGGGTGAAATTCACCCCTGTCAGAGACAGGCTTTTTCCTGACCCTCAGCTCAGAGATAAATTTCACCCTTCATTTTATTGCATTGCAATAAGGGACGGCTCTAGGCACCAGCAAAACAAGCAGGTGCTTGGGGCGGCACATTTCTAGGGGTGGCATTCCGGCGCCAGCCATGCCGCCCCTAGAAATGTGCCCCCGCTGCCCCAGCTCGCCTCCGCCTGCTCCCCTGAGCGTGCTGCCGCCGCTGCTCTGCTTCTCCCCCCACTCCCGGGGGGAAGGGGGGGAAGCACAGCAAGTCTGGAAGGGAGAGAGGAGAAGCCGAGTGGTGGCGTGCTTTGGGGAGGCGGCAGTGGTGGAGCGGAGGTGAGCTGGGGCAGGGAGCGGTTACTCTACCCGCCCCCGTTACTTCCTGCGCCCACCCACCCTTGCTCACTTCCGCTCCACCTGCTCCCCTGAACATGCCGCTGCTCCCTCGCCTGAGAGGGACAGGGGAGGGGAGCGGTGGCGCGTTCAGGGGAGCAGGCGGAGTGGAGGTGAGCTAGGGCGAAGGGGTTGCAGGGGGAGGGCGCAGGAAGCAATGTGGGGGAGGAAATGCGCCATGCCCGGAGGAGGAGGTGGGGCCGGGGATTTCGGGAAGGGGTTGGGAAGGGGCGGAGTTGGGGTGGAGCCGGGGGCAGGGAGGGTACGGGGAAAAAAAAGGGGGCGGCCAAAAAATGTTTTGCTTGGGGCGGCAAAAATCCTAGAGCCAGCCCTGATTGCAATGTTATTATATTGCACTGTACTGTAGCACTACACTGTCATTTGAAGGTTTCTCAAAAGTGTGGGGGTGACTTCAATGATTTGTTTTTATAAATAGTTATGAAAATTAGCAGACAGTCCCAGATTCAGCACATGCTTAAATAACAGGGGCCCTAAGAATATGTTGTGGAATAAACCCACAATGAACTACATAAACTCTACAAAGTAAGAAGAAGTAAGGCCAAAGTTGAACCCCAGGAAATTTGAAAGAGTTCTTTTAAAATAAGTAAAAATCCTCCTTCATTCATTGCTTGGTTCCGTTCTAAGCCCTATTTTTCTTACCAGCAACAATTTCTAGTCAGCAAATTCTGCCCTCTGGTGATTAAATCGCAATAGTGCAGTCTCTGCTCATTGCTTTGATTTTCTGCTTTCATTATTTGCAATTAGATTGTAATGAAACAAAAAGCTGTTCAGGGTGGGCACTTCAGGTTTTGCATACTTCAGCTTAATCAGTAATAATTAAAAACGGAGGTGTGTTCCACTCCAGACAGATTTTCACATTTCTTCCACAAAAGAGATGCACAGCACTGAGCATTATATGCATAAATTATGTTTCTGATTCATCCTGTTTTCACTAAATTGACCTCCTTTCCCCGACTAACCACAAGGTCACAGAATACCACTAAATTCTCTTAAGGCTTTCATCTTCCATCCATCGAAATAGCACTTGACTTCACTGGAACAGGAGCAAGCATTTAAAGAGCACTGGAGAGTAAGCATTTTTACTAGGCCCCATTCCTGCAAAGTTTTATGCATGTTTCACTCTGTGCACTATGGGTGGTTCCTCTGAATGCAATGAAACTATTCACAAAGCAAAAGTTAAACATGTGTGTTAATGTTTGGTAGGATCAGGGCCTTAAACTTATCACATCTGGCCAATCAGGAACCTACGTTTTTCAAGACTAAACAGCTTTTAAGGTCACAGAAACAGGACTTGGCATACTATTTAAATTACAAAACTAGATTAGATATAATTTAAAAAAAAATATTGAGGTTATCATTTGAGAAGCTTTTTTAAATATATTTGTAGTTTTCTTCTCTTTTTCTCTAAACTAAAAGCTTGTATAATGTTGATTTATTTTGTCAAACTATTATAAATAGTGGTGTCCCCCAGGGATCTGTACTGGGCCCAGTCCTATTTAACATATTCATAAATGATCTGGGAAAAGGGGTAAACAGTGAGGTGGCAAAATTTGCAGATGATATAAAACTACTTAAGATAGTTAAGTCCCAGGCAGACTGCGAAGAGCTACAAAAGGATCTCACAAAACTGGGGTGACTGGGCAACAAAATGGCAGATGAAATTTAATGTTGATAAATGCAAAATAATGCACATTGGAAATCATAATCCTAACTATACATATACAATGATGGGGTCTAAATTAGCTGTTAGCACTCAAGAAAGAGATCTTGGAGTCATTGTGAATAGTTCTCTGAAATCATCCACTCAATGTGCAGCGGCAGTCAAAAAAGCTAACAGAATGTTGGGAATCATCAAGAAAGGGATAGATAATAGACAGAAAATATCATATTGCCTCTATATAAATCCATGGTATGCCCACACCTTGAATACTACATGCAGATGTGGTCGCCCCATCTCAAAAAAGATATATTGGAATTGGAAAAGATTCAGAAAAGGGCAACAAAAATGATAAGGGGTATAGAACGGCTTCTGTATGAGGCGAGATTAATAAGACTGGAACTTTTCAGACTAAGGGGGGATATGATAGAGGTCTAGAAATCATGACTGGTTCTGAAGAAAGTAAATAAGGAAGTATTATTTACTCCTTCTCATAATACAAGAAAAAGGGGCCACCAAATTAAATTAATAAGTAGCAGGTTTAAAACAAACACAAGGAAGTATTTTTTCATGCAACACACTGTCAACCTCTGGAACTCCTTGTTAGGGGGTGTTGTGAAGGCCAATACTATAATGGGGTTCAAAAGGGAGCTAGACAGATTCATGGAAGATAGGTCCATCAATGACCATTAGCCAAGATGGGCAGGAATCGTGTCCCTAGCCTCTGTTTGCCAGAAGCTGGGAATGGGCGACGGGATGGATCACTTGATGATAACCTGTCTGTTCATTCCCTTTGGGGCACCTGCCATTGGCCACTGTCAGATGACAGGATACTGGGCTTGATGGACCTTTGGTCTGACCCAGTATGGCCGTTTTTATGTTCTTATTCCTGTTGCTGAAATGAAGATATTTGTGACTTCCAGCTGTTCATATAACCATGGGCAAAAAACATTTTCCAAAATTCATACTCAATCTCCATATGTAAATCCACTCTTGTCTAAATTGTATTCCCAGGTAGATATCAGGCTAATACAAAATGACTGTTTTTCTATTTGAATTATGCGTCTAATGTAGGCCCTCCATTGTGTATAAGGTCACCTATTCAGGGTTCATAAAAACAGAAGAAAGTTCTAAATTTTTACTAAAACCCTCGACACACTGGAATGTTTATAAAAATAAGTAATATTCTTGAATTGCAATTGTACACAGAGGTTTAGAACTAGCCTCCTGTATAAATTAAGTAAATTGGACCTTACTCAGTAAGGGTCACACTATGAATGTATAGGCCCAGTCATACTCCACTGAAGTTAATGGGAGCTTTGTCATTCACTTCAATGGCCACAGAATCTGTCCATTGCTGGCACTTGAGTCCATGTAATCTGATCAATTCATCGAGTGCTGGCATGTAGACACTGAATAGGACCTAGAGAGAGAACTGACCCTTTTGGGACTCCGCAAGTGAGGGTTGTGGTAGTGCAGTAACCCATCACTACTTTTTCCCTTCAGGTAGGACTCAACCGTTTTAGCACTCCCTGCCACCTCTCTCAGGCAATACAGCAGTATTCTATGGGTCGACAGTGACAAATGCTGCATAGAGATCCAGGAGGATGAGAATGGATATTTGCCCTCCATCCATTGACAGGAGATCATCCATTAGTACTACAGTAACTCCTCACTTAACGTTGTAGTTATGTTCCTGAAAAATGCGACTTTAAGCGAAATGATGTTAAACTAATCCAATTTCCCCATAAGAATTAATGTAAATGAGGGGGTTAGGTTCCAGGGAAATTTTTTTCACCAGGCAAAAGACTATACACATACACACACACACACACACACTCACTCAATAAATTTTAAACAAAAAATTGAATACTGGTACACAGAGATGATAATAGTGAAACTTGGTTGAGGTGGAGGAGTCAGAGGGTGGGATATTTCCCAGGGAATGCCTGACTGCTAAATGAACTTAGCAGTTGGCTGAGCCTTCAAGGGTTAACTCTCACACCCTACAAGCCCGCAGGAAAGGAGGGTGGGCAGACAGAGACAGAGACACACACGTGTGTTTGTTTGAGAGATAGTGATGGGCATTTCCAATTAGGTATCAAAAGTGGGGTCAGAAGTACACTGTGCCTTGTTAATTAGATCAGCAAGCCCTGCAGCTGCAGCTTCTGCCTAAGGCAGCAGCTCCCTCCCTCGTGTGTCCCCCCTGCTCTATGGAAGATGGGGTAAGCGAGATGTAGGAGCAGAGGGACATTAGCCCCCCTTTTCTTCCCCTCCCCCCCACACAGCAAGCAGGCAGGAGTCTCGGGGAGCAGCACATGGCAGTGGGGGAAGGGACAGCTGAACTGTCACAACTGATAGCCTGCAAACGACGTTAGAAGGGAGCATTTCACAACTTTAAACAAGCATGTTCCCTAATTGATCAGCAACTTAACAATGAAACAACGTTAACCGGGACGACCTTAAGTGAGGAGTTACTGTACTAAAAGCCGTTTCTGTCCCATGTCCTGGCCTGAATCCCGATTTTGCTGGGTCTAAGATATGACATTCAATTAGATGAACTTGTTGGCCTTTGGCTAGCTTCTCTTTCAGCTTGCTCAGGAATGGAAGTTTTGACACTGGGAAGGAATTTGAAGGAGATAAGAAAGAGTCCTTCCCTGAACAAGTCATCAGCTATTTCCATTACTAGTGGCACCAGTTTCCCGTGGCTCTTTCATCCCCCAGGAAGGGCACGAGTCACACGTACAGGACTTGGGTCAAGGCTCAAGCATGCAGTACTCCTGGAGGAGCAAATGTACTGAACTCTGGGAATGTAGGCAGGTGTTTGTTGGCTGGCAGAGGGGGAGCGGGTCCATGCTGACTGAGAAGGCTTCCCAAACATGCATGATCTTTTCAGTGAAGTAGGAGGATAGCTCTTCGCAGCATTTGGTGCTAGGTTCTGTTGAGGGCTAGGCATTTGGGATTGATAAAGCAGGTTTACGACCCAGTGTAGTTTCTTGAGGTAGGATTTGGCACCTCAGTGGAGGCTGACAGGAAGGTTCTCTGGTCCTGTAACAATCTCAGCAAGTCTAGCTTTATCTGTATTCACAGCACCATTGCCTCTCT
Source organism: Macrochelys suwanniensis (assembly GCA_033296515.1). Lineage (NCBI taxonomy): Eukaryota > Metazoa > Chordata > Testudines > Chelydridae > Macrochelys > Macrochelys suwanniensis. Next base: position 17,458,690 of record CM065776.1, on the reverse strand, counting down.
TCCACAGTCTCCTAGGGGCTCTCTCTTGTTCATTGCTGATGAGATTTTATTTTTAGCAGTAGTTTATACATAGAAAGCACCTTTCATGTTAGGATTCTACAGCTCCTTGGAAGCCATTCATTAACTGCCAAGTTAGCATGAATGTTAATTTGATGTCTGAGAACAGCTTCTCTACCAAAAGCTAGTACGTTGGCCACACTCAGGGGCACACAGGTTGATTTGAAGCATAGAATCACAGTGAGAACCCATTCTACCTACACTGATTAATACCATGAAGGTGGCATATGCCAACTACTTTTGAGTTATACATAGGGTATATGCTGGGTTGTAAAGTCTGAGATCTACTGTGGGGAAGAAGTTTCAGAAAACTCATTCTGGATTGGACAATAGGTATGAAGTATGTTGCTGAAAATTTATTCCAACTCTTACCTGGGTAAATGACTGCAGACGTGTGAGTGCTGCCTTAGAGGCTGTGATATAATAGTATGTGTTAGAGGTGAAACAGAAAGCAAGGGGTCTCCAAAACTGCTTGAAACTGACAAGGTTTTGGCTTCCAAGTGAGCTATGAATTTAAAGGGACACTGAGTATGAGGACCATGTCCCTTTAAGACCCAGCCTGTGACTCAGCTCTCTCTCACCTTAGCAGCTCTAATAATTTGATACATTTACCCTGAGGAGTTCAGTGAAGTTGGAGCAGCTAGCCCCACGTTAGACATGCTGTTACAGGCTGGATGTTAACTTCAGTAGAGAAACATTTTTCTCTTTCTCATACACTTTCTTCTGACCCCTTCATCAGATTCTCAGAGAACACCATGCTGACTACTTGAATTGTAAGTTTGATAACTTTTGCAAAGCTCAATTTCCTGACAGAGCAGCCTGTATATAGTACAACCTGCCCTTTTATTTTTTAAATTTTCCTTTATAAATATTTTACATAGGATTTCCTGCTCCCCTGATGATATCTCTCACAGAAGGGAGTGCAGGCAGGTCAGAGAGCAACACCACTACATGTGCTATTATAATAATACCTAGCTCTTTTCATTAGCAGATCTCAAAGTGCTTACAAAGGACATCAGTATCATCGTCCCCATTTTACAGATGAGGAAACTGAGGCATCAGAGAAGCAACTGGCTGGGCCAGAAATAGAACCCAGGTCTTCTAAGTCCCAGTTCCATGGTCTATCCATTAGTCCCATCTGTCTCCCTGTTCAGGCCTGCACTTCTCCTCCTGCTGTGCATGTGCCTGTCTGCAGGTCTCTTCAGATGCAGCATTGTTGGATATGCCCCCCCTCAACATCTAAACTCCCATTACTCCTCTGACCTGGCTCCTCAACCCATTCCATGAGGCTCCCACTGCTCCCCAGCTCTGCATAGAGGACTTGGGGGTGAATAGGGCTCCCCTGGATGTGCTTGCTCCCCAGACCCATGTGGAAACCAAGTTGTGAAAAAGGCACTTAACCTCCTGCCCCAATGCTCCCCAGCCTAATGCTTGGGGACAGGTAGGGAAGAACAGGGCTATCTAGGTCTCAGTCAATCCCTGCACAGTGGAGGGGACTCCTCCCGTCCCCACAGGCCCTTCCAGGAGACTGAGCAGTGAGAAAGGGTGTCTCCTTGCTACCACACCACCTTTGTTGTTCCCAGGCACCATTACAGTGGACCCTGGGAAAAGGAGACTCCGCTCCCCCTGCTCCCAGCCTAAATTCAGGAAGAACAGCAGGAATCTGGGGCAGAGCATGATCGTGAGCTCCCTTGAGAACAGCAGAAAGGGAGCAAGGTTATCATGCTAGTGTGAGGCAGGAAATGCAACTGGCGAGCCACAAAGCATAGAAGACAGGAGAGCAAAGTAAACAAGCTGAGAAAAGAGAAACCTTTTCTACCCCACTAATTTCTCTCCGTCACAGGGATCCTAGGTGTTACTGCTAATTAAAGCGCATACAATTTTCAGACAGTGTGTGAATTTCAAGTTCACGGGGTCCTGTAAAACAGATTTTCCTTTCTCCCTCCTACTATTCATAGAACACTGGTTTGCTCACACTTCCCCAGATTCAGCACAGTGCTTAATCATGTGCTTAAATCAATGGGATGCAAGCATATGACGGAGGGCTTGTCTTCACTACCAGGGTAAGTCGACCTAAGTTAGGCTACTCCAGCTACTTGAATAATGTAACTGGAGTCGACATAGCTTAGGTCAACTTACCCTAGTGTCTTCACTTCGCTGTGTCGACGGGAGACTCGCTCCGGTCAACTTACCTTACTCTTCTCGGAGAGCTGGAGTACTGGGATCGACCGGAGAGCGCTCTGCCATCGATTTAGCAGGTCTTCACTAGACCTGCTAAATCAATACACGCTGCATCGATTGCAGCAGCATTGATCTCCCTGGTAGGGAATCATAGAAGATTAGGGTTAGAAGAGACCTCAGGAGGTCATCTAGTCCAACCCCCTACTCAAAAAAGGACCAATACCAACTAAATCATCCCAGCCAGGGCTTTGTCAAGCTGGGCCTTAAAAACCTCTAAGGATGGAGATTCCACCATCTCCCTAGGTAACCCATTCCAGTGCTTCACCACCCTCCTAGTGAAATAGTGTTTCCTAATATCCAAACTAGACCTCCCGCACTGCAACTTGAGACCATTGCTTCTTGTTCTGTCATCTGCCACCACTGAGAACAGCCAAGCTCCATCCTCTTTGGAACCCCCCTTCAGGTAGTTGAAGGCTGCTATCAAATCCCCCCTCACTCTTCTCTTCTGAAAACTAAATAACCCCAGTTCCCTCAGCCAAGCCCTAAGTGCTTTCCTGAGCAGAGATAGCATTACGTACATACTTACATTTACACCCGTGTGTTAGTGCTTTGCTGAATCAGGGCTACTGGTACATCAGCATCACCAGCTCCTGTGAATAACGGGATTTTGGCCTCTGCTGCAAGTGGACTCCCAGTGGCTGCCTTTGCCAATTTTCAGGGCTGTCAAAAGGAAAGCCCCCTCTGACTGGCTCCCTCCCTCCCTTGTTTTCCCCCCTCCCAGGAAAGAGTAGCCAATCATAACTGCTGTGGGAGGCAGGCAGAGCTCTCCCACTCTCCCCTCAGGACCCAGATGTTTTGGGGTTGAGGAGGGCAGAGAGGGAGCATTGGAGAGATACCATTCTCTCAAGCGGGGAAGGAGGGAGTGGAATAAGCGAACAAGGCCTGGGAAGAGAGGGAAGACAACGCCTGCTGGAGCTGCGGCCCCCAGGCCAGGGGGCGGTGAGCGTGTGGAGCTACAGAAGGAGCAGAGCAAGGGGCAGACATGGGTCAGTCTGTGTGTGCAGCCTTGATGAGTGTCAGGGACTGAAAGCATAAAACTAACTGATGAGGACCTGCGGGGCCATGGAATTGATGTGAGGCTGGAGGTCTGGTACTGAAAGAGGGGCATAGGGCTGGGGGATGGGCAGATGTTGGCACCCAGTTAATATGGTCAATTGGGGTTCTGGGATAAGGTGGAAGCTCTGTAGCATCAGGAAGCATTTTATACAAATTTGTGTAACTTGATCTCAGTTCCGTCTTCTACAGCAGTGGTCTCCAATCTTGTTATGCACAAGATCACTTTTTGAATTTAAGATCAACCCAGGATCTACCCCATCCCTTCCCTGAGGCCCCGCCCCTTCCTGCTCACTCAATTGCCCCCTCCGCCGTTGCTCACTCTCCCTCTTCCTCACTCACTTTCACTGGGCTGGGGCAGGAGCTTAGGGTGCTGGCTCTGGGCTGGGGCAGAGGAGTTTGGCTTGTGGGAGGGGCTCTGGGAAGAGCCTGGGGCAGGGGGTTGGGGTGCAGAAGGGGGTGAGCAGTGCAAGCCTTGGGAGGGAGTTTGGGTGCAGGAGGGGGCTCCGGGATGGGGCCGGAGTTTGGGGTGCAGGAGTGGGTGAGGGGTGGAAGCTCTGGGAGGGAGTTTGGGTACGGGGTGCCGGCTCAGGTCTGGGGCAATGGGGTGAGGTGTGGGAGGGGGGTCTGAGAGGGAGTTTGGGTTCAGGAGCGGGCTCTGGGTTGGGGCAGAGGGGATGCGGGCTCCAGCTGGGAGGCGCTTACCACAGGTGGTTCCTGGTCAGCAGTGCAGCAGGTCTAAGGAAGGCTCCCTGCCTGCCCTGGCCCCGTGCCGCTCCTGGAAGTGGCTGGAATGTCTCTGCAGCCCCTGGTGGGGGGGCAGGCGGCTCCGCATGCTGTCGCTGCCCCCACCCCCCAGCTCCAACTCCGCAGCTCCCATTGGCTGGGAAGTGTGGCCAATGGGAACTGCGGGGGTGGTGCTTGTGGTCTGGGGGGGTGAAGAGAGCGGGTCTCCACATGCTGCCCCGCCCACAAGCGCCATCCCTCAGCTCCCATTGGCCGCACTTCCCGGCCAATGGGAGCTGCAGAGTCGGTACTGGGAGGTGGGGGCAGCAGAAGTGTACAGAGCCGCCTGCCTCCCCCAGGGACCGCAGAGACATGCCAGGCGCTTACGGGAGCGGTGTGTGGCCAGGGCAGACAGGGAGCCTGACTTAACCCACTGCACCGCTGGACTTTTAATGGCCAGAGATCGCGATCGATTGGCAGAGGCTCCAGGATCCACCAGTCGATCGCAATCTACCAGTTGGTGACCATTGTTCTAGGGAGAGTTCCAGCAGCAGGAGCCAAAATCGCCTGGCTCACTGTACGTTTGCAAGCGAGGGGACACTGTAATTGTCTCTCACAGGCCAAGGGGAGAAGATCAGAGATCAGCAGATATATCAATTAAATGTCTGTTGGTTTATTTTTAAAATCTCATGTGTTTGGGATCAATATTGTTGTTTTGGGGGGTCTGAGGCATGATTATTTTAGCTTTTGGAGTTTGAAACACTATAGCAGGCTGTATAATGGTAGAATGGTGAATGGTCTCATTGCTCTAAAAAGATACTTAGGTCCTATCTGTATTGGGGAAAATGCAAGAATGTAACACGGGTCTTACACTGGTGCAATTTACATTTGGTAAATTGCTGCTCAGCAAGACTGCATTAGGGATATGGTGCAAATTTCTCTAATGCAGGCAGAAACCAAATGGCCCGCTGAGCCTTGCTCTTTGTGCTACAGAAAGTATTGGGAAAGGAGGAAGGAATAATGGGGCTCTATTTTATTTATTTTTTGTCTCCATTTCCGTTACTCCTTTTTTTCCCCTGTTGGCCTTCTTTTCACGTATCTACTTGTGCCATTAATGACTGCCTGGTCTTATAGGTCCTTTGACCTTTAAACCTACACCTGGGAAATGTACAAACACTTGTGGGATTTGCCTTTTCTAGTGAGTCCTCCTGAAGACACATCTGGAAGACTGAGAACCACTGCACTATTTGTTTTGGGGAGCTAGCTTAAAGCCAGGGCAGAGGAATGGTTTTCATGCCATGTGGCTGACAGCTTTCCCGTTTTACTCTAATCTCAGATTCTCTACATGGCTGCAAATCACCATATAGCTTGACAAATCCATTATGATTCACACAGATGCCAGCACTGTTCTTAGGGTACAAGGCGAAGATGCATGCCCACTTCTGTGCATCTCCCCTCTCTGTTTCCTGTCTTTTATCCTCACGTTTTCTATTCCTCCAAACATCTCAAGCACATCCTGCAAATGCTACTTCTGTAGCAGCTTGAAACTGACAAGATTTTTAAAATGCTTCTCACCTGGGAGCTACCTACCAAAGTTCTGCCCATTTCAAGCTGTCCTGGAAATACCAGTGGTTTCTCTCTAAGCTCTGCACATATTGGTGACATGAGGGCCACTGAGGCAGCAAATCTAGTCTCACATTGACTGCACCACTAAATGGTGCAATGACTTTGCAACAATTTTTGTATCCTTCCTTTTCCCAGACACAATGTGCTTCAGACACACTGTCCAATTAAAAATGGGCTTCGCAGGCACATCTTTTACTACATCAGTCAACATATTATCTGGACTATTTTGAGATTCAATAGTTTCTAAAGTGCTTTGAGATCCTCAGACGGAAGGTGCCATACCAATATGTATGTCCAAACTGTTAATAAAAGCATAGGGCAAAATTCACTACTGGTAAATGGGTGAAATTCAATGGAGCTATGTCTATTTAAATCAACAGTGAATTTACCCCATAATATTCAGTGAGAAGAGTGGTATTATATGAGGAATAACCCATCTTTGTTATAAATGAAGTAGTTTTATATAATTAAATACTCCTGGGGGAATTCTGTGCCAAAACATTATAAATTCTGACAGAATATTTTAAAATTCTATAAAATTCTGCATATTTTGTCAAAATAAAACAATATAATCATGCCAGTTTCAATTATTTTGGTAATTTATTTCAAAATACCTGTCAGCAAGTATGTCTGTAACAATACAGATCAAAAAAAGGATTCTGGAAATTTTTTGACAAATAGATTCCTTACTAGGCATATTAATACAGAACTTTGAGTAATTCATTTAAATTACAATACAAAACTGTATTTCCTGCACCTGTCAGAAGCAGGGCAAAGGCTTGGGGGAGTCAGAGGTAACAGAGGAGCTGAGGGAGAGAGAAGGAGCCTGGAGTGAACCTGGAGGGGGTTGTTGGGAGTGGGTGGGAGAAGTTTAGAACAGGTTTTTTGTGGGGAGGGGTGGGATAGTTAGAGAGTTTGGGAGCCTCCCCCATGGAGACCCTGATGGATCCCAAGCCTCTCCCATTCAGTCAGGCACATCTGCCCCTGTCCCCCCACCCCTTATCCCCATGGGTCTCTGCAGCCTCCTCCCCATCCCCATGTGTCCCTGCAGCCCCTCGCCCCCATCCCTATGTGGCCTTGCATCCCCATGTGTCCCTGCAACCCCTCTCCCCAATCCCCACATGGCCTTGCACCCCCACTCCCATTCAGTCCCTGGCTCAACACTGTCACCCCACTAGCTCCTGAGCCTGTGTCCCAGTCTGTCCTCCCCACTAGCCATTCTGAACTCCAGTCTGTGACACCCCACCCCCAGCAGCCCCGTGTGCCCCACTCTATCTGTCCTAACCTTGCTCTGCAGGCAGGGTGCTGTGATGAGCTTCTACTCCTGGGGGAATTCTGCAGCACTGCACGCACACAGAGTTCCTCCCCCCCCACACCCCGCAACAGAAAATACGTTCTGCCCCAGAAGTGCTGCAGTTCTGCCTTTTTCCCACCAGAGACAGCTGTGGCACCAGAACAGCCAGCTGTGTTCATGTTGCTGGCTGTTCTGGTGCCATAGCGGCCCCTTGTGGGTGAAAGGCGAAACTACAGCACTTCTTGGGCAGAATGTATTTACTGTGGGAAAAAGAAAAATTCTGCAGGACACATGAATCCTGCACATGTGAAGTGGCACAGAATTCTCCAGGAGTAAAATAAAATATACATTTTCAGTTCTGGATCCAGCAATTTATGCTGCAAGCCAGTGTGAAAAGATCAGCTGATACTTCAGAAATATTTGCTCCCTTTTCTCAATTAATGTTTGTCTTTCACAGGCAAAATAATAACCAAACAATTCCACAGTCTGGCAATACAGTTTGCTTGACCAATACGTATTGCATCATTTTGTCTAGGCAATTTTGATTGAGCTGTAGATGATCATGTAGTGGTGTTGTGAATAGTTATGTAAAATGAAGAATAGCCACCAACACAGAGGAAGACCCCAAACATATGGTCTGATGGATTTCATTCATTGCTTTACAGAACCTAAGTCCTCCAGGGAGAGCCATACAATGTCCCTGAATGGGCATTTGGATCTGAAAGATGCGTTAAATCACATGAAAGCAGATAACACTCATATGTCCTACAAGCAGGGACAGTATATTGTACTTAACATTGTATGACTGTTTCAGATGGTACAATATTAAGAATGCATCTGATGTTTAAGTGCCAAACCAAGCTCTTATGGCATTTGATCTAAAGACCAGTTAAGTCAATGGCAAGACCCCCACTGATTTCAATGGGCTTTGGATCAGACCTTTAAAGGGAAGGAATCTACTATCATAAATGCAGATTTAGAGACCTGCAGTTTTTGGAGAATGGCAAAATACTAGCAAAGCAAATGTTGACGCATGGCATTTGCTGGTAGCCCCTTTAATGATGCCTAGACGCCAGGGGTGAAATCCTAGTTCCACCAAAATCAATAGCAGGACTCCTACCGGGGCCAGGATTTCTCCCCATGGTCATTAATGACTTTTGGATGCATGAGAGAAAGACTAATGTATGCACTGTTTGTTTTTTTAAAAAACTGAAGGTCCACAAGCTGGGTCATGGGGACATATGGAACTCTTACTTCTTGAAGAATTTATATTCCATTGGCCATAACCTACCCCTGATCAGCACACACATGGCTCCCACTGGCATCAGTGAGGGTTTGTTCTGTGGACTGAGGATCTGTATGGCTCTCCACTAGATTTACTGTTAGTTACAAGTGGGGTGGAGGGAGAGAGAGAGAGCGCATGGAACAAGCTACTTCTGAGAAGCCCATGGTTTGAATAATTTAAGATTAGACAGGACAAAACACTAGAAAATAGTGTAGGAAACATCCTGCTTCAGCAGGCAGGGAGACAGACAAGATTACCTACTTGGTCTTTGCCATTTCTACTAGTCATTCCAACACTTGAAACTCTGTTGAGCAAGAAGAGTTCAGTTTAAGACTGTGTTGCCCTTTGCAACAATATTAGCAGAATTTTGTGATCTGTTTGCTTAAAAAATCCTAAATGCTTGAAAATCAAGCTTTCATTTTCAGCAACACTGAGCACCCATAACTCTATCTGAAGTCGAAAGGAGCATCTTTGTAAATCAGTCCCTCAAGAAATTCGCAATCAAGGTTTCAACACCCACCCCTTAATCTGCCCAAAATTAATCTGGTCAGTTTATTCCATTTGCACTTCCAATGCAGGCCAAAGACTTCCCCACCCGAAATCTACACAGTGAAAGGTGAAATCCAGCTCATCAGGTACAACAGAGAAAGGAAGGTGCTGCTTCTGTCACAGAGACTCTACTGTCTCCTTTTCTCACCTGCATTGTGACTTTGCTTCTCCCTCCCCCCCCCCCCCCCCATCTGTTTGATCTCTTCTGTCTATTAGCTTTGGAGACATAGGTGTTTTCAACCCCTTTCTCTCTTTCCCCTTGAACTTAGGTCGGGGGTCTACAAGCACAAACCCATCAGCCCATCAGTAATTGCTGGAATCTGAACTAGCTGCAAGTTTTCTGAGTTTCTAGGGTTTAAGCGATTTGGTTTTTAAGACGTTTCATTAACATTGTTTTACAGCGCAATACAGTCTCAGCCTTAACTTTTTGGTAAAGCTAAGGCAGACACATATTCTAGCAGAAGGGGCAGTTTATTCAAAATGGATTAATATCCTTTGGAAGAATTTCCATTCTAATCATTCCCAAGGGCCAAGAGTTAGATGGAGATGAGACTTCACTTTCCTTGCTGAGTCCTAAGCGGTGTGAATTAATCCTCATTTTGATTTCATGACAATAACCATAGATTATGGGAAGAAAGAGGAAATAAATTAGGATAATATGACTCCATAATGAATCTATACAGAATATGGGCAGGTTTCTCATCACACTAACAAGACAGCAGATGAGATTTGTGGAAGAGAAGGTGGCAGTAGCATGACTTGTGTATTTGTCGAGCACCAGCCATGGGCCTGGTGTCATACCAAAATCTATAAGTACCTACATGGGGTTCAGAGTTGTGATAATTCAATCTACCAGACACAGGTACAACAAGATCCAATGGCTGAAAGTGTAAGCTAGACAAATTTAGACTAGAACTAAGTTTTAACAGTGAAAGTAATTAATCATTAGAACAACTCGCTAAGGACTGGGGTAGACTCTCCATCACTGAAAAATTTAAATCAACACTGGCTGTTTTTCTAAAAGATATGTTCTAGTTCAATCACAGCTATTGGACTTGAAGCAAAAATTAATTCAGGGAAGCCCTATGGCCTGTGTTACACAAGAGGTCAGACTAGATTATCACAATGCTCTGTTCTGGCTTTAAAAGCTGTGAAATCCATAAAATACAAACATAGCCAGGCTTTTATGCCCCAAAAAGCTTATTAAAATCCTGTACAGATCTAACTAGTCAGACACACAGATCCGGGTGTCAGTATGCACTTAAGGCAATCGATGGAAGGGCTTGCAGAAATAATGTGTTTTGAGGAGGTATTTTAAGGACTAATGGAAGGTCATTTGATGCAAGGGAAGAGAAAGACTGTTTTAAGTGTTAGGGAAAACAAGAAAAAAAAGATATTAGGGGTGAGTATAGGGTAAGTGGAGTCTCAATCTGAGGTGTGTGTTTTAGTGTGCATTAATACAATCTGAAATGATCTCACACATATTGGCAGAAGAGTAGAGGGGGGTTAACAAGTCAAAAGACAAGTTAAAAAAACACAGTTTGATGATATTTTTAAAATCTCATGATTTGTGGGGCCATCTCATGATTTTTTTGTAATCTGACTCATGATTTTTCATCTCTTGAGGGGGTCCAACTCATGATTTTTTATCTCAAGGTTGGCAACACTGTGGAAATTCTGCCACTTTCCTTAGGAGACTGTTCCATGACCTTATAGATCTCACCATTAGAAAGTTCTCCTTATATCAAGCGATATATTTTCTGTTTTTCATCCTTTTACCCCCTTGTACTACCACAAGAAAACCCTCTTCCTGCTGGCTTCAGACACTTCTAGAAAGTTATTTCCCCCTCACAGATTGAGTCACAATTTGGTAAAGCTGTATATATTTCTTTTAATCTTTCCCCATACATTGGTCCCCCCAGCTCCTTAAGACATGAGTGTTCCCATTTTCGCACATATGCAAAGTGCCATCAGCACCAGAGAATATGAAAGAAAGCAATCACTCTCGCTCTCCTGCTGTTCCACTTTTTATAAAATTAATTCAGTATTCACTGGGTAAGAAAACAAGAGACTGACTATAGCTTGATGGTTAGGACATTCTCCTGGGATGTGAGAGACCAAGCTCCTTGAGGCAGGGACCATTTTTTTTGGTTTGTTTGTACAGTACCTACCACAATGGGGTCCTGGTCCAAGAGCGAGACACCTTGGGGCTATGATAATACGCAAATAAAAACACTGCTATCAGTCACTCCTTTAGCAAAAGTGGCAGAAGTCTGTGGTGTGGATCTAACAGTTCTAACCCTGTTAATGAGCCGTCTGGGCATCAATATGGTTCCACACATTGAAATTTCTGTTTTTCAGTTTGCTTCTTTAAAAACACAGGACATTATATATAAGAAAACGACATTAAAAGAACATTATTGTCAAGCAACGTCAAGCACTCAAAAGTTAGGAAATGGAGCTCTTAAACTACATTACCACATGCTATTTTTCCCACAGGACCCCTGCCACAGGATGGATGGTGCTCTGGGAGTGAAGGTTATGTAGTGAAGAGGGCTGTTGTTTGTACGACCCCTTCCCCATTTGTTTCAGAAGTTGGAAGGTGTGTCATTAATGAAGCAGAGGACTGCAGGAAGAGAAAGGATGGTCTTGTGATTTAGGCAGTTGAGTGTGACCTTGGAGAACTGGCTTCTGTCTCTGCCATAGAGTTGCTGTGTAATACTGGGCAAGATATTTAACCCAAACTTTTGACAAAAAACCACCTGATCAACATCCTATACAGCAAACAGGGAAAGATTAAGACTGAGCTCTCAAAACTGGATACTCTTATGGAAAACCAACCTTCCACACAAACTTCCTCATGGACTGTCTTTACAAAAACTAGACAAGCCATTTACAACACAAGCTTTGCTTCTTTACAAAAGAAAAAGGACACTAAGCTATCTAAACTGCTGCATGCCACAAGGAACCACAACAGCAGTTCCCTTACCCCACCCAACAATATTGTTAATCTTTCCAGCTATACTCTCAGCCCAGCAGAAGAATCTGTCCTTTCTCGGGGCCTCTCCTTTTGTCCCTCCAGACCCACGAACATGATACAGTTCTGCGGTGACCTAGAATCCTACTTTCGACGTCTCCGACTCAAAGAATATTTCCAACAGACCTCTGTACAACATACTAACCCACAGAATCCTTCCTACCAAAACTACAAAAAGAAGGATTCTGCGTGGACTCCTCCTGAAGGTCGAAACAACAAATTGGACTTCTACATAGACTGCTTCCGTCGCCGTGCTCGAGCTGAAATTGTAGAAAAGCAAAATCACTTGCCCCATAACCTCAGCCGTGCAGAACACAATGCCATCAACAGCCTCAGGAACAACTCTAACATCATAATCAAAAAGGCTGAGAAAGGAGGAGCTGTCGTCATCATGAATAAGTTGGAATATGAACAAGAAGCTGTCAGGCAGCTCTGTAACTCCACATTCTACAGGCCTTTATCCTCTGACCCCACTGAGGAGTACCAAAAGAAACTACACCATCTGCTCCAGAAACTCCCTGGAAAAGCACAAGAACAAATTTGTACAGACACGTGCCTAGAACCCCGACCAGGGGCATTCTATCTGCTACCCAAGATCCATAAACCTGGAAATCCTGGACGCCCCATCATCTCAGGCATTGGCACCCTAACAGCAGGATTGTCTGGCTATATAGACTCTCTCCTCAGGCCCTATGCTACCAGCACTCCCAGCTATCTTCACGACACCACTGACTTCCTGAGGAAACTACAATCCATCGGTGATCTTCCAGACACCACCATCCTGGCCACTATGGATGTAGAAGCCCTCTACACTAACATTCCACACAACGGTGGACTACAAGCTGTCAGGAACAGTATCCCCGATACTACCACGGCTAACCTGGTGGCCGAACTTTGTGATTTTGTCCTCACCCACAACTATTTCACATTTGGGGACAATATATACTTCCAAGTCAGTGGCACTGCTATGGGTACCCGTATGGCCCCACAGTATGCCAACATTTTTATGGCTGACTTAGAACAACGCTTCCTCAGCTCTCGTCACCTAACACCCCTACTCTACTTGCGCTACATTGATGATATCTTCATCATTTGGACCCATGGAAAAGAAGCCCTTGAGGAATTCCACCATGATTTCAACAATTTCCATCCCACCATCAACCTCAGCCTAGACCAGTCCACACAAGCGGTCCATTTCCTAGACACCACTGTGCTAATAAGTGATGGTCACATAAACACCACCCTATACCGGAAACCTACTGACCGCTATACTTACCTACATGCTTCCAGCTTCCATCCTGGACACACCACACGATCCATTGTTTACAGCCAAGCTCTAAGATACAACCGCATTTGCTCCAATCCCTCAGACAGAGACAAACACCTACAAGATCTCTATCAAGCATTCTTACAACTACAATACCCACCTGCTGAAGTGAAAAAACAGATTGACAGAGCCAGAAGAGTACCCAGGAGTCACCTACTACAAGACAGGCCCAAAAAAGAAAATAACAGAACACCACTAGCCGTCACCTTTAGCCCCCAACTAAAACCTCTCCAGCGCATCATCAGAGATCTACAACCTATCCTAAAAGATGATCCCTCACTCTCACAGATCTTGGAGGACAGACCAATCCTCGCTTACAGACAGCCCCCCAACCTGAAGCAAATACTCACCAGCAACCACACACCATACAAGAAAAACACTAACCCAGGAACCTATCCTTGCAACAAAGCCTGATGCCAACTCTGTCCACATATCGATTCAAGTGATACCATCACAGGGCCTAATCACATCCGCCACACCATCAGGGGCTCATTCACCTGCACATCTACCAATGTGATATATGCCATCATGTGCCAGCAATGCCCCTCTGCCATGTACATTGGCCAAACCGGACAGTCTCTACGCAAAAGAATAAATGGACATAAATCTGATATCAGGAATCATAACATTCAAAAACCAGTAGGAGAACACTTCAACCTCCCTAATCACTCACTGACAGACTTGAGGGTAGCAGTGTTGCGACAGATTAACTCGAAAAGCAGACTTCAAAGAGAAACTGTTGAACTCAAATTGATATGCAAACTAGATTGCATTACCTCAGGATTAAATAAGGACCTCAAATGGCTCGGCCATTACGTTAATTGAATCTATTTCCCTTAAGTTAACGATCCTCATTCACACCTGTGTGACCATCTTGTTTATCACTTCAAAGGTTTTTCTTCCCCTGCTGTTATGGTTCCTCTCAATTAATTAGCCTCTTAAGGTTGGTCTATGCACCTCCACCTTATCATGTTTCTCTGACTGTATAAATATCTGTCTACTGTATGTTTCATTCCATGCATCCGATGAAGTGGGTACTAACCCACGAAAGCTTATGCTGAAATAAATTTGTTAGTCTCTAAGGTGCTACAAGTTTTTCTTTCTTATTTTCATTTTTCATTAACTGTGTGTTCCTCATTTTCTGGGTGCCCAACTTGAGACACCTACGATGTGATTCACAAAAGTGCTGAGCAGTCACGTCTGCTACTCAAGTGAGTGGGACATTGGGTTGTGCTCTGAACATATAAAGTGCTATAAAATGCTACATTCTCTGAAAAATCAGGCTATAGACACCCAAAATTAATGAACACTTTTGACATTAAATCTTGCCGTTCCTCTGTTCACCAGCCATAAATTGGGGATAATGATAATGCCTTCCCCCACCGGGGAGTTGTGAAAATAAATTCATGAACGTTTCTGAAGCGCTCAGATACTATACTGATGTAACAGAAAAAGCTCATGAGGAAATTAATAATTCTGTCTTCAGAACAGGGTTTGAATAGTGTGCATTAGATAAGGCCCGGGGCCACACACTGAACAATGAGGAGAAAACAAAATATTGAATAGTTGCTCATTAAGTGAGCATCATTCTGGTCACTAAAAGAGGCAGGTGTCTGGTGGAAAAAATAGTATGTAATCAGGTAATTAAAGACTACATCCTGATGCATATGCACACAAGAGGGCCATGTTAAATGTTCCATGGGCAACATTTATATTGACATTTAATAATTTTTGAATGCTTGATTGGCAACCTTAATAATGGTCATTGAATGTAATGTAATTTAGCGTATGTTACACAGATTGTCCCCTACTCTTCAAGGAGTTCCATGCAGGCAGGCAGACCCCTGCGTCTGCATGGAGTCCCATTGACTCAAACAAGCCATGTTTGGTGGCATCTGTAACTCCAGTCCAAATAACTATAAAAATGATGAGTGTTCCATGTGCATTGTCACTTTTATATAGTATAAATTGGATTGCATGGTCTTTGGTGTGTAATGTCTGCAGAAATACAGAAAAGGCCTGTATGATTGTTAGTGCTTAAGAATTTTGACTTCTCTGTTGGATGAATCCTTTCCATCACAGTATCTTTTAGTCCAGGGATTATGAAAAGCATCAAGAAGAGAAAGCCCAGTAAGATTATAGGATATAATAAGAACACTTTATCTTCAGTGCAGTGCAGAGCAGACACATTATCACAGATAGCTTTCTTTGTATAAATCAAAATCTTCTGAAAAATCTGTCCAACGTTGCATAGTGTTTTCAAAGCTTCTGACTCAAATGAAGTGAAAGCCAGATGGTTTGAGTCTCAGTCATGTACTCTATCCACTGTACTCTTGGCTAACATACTGTTAACTCACATATAGCATGCTGTAAAGGGCCATTCCCTGCCCTCTGCCGCTGAGGTGTGATAACTGGTGGTTAACTTTATGACCCCCACCATATTGAACATACTCACCGAAAACTAGCATGCACACCTCACCCCACCTTCTTTTGTGTGAGGCTCTCATGGTCATAGAAAGAGTTAACATTTTTTTCTTACCCCACCCCATAGATATGTCACTCCCACAGAGTACTTATCCTGCCCCATCCAAACTCTCCCCTTCCCCCTGCCGCTCTCGATAAGGGAAGGGGTTCTTATCTACATTAGCCTTTTCCACTACAACAGTGCTGGAATAACTGGTGAGGGTGGCTAAGCAAGAGAAACCATCACTATACACTGTAGCCTATAGGGCTAGCCTGCTTGCTTGCCTATATATCTTTTCTTATGGATTTCTTAGTTTCTGATGGGTTTATTTGTTTTATTATAATAGGTTTATTGATTTATATTAAAGTATTTTGGCTGTAATGCAAGGGACCTGCAGGTCACATCCTGTATGTTGAGCTAAGGCAAAGTTAGCATACATATGTCTGAGACCTTTCACCCAGATAGCAAAGTTAGCTCACATATGTTCGGGACCTTTCACCTAGATAGGTGGTGATGAGCTAAAGCATAAGGTCCATATATGGCTGCGACCTTAACATACATAGATAAAGGATGCGTTGAAGCAGCTTGGCATAGGGGGCTTCCTAAGTTCATACCCTTTAAAACTTAACAGGTACACCACAAGGCGAGAACTGACAAAAATAACAGATGTGAGAATGAGCTAATGTCATTAATATGTATGAATATGTCATCAATACATACAAACATACCAGCCTATGGAGTAAGTGCACCCAAGGAAACTGAGTTTGGACATAAAAGGAGGGCCTGAGTACTCAAGAGCTATAAGAGCGGTGACCTATCATGTCAAGGAAGCTTCTGAGTTCCTAAGCTTCTAAGTTTCAAGGCTTCTTTGTTTATTAGCCTATTAGTCTGAAAGTTCCTAATTGTAAGTTTTAAGACCGTTAGTTAAGTAAAACTCTAAGTTAGCTTTGATAGCTCTTACCTCTTTAGCTTCTCCTAAGCTTTGCACCTCCCACTCAAGAATTGAGGAACCTGGACCTGAACTCTCTTGGCATGCCAGAGGCAACGCTGGTCTTTTGTCTCTGACCACCAGATTATCAAAGAAGGGTGAGAGTATATTAATCAAAAGCTTTATAGTATATAACATCACATGTACCTCTAGAACAGGGGTCTCAAACACGCGCTGGGCTCCCCGCGCCCCCCTGTCCCCCTTTAATATTTTTTTTTACCCCCAGGCAGTTCCCGCCACCAGACAGTTGTTCTGGCAGCAGGAACCGCCTGGGGGTAAAAAAAATAAAAAATAAAAAAATAAAATGGGGGGCGGGGTGGGGCGCGGGGAGCCCGGCGGGCCGCAGGGAAGAGCTCCGTGGGCCGCATGGGAAGAGCTTTGCGGTTTCTGGGAGAGAGGGGGGAGGAGCGGGAAGCCGTGCGCACAGGGGAGGAGGCGGAGAAGGAGCAGAGAAGGGGCAGGGCCTAATGGAAGGGGTGGAGTGGGGGGCGGGGGTGGGGCAGCGAGGGGGCGGGGTCAGTGATGCGGCCCTTGGGCCAATGCACTAGTCCTCGTGGTAGTTTGAGTTTGAGACCCCTGCTCTAGAACAATATTACTGCATTTGTAACTCTGATTATTTTGCCATTTGATTACTATTTGAGTACTATTCCATTTATCTCAATAAAAATCTTTAAGACTATATTTGTCTCAGTGTGGGCATCCTGTCATACCCCCGAGGGTCCTTTGCAAACTCTGTAGCCTGATTCTGGGACAAGAACCTTATTATCTTCTAATCTGATTAATTGGCGAGCCTATAATCCATACTATCCAAATTAATAATATTAAGCTGCTAAAAATCAGGCAACAACACTGAATTCACTAAATTTTATATCTAAATTTAAGAATATATATATATATATATGTATGTATGTATGTACACAAACACACACAGAGGCATTGCTGTAGCACTCATCACTGTATTTGAAGACATGACTGTATTAGTCTCTCGGAAATGCTGCCTGTTTCCTGTGCCACAGGTGGGATTTTGCTGGCTGACTTCAATGGGATCAGAGTTAGGCAAATGTGGAGCACTTTTGGAAACCCTGCTGTGTGTTATTGAGACAGGACAAAATATTTACCTGCAGTAATCCTGACCATTTTAATTAATGTGACTTGGATAATCTATGTTCAAGTGAAACCTCAGGGCCCCTGACAGTGACTCATACAACATACTGCTGCATAAAAGAAATACTTACGTGACATTTGCCCTGTTTTTTTCTATTATCCAGGCTCCTCCATTTGTATTTAGTGAGATAGTCAAAGCTATTTCAGGTAAAGACACGTTTAGGAAGCCTGTTCTGTACAGAAAAGGCAGAACAAAGCACTCTGGAGGAACAAAATCATAAAAGTGTGTAACAGAAAGGTAAAAGAGAAAAATGCTCAGAGCCATATTTGCCAGCATAGAATGGGGGAAAGGAAAAGGGCTGTAAATGCTACTGCCCTTATGGTGAGCAGAGATCCATTACCATTTCACCATGTGTCTCTCTCTTGCAAAGAGCAGCATTTGGCCCATAGGAAGGGTAGAGTTCTCTAAGAAACAGATCATCAGACTGCTGGTAAATCGGACAAAAAAAGCAGTTACCTGCCTGTAACTTATTTTCTTTGAGATGTGATGCAGACATGTGTTCTACTTAGCTGTGTGTATTTTCCACTCCATGCATCTGATGAAGTAGGTTCTAGCCCACGAAAGCTTATGCCCAAATAAATGTGTTAGTCTCTAAGTTGCCACAAGGACTCCTCGTTGTTTTAGGTGTGTGTGTGTGTGTGCACCTCACAATGAAACTGGAGAACTTTGCCATGCAGTACCAGTAAGGGTGGTGATCATACCACCCTGTGGCCCTGGCCTCTCCTCTGGGCAATGCCACAATGACCTCCTCACTTCCTTTGCTGTGAACGACAGAATCACAGACTTCAATGCAGAGGGGACAGAGGGTGTGTCGTGGAATGCACGTCTGTACCATATCTCAAAGAACAAGTGTTACAGATAGGTAACTGTCTGTTTCTTCTTCGGGTAGATGCAGCTGTGTATTCCATGTGTGTGACTTGCAAGCAGTACTTATAGGTGATGGGGCTCAGAGTATATTTAAACAAGGACTGCAGGATTGCCTTCCCAAAGTTTGCATCTGATCTGGATGCAGCAGTGGTGGCATAGTGGTTTGTAAAAATATGCACCCAGGACCAAAGGGCAGCCCTGCAAATGTCCAAATCAGGAAGGTCACTTAAAAATGCAGTCGATGTTGCCTGAGCTCTTGTGGAAGAGCTCACACTCTTTGAGGCAGTATAGCCTGGGCTACTTCATATGTGGTCATGATACAGGAAGTTATCCACCATCTGTGAAGAGACCCTTCATTCAGCCTGCATACGAAACAAATAAATGAGAGTTGGAGCAGAAAGGTTTGGTTCTATCCAGATAAAAAGCTAAACATCGCCTGACATTCAACATGTGAGGCTGTTGTTCCTCTGGGGTTGAATGCAGCTTAGGGAAGAACACTGGTAAATATATAGCTTGGCTGAAGTGAAACTGGGAAACAACTCTGGATAAAAACTAAGGGTTTGGTGGTAGGGTTACTTTGTCTTTAGAGAACTGCATGTAAGGGGGATCCGCCATCCATCACCCACCTTCCTTGCAGGTATTATCGCCACAAGGAAGGCAGTTTTCTGACAGAGAAGGGAAAAGGGGGAAGTTGCCAGGGACTTGAATGGAGGTCCCATAAGAGCTGCTAAGACAGTATCAAGGTATAAAAATTGGCTCTTTAACCGTTAGGTGATGAGTGACTCCTTTCAAGAACCCCACTTCACGGGGTATGAAGACTTTCAATGGATAGGCAGATGAAATGCCGAAATCCCCACTAGGTGGACTCCTAATGAACTAAGTGCAAGACCAGAAGACAGAAGGTATAACAGTTGCTCCATTATGTTCTGGATACCAGCCAGTTTCAGTTGAACTCCCCAGACTAACGACCACACCGAGAATTGCTTCCATTTGGCTGAATAGGTCGCTCTGAAGGACAGCTTTCTACTTCTGAGCAAGACACAGGAAGATATGAATTCCCCTCTTCCTGAGGTATGCTGTAAAGACCGAGGGAGTGGAAGACAGGCCAAAATGCAGCATGGTGTACAGGCAGTGCTAGTCTGCCACAACAAACCGAAAAAACCTCAGAGATTGCTACATGGAAATAAATGTCTGAAGGTCCAGGACAGCAGTCATGGTTTAAGGTGGGAAGGATATTTGCTAGGGTGACCATAAAGAATCTCACGTATCTGACATACTTGTGGAGATCGCAGAGGTCAAGGATAGGTCTCATCCCTCCCACGGACTTGGAAACCAGCAAATACCAGGAGTAGAATCCTTTTCCCTGATGCAGCTGGGGAACCTCCTCTACAGCCCTCAAAGCCAGCAGAGAGTGAAACTGCTCGAGGAGCAGTATTTCATGAGAAGGCCCCTGATGAGGGATGGGTTAGGAGGTGGGGAGAAGGCTTGGAGAGGAACTATATGGCATAACACAATCTGACAATGCTTAGGACCCAGTTGTCCGTGGTAATCGAGTACCTAATATCAATCAGCCTGTTCCCAAAAGGGAGGACAGAGATGGAGAGGTTACTACTGGATCACTATCCTGGACATACGAATCAAAATGGGCACTTGCTGGATGCTGAGCGGGGATGAGCCAGTTAGTTAAACCCAGAACCAGAGGACCTTCTTCTCTGGGATCTGTGGCTCTTCCGAGAATAGTCCCACTGCCTTATAGGAAGGGGGGACTGTCTGAAAAAATGCTGCGAGTGGTTTTGTTGCTGTTGCTGCTGACCGCTATAGTGCTGTCTCTTCATGGCCAGAGTACATACGCCCAAAGAATGTAAAGTAACTCAGGATTCTTTAAAAGAGTGCAGGCTTATGTCTTTGACAACAAAACCCAGCCTTCAAACAGTAAGGGCTTGTCTTCACTACCCGCCGGATCGGCGGGTAGCAATCGATCTATCGGGGATCGATTTTTCACGTCTCGTTAAGACGCGATTAATCGATCCCCGATCGCGCTCCCCGTCGGCTCCGGAAATCCACCTCATCGAAAGGCGGAAGCGGAGTCGACGGGGGAGCGGCAGCGATCAACTCGCCGCCGTCCTCATGGCCAGGTAAGTCGATTATGATACGCCGACTTCAGCTACGCTATTCACGTAGCTGAAGTTGCGTATCGTAGATCGACCCCCTCCCCTAGTGTAGCCCTGGGCTAAGTCATCAATGGTCTGCTGCACATTGGGTGCAAGGCCCGAATTCTGCAGTTATTAGGCCCTCCTCATGGTCACTGCCAACACCATAATTCTGGATATGGCGTCTGCCACATCCAGAGGTGACTGCAATGAGGTTTTGGCCAGCATATGGCCTTCTGCAATGAATGCCATCAATGCTTCCTTGGAGGGTTCTAGCAACTTGTCTGCAAACTCAGACATGGCCGCCCAATTGCCAAAGTCATATTTAGAGAGCAACACCTGCTAGTTCACAATGTGCATTTGCAGGGAAGAGGAGGTATAAATCTTCCTCCCCATTAAGTTCATTTTCTTGGATTCTTTGTTCTTAGGGGTGGTTTATACCTCCCTTTCCATGCCCTATCATTTGCTGCAGTTACCACTAGCAAATTAGGGGCTGGATGGGAGTAAAAACCCTCAAAACCCTGAATAGGGATGAAGTACCACTTCTCTAAATGCTTCACTGTGGGAGGCAACGAAGATGTAGTATTCCAGGGGCCTTTGCAGGGTCCAAGAAAGCATCATTTATCAGGAGGGCTACTCTCCCTTGAGCTGATGATCGGAGAATATACAGCAACTTATGTATAGTCTCCTGCAGGTTTTCCACTTGGATACCCCAAATAGTGGCCATATGCCTCAAGAAGTCCTGATACACCTTAAAGTCCGCAGGCACTGAGGGAGAGGAAGATTCCGGCACGGTAGAGGCAACCAGATAGGATGAAGAGGTGGTTTGCTATGAGGACCCTGAGTCCTGTTCTTGGACTACAGGTTCCAGTTAGAATAGCCCCACAGGGCCAGACGGAATGGACTCTGCAGTCGCTTGTGGCTGAGAAGGTTTGAGAGCAGGAGTCACCATCCAGACCGGTGATCTCACGCTGGAGCGAGTCGAGGAGTGGGACCTCAGGGATCAAAGAGCAACCCAAGGATTCCAAGGAGACCACCAGGCATGTGGAAAGGTATTGGTGGCCAGTAGGCACCAGGCCAAAAGCCCCATCCTGATTGGGGAACAGATGCTGATCTCAGTGCTGATGGTGATCCAAGGGTAATCTCTGGCGCTTTTCCAATGATGAGGGAGAGGACAACCCCACTCTGGATCTTGAAAAGTCCCAGGGGTTCTTTTGTGACAATAGGAGTGACAACCCTGATGGGGAAACAAACGCTCAGACTCATGGCACCAGCGAACTCTTGAAACAGTGGGGAGTCCAGGACTGAGGGGCAAAGGTCTGATGCCACCTGGTATGCCACCACCGTGGAGACAGTTGGAGCTGGTGCCAGTGTCATCAGTATGGGACTCAACATATGCCCAATGGCCAGAACTGGAGTCAACAATACAGGGTCTCGCCTCTCTGTGTGCGATACCAGGGAGCAGTTAGATGGACCTGCTCCATTCCTGCAAGCCACAGGGAGTACAGTGCTGGTCAGCAGTCCTCTTACAAGATGAGGAGTCTCCCCAAGTCCTGGAATGGTCCTGATTGTTTTATGGCCTCTTTCTTGTTGTATCAGAGGAGGGGGAAAGACCTCTCTTCCTCCTGGGGGGAAAAAGCAGAGCCCAAGTGTGGAGCAGCATCACTTGCCACATCCGAAGGTGACTGCAGATCAGATATGGGCCTCAGTGCTGAAGCAGGTGCTGCTTCAGCCACAAGAATCTCACCACCAGAGTCCTCTTTAGGATTGCTTACACAGCAATGTAAATCTAGGGTTAGTGGGACTTGAGTTAGCTGACCTGAGTCAGGGAACACGGGCTTCAGTGTCTACACTGCATTTTAACTGAAGGTTAAGGATTTTCTGAGCTGTGCTCAAACCTAGAGCTCTGACATCCACACTGCAGTGCACAGACCTAAGTCAAAGTAACCCTATACCAGAGTATCTAGCACCCCCACTCAAGGTCAACACTCTAGCCCTAGGAACATGGTGCACTGTGGGAAAACTCTACTGCCCACCCAGTTTCCTAACTGTGATGGTCCTATTGATGGGACTCAGGTGCCCATAAGGAGCAAGAGTCCATAAAGTGCATAATTAGCTGCTTTGGTGGGTGTCTCAGTAGAATGGCTGCAGTTTGAGAAGGCTTTATAGTGAGCTACCATCTCACCTGAGAATTGGGCTCTCCACCTCTAGGCTGAGTCACAGTGGCAGGAAAATGCCCATGTGCACAGGTTCTGAGGATAATTAGGACATCAGTCTCCAGGGCTGTCAAACTATTCAAATGAAATATTGCAATTCTTAGTTTTTAAGATGGGATGTTCAATGAAGGTTTTTATTTTTGTCTGTTTGTTTTCAAGTTTGACATAAATTAGATGTTGCTACCAGCTGGCAAAATGCCATCAGCATCTTTTGAATTCCTTTTTCTCATTTTAGCCGGCTTCCTTTTTTTGCTTCAGTCAAAGGCAGTATGTCCTGAGGATCCCTTATCCCTGCCCCTGCGGCACCTGGGGAGGCAGGGATAAGGGATCCCTGGGAGGCTGCAGGGAAGTTTTGAGGCTGGCTCCCATTCACCCCCCTCACAGTGCATGCTGCCCAGGGTGTCCCTGCATATGCAGCTTCAGGTAGTGCAGGGGAAGCCTGGGAGCAAAGGCCAGAGACCAGAGTGGGACCAAGCAGCTGCTCTGCAGGGTAGAGGAGCAGCAGAGCTCCTGGCTCAGCAAGGCCAGTGGAGGGATGATCTCTGACATCCCATTGGCCGGGAACTGCCTCCTCCCCGTCAGCTTTGCTCCTCTGCTGCCAAGAACTCTGGGATACATCCAGAGGACTTCCGGGACCCGACTCGAGCTGGCGCTGTGTGCACAGGAAAGCAATAGGGCTTGGAACCTAGATCCCAGCTTAACCTGGGCTCAGACCCTCCAGCCCTGCACGGTTCTGGGACCCTGGGTCCTCACCCTAGGTTAGCATAATTGGTGTGTGGGCACAATGGGAGGGGGAGGGGAGGGCAGGCTGGCTTGAGCGTAGACATACCATTTGTGAATAACTTGCAGACGGAGCACTGCTCTTTAGTATACTGTTTACTGAGATACAACAAGCACCTCATATAAGGATCACTGTTGGGCATCTCTCCCACCGCCCCCCCCACCCCATACAACGGACAATGCTTCAACCCTGGTGAGGGAATCACAAAGCGCAACCAACTGCTCTAACTAATAGTAAAATCCTACTAAACTTAACCTAAGATACTAACTACTACAGCCAAGAAAATTTTCTCAGAAACTGAGACCGAAAGCACACCACCCGGCACTCTGACTCTATCCACAGGCAGTGAGAAGGAACAGAGGGGGTTCGGGTGGCACCACCCTTATATGGCCAAGGTTGTATGGAATGACTGGTATCCCTATGGGTACTGCTAGGCAGAGTTCTCCAGACCTAGTACACAGGGCACGCACACACCGAAGTAGAATACACGGCTGCATATACTCAAATAAGTTTTGCTTAATATGGATTTTTTACATGGCGTCTCCAGAAACAGCAATCCATGGAGCATCATGAACAAACATGGCCAAATAGCCTTGAAGAGCCAAAGATTTGTGCAGAATTGAATTTGGCCCCAGCTGCCATTTTTTACCCCACTAAAACTTTTCTAATTTTTCAAGACTATCTAATAATAACTGGGGCTTCTTTAAAAAGATATTTGGCTGTTTAATTAAAGATCGATTTCCCCCATTATGAAGCCCCTCCTATACTTATCATAGAATAATAGAAAATTAGGGTTGGAAGAGACCTCAGGAGGTCATCTAGTCCAACCCCCTGCTCAAAGCAGGACCAACCCCAACTAAATCATCCAAGCCAGGGCTTTGTCAAGCCGGGCCTTAAAAACCTCTAAGGATGGAGATTCCACCACCTCCCGAGGTAATCCATTCTAGTGCTTCACCACCCTCCTAGTGAAATAGGTTTTCCTAATATCCAACCTAGACCTCCCTGACTGCAACTTGAGACCACTGCTCCTTGTTCTGTCATGTGCCACCACTGAGAACAGCCGAGCTCCATCCTCTTTGGAACCCCCCTTCAGGTAGTTGACGGCTGCTATCAAATCCCCACTCACTCTTGTCTTCTGCAGACTAAATAAGCCCAGTTCTCTCAGCCTCCCCTCGTAAGTCATGTGCACCAGCCCCCTAATCATTTCCGTTGCCCTCTGCTGGACTCTCTCCAATTTGTCCACATCCTTTCTGTAGTGCACGGCCCAAAACTGGATGCAATACTCCAGATGTGGCCTCACCAGCGCCAAATAGAGGGGAATAATCACTTCCCTCAATTTGCTGGAAATGCTCTTACTAATACAGCCCAATATGCTGTTAGCCTTCTTGGCAACAAGTGCACATTGCTGACTCATATCCAGCTTCTCGTCCACTGTAATCCCCAAGTCCTTTTCTGCACAACTGCTGCTTAACCAGTCAGCCCCCAGCCTGTAGCAGTGCATGGGATCCTTCCATCCTAAGTGCAGGACTCTGCACTTGTCCCTGTTGAACCTCATCATATTTCTTTTGGCCCAATCCTCCAATTTGTCAAAGTCACTCTGGACACTATCCCTACCCTCCACTGTATCTACCTCTCCCCCCAGCTTAGTGTCATCTGTGAACTTGCTGAGGGTGTGATCCATCCCATCACCTAGATCATTTAATGAAGATGTTGAACAAAACTGGCCCCAGGACCGACCCCTGGGGTACTTCGCTTGATACTGGCTGCCAACTAGACATCGAGCTGTTGATCACTACCTGTTGAGCCCGAAGATCTACCCAGCTTTTTATCCACCTTTCATCCAATCCATACTTTTTTAACTTGCTGGCAAGAATACTGTGGGAGACTGTATCAAAAGCTTTGCTAAAGTCAAGATACTTCATGTCCACCACTTTCCCCATATCCACAGAGCCAGTTATCTCATCATAGAAGGCAATAATTAGGTTAGTCAGGCATGACTTGCCCTTGGTGAATCCATGTTGACTGTTCCTGATCACCTTCCTCTCCTTCAAGTGCTTCAAAATGGATTCCTTGAGGACCTGCTCCATGATCTTTCCAGGGACTGAGGTGAGGATGACTGGTCTGTAGTTCCCCAGATTCTCCTTCTTCCCTTTTTTAAAGATGGTCACTATATTTGCCTTTTTCCAATCGTCCGGGACCTTCCCTGATCACCACGAGTTTTCAAAGATAATGGTCACTGGCTCTGCAATCACATCAGCCAAATCCCTCAGCATCCTTGGATGCATTGGATCCGGCCCCATGGACTTGTGCATGTCCAGCTTTTCTAAATAGACCTTAACCTGTTCATTCACCACTGAGGGCTGCTCACCTTCTCCCCATACTGTGCTGCACAGTGCAGCAGTCTGGGAGCTGACCTTGTCTGTGAAGACTGAGGCAAAAAAAGCATTGAGTACTTCAGCTTTTTCCACATCATCTGTCACTAGGTTGCTTCCACCATTCAGTAAGGGTCCCACACTTTCCCTGACCACCTTCTTGTTGCTAACATACCTGTAGAAACCCTTCTTGTTACCCTTCACCTCCCTTGCTTGCTGCAACTCCAATTGTGCCTTGGCTCTATCTAGCACTTCCTGGTTGGAGGCAGGGTTTTCCCAAATTGACTGCACCACCTGCTATTAAATACTGATGGGACTGCCATCACATGCATGTTTGGAGCAATGACTGTAGAAAGCTGAATGTGGAGTCACAACAGAAAAAAGGTTGAGACCACCCGGACAGGAAAAGGTTCAGGTGCCTAATCCCAGATGAGCACCTAAAAGATGGAAAGATGTCCTTCACTCCCACAATTTCCAGACAAGGGAAGAAGCTGTGTCACAGAAAATTATATTATCCATCTTTTATAAGAGGATCCCTACTCTAGGTATAGAAAGCTTACTTGCCTCTCAGAAGACATGCGTAATTCCATTGAGCATCCTTGGAGATTACATGTATATTGAGATTAGAATAGGCTTCTGAGATTTTTCAGGAGGGATCCAGCTTTCTGAATTTGTTTGAGCTATACAGATGAAAAGCACTTTGTAAGTGCTAAGTGTGCTAGATACATATTGGGGGCCTGATCTAAAGCCCACAGACATCAATGGAAAGACTCCCACTCACTTCAGTGAGCTTTGGATCAGGCCTTTAGCAATTCATTCCACTAAAAGCAGCAGCCAGGGTTTTCAGCAGACTAGCGAGTTTGGGTGCCCAACTTGAGACACCTAAAAGAGGGCCAATTTTCAGAAAGTGCTGAGAACCTGCCCCCTGGGAAGTCAGGCTTTTAATGTGTCTCACCTAAAAATTGAGGCATCCAGAGTCATTAATCAGTTTGAAAATCTTGGCCAATATGTGGGGAAAGGGAAGAAGGGAGATGCCCCTCTAGACACTAGGGCTGAGCAAATGTTTCGCAATTTCACTTTTTTTTTTCTGAATCTGGAATATTCATGAATAGAGCATGATTTTTCCTGATATGATTCCTCAGTGAAGAACAATTCATGTAAAAACACTGCAATCGGTTTAGTTTACCCTATGGCTTGCTGCTGGAGGTGGGTTTCTTAGCTGAGACTTAGCTGAGTATTTAAAAAACAAAAGAAACCAAAACTGATATTCTCAGTCTGCCTCAATTTCAAATGTTGTTTGAAATGAGAAGGTACAGGAAAAGTTTGCTAGCCAAGGAAGCATACCATTTACCTCTCACCATTGCTAAAAGCATTGAGCCTTGTAAAATGTAAATACACTGCAGCAAGCCGTAAAAGCTCTCTCTTACACATATGCCATTATTTATTCTTGAATTTAATTTTAACATAAACCCTTACATTTTATTAACCTTCCCTACTATTAATAATTACTTTGGCAATCTCCCATTCAATCAATGTTCACAAGGCCTCTTACCCCGGGCTCCTAGAGACCACTGAATGAGCTCTTTCTCAGAAGCCTCACTGATATACATTTGGCGTGCTTTTAATCATTTACCAAGTTAGGAAATTCTCATCTATTGAACTTCAGTAGACCAAGGAGAAATGTTATGGCTCGTCACCAACTGAGATCAGGTGAAAGGGAATGCAGAACATTGCTTTCAAATTAAATTATACTTGTTCAGGTTGGAGTGGCACAATCTGTCTTTAACAAAAGAAGAGCCTTTTGTGGAAATTTTAGGGGAAACTCAGCCTGCTTTTTCACACTGCAGCTCCCTAAATGTTATACCTAATTGCATCATTAACAGCCTTCTGACAGCAGCCTTCTTCATCTTCCCAATCCAGCAGGATTCTGCCATCTTTCTGAATGCACAGGTCTTCAGAACCTCATCTTGGTGCAAGCAGGGCTACCACAACATGGGAGGATGTAATAAAGGGTTATGTAGCACTGTATTCACTGGAGAGATTTTTAACAACTTATTTGGGGACATCTCATTTGCTACTGATTGAACTGTAAAAATAATCAACCACTCCTAACACTTCCACAAGCACTCGTTCAGATTGTGAAATTAATAATTTAGACTATGCTTGCACCGCTTTTGAAATCGCTTTCTGGGAACATTCAGAGCAACCGCGCACTGCTTGAGGACAAGAAGTAATGAACTTACTTTGCAGCAAGGGAGAT
Organism: Macrochelys suwanniensis; assembly: GCA_033296515.1. Classification (NCBI taxonomy): domain Eukaryota; kingdom Metazoa; phylum Chordata; order Testudines; family Chelydridae; genus Macrochelys; species Macrochelys suwanniensis. The sequence continues at coordinate 17,430,232 of CM065776.1, read as the reverse complement.
TCAGGTTCGATATTAGGAAAAATGTTCTAACTATAAGGATTGTTAAGTGCTGGAATAGGTTACCAAGGGAGAGTGAGGAATCCCTGGCACTGGAGGTCAGGGCTGGCCCACAACATTTTGGCACCTGAGGCGGGGAGTTCAAATGACGCCCCCATTCCCCCTCGCTTGGGCCAAAACTTTGAAAGGTCTCAATTCTGCCTTCTTCCTGTTCTACTCCTCTCATGGTACTGCTGTGCTACCTACCCTGATAAAGGAGAACTAACAACTTAAAATGCCTTGTTCAAAAATTGTAAGTAACACTTCAATTTCAAACGTCTGAACAGCTAATGTAACTTTTCTTGTCTGCATAGTAAACACTGGCATTTTTATCTGTTTGAATAATCAAAGTGGTGCTTTCCGTGCCTTCTTGGTTGCAAAGATTTGAACTGCTTCCTGATGGTCCACAGTCTGGGCCAGCTCATGCTCTATTCAGATGGTTGCAAGGCCGACCAGCCTCTCCAGTGTCATTGTGGAGCGTAGATGTGTTTTTATTAACTTCAGCTTGGAGAACCTGTGTTCTCCACTGGCAACTCTTACAGGAAGTGTTAGACATATGCGCAGAGCAACAAAAGCATTTGGAAAGAGGGTGGTCATCTTATTTGTACACATATATTCCAGAATAGCCTTTGGAGTTGATCCTGCTGAAATGTATGTTGAAAGGGCTTTCAGGTCATCACCTAAATCACTCGCATCAATATCACGCATGTCATCATTTGTCAACAGTGTCTCTAGTGCCCTGCATTGCTGGTGTAGGTCTTCTTCAGGTATAGTAAGGAGTTTTGGAATATCATACATCATCCCAAATATACTGCTGTGTTCCTTGAGCTGCATGAAACATTCTTCAAATGACTGTATTGCACAATCTAGCACCTGGTTAAAGAATTCAACTTTGAATTGTTGTTTGGGGTCTCTTATGGGATTATCCCATGCCTTGTAATCAAAAATGTCTTCTTCTTCGGTGACTCGTGTATTCTTGAATGGGTGGGAAAATAGCTTCAGTGTGAAGTTCCTCTGCCAACTTCTGTGAACTCTTCAGAACGTTTTGAAATCCCTCATCTGACCAGTAAGACTGTCGGTATGACTTTGCATTGTCCAGTTGTTCCATTGCTCCAGATATATCAAGGTCAACACCTTGGAGTCTCTTGTTTACAACATTTATTTCAAACAGTATGTCATGTCACAAACACTAAGCCACACAAAAATTTGAAGTTATGTGTGTTTCTGGTGATTCCATTTCCCTCTGCCACTGTTCTCCCACGAACAGTTCCTGTCATAGCATTATCCGTCATAATGGCAACTATGGCATCATTTATCTTCCCAATTTGGTGTTTGATAGGCTTTATCGCCTCCACTCGACTTTCCCATCATGTGGCACTCAGTGGTTTCAGTATCAGAGAGGATGTTCCCAGATGTTGCTTCAAAATTTGCCATCGATGAGTTGATGCAAAGAAAAATACATAGATGCTTTGAATTACATTAAAAAATTCAGCAGTCTCACTAGAAGCTGATGCTGCATCACTGACCACCAAGTTCAATGAATGAGAACTGCAGGGGACAAAAAAAGATCAAGGGTCTAACTCTCAGATCCGTGTCTGCACTCCTCTGTTGTTTCCTCTCATGTTGGCACCATTATCGTAGCCCTGACCTCTCATGTCAGCTACCACAATTCCCGTATCTTCCAGCTTTTTAAGAAGCACATTTGTCATACCAGCTCCTGTAGTATCATCAATGTCAATACATTCTAGAAAATGCTCTCTGACAGTCACCACTGCAGAGACATTTTCACTAGGTTCTGTTGTTGTTACAAAACGCACTATTAAAGTCATTTGTTCCATATGGCTGATGTCAGGTGTGCAGTCCAGAATAACAGAGTAATATCTTGCTGACTTCAGATCTGCCACAATCTTCTGTTTGACTTTTGTTGCCAGTAACTGTATGATCTCATTTTGAATTGTTTTTCCAAGGTAGTGGTGTGTGCACATTTCTTGAGTGGTGACTCTTAGATGCTCCTGGAGAACAGCATCAAACTCAGCAATCAGCTCCACAATTTTAAGGAAGTTTCCATTGTTTGGCACATACAGCTGATCTGAAGTGCCACGCAGTGCTAGGTTTTGGGTAGCAAGCACTCTCACAATGGCAATGAGCCTTTTCAGAACGTTTTGCCAGCAAATAGACTCTGATGCAATCTTCTCTTGATGCCTGTCATCTATGGTGGCCTTTAACCTTAGTCTCATCTCAAGCTCTTTCCACCTATGGAATGCTCTCTGGTGATTTGCTGCCTTCTCATGGCACGCCAGATTTCTAGCCAGATTTTTCCACTCCTTTGTTCCTGTAGAACCCAGTGTGGCTGGAACATTAGACTGGAAGAGTTTGCAACGAAAACAGTATGCAGCATTCTGGGTTTTTGAGTACATAAGCCATGGCCTCTCCACTTTGGCACCAATGGGGATTTCATGCTAGTAATGTGTTGGATGGAAACTTCTATTTTCATTGTCTTTGGGGAACATGAAGTTTTTCACTTGCTGTGGCCCATGCAGTACAAGGAAGTCCCTCAGGCTACTGCTCAAGTGGGTCCAGTCCTGGATCATCTAGACTTAAGGAACTAAACTCAGCAGCAGCTGTTTCTTGCACCTCCACCACACTCTTCTCTGATCTACACTTTTCTTCAGGAATGTGCATGGTTACATCCATTTGAGATGGCAATATAGATGCTGCAGTAACTGCCAGGTCACCTGCACTTTGACTAACTGGAAGATCAGGCATCTCCTCACCACTCACATCCTCACTGGGGCCAGAAGGCTCACTGTGAACATTTGTGTCTATGTATCTCAGGAGAGCTCCTTCCTGCTTAGATAGAAAAGCTTCCTTTGCTTTCTTTCTTTTTCTGAATGCTGCCCCAGAGGGGCATTTTCTTCTTTCACACATGACTGCTTTCTGCGCCAGCTATAGTGGCTCTCAACACTCAACTGAAGAGGACAAATAAGCAGGCTGGTAGCAGGGCCTGAGTGAGGGAAGATATCAGCGTCTTAAGGGTCTAACTGGCGCCTACTACTTCAGTTGACTGCCTGTTCTCCTCATGTGGTTTCAGGGAAGCAGCAGGAAACAGGAAGCTTCCTGAGAAGCTGGTGTTAATCAGTCCAGGCTCCTGGGGGTGCAAGAGAGGTACATAAGAGGCTCCTCCTCCTCTCTCCCTGCAGCTCCTGCTGCTTTCTGTTATTCCCTCTCACCTTTTCTCCTGCCTGACTGTTATGTCTCTTGTGCCCTTCTTCCTCTAGCACAGCACTCCACCATGTCTGTGCATCTAGAGCAGAGAGAATACATATGCACCAGCAGCAGACACAATTTTCTACACTCTGGGTCCTACTAGCGCCCCCCAACCCCCCATAGTCTGGCACCTGAGGCGGCTGCCTCAGTTCGCCTCATGGTAAGGCCAGTCATGCTGGAGGTTTTTAAAAACAGGTTGTACAAACAACTGGCAGAGACGGCCTAGGTACACTTGGCCTGCCTCAGCACAGGGGGCTGAAGTAGATGACCTCTTGAAGTCCCTTCCAGCCCTACGTTTTTATGATTCTATAAATATTCAGTAAATAATAATCACAAGAAGGGAATGTTTAAATCGTTTTCTGTGGGCATTTATGCTGGAGACCTGATCTGAGCCAGTGCATTGGCTCCCTCCTTGCACCCCAAATTAACAGAGTTGTAGGGGAGTTTGCCCAGGGAGATGCAAGAAGGGAGATGTGTAAGTAACATGCATGTCACTCCCCTGAACTTCGTGGGACACATTTGGAGAGCCCAAGCACAAATGCATATGGGTAAGGGTAGAGGACAGAGTGCTGTTGAGGAACACAAGCACAGCTCCCTGTTGGTACAGATGTAAGCTACCCCAAAAAGGACACTAGATCTGGTTAAGCATGGGGGAGAGGGACAGGTAGTAGGGCTGTAGCATGGGCTGCCTGCTAGACTTCATGCAGGGCTATACAATTTCAGTGTAGATACTGAAAACAAGCAACAATAGAAACTGAAAACCAGAATCCCCTGAAACACTTTCTAAGAAAGGACCCCACCCTGCCAGCCATCTCTTCCATATTTGCTCCCATTTCTTTTCTCCTTGACCTTTTCTCATATTATAAGCACATGACTTTTAACCCAGACAACACTTCCATCTATCAACAGCCTGAAATGTATATTTACACTCACCAGGGTTAACCTTGTCACTACACCACATTAACTCATGTTTCCATCTCTGACAACTTGCAGCAAGTTCTCCACAGCCAACAAGCCACTTGCTTTTATGACACATAGCACTTTAGAAGCCAAAGTACAATAGTCTGATAACTACTCATCCAGGATCATGTATATTCTTATTATCTGTTACATTATCCTTATCTAATTGCCTGCACTTTGGCTCATTCTGACATTTTCAAAGCTACAGATGCTTATTAGTGTTCCTTAGCTAGAAGAACATGTGCATTATAGTGATTATCCACTCATGGCACTGCATGTGACACGCAGCAATGACTGAAAGACCTTTAACCTACCGCAAGCAGGGCATAATCAGATATTTTGGGAATTAGTGATGCTCTGACAAGTCTTGCTTAGTACAGAATGGGTGACTGGACCACAGTAGTATCAATGGAACCATATCTTCCATTTCTACGGATCCTTCTCATCCCAAAGGATACCAAAGCACTTTATAATTCTATATACAAGAGCTACTTCACCATGCCACTGAAGTGCAGACACTTCTGGGTCAAAAGGTAGCTCTTCTTTAATTGTGCAGCACCACCTAGAGGCCTCAGCTGAGATCTGGGTCCTGCGGTGCGAGCTGCTATGAGACTTGGAGTACCTTTCCCAGACCTGAAGAAGAGCTCTGTGTGGCTTGAAAGCTTGTCGCTCTCACCAACAGAAGCTGGTCCAATACCTCACCCACCTTGTCTCTCTAATACAAACAGACAGGAAGCCCCAATGAGTTTACATTCTAAATAGATGAGGCAGAAAATGAGGAGTAATCTGTCCAAAGTGACACAGTAGGTCAGGGGAAGAACCAGGAATAGAACTCAGGTGCCTCAATTCCCAACCCAAGGCTCTATCCACTAGTCCATGCTGCCTTTCCTAACATGTTACTCTATAAGTGACAACTGTAAGGGAATAATTTTAAGGCAGTATTTTGGGGCCTAAATTTTTTGAGTAAAATCAGCGTATAGGTAATAAAGCAGCCCTGGCAAAGCAGAATTTCACGAGGTAACTGAAATGGATCAAGTTATTGTGCCCTTTAACCATGGCAGTGTCCGTCTTCATTAATTGCAATGTTTGCAATGAATCACTGTATGTGTTTTGACAAGTATTGTTTACCCTGTGGTTTGCAGGCGAATGAAACAGCTGTTTCAGCAGAGACTGTATTATTAGAGATATAATTGTGAAGCATTATAGTACCCTTTAGAATTTTCTTCAGGTGCCCCTTTTGTACCTAGGATTACAGATGTTTGAGCAATAGATACTGTGTTACCTAATATAAAACAGAGAGAGACAATGAAGGACTGTATCAATAATGCTTTTGTACTCACTACAGCTAACAGCAAAACAAGGAGAACTGGAAAGACAGGGTTCACTATAGGCCAATTATGGTTCTATAGAAACATCATTATGGCTTTCTACAGCATCCTATCTGCACTTAAAAGACCAGGCATCTATTAAAGTGTCTTCTTTCTTTTCCGGTACCTAATGGAAATAGGAGAAAAACAAGTAATTTTATCATGGAATTGTAGCAACAGGAACATTTGGAGAGATTTAGCAATAAATAGCAATCAAATTAAGATGGGCAAACTCAACGGGCTCTTGTGAAACTCATTAGAGTCGTTAGAACTCATTTTAATAATAAATAAGTAATAAATATATTTATGTATTAAACTCCCATAAATGAATGTCTGCAGCATATCAAGAGTTAAGGTTGCAAAGCATTTTTCCCATTGTCTCCTTCCCATTTCACATACTTCTGCATTTCCAAATATTCAGCTTTTGAGACGCAATGTTCATGGTTTGGTGTTTGTCTGGGGCTGAACTTTCTTGGAAAGTTGGAGCAAAATGCTTTCTGTTCCTATTGACAAATAAGAAAAAGCCTAAACACTTTCTCCTTGTAAAAACATTCTAACTACATTTTTTTTCTTAAAAGCAGCAACAAGAAATCACCTAATGTTTGAAATGCAATGTGAATACTGTAGTCAATGAGGTCTCCATCCTGAAAGGCACTGAGCATGCTGGACTTGGTTCAGCAAAGCAGTTAATCATGTACTTAATTTTAAGCACATCAATAGTTTCAATGAGTCAATGGGGCTATTCATGTGGTTACGCCCTGTGCAGGATTGGGTCCAGCATGCTCAGCACCTCACTTGATTGAGCCATGACAAATGATGTACTGTAGTTGACTAGACAGGGCATCAAACTGTGTCAGGAGAAATGGATCTATTCGGCTCTGCCACTGACTTGCTACGTCACTTACTCTTTCTCTGTCTTAGGTCTGGTCTACACTGGGGGGGGGGATCGATCTAAGATACGCAACTTCAGCTATGAGAATAGCATAGCTGAAGTCGACGTATCTTAGATGGAATTAAATTTACTTACTTCGGGTCCACGCAGCGCAGGATCGCTCCCCCGTCGACTCCGCTTCCTCCTCGCATCGAGCTGGATTACCGGAGTCAACGGGGAGCAATTCTAGATGAGACGCGATAAATCAATCCCCAGAAGATCGATCGCTACCCGCCGAATCGGGCAGGTAGTGTAGACAAGCCCTTAGACTCTCCATCTGTATAATGAAGATAATGATGCTTATCTGCATTTCTAAAGGGCTTTGAGATAACTGATAGAAGCAGGAATACTACCGATTAGTGTCTGCTTTGTCTAGAGGAAAATAATTAAAAAATATAGAGGTTATAAGAAATTAAAAACACACTTCTGAACATGTTCAATAGAAATCGGCTAAGAATACAGCAGATATTCATGAGGATCCATCTTCTTTATGACATCTTGAACATTTAAGATCATTAAGTCGCAGGCAGACTGCGAAGAGCTACACAAGGATCTCTCAATACTGGGTGACTGAGCAACAAAATGGCAGATGAAATTCAATGTTGAAAAATGAAAAGTAATGCACATTGGAAAACATAATCCCAACTATACATATAAAATGATGGGATCTAAATGGGTTGTTACCACTTAAAGAGATCTTGGAGTCATTGTGGATAGTTCTCTGAAAACATCCACTCAATGTTTAGCGGCACTCAAAAAAGCAAACAGAATGTTGGGAATCATTAAGAAAGCGATAGATAATAAGACAGAAAATATCATATTGTCTCTATAAAAATCCATGGTACGCCCACATCTTGAATACTGCATGCAGATGTGGTCACCCCATCTCAAAAAAGATGTATTGGAATTTGAAAAGGTTCAGAAATGAGCAACAAAAATGATTAGGGGTATGGAATGGTTGCCATATGAGGAAAAATTAATAAGACTGGGACTTTTCAGCTTGGAAAAGAGATGACTAAGGGGGGCTATGATAGAGTTCTATAAAATCATGACTGGTGTGGAGAAAGTAAATAAGGAAGTGTTATTTACTCCTTCTCATAACACAAGAACAAGGGGTCACCAAATGAATTAATAGGCAGCAGGTTTAAAACAAACAAAAGGAAGTATTTTTTCACACAATGCACAAGTCAACCTGTGGAGCTCCTTGCCAGAGGATATTGTGAAGGCCAAGACTATAACAGAGTTCAAAATGAACTAGATAAGTTCATGGATAATAGGTCCATCAATGTCTATTAGCCAGGCTGGACAGGGATGGTGTCCCTAGCCTGTTTGCCAGAAGCTGGGAATGGGCGACAGGGGATGGATCACGTGATGATTATCTGTTCTGGGGTACCTGGCATTGGCCACTGTTGGAAGACAGGATACTGGACTAGATGGACCTTTGGTCTGACCCAGTATGGCCATTCTTATGGTCTTATTTTGTCTGCTTAGCCTGAGCAAAGACAAAAAGCAAGTACGCTAGGGCTACTAACAGGACAAGTTACATGAGAGAATGTTTAAGCATTCTGCTGAAACACTCACAGCAAAACCCTCCAACAAATAAAATAGCTCCAGGGACAAAAGAATATTCCAAAGCCCGTGATATTAGGTTTCTCTGTAGTTGTTGTTTTTGGGGGGGGGGGAGGTGTGGGTATGTGGGTTTTTCTGCATTCTGCAGGATTCTGAAAAAATGTAAACCTCAAAAGACAAAGTAAGAGCTAAGAAATAGCAATGAAGGAAGATCAGGTGGTGAACAGCACTGGATTGGGATCTCAGGAGATCTGGGTTCAGTGCCTAGCTCTGCCAAAGACTTTCTCTGTCACCATGGGCAAATCATTTAATCCTTTTTTGCCTCAGTTTCACTGTCTGTAAAAATGGAGATAATACTTACTTTGTCCTACTCTTTGTCAGCCTTTTCTACTTAGTTTGTAAGCTCTTTGGGGCCCAGCACAATAGTGCCCCAATCTCAAATGGGGTCTGTAGGTGCTACTGTTATACAAATAAATAAATAAATAAATAAATAATAAAAAGTTCTGGCCACAAAGTGCTTCCAAGCTAATGGACAAAACTAAACATTGGGGGACAGGGAACAGAATGTGCTCAACCATTTAATGGGCACCAAAGTGGGGGAGAGCACAGACACCCCCTCTGCACAACATGCACAGAACAAGTGTAATCCATTCACTCCCCAGAATACCTTCCCAGATCGTACTATACAATTCTGTACCTATTAACACTTACACTCCATTCTATTTCATGGCACATACATGTGCACTTCCAGTGGGATCCTGAGAAACTGACTATTCTGTAGACTTTTCTACTCATCTTATAAACACATGGACACTGCCAATAGACCAGTAGGAGAATGTCAGATTTATTAACATAATCTAATGCACATAGGCAACATGCATTTTAACTCATATAACTTAGCCAAATGAAGTCCAATTTTCACTATACCAATAACTGGCACATCTACAACCTAAGGGTAACATTTTCAAAATGTCTACATGATTTGGGAGCCTAAGTCCTACTGCCTAAGTCACTTTTGAAAATAGGATTTAGGTTCTTAAATCCCTGACGCACTTTTGAAAATTTACCCTATAACCCTACCAAATAAAAAGTTCCCAGCCCTTTCCTCTGGAGTGTGAGAGATGTTTATTAAAAACTAGCAAACAGTTTTTCTTAGCAAAGAGCATGAATTTCCCCCCCACTCCTACTGTGCTTTAAAATGGCTCAACAATTTTTGAAGAAACTTTGAAAAGAACATTAGTCCCTGACAGAGAGAGCACGCCAAATTTTTGGAAAATTATAAAACCTTCAGAAAATCATAAGCAACAAAAATGACCTTAATAAATAGACAAGGTGGGTGAGGTAATATATTTTATTGGACCAAATTCTGTTGGTAAGAGAGACAAGCTTTTGAGCCTACACATGGCTCTTCTTCAGATCTGGGAAACTAGCCCTTAATAAACAGAAACACATAGGTAACCCTTAAACACAGGAGTGGCTATATGAACAAATAGTTCATGACTTACTACAAAAAATTGCTATGTTAAGTGATCTATAGCAAAATACTAAAAAAGAGATGCTGCCACCCCTTGGGCACAGTGTGAAAATCCGTAAGTCGAACTGCACTCTGCCAGTCACATCCTGCAGGCCTTACTTAGGCAAAAACTCCCTGTAAAAGCAATTTGAAATCACTGGGCTTGAAGGGGATCTTTGCTAGAATGCAGACTGCAGAATCGAGCCCCTAAAGAACATTTATACAAATGATTCTACTCCTGCAGATTGTATTTCTTTAGTGCTCCAGGGGAGTTTTCCAAGCCTTTCTTGAAGCTCTGAGAATCGACCCTTCTCTCCCCTATTTCTTGCCTTTAACTGAATCCATGACAATGGAGAGCTGTATACAGCTTCATCTGGAACCCACCAGCGTCTTTCTTTTAGTCTGCTGGAAAGTTCCTTTAAAAGCAATACAAAGTACTTCCTCCTGGGACTCTGAACCACCTTCTCTTCCCATTCCTCCCAGCCCCTGCAAGCTCAGGAGTAAGGACCTGAGATGAGTACTCTAGCTTGGTGAGATTCAAGTTACTGTGCATTTCACTACCACTAGACAGATGAGTCAACCTCTTTGCATAGTTATTCTTGTATGTTAAAAATATATTCTACCTATCAGATTTTTAATAGATGCATAATACATCCAAAGCCTGATCACTGTTAGTAAGGCTTGCAAAACAGGAAGGTTAATTTTAAACCAGCAACAAAAATCATGAAGCCATTGAATTCCAAATATAGCAATTGTAAAGCAATGCATGAAAAGCCCCTATTGCTGTAATTTTAAATTATCCAATGTTAAGTTACATAATGAAATATATAATTAACTAACATTCAGACAAATCAGAGAGAAGATTAACTTTATGAAAGTATAATTATTACTCTTCATAGAACTAAACTGCATTTTTATTAATTTCAAGAGACGGGCAGAACGAATCAATAGGGACCTAATCCTGCTTCCACTGAAATTAGTGGCCTCAGTCCCATACAGGCAGCAGGATAACTGCGCCCAACATCCTAGAGCCTACCAAGAATAGGCTGCAGGCGAGACCATTAGAAGGCATCAAATACTGCGGAAAGAAAACTGTTGATCTGATCCATACAGAGATTTTTGGTAGCCATATGGAGTACTTCACTATATACTGATTAATGACCACTCCAAAATACATAAAATTAAAAAAATTCATCTGTTTGGGAAAGGACTGAGCCATTTCTGACATTTAAGTTGTTCTGCAGCTCTTGCATAACCCTTTATACAAGACTGACCTTGACACACTCTTCTGGGAAGCAATAGCTTTTCCAACAGTAAAATAATTGATTGAAAAATAATACTTTTATTGCATGTGTTAGCAAATCTTACATATTAAATGTCAAGTATTTTCAGGGGCTGTAATATTTGTAATATTGTTCAAACAAGCTGAACAATAATGAAACATGTAACCTTTGATTTACTTCTCAAAGCAGCAATTTCACATCTTTTTATCTTCTAGAATTACTATTTACAACTGAAATGATCACTTCTGTAAAATAGTCTCAGTTTGAATGATCAATATTGAAAATTATAAAACTACAATATAGCTAAGTTTCTTCTTTTAAAAATTATCATAAATGTATACAACTAGGCAAATATTCAAAATACAATTGAATGAAAAGTATTCCAGATTTCAAAGTGAAAATGAAAGCTACTTTATTTTGGTCCAATCCTTTACTCAGGCAAAAAATCCCATTCAGTCAATAGGAGTTTTAACTGAAGAATAAATGAAAAAGGAATGTAGCATTTGGCTCTTTATACAGAAAATCTATATGACACTTCAGTAGAAAGCTTGAACACATAATTTATCATCAGGCATTTAATTTTAAAAGGATTACTGTGGTTATCATTTTAATAGTCAATGCTTTATTAAATAGATCAATATTCTGTATTACAGAGAAGTGCTCAATTTCTTATGCACTTGATTAATGTATTGTTATCATCACAGTAATTAAAAGGAACAGGGTTATACACAATCAGCATGTATATCTTACTCAGCACCTCCTGGCAGTTGCCTGCAAAAATTAAACTCATTAATCACTATGACTCCAAAGAAAAGTAAGCTTCGGAAAAATGAAAAAGCCCTATTTTTATGAGGGGAAAAAAGTCTAAAGCCAGCATCTAGAAAGATCTCCTGTTTACATGATAATATACAAAGCATGAATCTTATAGAGGAAAAAACTGATTATATTGCCAGAACATAAATTAATACTCAGCTATTACAACACTCTGGACTTTGGTTATATTCTTCACAGGTACTGTACCATATCCCAAAAGATTAATTTGAAAAGGCACATTTATAGCAAAACTATTATGTCATGTGGATTATGTTTACATGACCACTCATTTTTACAGTTTTAATAACTGGCCAATTCAGTACTTCCACTGAAACCAATGGGAGATTGACTTGTGCAAAGAGAACTGAATCAGGGACATTGTTTAGGATGATACAGAAGTACAATAAAATCAAGAACAAATGTCATAAACGTATCAATATTTACATAAGTTCTTAGAATGCCCCAAATCACTGAACATGTTTTGTCTTTTTGGTGTGAAGAACCAGCTGCCAGAATTAAATACTGTGAAGTTTAGATGCCAAAATACCAATTGCATCCAGACAACTGTTATAATCTCATTTATAAAAGTTCAAATTCCATGATGAAACTCACCTCACTCTCATCAGCTACTTCATAGTGGGATGGGGATCTTTCAATCTTAAGTCTGAAATTTCCTCATTTTTAATTGTGTGGGTACAAATCAGACTCTTTGCATTGCTTCAATAAGGGTTTTTGTTTCTTATTTTAATTACATGCAAGTTTCCTCTAGTACTGAAAGTAATACATAGGCAAGGGGAAATATTGCATATAATCAACAGCATGAATTGGAAAGGCCAGACCCCTGTCTTCGCCTCTGTCTTGTATAGCACTGGGGAATGTATTGCTACTTAAGAAATACTTGATAGTAATTGACCCATAAAAACCAATCCATGATATAGAATGCAGAATAAATATCTTGAAGGTATAAAACCCTATGTTCATGATCATTAGCCTTTTCGAAAACTCTCAGTCTGCCTGATTATTAAACACATTATAAAACAATGTAGTGGTTTTTAAAAAGAAATCTTAACTGTATTTTTAGTTGAAGTATCCCCCCCCCCCCCGCATACACACAAAAAAGGTTTTTTTGTATTTCCTACCTCTGACTTAGAAACTGTTGAACTGATTAATTTGAAATTTGGAAAAGAAAAAAATCCTCTACTGGGAAAAATATCTTGAATGTTCAGTTTCAGCCTAAGTAGGAAATTTACATCAGAGATTTAAGTCTCTCAAAAGGGGTTTCGTAGAATCATAGAATATCAGGGTTGGAAGGGACCTTAGGAGGTCATCTAGTCCAACCCCCTGCTCAAAGCAGGACCAATCCCCAATTTTTGCCCCAGATCCCTAAATGGCCCCCTCAAGGATTGAACTCACAACCCCAGGTTTAGCAGGCCAATGCTCAAACCACTGAGCTATCCCTCCCACCCTGTTTAGCAGGCTCCCCCTAATTCAAACAGCAATATTATACCCCACTACAATTCAACAGCACTGCCAGCACTCAGTATTCTCTCTCTTCAGTGTCAGTGGATTCTGCACATATATATCACCAAATCACACAACCTTTACACTTCATGCACCCAGTTTTGTCCTTGTGTCTGCCTCACATTTTGTTTTCCCCTTAGGGATTTTATGCCAAAAGCTGCATTAATTTGTCCTGAGAAAGCCTTATTGTCGATGTCATCTAAATATTCAGCAGCCAGTTCGGTTGCAAAAGGGGGAAACAATCGTTCTGTTTACAGCGAGTGTTCAATAGCCAAGGTCAGAAATCCGCCTGGTGTATATCTGAGCACACTTCACAGACAGACAACAAGGCACAACAGAGCAATAAAGCCACCAGCTTCCGTTTGAATTGCCCAATTCAAAGCGAGAGAGAATACTTATTCCCTGGCAGAGCTGAATCACTTCAGCACCTGGGACAGCTCCCAAAGTCACAGCTCTCCAGAGCTAATGGGGAAATGGGGGCGGGGGGAGGTACGTGCGTGTGTGGGGGGCGGGGGTTATAGCATAATTTGTGCCTCTGCTTCTTGGAAAAAATATATTTCAAAATTAAATTTTACCACCTTAAAGGTGTCTCATTATTCCTCCCCTTAGCACAACTAGTTTCCAAAAATTAATGCCGATTTACTGTACAGATCTAAACAAACCGAGGGTTATTACCTCAACTATGTGACTACCTGGAAATCCTAGCCCAACCTGAGTCAGAAATATTCATTGTATATTTCTACAATAGTCACTCTAACGGCAAATTTCATTACTTCCTTTCTGGTTACATCTTAACCTTAACTACCTAAATGATTCTCTGGGGAAATGTATGTGAAGCTTATGAATCAATTACATATGCATTGCAGTTCCCAAGCTCTAACTGCGTGACATGGTACACTTAGCTCTCGCAGTCAACGGCACAGTTCTTTTTCTAAACACATAAAATAAAATAAATCCCCTTACAGTCTAGCAACGTGGTTTTGGAATTAATCTGAACTGTTTATGTACGTACATAACCTTTATTTGCACCCCGCTTGAAGGGAAAAGGTTTTTGCGATGCAGATTTTTGTTATATAGATCACTCTACTGATGAGCCTAACTTTGGAAAAGAGGGCTTGTTTGGTTTTTTCAGAGCAGTGTCAGCAGAAATCATCTGCACATGTTAAATTCCCTTTGTTTCTTGGCTCAACGCTTTTGATGATTAGACAAACAGTTCCAGACATCTGTCGTATTGAAAACCCACAAAAATACGCTCCAAGCTAAATTAAAAAAAAAATCCAGAGGAGAAAAATATTCCGGGGACTAGTAACAGAAAGCAGCAACTTCGCTTTCTCGTAGCGACACCTAGAGGCCAATGAACTGAAGTTTCGGCACATTACCGCTACAAGGTCACATCACAGAGAGCCCTCGGGGGATACAGTATCTGAATGAAAAGTTTTAAAATCAACACACACACAAAAGTCTCAGGTGTTTTTAGTCTGTGCGCGTGACCTTAATTTAGGCGTCCCGCCACCCCCGGGAATTGTGTGTCGTGTTTAGGACGTCAGTGAGGATTTCACCAGTCACCGAGAAAAGTAAACTCATCTCCAGCTACCTATTGGCCCTTGGAATGAACAGAATGGAAATTGTGCCGGAGGATTTGAGATTAACTTTCCTCTCTGCTAGGAAAACTTAATCGGCTTTACCTGCCACAAAAAGTTTTCATGGAAGGAAAAAAACAGGGCAAAACCAAAATCCCACAACTCTCTTCGCTACAGTACCCCTCTCAACAGGGATCTCAGGGATCCAGACATAAAACTACGTTCTAAGTCGGTACTTATAAGGGATCATTATCAGTGATTTCTATAATTAAAACTGATTACAGCTCCAAACCTACCTTGAGGGAACATGAGTATTTTAATAGATAGAAATATTATTCCAAATTGCATCTACTTTTCCCCTTGCAGTTTTTACACACACACACCCTCCCTTTACAAATATAATAGCACGCCAGGCTGAACTGGCGATGGGGAACTATCTGTTTGATTTATTGTCTGGACTTTCTTCCGGGGCCCTCCCCTTTGTAAATCTCCCCCCCAATAAATAACTAGTGACAATCGATCCAAGGTGATTTTAACTCTTTCCACCCTTGAGTCCCGGCGGCAAGCCAGTGGCCTGGATGACTCATTTGTTACTAAGGCAATATGCAAATGCAACCCTTTGAAATCGCTACTCCCCGCAGCAGCGGCAGGAGAGAAGTTTGCATCCAACACGTTCCGGGGGGCTCGCGTCTCATCACGTTGGGTCATTAACCAGGAGTTTCGAGCAAAACCAAACCAAAACAAAAATGGCCGCGTCGGGCGCTAAGTTCTCCCCGGCAGGGCTCTGGGGCCAGGACAAGAGGGGGGCAAAGCGAAGCCTTCTGCCCCGGGCAAAAACTTCTAGCCTCCCTGGGAGGGGCCTGGAGGCAGCTTACACGGGGCGGTGTCCAAACGCCCCCAACCCCTGCACCTTGCACCGCAGTCCCGGGATGGGACCTTCCCCACCCGACTCATTCCGGGAGACCCAAGGAGAGCGGGAGCCGAGCGGGGCTGGGGGCTTGTTTACATGGCCACGAATAAAGCACCGTCGCTGGCCTTTGGCGGGGAAGCGGGGCGCGGATCGCGACAGGGAGAGAGGAGGCAGCCGAGCGCCCTCCGGCCACACGCACTCGGACAGACCCACGGGGCGAGACCCACACAAGGCTGGGGGCTTACATCTTCCTCCTCGGCGTCACTCCGGGGCTGGTACTGGAAGCGGGCTCGGCTCTCGGGCGGCGGCGGGCGGGCGCTCTGGCCGGCGGCGCTGTTCTCCTCGGCGCGCTGAGCCCCCAGAAGGTGACTCGCCTCGGGCGGCGCGGGGAAAGAGCGGGAGGTGTTGATCTTCCCTCCGAACCTCTGGTACAGCGAAGCCATGAAGTCAATCCAAAGGGGGGGGGGGGGCACGAGAGACGCTTTGGGGGGGTGTGTGTGTGGGGGGGGGGGTTACAGCATGCTACACACACAAGTGAGCTCTTCTCCGGCGCACCTCAGCGGAGCTGAGGCGGAGCAGGGGAGAGCGAGGAGGGAGGCAGCATATTTATTTCTCTCCCTCGCTTCAACAACAGCATTGGGGGGGCGGGCGGGGGGGGGGGGGGAAGAATTACCACAAAAAAACAAAGCACAGGCCCCGGGAATGTGGCGCGAGCCGCCCCGCTACGCCGAACCCCAGCTAATGACGCCGGAGAGGGTCGGTATTAAATGGGGTTGTGGGGGGTGGGGTGCCTGGGCAGCCGGGGGGGGGGGGGCGCTGTCAGTGGCTCCCCGGGATGGGCAGGCGTCTCCGAGGTCGCATTCCAGGAGTGCCACAGAGCGCGCGAGCGGAGCCGGCTGCAAACGCCTCATTCAAAGCACGTTGCGCTTCTGGGCAGGCAGGGCGGGCTGCTCTCCAGCCATCTCCCGCAGGCTTTTCGGGAAGGAACTTGAAAAGGCGCAACAGACACCTGATCGCAGCCCGCCCCGGGAGCCTGGACCCAGCGGCCGGGAGCAGGGAGACTGGCGAGGTTTCTATGCCTGAAAACCTGGCTCGGCTCACAGCAAACTCCCGGGGGGGGCAGAAGGGGAGAGAGGACGAAAGCGTCGCCTGATGCCACTGGCTGCCGAGCCGGGGTTCAAGCTCCCTCCCCAGTTTCTGTGCGCTTTGATGTCTGGCTCCAGGCAATGAGCAGCGATCCCTCTGAAACGAGCGGGGGAGGGGGGGCTTTCCAGTCCCCACGCTCTTCACGATTTATTTTATTTTATTAAATCCAGTATCTTGTGCCTCATACTATTTTTTTATTAATTCATTTTGCTGCATTAAAACGTGCTTCAGCGCCCCTCTGTGGAAATCCACCCGAACTGTGCTTCTCGCCAGAGGAGCCTGCGATAAACAAATGGGAACTGTCGAATTAAAAGCTTCTTTGGGGGGGGGGGGGTGTTTCTCTCTCTGTGTGTCACCACCCTCACCCCTCTTCATTACAGGGCAAAACAATGCGACCTGGGCTTTGTGCGGTGTTAATTTCAAGGGTAAATGGGGCCACTAATTAATGCACTTTTATAGCTAATGGAGGAGAAAATGTGCACACGATCAAAGTGGGCACGGGGGTTTCTGCAATTGGTGTCCAATGTGATTACTTCGGCAGAGAGGGTTACAATTCCTCTTCTCTGAGCATCAGGCTCCTGGGTTTCCATAACAACAGATGCTTAGGTTTTAAAGTCGGAGGCCAAGGAGAGAGAAAAGGAGCCACAGTTGCAATCTCCTTCCCTTCCTCTAGCAGAAGTCGTCTTCTTCCCTTTGATATCCAAGTGAACCAGCCACTATGGAAATTACCCCCTTTTCGACAGGCAACACCCAACATACGCCATACCTGGCCATTCCTACATACAGATCACTCAAGCTGTTTAGAAAATCCTTTCCCTCAGTTATAGTTTAGGGAATGAAGCCCATGGAGAAATCTTTAATTTTTTATACCCTTGGATCTTACTGAAACTTTTAGTTTGATTACAAAAATAACCTCATCATCCATATATCTTTTTAAACAACTTAAACCCTATAGTTTGAAGAAAAAATTAAGCAGTTGTGCAATTAACCTGCCTTTTCTCTGTTAAAACACCAGTCTGATCATAAATCACTTTATACCCAAACAATTTTCATGCACTATTTTTTTATGTCTTCAAAGTCAGGGATGGAAAGTCATAACATTTAGATGAAAAGGAACCCTTATCTCATCGGGAGGGGGAAAAACACATGCAGTGCTTCCTTCCTGACTGCACTTGAAAGAAAGAAATAATCATTTTGATCTTCAGAACTTAGATCCTGACATTTCATTAAAACTAGAAGGTAAACTCATGACTCTTAGAAATAAAGGTCTTGGTATGCATTCTACCACAGTTACCTAAATGTAACCAATGCAACTTTCCATAGGTCAGCGGTCCATCTGATTGATTCATGGTTCTGTCACCAGTGAACTGAACATTAGTCCGGAGTCCTTGTCAGTTTCCTCATTTAAATCTCATTATGATCACTGGAAAATTGCATGAACAAGTCAGTGAACTCTCCTGGGATCTCATGACTAATTGGAACTATTAGCAACAAACAGCAACGAAAAGGGTAACAACAAGAACCAAACTAAAAGGAAAAAATAGTTTTTGGGGTTTAAAAAAAAAAAACCCAAAACAAAATGGGTATAAAGGAAGCATCAAAGGTATCAATAAAAAGACAAAAATAGCACAGAAACCATAAATGATTGTATAAAAGTTAGAAAAATAACTGATGACAGAAAAAATCAAACCTATCTGGTCTAATCCACAGTTTAAAAGGGGAAGATTAAGATCCCTGAGCAGCCCATATAATTTAAATAGATTTCAAGTATTTTTAAAATTCTTGACAACTGAGATTTCATGTATTCAAATTTGGACTATACCCACACATACAGTGTATATGGTAATGTATATATATCTACATAGAAAACACTACATTAAAAAAGCATTCAGATTGCAAAGTCAAATACTTAAAAGTTAGAAAACAGCAGAATTAAGACCCTGATCCTGCAGCTTCTTGTGTGCAGGTGAATTTCTGTCCCTATGTGGAACCCCACTATTTTCAATGGGGTTCTATGACGGCAGGGAAATCTGCCTGTTCACAAGAAGTCTCAGGGTTTTGATCTAAATTGACCATGCAACCTAACTTAAGCCTCCTTGTGCATATACATTATGATTAGGCTTGGAAGGATTTGATTTTTATCAGTAAATGTCAGTAAATATTGATTTCACTGTATACACACAAACCAACAAAAATATTTCCATAAATGTAAATTGAAATTTACAGATAGGCAAAATAAGAAAAAATGCAGCTTGCAAACTTAGAGTTTAATTTATGGATATTTATTTGGTATATTTTGACATGTGGTGTTGACCATTTGTGTTTAATGGTTATAAAGCTTTAACTTTTTGAATCTCAATAGCTATCATTAAATAATTGTTGTCTGACTCACTCCCCTGAAGTGTTCCCACTGTGAAAATGTATAAGGACAAAAAATATAAAACTGTTAAAAATAAACATCAATATTATCCATCACAATTATTAAAAAACTAAAAACTGAACTCTACCAAGCCTAATTATGATATCTTGTCTGTGTTGAAAAGCCAGGGACAGAGCCCAGCACTTCTGAATGTCTTTCAATGTCTGAAACTGAGTGTTCTCCTTTTCTTCTTTTAATTCTGTGCCTCATTCACTCTGTCCATCTGTGCACTGAATGACGTTGGTCTGTGTATGTGGTTATGTAATGAAACAGTGCATCATAATACATATGCACCATGGCGGCATAGAGAGCAGGATAGATCCCCCCCAAAAAAGGAAAAAGCGCCAGCATTTGAAATGTAACATCCAAGTGGCAATAAATAACTCCTGTACAGACATTGCACAAATGTGGTTTCATTGCAGAAAAAGAGCAAGTCAGGTTGGGGTGTTATTTTTGGTAAAGAAAGTATAGTGAAATAAATTTAGAAGTCAAACATAAAAGCTTCCAAAATACAAATACTGAGATCTGCGGTATTTAATTAAATTAATCTCCTTCTTAAAAAATTCTGTCTTTCCCCAACATCCTGGGAACATAAATGAAGACAAGAATAAGACCCTTAAAAACAAATATGATTCCTCCCAAACACCTCCTGGTTGTCTAGTCTAGGATACAATATTGTATACATAATACAAATTCCTAACTAATAACATTTCCTTCCATATAAGTATATTATTTTAACAAACAGAATTGCTACTTCAGAGAAAATATATCGTGTTTTTAATGACATTTTAAAAGCTACAAGGGGACAGGCAATTCTTGATTTAGTACTAAGTGAAGCAAATGATCTGATCTAAGAGGCGAATACAGCTGAACCTCTCAGTAATAACAATCAGAATGTAACTAAATTTAACATCGTTGCACAAGGAAAAATACCCACCACTGTAGGATTTAATCCACCACAGTAGCATTTAACTTCAAAAATGGGGAACTACACAAAAATGAGGAAGATAGTTAAATGGAAATTAAAAGGACAGTCACAAAAGTGAAAAGCATGCAAGCTGAATGGAAACTATTTAAAAACATAATAGACACTAAATGTATACCCCAAATTTTAAAAAAACCCAAAAACCAAAAACAGTAAAAGGACCAAAAAATGCCACCATGGCTAATCAACCAAGTAAAAGAAGTGGTTAGAGGCAAAAAGACATCCTTTACAAATTGGAAGTCAAATCCTAGTGAGGAAAAAGAAAGGAGCCTAAACACTGGCAAGTCGAGTGTAAAAATACAAATAAGTAGACCTAAAAAGAATTTGAAGAGCAACTAGGAAATGACACAAAAACTAAACAGCAAAAAAAAATTTAAGTACATCAGAAGCAGGAAGCTGGCCAAACAATCAGTGAGGCCACAGGATGATCAATGTGCTAAAGGTGCACTCAAGGAAGACTAAACCGTTGCAGAGAAACTAAATGAATTCTTTGCATCGGTCTTCACTGCAGAGGATGTGAGGGAGATTCCCACACTGAGCTATTCTTTGTAGGTGACAAATCTCAGGAACTGTCCCAGATTGAGGTATCAATAGAGGAGGTTTTGGAACAAATTGATGAATTGAACAGTAATAAGCCACCAGAACCGGATGGTTCCAGAGGATCTCAGATATGAAATTGCAGAACTACTAACTGTGAAATGTAACCTATCATTTAAATCAGCCTCTGTACCAGATGACTGGAGGGTAGTTAACATAACGCCGATTTTTTAAAAAGGTTGCAGAGGTGATCCTGGCAATTAAGGCCAGCAAGCCTAACTTTGGTACCAGGCAAATTGACTGAAACTATAGTAAAGAACAGAATAATCAGACACATAGTCAAACACAATTTGTTGGGGGAAGAGTCAACATGGCTTTTGTAAAGGGAAATCATGCCTCATCAATCCATTAGATTTCTCTGAGGGAGTCAGCAAACATGTGGACAAGGTGATCCAGTTGACATAGTGTACTTGGACTGTCGGCAAGCCTTTGACAAAGTCCCACACCAAAGACTCTTAAGCAAAGTAAGCAGTCATGGAATAAAAGGGAATGTCTTCTCATGGATCAGTAACTGGTTAAAAAGAGAGGAAACAAAGGTTAGGAATAAATGGTCAGTTTTCATAGTAGAGAAAGGTAGACAGTGGGGTCCCCCAAAGGATCTGTACTGGGATTTGTGCTGTTCAACATATTCATACATTTCTGGAAAAGGGGGTAAACAGTGAGATGGCAAAGTTTGCAGTCAATACAAAATTACTCAATATAGTTAAGTCCAAAGCTGACTGAGAAGAGTTACAAAGCGCTCTCACAAAACTGGGTGACAGGGCAACAAAATGGTAGATGAAATTCAATGTTGATAAGTGCAAAGTAATGCACATTGAAAATTTAATCCCAACTATACATACAAAATGATGGGGTCTAAATTAACAGTTATCACCCAAGAAGGAGATTGTGGAGTCACAATGGATAGTCCTCTGAAAACATCTGCTCAAAGTGCAGCACAATAAAAAAAAGGCAAACAATGTTAGGAACCATTAAGAAAATAATACATTTTAAGACAGAAAATATCATAATGCCACTATATAAAGCCATGGTACGCCCACACCTTGAATACTGCTTGCAGTTCTGGTCACTCCATCTCAAAAGATATATTAGAACTGGAAAAGGTACGGAGAAGGGCAACAAAAATTATTCGGGGTGTAGAACACCTTCCATATGAGGAGAGATTAAAAAGATTGGGACTGTTCATCTTAGAAAGAGAAGACTAAAGGGAGACATGATAGAGGTCTATAAAGTCACGAATGGTGTGAAGAACAAGTGTTATTTACCCCTTCACATAACACAAGAACCAGGGATCACTCAATGGAATTAATAAGCAGAATGTTTAAAACAAATATAAGGAAATACTTCTTCACACAACACAGTCAACCTCTGGAACTCATTGCCAGGAGATACTGTGAAAGCCAAAAGTATAACTTGATTCAAAAAATAATTAGATAAATTCATGGAGGCTAGATCCATCAGTGGTGATTAGTCAAGATGGTCAAGGATGCAAACCCATGTTCTGGGTGTCCCTAAACCTCTGAGTGCCAGAAGCTGAGAGTGGACAAGACGGGATAGATCATTCGATAATTCCCCGGTTCTATTCATTCTCTCAAGCATCTGGTGCTGGCCACTGTCTGAAGACCGGATACCAGGCTAGAGAGATCATTGGTCTGGCCATTCTTGTTTTCTTACGTAAAGGTAGGACAATATTCCTTCTTTATGTTCTTCTTGCTCTACAAATGATTTAATACCCACATTTGAGTCCTACCAATATTAGGTCATCAGAAAGCAGGTTGAGAGTGACTGCGTTTAGAGCTAAATAGAAGACATCTTTTTTGTGCAAGACTTCTCAGAATGGCATTTTCAGAAAAAGGGCTTAATATTGTTTCTCTTCTTTTAGAATTAAATATTATTATTATTCCTCATGGTGACTAAGTTTAAGGATTGCAATAAGAGTTCTTCATGTTCCACCTTCATATCCTTTTGTTAGAAAATTTATGCCTCTATTTACTTTTGAACTTGACATCCAGACACTACAGCCCGCATTCATTGTATGAAAATGAATAGAGCTAAACAACAATGCTTCCTATTATTTTCATATGTTCACAGTCACAAGTTGTAAGAGACAATATTTAAGGTGAAACATCAACTAAAGTGACTTTCAAATTGGGACTACTTTGATATTTCAAAATAGAAAAATATCCCTTTTAACTAGTCATTTTAGAGAATTTTTTTGTCTGAACTAAAGCTGTTGATTAATCGCAGTTAATTCACGTGATTAAAAATAAATTAATTGTGACTAAAAAAATAATCGCAATTAATTGTCATTTTAATTGCATTGTTAAACAATAGAATACATATTGGAATTTATTAAATATTATTGGATGTTCTTCTATATTTTCAAATATGTTGATTTCAATTACAACACAGAATACAAAGTGTACACTGCTCTATTTATATTATTATTTTTATTACAAATATTTTAACTGTAAAAATGATAAACAAAAGAAAGTATTTTTCAATACACCTGTTGCAAGTACTGTAGTGCAAGCTCTTTATCGTGAAAGTGCAACTTATAAATGTCGATTTTTTTGTTACATAACTGCACTAAAAAACAAAACAATGCAAAACTTTAGAGCCTACAAGTCCACTCAATCCTACTTCTTATTCAGTCAATCGCTAAGACAAACAAGTTTGTTTACATTTACAGGAGATAATGCTGCCCACTTCTTATTTACAATATCACCAGAAAGTGAGAACAGGCGTTCGCATGGCACTTTTGTAGTCAGCATTGCAAGGTATTTACGTGCCAGATATGCTAAACATTCGTATGCTCCTTCATGCTTCGGCCACCATTCCAGAGGACCTGCTTCCATGCTGATGATGCTTGTTAAAAAAAGAATGCGTTAATTAAATTTGTGACTGAACTTCTTGGGGGAGAATTGTATGTCTCCTGTTCTGTTTTACCCACATTCTGCCATATATTTCATACTATAGTAGTTTTGGATGATGACTCAGCACATGTTCATTTTAAGAACCCTTTCACTGCAGATTTGACAAAACACAAAGAAGGTACCAATGTGCATAGGCGCCGACTTTAGTCAGCGCCAGTGGGTGCTCGCGCCCCCGGCCCCACCCCAACTCCACCCCTTCCCCAAATCCCCACCCCTGCCTCCTCCCCCGAGCGCACTGCATTTCCCCTCCATGCCCCCACAAGGCTTGCAAGCCTGGGAGAGAGTGGGGAGGGGAAATGCAGCGCGCACATAGGTAGCTCCCCACCAGCCCCCCCGCACCCAGCTAACCTCTGCTTCTGCGTTCCACCTCCGGAGGTGCTGCCCCGCCAAGCCGCTTTTCCTAGCTCACAGGCTTGCCGCCTGTCAGCTGTTCGGCGGGCAGCAAGCGGGGGGGGGGGGGGGGGGGGCAGCGGCGGCACCTCGGGGTGGGGTATGGGGAGGAGGCGGAGATGGGTCCTCCGCCTCCTCCCCATACTCCTCCCCCAAGGCTCTGCCGCGGTGCTTTCCCCCCCCACCCAGGCTTGCCGCCCGCCAAACAGCGGACGGGCGGCAAGCCTCCAGCCCCGGAGCACTCACGGAGTCGGCGCCTATGCCAATGTGAGATTTCTAAAGATAACTACAGCACTCGACCCAAGGTGCAAGAATCAGAAGTGCCTTCCAAAATCTGAGAGGGATGAGGTGTGGAGCATGCTTTCAGAAGTCTTAAGAGAGCAACACTTCGATGCGGAAACTACAGAACCCGAACTACCAAAAAAGAAAATCAACCTTCTGCTGGTGGCATTTGACTCGGATGATGAAAATGAACATGTGTCAGTCCACACTGCTTTGGATTGTTATTGAGCAGAACCCATCATCAGCATGGATGCATGCCCTCTGAAATGGTGGTTGAAGCATTAAGGGACATATGAATCTTTAGCGCATCTGGCATGTAAATATCTTGTGACGCCAGCTACAACAGTGCCATGTGAACGCCTGTTCTCACTTTCAGATGACATTGTGAACAAGAAGCAGGCAGCATTATCTCCTGCAAATGTAAACAAACATATTTGTCTGCGCGATTGGCTGAACAAGAAATAGGACTGAGTGGACTCGTAGGCTCTAAAGCTTTACATTGTTTTATTTTTGAATGCAGTTATTTTTTGTACATAATTCTACATTTGTAAATTCAACTTTCATGATATTGCACTACAGTACTTGTATTAAGTGAATTGAAAAACACCATTTCTTTTGTTTTTACAGTGCAAATATTTCTACTCAAAATTAAACAGTGAGCACTATACACTTTGTATTCTGTGTTATAATTGAAATCAATATATTTGAAAATGTAGAAAACATCCAAAAATACTTAAATAAATTGTATTCTATTATTTAACAGTGCGATTAATTGTGAATAATCTTTTTAATCACGTGATTAATCGTGATTAATCTTTTTAATTGCTTGACAGTCCTAGTCTGAATGCAAACAAATGTATTGGAGATTTAAGCTATGGCTAGTACAGACTGCCTAGACATAATTTACTTAGTCTAATAAGTTTTATGCTTATTGTGAATGGATTGTGTGACTAAGTTTTCTTTCTTCCTTGGAAGAAGAGAAAATATTTGTCATCACGTTTTTTCTCTTGGAGCCCTAATGTCCATCAAAATCTAGCCTTGTCCACTGACTAAATGGACATTAGCTTTAGCCTAGACTATCACACTAGTTTTATGGCATGAGGCTAGCTGCTCTGCAGAAGTCTCATCAATAGTTCACGTGGTCAGTAGAGGATTGTCTTCTAGTATCATGAGACACCACAAAAGTCATAACTGTTCTTAACACAGGATCTCATTTACCTAGAGATAAAAAAAATACCGCCAGAGATGTTATTTAAATACCAATTTGCCAAGCACTAAACAGAATTTTTCCACTCCTATAAGCATTTGTTTTGCTCAGATAAAAATTTCAAGTTATAAAACTTTAATGGCCTCAGGCTTATGCCATCTATTTATTTGTGATTTTATGCCATCTAAAAAATAGAAAAGCAAAATCTCTCTTTTCTGTGTCGAATGAGTACTCTGCACCAGGTTAACAATCTCCAGGGACACACTTGGTCCAGTTTTTATCTAATAGCTGTCCTGGAAAGAGGAAACAGGTGGCTCTTGGCTGTCAGTATCAATACCACTTAAACCCTATAAGGAAACACAGGACCCTGAATGAATGCCCAAAACTCACACAGATTCTGCTGAAGATTGGGGAGGAAATGCACTGTTGGAGAGTAGCATACAGTACTCTTCAGCTTCACTTTGTATAGCATTTTTTGGGGCAAACTGCATCTCAAAACAATGTCAGAATTAAATAATTTTTTATACAGACAAGCAGCTGAGGACAGTACTGATTCTGGGAGACAAATGGGAAGGACGTAGGAAGTATTTGTCCCAGGCCGCGAGGTTACCCAGACAACTATAGTCCAGCCTTTATGGCTGCAAAGAAAACCTTCTAAGCCTGAATGGAGAGGGTACAGCTGGGAAAGAATAGTTTTCCAGGGCTCTTTGCGTTGAATGCTTCAGTGCTCCAGGAGTGGGGAGAACACGGCCCACGTGGGAGGGAAAGGAATGGTATCCAGACGTAGGGCATTTAGGGTGTGTTGGAACAACAGGCTCCAGGATTCGGCATGGGGGTGGAGGTAGGATAGAAAAAATTGAAGCAGGAAAGGGACTGAGAGCAGGTGAGGACAAAGGACCAAGGAGGAAACAGACTCAAAGGCAGAAAGTGATAAGGACTGTGGGTGATAGGGGGGGAGGGGTGGGCAAGGAAGTGGAAAAGCACACAGGAATTATAGGAGGGTAAAAAGATGAGTTGTAGCATGGAAGGCAAGGCAGAAGCAGCAAAAACTAGCTCCTCCCCAGACCCTAATGTGTTTGGACTCTACAGTCGTCGTCATATATTGCTAGAATAACTGCAGCTCTTCCTGTAGCTACAGCTTCTAAGGAACGGCATCTTTCAACTTTTGCTCCCCTGAAAAACTCCAGATATACTACAATGGCTGCAGGCCGTTTGATTGGATTAACCCAGATGAGCACTCATGAAGAGTTGACCCAAGACACTAACAACGGAGAGAAAATACAGCTGACCTCTTCACAGGACAGCCAAGAACTTAAAAGTTTGTTGTTTATGTGACACATGAGATAGACCAGTGGTTCTCAACCTTTCCACATGACTGTACCCCTTTCAGGAGTCTGATTTGTCTTGCATACCCCCAAATTTCACCTCACTTAAAAACTACTTGTTTACAAAATCGGACATAAAAGAGTGTCACAGTGCACTATTACAGAAAAACTGCTTACTTTCTCATTTTTACCATATAATTATAAAAATAAATGGATTGGAATTTAAACATTATACTTACATTTCAGTGTGATCTTTTAGCCTGTTTTTCACTTGTGAGTCTTGTCATTCTGAGAACCAGTGACGGGACAGCCACAATTAAGTTTTTCTCCACACTGAGTCTATTCCTGCTCTTTGTCTTGAAGGCAGTCATAGCAGAATATGAGACTTCATAAAAAAATGTTGACCCAAAAGGCAACAGAACATCCAATGCCTGGTTCCCAAGGTCAGTGTACTCTTTTTGTACTAAACACCAGAACTGGGTTAGTGTGAAGTCATTAAACTTCATTTGCAGACCACAGCCTGAGGACAGCTCAAGAAGATTTTCTTGCTGACTTGCAGAGAGGTTACTGCTGCTAACCTCTGACAAAATGAATGGGTTTCTTACCCAGTCGAGTTGAGCTGAGTTGTGTTGAATGTTGGGGAAATATCACTTGAACTCCGATGTCAAGTGGGCCAAATGCTCTACATATGAAGCTTCAAGTGCTTTTGTAGAAATAGTTGAAACCTTTTTTTCATTTTAAGCTCTCAAGTCTGGAACTCAGAAACCTTTCTTTGAAAAAATTCTACTGGCTTACCCGCATGCACAGAGTGTTTTGTCTTCAAATGTCATTGCAAATGCACCTCTTCATACTGTTATTTGATAGAGTTTCTCCTCAAAAGAAACACAAAGCTTGAGGTGCATTGCTATTTGTAGATGTGAACCCAAAAGCAATATATTCCTCACAGAACTGATGATGGGTTTTTCCCCAGTCATTTTCAATTTCTTACAATTTTCACTGTCTCCACTACTATTGCTTCCAGCTCATTTAAAAAAAAAATCTATCCATTTTTACATTGCAACCACATACACACCATGACAACATCATTAACGTGCTTGCACGCATCAGTAAATGACATAAAATGCACGTCCAATACAGTGTATATACGCACTTTACGTTACTGTATAATATATAGAGCTGTATAAATAGGCCATTGTCTGTATGAAAATTTTAGTTTGTACTGACTTCGTTAGTGCTTTTTATGTAGCCTGTTGTAAAACTAGGCAAATATCTAGATGAGTTGATGTATCCTCGTAAGACCTCTGCGTACCCCCAGGGGCACATGTATCCTGGGGTGAGAACCACTGAGATAGACAATGAATTGCAGACTTTCTGAAAGCAGCATTTAATGTGGATATTGATTTTACTTCCTCCACCAACCAACATTATAAAATCTTAGATCTATCATAGACAGAGAAAAATTAAGAGATACAGGCTAGGGGGAAAATATTGGTTTTCAGAGGCAATTTTAAATGAGAGGGAGAGTCGACAAGGCAGAAAGAAACAGAGTGACTGTTTCTAATGGCAAATGCTGCAGAGGAGAAGGCTCACATGCAGTAGCCATAATGTGTGTGGGTGGACAGAGAGGAGGCTAATGGCAGATCAGCAGAGGAACAGGGTGGGGAACAGAGAGACAACCCAGTGAGACTAAGTGGAGTCACACCACAGAAGTTTTTAAAAACAAAGGAGGGAAATTTTAAAGTAGTTCCTGAAATGGAAGCTAATGCAGTTGTTTGAGGCTGGGGGTGACACAATCATGCTGCTGTGCTTGTACAGACATGGTTGTCTGAAGTGATGAGACTCGGTGGGTTCAAAGAGACCTGAGTTTCAGTGATTACAGTGAATAGATAAAGGAATGGCTGAGCAGAGGTAGAATGAAGACAGTGCCATAGCAACACATGCAATGGCAATGTTGTAAACACCAAGGATGAAAATGAATTACCTTAGGATGCTACCCGGGATGCTGCACTTTATAGTGACAGGTATCCTAGAAATACCTGAGATAGATAAATACATTAGATAGACAAGGTCCCAACCAGGAGTAACTGGATAAAAATAAAAAGACGGAAGATGTAGGCTGAATATCAGCAAATACTTCTCAAAGTGAGATCCTCCAAGAACAGGATAGTCTCCATAGAGAAGGGATGGAAATCCCATTCTTCAATCTATTTTTAAATGTCCCCAGCAAAGCATTAGGAAATGTACTGTAAGGAACAATCCTACTAGTTGGGATGGATTAGATGACCAGACAGGTCATTTCCAGCTCTAATTTCTACAAATCTGCAAATATGCAGAGGTGATGAAATGCAGACAAATGACACTGAGGAAAAGGAGAGTACATGGGCAACTATGGAGTCACGCTTACTGCCAGTGGAGGCAGCTGGGAAGCCTGACTAGCAACGGGAGTTCAAGGAGACTGGATGTAGGTGTTTGTACAGCGCCTAGCACAATGGGGCCATGCCGGGTACTCCTACTCAATACAAATAAATAACATAAATAAATAAATAAATACATGATTTGTGCTTGACCTTGTTCCTCTCACTCAAAAAAAAGCAATTCCCTCTCTAAAACTTTTATCTGAAATAAGTTATGATGAAACTACAAAACTATGTCATTAAGACAGGCAGAGACATTAAACATTCCTGCCTTGAGAGCAGGGGACAGCGCTAGATGACCTATTGAGATCCCTTCCAGTGCTACATTTCTATTATAACAGTTACGGAGAAATGCAGCTGTCCTCAGAGTACAAAAAAATGTCTGAGTTTTTCTTGCAGGACAGAGCGAATGCTGGAATCTGGTCTCTAACATGTATATTCTTCACTAGTTCACTGTGCAGCCAAGTTTTGCCAATATTTGATGGTAAAGTTGGGTACATGTAGAGATGCCAGCTAGGCTGTCTGATTAAGGTGATTACCGAAGGAGATTATCAGTGGAAAAATGATCAGATGTCGCTTCATAAAGAAGCTCCAAAGGCTGAGGTGGCTGTTATAGGAATGTGAGCTTTATCACTGAAGCTTTATAAAGAATGGATGGGAAAATTCCGTCTTATACTTGATGATTGTTATCTACGGAAGTTGTCTGTGAAGCTACACATTATCATGTTTGAAAAGTCCCTATTTATTGTATAACCCGGACCACTTCCATCCCTATTGCAGGAATACCGCTGACATTATTCTTCCCATTCTTACATTCTAAATTGCTGACTAGAAGGATGAGGTGTGATGTAGCGATACATGTGATACAGGTTAAAGAGGGCTTTCTCTCTCCGTCCTAGCACCTGAAATATGTCTGGGCCTCTTTGACTCTCCATTCTGGAATGGTCCAATGCCACCCCTTTCTATTTAATCTATAATCAATATTACATTGGCAGCACAGAACAAGTGGACTTTAGAGAAATTCTGAATTTGCCACCTACCAAAAGGAACTTGCAGACAAAATAAAATTCTAGAGAAATGCAAGTGATTTAGCCAGGCAACATTTCAAAGAAATACCAGAGCTTTAAAAAGGAACAGACAAGATATAAAATAGTTTGGTTTGAAGATTTCTCCCCTATGATAAAAAAAGATTTCCTTTAAACAGCACTGTGCTTCTTGGGACTTCTTGTCACCCAATCTCTGGCTGATAGACAGCTTTTTTGTTGGCGTGAAAGGAAATAAGTTGAATCCGTGGATGTACAACTGAAGATCAGTCTGACATTATTATTAATATGAAAGGGAAAGAAGGTTAGTACTGGTGTATGTTTTTTTCCTGCCCATTCATCTCCATAAAAAGGTTAAAAGAAATTAATTCATCCATTTATAAATACTTTTCTAAGTACAAATTGCCCATTTATTCAACTCCTGGTCACATGAGGCCTGAAACAATTTAAGACCTCTAATGCTAGTTGAAGGGGTTGTTAATGTTTTTGGTCAATTGTTATTAAGTATCAGCAAATAAATTGGCTTATAAGTGGGTGTCCAGGCAAATGTACTAATTTCTCATGGAACACAAGACATGGGGAGAAGAGTGAAATGGAAGATCATCTAGGCATGTCCTTACTGGTATAACAGAAGTTTATGAGCACAGGTAGCTGCACATCAGACTTAATGAACTTGCTAGTCACACAAGAAGAGATTTCATTTCAAACACCTCATCTGACTCTTCCTGCACTTACTTTATCAGGATATAAGCTTTCTTTTAAAAACTTACTCCACTCCCTCAGAGTGGATCAACTGAAGGGATTATGGGGCAGATTTCTAAAGATACAGACAGGTGAATAGTGGGATTTTGAAATGCATTTAGGCTTTTGAAATCAATAGGAGCTAGGCACGAAGGCAATTATGAAAATTTCACTTAGCCCTGGTCTACACTGGGGAGGCGGGGGGGGGGGGGGGGAATTGACCTAAGATACGTAACTTCAGCTATGAGAATAGCGTAGCTGAAGTCGACGTATCTTAGGCCGACTTACCTCGTGTCCTCACGGCGCAGGGTTGACTGCCGCCGCTCCCCTGTCAACTCCACTTCCGCCTCTCGCCGCAGTGGAGTACAGGAGTTGAAGGTAGAGCGATCGGGGATCGAGACGCGATAAATCAATCCCCGATAGATCGATCACTACCCGCCAATCCGGCGGGTAGTGTAGACGTACCCTTAGGTGCCTATTCACATTTTTAGGCAACTAAATATCTTTATGTCTGGCTCTATATGCCCAAGGCAAGGAGGTTTGGCTTTTGCCTGTTAACAATGCCCATGTAAATCTTACAGTCTTAACTAAGCAATACGTTTTCTGTCACAAACAAATAAGTCCCAAAACCTTATGGATCAAATTATGTTCTCAATTGTGTGCACCCTGGGTTTATCTTGACCGACTGGGTCATGTAGTTTAAAACAAATGAATTTCTATGCATATTGCAATGGAATAGATGTAAATTAACATTTAAAAATATCTCCAATCACAAAACACCACACGGTTGATGAAAAAATGTTAATACAATTATAATAATTTATTCTTATAATGTTAGGTTATTACAGACTTGCCTGTGCCTTTACTGAATTTTTAAAGGATACAATTATTCTCATACACATCATACTTGGAGAACATGGTAGCTCACATGCTTATGTTTTAGCTGCTTATTTCATTATATGGAATCTTCAAGCTAATTAAGGAAATTCCTAGGAGAGCTATACTTTCTGTCAACCTGGGACACACCAAAAGTGCCAAAGAAGATAACACCTCCTGAGCACTAAAACCTTCAAATGTGTTTGTACAGACTCTGGAATACAGGTTTATAACATCTATTTTGCTTTAACATTCTCTGCTATTTTCTTTTATACTGTGTTTTGAAAGATGCATATAAGTGTTAGCTATTGTGATCTGTGCTTTATACAGAATATTTTAGATGAGTGTTTAATTGCAAATTGTAAATATACTGAAAATGGTAGGGCATAAATCTAGTAACCATTTGGTCAAAAAGGCACACAAACCACAAAACCATACACATTCCTTCATCTAAGACACCAGTCTGCTCTAGAGATTCTATCTCAAGAAAACGGACTTTGTAAAATATTTCTTTGACAACAAGCACGCCTATACCTATTTTCAACCAAGGACCGGAAAGTGGTCTGCAAACATGAATTAAGTCTCACAACTCTGGTGGTAAGTAGACCTCATTATCCTCATTTTACAAGTGAGAAACTGAGGCATGGAGGGATTAAGTGATTTGTCCAAATCTGTATCAGAGCACAGAACAGATCCCTGATCTCTCAGTCTCATGTTCTACTGACTTCTCCTTCTTTGGGTACTGGGAAGGGGGTGAAGTCCCAGGGGAGAGCATCATGAATATAGGATGCTACTTGTTATTTTTTGAGGCAAGAATTTGCCCACTTGTTGGTAGCGACAAGTAGCAATTCAGAGGGGCAGAGGATGAAGCCTGCTTCAACAGGCAGCCACAAGAGAAAAGCTGGAACAACAGTGCTTTATAGGTGAACCTAGAAAACTTCCTCGAGACACCGTAAACTTCATAAGTAACTGCAGTAAGCTTCACTGAAAGGGTGAAGCTAATTCAGCAAGTTCCAGACGTTGTGCTCTTGCCTTCTTGAGTTTCTGCCGTACCATCCATCTTTATCCTTTGCCACGGAAAGTCCTAGCTTTTGTTTTTCTCTTTTCTGTAGAGTGCTCTAAAATTCGGCACATTTGTATTTGCCAGCACAAAAAGTAGCAGCACCAGTTCCCAGGGGTACAGGAAATGTTTTATGTGCCACATAAAATCATCGGGCACTGCAAGAAAACCTTTCCCAAGCCCCCACTTCAGACTGCAGTGTGACTAACTATAATCAGTGGCCGTTTTGCCTGAACTAAGAGTGCAGGATCAGACTTAATATCTAAACAGTTCAACACTATGCATGAAATTGAATCATTTACGACCTGGAAATAAAGATTAGAAAAAGCTATACATAAAGATCAACATCACCACTTGAGGGTGCTACAGTAGTTCTTAAAATATTGCTCAAAGATGTGCTGTGAGACTGGTACTTGTACACAGAGCCACACTGCAGTAATTCATCTAATTATTTCAATGTATGAACTTAACATTTAGAACTAGTTTCACAGCAAAGGCTAGGGTTGGACATTTCTGGGTAACTAGAATGACCAAATGGGATTCTCTCTCTCTCTCGCTCGCTCTCTTTTTTAATGAGATCAAACAGAAGAAAAAGGCAACATCAATAATGCACATGCACACAATTCCATGCTTCAGAAATTCATCATAAATATAAATTCTGAGGCTAAGTGAAAACATTCCTTTGAATGCCATAAAATAGAATATTTCCAGTGCATTGATTTTGCTATAAACTAGTATAGGATTATAGGACATTTGAATAGTCTCTGCCATAGGAAATAAATAGGACCAGTCCCTGCAGGAGACCTATTGAATAGTCAATAAAACAAAAAACAAGCCAGAAACACAACAGACAATGATTCAAAAGGGACACAACAGCCTATGCTAATGGGTTGAATCAAACCCCACCCCCATGCCATGGATCTTTCTATTTTGTTACTATCTTCCTTTTCCTATAAAGGCAGTTGTGCACATACAGGTGTGTGAGACAGTGTGCGTGAAAAGAAGTAAATGATGTAAAAAAGGGGAAAAGTTGCCTGTTATAACAAGAATGTCATGATGCTAATTTAATTGAGGTTACTAAGGTTTTCAGGCGCTTGGCATTCCTGATACTGGCCCTTATTATATAAGCACGCTCACTAGAACAGGCTGGAAATTTTTTGATGAAATGATTTTTCATCAGAAAATGACAATTGGTTGAACCTGAATTTGTTCGCAGGAGAGGGTCAGTTTCAGCGAATATCTTGTTTTAAGAGATTTTTGGGAAAAGTTTTGAAATAATCAAAGTGGCCCCATTAGACATGTTCAAAATGCAAATTCCATCTTTCAGTTTAAAACATCTTTTTGATTAAAAATAAGCTAATTGTAGCAAAAAAAATTGAAAATAAAAAAGGTCAAAATCAAAACAAAATGTCTCAATTGACCCAAACCATATAACTTTTTTTCATATTGTCAGCTTGTGAACATATTCAAGATTTCAATTTCTAATTTGAGATGGGAAAACCATTTCCCACCCAACTGTAATTCTCTCTGGCATGTGGCTATTTGCATGTGTAAACCTGGAAGGTTGTATGGATGCACTCAGAATGACGATGATGATGATGACGAGGGCGACAATTTGGACCTTGATCCTGCAACTCCTGACAAGATACTAGCACAGAGAGTAAGATTCCGGTGTACCAGCAGAAGTGTGAGTGGAGGCTGCACGATGGGATAGATGCTAACAGCAGTTCTCTGCACTGAGTGGTAGAAAGTCTCAAGCCCCAAACCCCTTGCATGCCACCTCTCTTATTCTCTACAGCAAAGAAGGACAAAGGGAAGGAGTATGAGCCAAGAATGGGCATGTCTAAGAACATGAGTTGGATCCTCAGCATGCAAATGGAGTGATGAGCTACACACTCCCCCCTTTGGCCTTATTCCTGCTAATAGGCAGAAGCAATTTGGCAGCTAGACAGCAGTAATGCCATTAACTCAGCACCAGGGAGGAGACTGCAGAAATCCACCAGATTCTTATTTGAACAGAAATAGACTATCTTTGGTGCTGATATGGGGGAGGAGCAACCTCTGAGCTGAAATACACAGGATAATAAACTCCCAATAGGGGAGTGATCTAATGCTGCTTGAAATACTCAAAGGCAAGACTGAGAAATTCCCAGTGGGAATGTCCCTGAATCTTCTGGATAAAGCTCAGAGAATCCTTCACTTCCAAGAAGAGACATCCTGGCCCATCTAAACTGATATCACACATGCATTAAAGACTCCAGCAGCAACAGTCTATGGCGGTTTCCAACAACCATGTTGACACCTGGTCGAGATTCATGACAACTCTGGTAGAATCATGGATAAAGTTGGCTTTCATAACAATTGTAGTTTCAATCAGACGGGATTTGATCAACCTATTCCTGCCAGGCCATTCATGAATTCATCAGTGCATAACAAGTGGTTTTGGCTTGGTCCAGGCAATCTCTTCCAACTCCAAGGCTTGCCTCCCCCACAAAGAGCCATGATGATGGGAAATTGTAAACCCGCTAGTTCAGCCCCCTCTCACCACATTTATCCACCTCATAAACCTCCCCAGCCAGAGCCCCTTTCCCTGGATGCGATCATCAAACACAGAACAAAAATCAAAATCAACAGGGACAGACAGCAGGGACCTGCACACCTCACCTCCCCCCTCCCCAAAAAAATATTAGAATACAAAATCAAAAGGCAACAAAATTAAGCTCTCTCTGTTCATTCCCCTGACCACACATGCAAACAGGAACACTAAACAACTGATAGCTACAATTAGTTCAGATTTAATACGTGGTATCTAGGTAAGAGTTTTGGAACTACACATCTGAATAAACTGACATAATTAACAACAGATGACATGCAACATTGTAAATATAGTCGATTACATAAAGGTCAGTGTAACAAACGTGTGACGTTCTCTTATACTAGGACAACTCAGTCTAATTTGCATAAGTTATTTATTTCCACGATGACTTGATTTATTGCAGTGCCTTATTTTAAAGAAAGGATTTATGGTTTTTTTAGAAAAATCTCTTTGAGAATTGTGCATTTATCCTCCCTTCCCCCCCAAAAAAAATTAGAATACAAAATCAAGATCTCTCTGCTCATTCTCTGAGCACACATGCAAACACACATGCAAACACGAACACTAAACAACTGAATCTATAGCTACAGGGAGCTTTCACTAACCCACCTTGGTAGCTGACATTAGAACAACCCCCTCAAAGTCCACCTAAAAAAGAAAGTACCCACTTAATATGGAGACAGTCCTGACACCAGGGTGACTTTTAGTATTGAACATTTACTAGTAGATTGTGTTTACTCACATACTCACTTTTAGTAAATCTTGGTAATTCATAAAGGGTGCACCTGAAGTCATCATCAGATAGCTTTATAAATGCCTTTACAAGTACTTAATGCTATCAGAATATTCACCAATTTCTCTATGCTAAGACCACAAATGCCACAGGGAACATTTCCAGTGTGCAAAGTGAAAATAGTTAACACTTTAATGGCAACCGCTGTAATGAGATTCTACTCTGATGATTTTGTAAAAAGAATGAACCAAGTCTTAAACACATTAAAGGCAAGATTAAAACTCTCATTGACTTAAATGGGACTAAGATTTGACTCGTACAAAAAGAACGATAGGTAGGAGAGAGGCATGGTCTAGTACTCTGACCACAGGACTGGTGATCTAGAACTCCTGAGTTCTAATCCTGGCTTGGACACTAAGGGCTTGTCTTCACTACCCGCCGGATCGGCGGGGAGCAATCGATCTATCGGGGATCGATTTATCGCGTCTCGTTTAGACGTGCTTAATCGATCCCCGAACGTGCTCCTCGTCGACTCCGGAAATCCACCTCGGTGAAAGGCGAGGGTGGAACCCTGGCCCTGTCAATTTCCCTTGACTTCAGTGGGGCCAGAATTTTACCTTAGACCACGATACTTTAATTCTGTATGTTTAAATTTCCCCATGAATAAAATGTATATAATATTCCTACCTAGCCCACAGTGATTTGTGAGGGTTAGTGTTGGGAAATTAGTTTGAAAATGTGAAGTATTATTGTAGGTGTTTGTTCTATTTATGTCTATACATGAAAAATAATCAGACCATTTTGTCTCTTAGCAGATGGTAACAATTAGTTCAGATTTAATCTGTGGCATCTAGGTAAGAGTTTTGGAACTACAGATCTGAAAAATTGACATAATTAACAGATGACATGCGACATTGTAAATGTAGTTGATTACGTAAAGGTCAGTGTAACAAATGTGTGACGTCCTCTTATACTAGGACAACTCAGACAGTTTAATTTGCATAAGTTTTTTATTTCCACTATGACGTGATTTATTGCAGTGCCTTATTTTAAAAAAAGGATTTGAGAATTGTGCATTTATTATAATGTCTGCCATTCTGGGGTCTCTGGTATTAGAATTATGTTAGGGGCATATAATTTTTAATTAAACATTTGTATTATTTGAGTGCTTATCTTACAGTTCATTCAGTTTAATTATATCACAATTTCTAATTTCTAATTTTTCTAATTTTCCTCTCGGTGTAAGTATTGGAATCACAGCAGATGTCTGAATGCACCCATTATAACTGAGAATGCCAAACAGTTTCCATTAAACATTCTGCTTTCACATGCTCTGAAGTTTCTGAAGAATGTTGGTCTTGGGGATGAAATTTTTCATGCCAAGCAATGCAGGGTTGGAGTTTGAGTGTGCATGCATGCGGGTGAGAGAGAGGTATTTAATATTATTAAGTTATGGCAAAGTGTCATAAAATGAGCTTTCCATTGGGGGAAAAATTCTAATAGCTTCAATATGAAATGGATTTAATTCTCACTCCAAACTGCAAAGGGCTGAGCATTTCTGTTTTCAGCACAGACAGGTCTGATTAATCACCTAATCTATTACTCCAGATTTATGCTGTGTACTGTTTGTGTAGAATTAGAGTAACACAATGGTGAACCAGGTCTTTATTCTCTTTCCATGGCCCGACTGGGAGAACAGGGACAATGTTACCTCTGAAACAATTTGCATGAAAGAGAGATTGTAAATGTTTTACTGAAACACATGTAACAAAAAAAAAATTATAAAAGCCTTAGGAGCTAGAACTGAAGAAAAATTAAAAGCTTGGGGACCGGGGACTGGGAACTCGCACATTTCAGAATTATGATGATCAGTGCAATTTTTGCTAGATTTTGCAATATTTTCAAACACATAGGATGCATTCCACACCAACGGTCCCAATCAGCACCATTACAGTCAATGCAACTATTGCCATCACTTTCAATGAGAACAGGATTGGTCCTCAAGTTAAAAACTTTTGAATAGTGTGATATTAAAAGTGTAATCACATGCCCCCATCCTGCAGAAAGGTCTGCGCAGATCCTTGTGTGCAGGATCAGGGCCTTAACTTTTACCCTTCACTGATAAACTTTTATACATCTCCTGTGAAATCAGTTAGAATCCTAAGGCTGAGATCTAAGGAAACTGGATAAAGCTGGTCAGGTACCAGCATTTTTGTTCCCCTGGAAACTGCCATTTCTCATTTTTTTTCCATTCCAAATTGAACAAAAAGTCAAAATTTCCCACAAAACAAAAATTCTGAAAAAATTTGATTCAGGACCCTTGAAACAGGTTTTGCCTTTATCATTTTGATTCATTTTTGTTTTAACTTTTTTATTACATTAAAATATTAACTATAACATATATACATATAATAAAATTAATAACATAACATAACAGAAAATGGTTTTGACATTATCAAAGGGAAATGACAAAACTGTTCCATTGATTTTTTTTGATGAGCTGTCAAACTAAGGGTCTATACACCTCAAGCAGTTTTGGTAATCTAAGCCTAACTAGAAGTAGCCTGAGTCCCACTGGCTTTCAGACACATCAGTGCATTTTCTGCCTTTGAAAAATCTTCCCTGTAAGTCTCCTCTTTGCCAACATACAAAAATAAGGACCCCCAGTTTTCAATTTTTCCTCAGTATCATAAAAGAATTGGAAAAATAATTTTTAAAAAAAAAAAGTTTTGAGGTTTTAACTCTCATCACAATTACTTGTAAGTAGTTTAGACTATTTGGAACTTTCCCACACCAAAATTTAAAACCAGGGGCCAAATTGTAAACTCCATCCCCATATTAGCGATCAGTTGTTCACACAAGTAGTTCCACTGACATCAGTGGGAGCAATCATGTGAATAATGGCTTCTTAATTGTATTCATTCCATCTAAAATTAGTTAATAAAGACAGTTGGTCTTAGTTAAAGAGAATCTGCTCTGAACATTGTAACTATCATGCTTAATCCCTATAGAACGTGTCATGGGACTTCCCTTGGTTTAGTTAGTTTCTACTAGGAGACAAATTCTGCTTTCGATTACATTGGTATAAAAACAGCAACTCCAAAAAGGTAAATGGAGTTTGTCTTTAGTTAAACAGAGTTGGTTCCATATTTACAATATAGTGTAGCAGAGAAAAATGTTGGCCTTTAGTATCATTTGATTGTTCTGGTTACTATGATTATAGCTACTGGATGTATTTAATTGTTTTGCATTAATATCTGCAATGTGCATAATATAACCAAAGCAACCAAGTGATGGAAAGGGAAAGAGTAGCTAAGCTAAGGGCAGCACAGGCTGAAAGAGCCAATGTATGGTATGGAGGGAGGGAGTGTGCTAGCAGCTAATGCCACACCTTATCTGAGAAAAGATTAAAGACGAATTTGACAACACATACCCATTAGAAGCAGGTATTTATTCCTGCTCCTTTCTGAGGCATTTACTCCATTTTTCTTTTGGATTTTGTTTCTCGCTTTATAGAGGGTGTCCTCTCTTGGGACCCTGTGCTGCAAGGAGCTAAGCACCGAGGCAGTGTGTAAATAGAGCATCATCCATCATAACCTGCTCATGTATCACCTCTACTGCTTCACAGATCACGTGGCACAGCAGTGGGAGCTCCATGTGTTATGCTGTTTTACATTCTGCAGACACAATTCATCCCTGTCAGTGCAGGGACAGAGGGAAGGCATTGTCCCTTCCCATTCTGGGCCTGCCTGAGACTATGGGTTGCCATAGGAACACCACAGATCCATGCCTCCTCTGCTGCAGCATACCCCACCTACCCTTGACCTAATCCAGAAGGCCCCACCTTAAAAGAGTACCTAGCACACGGACCGTAAGGCTGACTGCATGACAGGATAGGCTAGAGAGGAAGGAAAAGGCATAGGGGTGGGGTTTCTATGCCCTGGCTATTCCATGATTTGTAGCCCCTTGCATCACATTACAACTATGGATCAGCCCCCTGCAAGCCCATTCCCTCTGCTTTAATGACTGCAGAACAGTAGAAATGGGGGATGTTCTGGAGATGGTGGGAGTCATTGTCAACAGCAGATGGAGACACTTGAAATGCTACAGTAATCTATTTATGTAGATTTAAATTACATTTTAAAAAGACACCTCTGCAAGGTTCTCAATGCCCTAACAATAATAAAACCCCAGCAGCACTGAAGTAATCAATTTAACAGGCACACATCCAGCCAGCCACCTACAGAAACACCTTTCCATTCCTTCACCATTGTGGGAAGCAAACCCTCAGCCAGCTCCATAAACCCTATTGAGTGCCTGGCCCCATGTAGCACACACTGCAATAGTCTGGTCTTGAGGTGACAAAAGCAGGGATAACAGTGGCAAGGTCTGCATCCCAAAGGAAAGGTGACAACTGCCTAGTCAGGCGCAGATGGTAAAAAGCTGACTGGGTCACTGCTGTAATCTGATCCTTATTGTGAACACTAATGGCGGCCATATTCCTTGATATCGCCTCCACCTCCGCTTCTGGTTGCTTCCCCCAACCCATCATCACCACCTAAGTCTTGTCTGAGTTGAGCTTCAGCTACCTCGCTCTCATCCAGGCCCCAATCTCAACCAGACATGGGGTGAGGCGTGGAACTTCATCATCCAACTCAGACAAGACAGAGACCTACAGCTGAGTGTCATCATCATACTGAAAACACCAAACCCCATGGCTTCTTATTAACCCTTCTAAGGGCCCCATATAAACACTGAACAGAAAAGGTGACAGAATGGCAACATGTGGCACCCCACACTTGAGGGGCCTTTGGGAAGAGAACTGCCCACCACTACCCACTGAGATCTCTGAGGGGAAAGAACAGAGCTGCCGCTTCCATTCAACCAGGGTCTGCAGATGAGTCAGCAACACCTTGTGACCAAAGATATCAAACGTTGATAGATCTAATACCATCAGCATGGACACTTGGTCCTCATCCATCATCAACCAATGCAGTCTCTGGGTCTGGTCTATACCCAGACTGAGAAGGTCAAGGAGATCAAAGTAATCTAGATACCATGAGAGTTGTCTAACCACAACCTTCTCCATGACTTTAGCCAGAAAAGGAAGATGCGATACTGATTGATAATTAGAAAGATTGTCAGCATCCAGTGATGACTTCTTGAGCAAATGTAATCTACACACCTCCAGGGAGTGGTGTTCTGTCCCATCTAGTGGCACCAAGACCACTTAGAGATTAATAAATCTGCTCTACAGCCTTAGTTAAGGGGCATATGGCTTTTAGCTCATGCATTTAGCTTCAGAGGTCCCAGATTTGATCCTGGCCGACGACGACCGGGGCCTGTCAGTGTTACACAAAGGCCATGCGAATGACTCTTTCAAAGCCATAAGCAGCCTGCCCCTTCCAAGAGGAGTGTTGACAACCTCCACAAGTAAGGGACTCAGTACTTACCCACTGGCCTTCACCATCCAGGAAGGACATGGATTCAAATCAAAGACTGTGGGAAGAACTTCTTCCCACACACTTCCAGTATCTCAGGCAGCATTACTGGCCGAAATTCACCAGAAAAGACGAGGCCTGTGCCTTCATGACCTT
The DNA here is from genome assembly GCA_033296515.1 of Macrochelys suwanniensis. NCBI lineage: Eukaryota > Metazoa > Chordata > Testudines > Chelydridae > Macrochelys > Macrochelys suwanniensis. The sequence continues at coordinate 17,388,135 of CM065776.1, read as the reverse complement.
GCTGTGCTACTACAGAAACAGACAGCCCATCCCTAATTTGATCAATCCACAAAACAACAAGCCATTTCCTCACAACAGGACAGACTCAGACATCTGAGACAGTCCAGATTTACCAGACTATCTACCACATGAAACAAATCCGCTATCTGAGATTTTGAGGATACTGCAGTGGAGGAAAAGAACTTTTTCTTTGACTACTGCACAGCCACAGCATAAGAGTTAAAAAAACAAACCAAACAAATACTACCTGCTTAAACACATGCTTTGGGTAGAAATGTTCTGTGGATAACAATGTCAGTGCAATACCAGATTGGAGTAAGTGCCCTTTTGCAGTCACTCCTGACATGGGGCACATGGAGGGTCTTAAGTCATTGTATCCTTGCCTGTACAACGGCTATGATAATGTTCCAAATGCCACATTACGTGTGTAATATGCACATGCACGATGGCCAAGATTTTTGAAAGTGGCTAGTATTTGGGGGGAGGGGGCTCAATTTTTGGATGCCCAACAGCAGACCCTTAAAAGGATCTGAGTGGGGCCATTGATGTGTCCCATGCACCCAAATTTCACTGTTGAAAATCTTGACCCATTTTTACATTTTATAATATTTTCAAAATATAAGCATTAATGTGCATATTACATGTCAGGATTTAGAATCTCAACTAGACAATGGGCATGCACAGGAGTGGCCCTAGGTGTTTTGCCGGCCACTGCGGACAATGTTTTCAGTGTGTGTCCTCCAAAGCAAAGAAAAACAACAACAAAAAATGAACCAAGCAGTCCAACAGAATGATGCCCCCTGGAAAGTTGGCACCCAGGGAGATGCCCCCTGCTCACTTGCCCCTAGAATCGGCCCTGGGTATGCAAGATCCCAGGTCAGAGGAATTTTCATTGCATTTTTACTTGTGCCTCTTTTTAGTGGGTTTTGCTTTAAAATGTATCAGATTGCACCTCATAATTTGGAGTAAAAGCTACTTTACAAAATGCTACAAATCCAAAAGCCTCAAACACACACTGTAATAAACAAAGAAAAAACCAGCACTATACAAAGAGCCCTACCCCTTCCTACTAAGGCTGGATTCTCCATCGCTAGCAATTTTAAAATCAAGATTGGATGTTTTTCAGAGAGATCTTCTCTACTCAGGGAAGTCCTATGGCCTGTGCTATGCAGGAGATTATACCGGATGATCACAAAAGTCTCTTCTAGCTTTACAATCTATGGATCTGAGTCTGGCCATTGATGACTGTGTGCCTGATCCAAGAAACACTGACATCAATAGGAATTTTTCCATTGACCTCATAGGCATTTGATTAGGCCTTCTGTGCAATGTGTGGAGGAGAGATAAATATCTCCCAATGTTGGCTCAGTCCTTCCAGACAATTTTATATAGCCAGATAATACTACATAAGGCAGTAGGGATTTCCTGTGCACTGTACTGAACCCAGAGTTTATTATAAAGCAAAGAACCCGGCTTTTGGTGTATTTGTAGGAGAAGAAAAGGATAGCCACAACACACAGCCTAAATGAACAGGAAGGCTGTTGATATTTTCAGTATGCTTTTTTGTTATATATAAAATGGAGCAATATTTTACTCTCTTCATTCACTTTGAACTTCATCCATCATGCCGTGTTCCATGCAAGCTCTCCATGATATTTTAAGTTGGAATGGCACAAATGGAAACCATTACTTTGTCTACTGAAAGCAGATGTTTAATACCTGCATGTTTCTTTGGAAAAAGTATTTTTAGGCATTTTACGAGTGTGTTTTACTGCAGTATGATGTACAACATATTGTAGCAAAATAATACATCTAAATTATTTCAGAAGCCTGGCTCCCATTGAAGATGCATAAATGGTATAAGCTGAAAATGCAACTTCGTTTTTTTTTAAAAACAGCATTGCAGGTTATGAAATTATATGAGTCTGAGTGAACTGAACATTTGCAATGGGCAATTTTCTTCCTGCTGTTTTCAGACCAAATACGTACATGAAAAGCAATAGTTTTCCATATACATAAGAAGAGAAAAATGCTCCATATTTCTTATACGATATGGCCTATTCCTGAGTCAACGTCACGGGCCCATATCATTCATACAGTAATATTCCCAACTGAAATTATTCTGGTTTCTCTTTATTGAACTGATGCAGCACAAAAAGAATTGAATGAAACCAATCTGACACCACTCACTTGGTTCATCTCAATAGTGCTAATAAACTGATCTTTTCTCCTTATATCAAAAATCAACCTTTACTTTTTAAAAAATGCAAACATTTCACTTCTGATATGCATCATCATGATCTATGGAAACAGAGTGTTCCTCATTGACTAGTTTTAAAAAATATAAATAAAATTTGTACTGATTTAAACTTCAGACAATTCTATTGGATTACATAGGGTGCAGGATTTGGCTTTAGTAATGGTTTTGTTATTTGATGTTTTTCATTTCCCCATACATCCTTCTTAAACTGATATATGTCAATGTTAAATTTTACCAGCATGTGGTATTTTGCACTGCTGCGTCCAGGTTGCACTTGGCTTTGCTAGTCCAAAAAACAGCAACTGGTCTAAAACAAATAAAAGATGGAGAAAGCAAGCAAGGAAAACAAAGGCAATCAAGGAAGGAAAACCTTGTGGATCCCAGAGGGGAGTCCCAACTCTGCAGCATTGTCCCCCATTTCCATAGACCCCAAAAATGTAGGAGTGGATGTTCTCTGCACATCATCTCCCCACCAATCCCACAGAAATTCTGTACCAAAATTATTCCTGATGGCGTTCTAGGGGAAGGCACAAGCTGGAGAGTCTACAGCAGCACTCCGCTCTGGAGCGGTACTGTTACAAAACCAAAGTGTGGCAGGGAATCTCAAAGGCAATTCAAAGGCACAGAGCCCCTGAAATATTGCTATTTCCTAAACGGTCTGTCCCCAGTTCTGCAAAATAATGTTTTACAACAAGGGAAATATCAAGACTGTGAAGTGTCTGGCACCAGTGAGGCGCTGACCTCGGTTGGGGCTTTCAGATGCTACTGAAATACAAATAATGATCTGGTTTTTTTCTTTCACTAGCTTTAACTCTACATCTCTTGATATTTCCCTTACCGTAAATTATTATATTACAGAAGAGGGGACGGACCTTTTAGGAAATTGCTTACAACAGAGACAAGACAGGTAAAGGTGGGAAGGGAAACCGATGTAGAAGAGTGAACGAACTTGTCAATAGCAAGCTCATTAGCAGAACCGGGAACAGAACCCAGATCCCTGTAACTCCCACTACCATCCTCTATCCTCTAGATCACACTGTCAGTTAAAATAACTACAAAAATATAAACTCAAATAGTTCAACACCTTCAATCTTAACCTGTATGGAGTCACAATCACTACTACTTCAGCTATAGTGATTGTGCAAAGAAAGGCAGCTGAATCACACCTAAATGATTAAATGGAAATGGCTAGCTTATCCAGCTTCAGGAATCCAGAGAATTATATTGCTCCTTTGTCCTCTACTTCTCTTTTATTGTCCTTTCTTTTAAAAAAAAAAAAAAGAAAGAAAAGAAAAAGTAGTTCACCTCTTCTCCTGCAGTATGAAGCCATAACCCTATGAAAGCATAAAGAAGATTTATTCCCCGCCATGTTTATGATCCTCTCCACTGAAAGAGGTATGGGGACAACTGTAAGGTTCATCAGGGTGTTCTAAGAATAGACAAATGTCTTTGTTTCTCTTCTGCAGCATGTCTCGAACAAACACAATGTGAGCCCTTACGGAGAAGATGCAAAGATTTTTGCTATTAAATCATCTCTTAAGGCATTTGAGCCTGGTCACAAGGTGACGAATGGTTTGAATCCAGTTTTGTTTGCAAACCTCACAATTCTAGACTTTACAGAAAATAAATAATATTTTCTCTTGCTCTTTGACATCTCCACGACTCTTATGTTCTAATTTATAATACATTTATAATTTATAAACATGATGGGCTGCACTTTGCTAATCCCTTAACATGCCTCTATGCATAATTCATGTTCTCATCTTAAGTTTAATTACACTTCAATCAATCATTTGAGGGAAAAACAAAGAACACCAAGCAAAGGCAACAAAAATTAACACACACCCCCACTCCCATGCCACACATGTGCCTACTTGACAGCAGAAGAATAAGCATCTATTTTAGGACCCTTATTTTGTATTGGTTTCACCAATTTCCCTTTGTGATGATTTCACTGGTCCCAACTGATATTGCCAAAAAGTTATTCACAGCTGACAGTTCTTCTCAGGAGATGTCTCTACCTTAGAGATGGCAAGACAAGCAGATGACAGATCAGGGTGGGGCTGCTTGTATTAGAGTTGTTTGTACAGCATTTGACATATGAAGGAAAAGTATTTGGCATATGAAGGAAAAGCATTTGGTTACTACATCAACAGTTAGGTGATGGTGCTTTAATTCCAGGATCACTTAGGAATGTACTGTATGAATAAGTGTGTTCACACGCACCCACGTGTGTGCACACACATATACATTACATATGCATACACCCACATACAGTGTATAATAAATACAGAGTCATAAAGAAGGATTCCCATTCACAAGTGAATATTTAAATAAATGTATCATTTTGCTTCAGTCTATTGTGTAAAATCCTTATATCACCAGATTTTCATAATTCATGCCCTTAAGAAATTAGCCTTACAATTCTGTTTTTTAAACTTCTCTTAAAGCAGCAGAGGCACTCTCAGTGAGCTATAAGAAATAAGATTTTGAGGGAATGAGAGGAGGATTTTGTTAGGAAGATAGAAGAGAAGAAACACCAAGAGTTAAAATCTTTTAGAGAAACATGGTCAAGGTTTACAGACCCAACATTTAACCTATCTTCAAAGTCTAGCACTCCCGCAAAGTAAAACTTAACCATTGCTAGAATCTACCTATTTCACCATCGTCACAAGAGCACATGACACCAACCCACCACTGTCAATCCACTTCATTTTGGGGAAGTGGCCCAGCCTTTGAAATACCCCACTTGAAGGGGTTCAGTTTTTATCAATTCCACAATAATTGGATTTGAAGTCAACAGAGAACAAAGCATTCCAATGAGAGTGCTTTTAAACGCATTTCTACATGGAAGTCATTATAACAGTTAACTTTAAAAGGCCAGTTAGGCATCTACTTGCACTGAGAGCTACTCCCATTGGAGACAAAGATAAAATATCCATTGCTACACCAGCTGGACTGGACTCCGAATAGGCACTTAATGTACACACCATCATAGCTGGGTACACCTGCAGTCCCTTCCAATGAGCTTGATACCCTGAGGATTTGGGGCTCTCATTTGGATGTACAATAACCTCTAAACTCTTCAAAGCCGCCTGTTGATAATGTCAGAGTGCAAGTGCAAGTGTCTGGTACACAGTTACCAGACCGGAGTGTGGAAAAACAAGGACATCTGTTTGAAAATGAAGCCCACGGCATAAGGGAATAATCCCATTCCTCGAGGTGATACAGGCTTCCTTCACTAACCGTTCCACTATTGTTTTCCTGTCAGTATCCGAGTAGTTGAAATCTACACCATGGTACCTGCATTTCTGCTAGGCCTCCTTTCAATGTGCATGCATTTCCCCGACTGCCCAGGAGGTGTATAGCTGAACCGAAAGACTGGGCCTGATCCTTGGCACTGTTCCCATTTCAATCAAGGAGAGTTTTCCCTGAGCAAGGACTCCAGGGTCAGGCTCACCATATTTCTTTTTCTTACTTCCTTTTCTTCATTTCAAGAGTCTCTCCTGAGTCAGCCAAACACATGCCTCTCTTTGTTGCTCTGTTGACACTGGGCTGGGCCCTTGGCTCCAGCTGATTTCTGTATAGTGAAGGGTCTGAGGGGAAGCGATACGAAAGTGGCTGCATGCCCCAGGCACAAGTTAGAGCACCCTCAGGGCTACTCTCATTTGCTCCCAGCTACAATGCCCACCCCCAGGGTCATTCAAACAGCTTGGAATCACCAGAGCACAGTGACACTCTCCTCACATCCCCTTCATCCAGTCGCATCCTCTCTGCTGTGAGGATATAAATCCACTTATGTCTGCTCTATGCCATCCAGGAATTCCACTACCCCAGAGGAATTCCTCATCTATGCTAGAGTAATTCACAGGTCCACAGGTTCATTAGGAAAGGTGCAAAGCAGTTGAGTGGGGTAAGAGAGACAGAGGACCTGCCCCATAATATTCGCTTACCTCAAACTTCAGCTGTCAATCATGAATCAGAACTTTGCCATGCCTCCCTAGCAAGACCTCCTGTTGATCTGCCCCAGCATCCCACTGCTTTAAGAACTTCACCAGTCCAGGCCTTGTGCCTAGCTACTTGCCAGGTCTTTTCCGAAACCTGAGCTTTTCCACACTAAGCCAAGAGATTTGTCCTATATAATCCCAAGAGATTCACATGCTCCCCAGTCACTTTCATCCCTCAGACACATGCTCCATCTGACAACTATATTTCCCCAGACTCTGGACTTAAAAGGGCTACACCTATGTAACAGTCAAGTTGGGCTATGCATGTGCCCAAAGGACCAGACCCATGTTAGAGTCACCTGACCTGAAAAACCAGCACTTTTGTACAATCCAGTGGTGGGAACAGTAGGAACAAAGCATTCTATCTACCCAATAAAATTGCGCTGCAGAAACATAGGCAAATGAATGTTACGCAGAATCTTTAAAAGCTGTTTGAGAAGACTTTATTTGACCTGCAGGACTATTGGGTTTAATAGAGTTCCATCAATTACTATTGGTCCATGCTGCTCAATAAAGGTTTTATGATGAAAGACATAACAAGCATAGCAGGTCTAATATTTTAGTATTCTTTGTCAACTATGACTAAATCGATACAGAGCACCAGCCTCAGAGTTTCCAGGCAGCAACACAAGTCTTTCCTCTTCACCCAACTCCTTGATAGCTAAGAGCATATACTAAAACATTCAGCAAAAGAAAGAGGACTGGTGTTTACGCCTGATATTCTGATCCTACAGACCAAATGCTCCCCTTCACAAATTGTCAACAGTCTTCAGGCTGAGTCAGTGGGAAGGAGATGCAGAGAGCTAGCCATACTCCATTGCACTCTGCTTTCCCTCCAGGCAGGCCAGTGCAAACTGCTGGTGCCTCAGTTAGCATCACGTCATGTGGGTTCACCTTCTGCACTGTGCACCCACCTTCTGAAGTACAGGCAACATTGCTCTTGCACCCATACTGCCAAAGAGCCAATGACTGATGAGGGCATTAGCCTAGGACTTGGTGTGATGGTTCTTGGGGTGCCTAGGACTCTGAGTCACCTTGTTATCTCCCTGCCTCCAGCAAGAGGCAGATTTGCTTGCGCTTAATTGGATGTCAGCTCCCTGACACCCCCAGCCTATAACCTACCCAAGCACTCTCCTCTGGGCTGTGCCAGCCCTTCCTTTTCCTTGCTGGTTAACAGTAGGTGCATCCCAGTTTCTGAGCCCCTTTGAAGCATTCCCCTGTAGTGTCCAGCCCCTTATCCACTGAACAGTCACAGAAATATCAAGTCTGCAGAGCAGAGAGACACTGCAATCATTAAATATGGTGTCTACTTTGACTCTAGTGTCGCCTGGTTCTAACTAGCACTATCCCCCCCTCACCACCATGAGTGTTAAACCAATCCCAGGCATTTAAAAAAACAACAGCAAACCAAATAATGGTTTTGTTACTAGCATGCATAGGTGTTTCTACAGTATATTTTAAATAAAAAAGGCATCTCAAGCACATCATATCATTGTCTCAACCACTAGTTCAAGGGTAACATTTTCAAAAATACCCAAGTGGTTTAGGATCTTAAGTCCTGAAATCACTTTTGAAACTGGGACTTAAGACCCTAAGCGCCATTGACTTTTGTCAATCAGACTCGTCACCCCCTCTGACTTGCCATTTTTGCCTTTCAAAATCTCTCCCCAAATGTATACAATAGGGCTCTGTGTATACATGTAAAAACAAGTGCTTGAAAAACCCAGGACCAACATATACATACACAAAGCACCAACAGCTAGGATGCAGAATTCAGTCATCTCGTTTGTATTTTCAGTGTATAGAGGCAGAGAATAGAATTTTCCCACCGACTGCATTCATATTCTCATCATGCAAATTTTTTTCAGCACAGCTTTTGATGGGTTTGAGTTCACCTTGATTTTTTCAGAGGATAAAAGCACTGCAGAAAAAAAAATACGTTTTTTTCTACTATGCCTTCAGCTTGAGAAGCGATTGAAAAATTCTCTCTGTGAAGATCTAGGTAATGCTGTAGTGATTTTTTATCACTGTCATATACACCTCCTGGTTATTAATAAGATGTTTTGGAAAATGCTGTAGTAGCTCATTATTTACCAAACAGAAGTGGGCCTGCCCCAGCAAGATGCTGAGCACCCTTAACCCCCAGTAGAGTCACTGGGAATACCAAGTGGTTGGCAGATTACTGAAGTTACTCAGCAACTTCCAGGACCGGGCCGTTAACATGCGGCTTTACTTCACAAAAGTGATGTAAACATGTCACTATCTTCCACGGGAGATCTGCTCCCTGTGTGTACTAGTCAGATCTGCGGACGTCAGTGACAGATGTTTTTGTGCCTATTAAACCCTGCAGAGTCAGCATAGCTGAGAGGATGGGAGCTTGATTCTTTTCCTTCTGGTGCATCATCACCAGAACTATACACTGAGTCCCAATCAGTGGTGTGGAAACACTTAATAGTGGGGGTGCTGAAAACCAGCCCCCTTATGCTTAGCCATGCCCCCCAGATCTAGGGCAGGGAGCGTCTCTGGGAGGGGGGGACCAAGACAGAGGTAAGGGGGCCGAGGTTGGGGCTGGCAGCCAGGACCCTGGGCGCAGGGCCAGCAGCTGGGATCCTGCATGCGGAGCCCTGCGTAAAACCTGGGGATGCTGCAGCATCCCCGTCCCCCTAGTTCCCATGCCTATGGTCCCAGTCAGTTACACCTGGCGCAACCACCACTGAAGGGAGCAGGATTTTCACAGGTGTTAATTGGGGGAGCCATAATTTGACCTGTAAAGCTTAAAAGCTAGAGCTCTGGACAAGGACTCAGGAGACCGGGGTTCTATTCCTGGCCCCAACACTAGACTGTGGAGTGATTTCAAGAAGTCGCTTTACCCTGTGCTTCAGTTTCTTATCTGTAAAATGGAGATGATGATACGACCTCCTTTGTAAAGCACTTTGAGATCTACAGATGAAAAGTGCTATAGAAGAGCTAAGTATTGTCATTATTTATAATTATTATTATTATTATTATTGGTGATGATACTCAAGAGCAGCACCCAGCCTGGCTTTCAGATCCCACGGGGAGTTTGCAATGCTGGCATTTGAAAAATATGTTTTTTCATGTAAACTGAATACCTCTGATATGGAATCAGTGACAAAGAGTGGCACAATAATCTTCAGACCACCCCACTCAGAATACACCTGGCACTTCAAGTGTCAAATTTTAAGATGGCCTGCATTGTAGTACAGTACAGGCCTGCTTCCACCCTCACTTACATTGGGTTCACATGGGTGTATTTCCACTGTTTACAGTGGTATTACTACTGATTTACACCAGGCAAAGTGAGAGCAGGAACAACCCTAAATATGTAACAAGAGCATGGGACTACATGTTTTTCAGTCTTCTGGGTTTGTTTGTTTTTTTGGTGGCAAGCCACTAGTGTCCTCTAGGTTTCAGGGCATATGTCTATAAATTGCCTTCGTGATCCCTTTTGGTGAGTGTGGCATGAACGTGCTTGTTGGAGACACACTTGCTTACGCTGTAACAAAAAGACAGATGAACCCCCATAGAGCCTGCAGCTGGAGTTAGATTGATTTGTAACTCACTCCAGCAGCTTTTAAATACAGGTAAATTGAAAATCTCTTCAGCAAACTGCTGAATACAGCAGACTGCTAAAAGAAAAAAAAAAAAGCAACCGAGTATATTAATTTCACTGTAAAAAAAAAGCATCCACAAAAATGTCCACAGAACAAGACTAGTATGCTGCAGCAACTCCAAAATGAAGATTTAACCTAAATTTTGCCTCTCTAGGGTCTGATGGGATACACCTTGAGATCTCACATGACAGGAAATTGCGATAATACCAAGAATTTTGAGCTCTTTTTGGACACAGATTCCCGAACCCTAGACAAAGCCCTTATAAGCATGAATAGTGCAAACATGCAAAGGATTATACGGAGGTGGCTCTAAACAAATACCTGTGATGTAAGTGTGCATCCAAGTGCAACTAACAACTCTGTAGCAAAAGTAAACTAAAGCGAAAACATTCTAAAAGCACTCTGTTCCATTACAGAAAACTAAAGATTCCCAGAAGTGTCGCATCAAAGCTCATACCATCATCCACATCATACCAAAGCTCACACTCTGATGTGTAGATATCACCTTTACAAATACAAATCTTACATTCTGCATCTTCAGAGCACTGGTCTGGGATGGACAGGATTTGACTGGAGAATCCATCAGAGAGAATAGTGTAGCGGTGGACACTACAAATTCTGCAGCATACTCTGGAGAACCCTGCACCTAAAAGGTGGCACACCTGCCAAAATAGATTCATGTCTACTCAATGCTCTAGAAACTATCTTGAAGATCTTTGCTGAAGCCTCTCTCTGCGCCCTGGAAGTGGCCAAAAATTAATAGAATAGTTCAGAAATGCAAGCAGGTATCCATCCAGTCTCTAACAGGCTTCAGGAAAACTGCATCTGGTCCATTGTAGTTTCTGAATCACTGCCCTTCTTCAAACATGTCTACAAAGCATTCTCCCTACTTGTCTTTTAGAGAATAGTGCCAGCAAGGGTGAAGGGCCCCTTCTCTCTGCATAGTAAAGAGTGAATGTAGGTCCTTTGCCAGAATATCCTCTTCCCTTGGAAGATGGCAGGCAGTGAGAAACAGTAGATTTTCTCCACTGAGTAAAACAGAGATTTTGACTCCTCTCTGGCTGCTGAGTTCTTTCCTGCTTGTTGAAGTAGGGGGCAAGCCTTCTTGTTGGATCTCCCCAAGAGTCTTTTCCTGCAGCTAGAATTAGAAATGACACGAGGGTTTTTCAAATTAACCAAATTATCCAAAGGATTTATATATAATCTCTTTGCAGAGGAATACTACCTGCCAGACTCATGTACTGGTCCAAGTGCACCTCTACCCTCCACACCTGAAAGAGGACATCTGTAGATCTTTTTCCAACTCTTACAATAGCAAATATTGGACTTCTACATAGGGGAAGATCAAGAAAACCCAGGCAATAGGTATATGAGAAGAAGTTGTTGAAGGAGTAAGTGCAAGTGCCTGAAGTGAAGGTAGGTCCATACAACCCCCGGGATGAAAACCAGCCAACTCCAAAGATGAGATTAACTGAAGACCCTGTGAACACTGCTGTGGATCATCAATGGATCTGTACTTCAAAGGCAACGCTTTGCCTCTTTTCTTCTAGAAAACCATTGGCTGGCTCCAAGGTGCTCTTCACAGCATCCACCACTAATCCCAGCCCTTATCAAAAGAGTACTGTTCCCTGGATTGTGAGGACTGTTAACAACTGGGAGGGTCCCCTACTCAGCCAGCCATTGAAGAAATCATGGTCATTTCCCTTCCACAGGTCCATGACACTTCTGTAGATCAAGCATCAGATCCTCAGCAATTGACAGACCCAACAGATTTGTTAATCCCCTCCCAAGAGTAAGTACCTAATTAACAAGGAGGTGTGAATGCACATATAGGACTAAAGATAGCCACAAAATTACATAGCTAGAATGACCTGTGCTTGAAGGGCAGATTTTACACAAAACAGCCTTGAGCTAGGAAAGTGCTATTGTCAAATACAGGTTAGGTAAAGTTGTGAGTAGGAAAGAATTGTGTGGGGGTTTTTATCTAATTATTAGGGTGCCCATGTGTATAGCAAACTTACATCTATAACACTATTTGAAAGTTATAAGTAACAAATTTATTCAGAAAAGTAAAAGACCAGTTTGGAGTCATCTATCACAAGCTAAGCTGCTAACCTTTGTGTGCATGGATAATTGGCATAAGCTACAAACAGCTGAACATGTGGGGAGAAGGCCTTGGTGAAATTGCAATATAGCTAATTAGCTCGCTCACTCTCCCTCCCTCTATATCTAGATAGATAGGAGTTGATTGGCATTGATAAGGCCCTGTGTCATAGTTACAGGGTTAGCTAGCTATACTTTTGACCTCTCTCTCGATCACTCCGTGGAACCCCTTCCAAATGACAGACCCCAGCACCTGCACTTCTCTCTAGGTGGAATCCCGTGATGTACCCCACCTTTATACTGGGTCTCCAGATTACAGAGCCCCTGGTTATCAGATGTATTTCCTTAGCAGGCCCAACTGGGTTTAGCACCTGCCAGAGAGCTGTGCTCCCTTTGGGAGCTGTGATCAGTATGAAAGTGTGGTGAATCTGTTATTTATTTAACCACAGAAACAGAGCAATCAGAGAGAAAAGGGTCCAAACAACAGACGGCCTACATTCATAGTGTCTTAGACCTTGTCTACGTGGGACATTAGTGTCTGGCAAGACAGGATGTGAATCTACAACATACCAACTTGTTTCACAGTAACGTCCCATGCAGACACTGCAACAGTGCCCTCAAATTTCTGAGATGCCCTTTGACACACTGTTGTTTGAAACAGGAGTACATCAAAGGGCACTACGGCACTTTTAGGGCATTAGAGCTGTGTCTGCATCACAAGCTGATGTGCTGTAGATTCACACAGGAGCTTGACCTGGGCTAATGACCTGGGTAAACAAGCCCTTCCCTAAAGCACAGCATTTCCCTCAAAATGTATCCCAGCCCAGCTTATCACAGGTAGCCCTACTGCCAAGGACTTGGTGATCCATCTACATTTCTGCAGACCCTGCCTCTCCCCTCTCTCTTCATCAGGGCTGCTCTTTTCACAGTTTCCAAGTTCTTTGTTTAAAGTTTCCCACTTGAAGGGCCTCAGCTAGAGATGGTTGTACCTAACTTGGACAGAGAGAAAACTTCAAAGGCCTTGACACCTGTACTATCAATAAAGCACCAGTGACTAGGCCATCTAACTTTGGTTCTTGCCGCAGTGAAAACCACCTAAGACTTACTTAATCCTTAGTTATCGTTTAGCAAGCAACACCATAAACAGCAAACAAGAGGATCACAAAATAGTCACAGAAATTACTACAGATATCTCACATTCTTCAAATCTTGTACTCAAGAACTTGCAGTTAAATTAACAGATGAAGTCATATCAGTCTCCTATGGCCCATGTTATATAGACAGTCAGATTAGATGATTGCAATGGTCCCTTTTGGCTTTAGAATCTATTACTCTTTCCAGGTTGCAAACTAGGGAAACAGGATAATTTGGTTATTTGATGTCAAAGTTACAGAGTCTCAGATCATTGTTAGATCAGTAACTTGAAAATTATTATAAAATTCTAATAATACCTATGTGCATTACTTTTCTGTCCATCAGTGACAGATTGCAATATTTGTGAAACTCAGAAAAAGACTGAAATCCATTTCTTTAACCAACAAAGATTCTTCTGAACTCCCGAGAAATCTGGCTGGGGGGAGCATGGGGGGGGGGGGTCCGGGAATTAAATTTAATTAACAATTGTGTTTAAAACCCTTATTGCACTCATTAACAAACACAAGGAAATGTCTTCAGGACATACTGGATCCCTGCCCGTAACCATCTCCTGCTTGCAGATTTTTCTGTAGTCTTCAGAACCGAACGCAGGCCATCTCCCTTAGAAGAGACATACACCATCTAGATGGGCATCAGAGCTGGCAGATCATGTGTTTTGGCTGGCAGACTCCTGTTTTCAGCTACTCTCTGGAGATACTCTAGGTGATGGCTCTTTGCTTATAAGCAGGATCCCTATGATTAGTTAGTTCTCCGGGACTCTAAGCACAGAGATCCAGGTAAGAGGATTCTAACCATGGAGACTTATCTTAGAGCAGAGTCTTTTGACCCATCTATGGCTAAGGACTGGGAGCTGCAATAAGGGGACAATGGGAAGTACTCTGTCCATTTCTTCCATGCCATAGCTGCCTGTGAGGGAGGAACAGTAGGCAAGACAGAGCCCCCAGCCAGGAAACTACAGGCAAGGGCAGGATGAGAGCCCCCAGGAAGCAATGAGCAGCAAAAGCTGGGCACTCAGCTAGAGATCCACAGCCCAGCTAGGCCATTCCCAGTGTTGGTAGAAAACAACCAGAATCCCTTCCTGGCCGAGAGTGAGCAGCAGCACTAAGGGTGATCAACCCAACCACAGCCCTCCACCCACTCCAGGACAAGGAGACACCAAGGGCAGGGCCTCAAGGAACCACCAGAGATTTCCTGGACATCATGCCTGTGAGATACAGGAGCCAGCCAGGAGCATAGCAATTCCTGTGTTCCTAGTTCTATGAGACAGCCTTGTCAGTCAGAACCAGGACATTGGCTACCATTTATGCAAATAAAGTAATGTATGTTAATCAATATGCAAATTAGAGCATGGTTCATTAGCACAAAATGTTCAGTTTTCTGAACCCTCAGACGTAACAGGTGTGGGGAATCATGGAGGAGTGGAATCAGAGGGATCTCCAGTCTGCATGGCCAGATTATAGGGGTGAGAGACTAGGGGTAGCAAACATGCTTCTCATAGTTTGAAAACAGTCTGTGTTTCTACAATTTAGCCTGGACTTGGTTTGCCCTATGCTCATTGGCTGTTTGCCCCAGTCCTCTCCCTCCTTCCCATCCTCCTTACTCAGTGTCTTCACCTCAGCCTATATCCTCACTCCCTTTTTCTTTCCATTTAGCTGGTCGCCTCCTCACTAACCCACCCAATAAATAAATTCTAACTTTAAAAAATTGTGGCACTAACATGCTATTTGCTACCATTACAGTGATCACTCGCCTTGTGTTATATACTCTTCCACTACTCTGTGTCCATCTTGTCTACTCAGCTTGTAAACTCTTCAGGGCAGGAACCATCTACTACTCTGTTAGTACAGTGTAACACAATGGGGCCCCACTCTTGGTTGGCCCTTAGGCACTTATTATGTAACGGGTTTATTATGTTAGTGTTGACTTACTGAAGATAAGGGGAAAGGGGAAATGCTGAAACATGCAAGGGCCTCCTAAATTCCCATCCATTCTTTCACCTGAGGGGTAATTAGAGGAAGCAATACCATCTAACAAGTGCAGTCTAAGAAAAGTGAGGCCTGGTTAGGATAATAAGTGATAGGTTTTGAGGGACTGGCCCCATAGCTTCTAATTTTTTTTAATACATTACTATTTTTACACCTTAAAATAAAAAGCTAATTAAATCACAAAAATCTGTTTGCTCTGTTTCTCCATTGAGAACACACATCAAACCACAAATCTAGGATACAACTGTGTGCAATTGACTTAAGTGAGATGTTGCAATACATAGAGCAGTAAATGATTTCAGAGTAGTGGATCACCTTGTTTGCCCTTACATTCTGAAGCCTCCCATTCTCATCTGTGGGTGGTGTGGCTATTAGTCTTCATCGGCGTTGCCTGTCTTTTTCCATAGAGAAGTCTTTATTTTTAGAATTCCAGAGCACAGAACTGACCCTCCGTCTCCCAATGTGTTTGCCAGCTCCTTCCCCCACACTTCTTTCTTCCCAGATGGCAGACAATAAATGGTTCCTGTCTGAGTGGGAGGGAGAATTCAGAGCCTCGAGCGGATCCCATGCTAGTCAGTAATGCCTTGATTGAGGGATGACTGGGAAATACCTGCTGTTTGGTCTTTTCTTCTCTCAGCAATTGGAGCTAATTCTCCTATAAATATCTAAGGCCAGGTTGGAAAAGGAGAAATTATCAGGAAAACACTTTTATATAAAAGAGGCACATTTTCTAGAGGAGACCTGTTCCTTCCCCTCCCCCCTCCCCAGGTCCAAAAAGGGTATTTAAGTGGCTTCTTCACAGGAGGTGAGCGAGCAAGAGGAGAGGTCTAAACTCAGCCCTTTAGCCACTGCTTCCCAAATTTCCTGGGGAATTCTTCCAGGCTCAGCTTCATTGGATTCATCTTCCTTGGAGATGACCTGTGCAGGAGAGTTTCTTGTCCCAGTTTGTCAAGGGCACGGATCCAAAGGGGGGTAAGAGCTGGACCAAGAATACATGATTAAATCCTCTCCTCTTTTAAACTGAGGCTGGGGGTTTTCAAAGGAGCCTAAGGCAGTTAGATGCCTAAATCTCATCTGGATTTGGGCAGGCTTCTTTGAAAACCCAAGAGCACCAACCTTGTGAGGCCATTCCTGAAAGTGAGGCTTCTTACATTACAATAGATTTTGCTAAGTCTGGCAATGCTTCCTTGTTTCCCTTTGTTGTCTCCAGTGATGTGACTGGCCTGCCCTTGCCTCTAACATGTGACCTGCTGGCAGAGGAAGATTTAACCAGTGTCTGAGACAAGTCCTGTGGGGAGTCCAGCAGGCTTGGTGTGCTGTGAGGAAACTTGTCTTACTATGGCTGGTTTTAGCGGTAATTCATACTCTTCTCTCAATCTGCTGAGGTTAGTCAGGGGTGGTGCAATGGAGACAGACCAAAAAGCGGTGATGTGCAAAAAGAAATCAAGTTTGGAGTTATGGGTCACCTCAGATAAGACTCCTAAGTGTATAAAACTGCACTAGAAACCAGTACTCAAGAGTCTGGGGAACAGCCTGTGACGGGGTGTGCATACCTCTCACTGGTCAAGATAGGTTAACTCCACATTACGGGCAGTGGACGTCCCACCCTTCAGACCATGTTGGGCATGCTCCAACTGCTACCACAGTATAAAAGGGAGCAGCCCAGCTCATTCTAGGCTGATGGCTGAAGAGAGAGGATGCTTGGTGGAGCTCTGGCTCCCAGCCGCTCACTGAGGGTTTCAGGTCACCAGTCTGGACTCTGGGTACTCAGGCTCCTGCAGTCCACAGCTGTAGCAGCTCCTGGCCAAGACCTGTGAGCAGGGTGCTACTTCTCCTGCAACAGTTGATGATTTCCTACTACAATTTGTGGATTGTAGCCCCTTGTTCATGTTTAGGGGTTTGTGATATCATTAAATTTTACAGGAAAAATAGCCCCCCCAACACTTGGATCCTGCAACATAAATGAAAACAAAACTGGGCCTGAATCCTGCATGTGGGTGGACATTTGCACATCCCACTGAAGCCAACAGAGTGCCATGTGGGCTACCCAGGTGCAAGAGCCTGCAGATTCTGGGTCCTAATTATTTTGTTTTTAAAATAAACTACAATCTGGGCCAAATTTTTCAAGTGGTTTCAACACAGCGCCCAGTTCTATGCAGTTGGTGTCCAGCTATCAGGGAGCCATGGGGGAAGACAGGTCCCCAAAGCAGAGCCAGAGACTCTCCAATGAGGATGGCCTTGCCCGCTAGCATATCCCTCAAGATCTGCAGTGTTTGGCAGCTGCGCTGGGGCCCAGCCTGTAGAGGGGGGCAAAATGCATTACCAAAATGTAATGATTTGGGGAAAACTGCATGGTTTGCTGGGTGGAATTCTCTTTGCATTTGGGAACCCTGGGTCACCTACTTAAATTGTAAGCTCTTTGGGGCAGGGACCATCTTTTTATTCTGTGTTTGTACAGCACCTAGCACAGTTAGGTACTGGTCAATGACTGGGGATCCTAGGAACTACTCAATCTCAATGCTGTAAATGTCAACTTAAGCCAGTGGAAGAATTTCTGTATTATTTATTTACAGGGAAATATCACTTTATGCCTTCCTGTGCTTTCTGAATTCAGCGATTGGTATGCCCTGCATCTAGAACAATGTGTTATAACCTGGAATTAATGACAATATATTTGATTTGTTATCTCTTTGATAGCACCCGCTGCAATTAAACTTTTAAAACTCTACCGGAGATTTATTATCTTGCTGTAACATGGTATGTTCACGCTGGAGAAAAACTTTAAATATTATTTTACACTTATAAACTGGAGGTTTTTTCCCCTGGAGTCTTGTGTACATGTTTTCTCCATACTTTTCCTGACAGTTTTATTAAGTTATTATTATTATTTATTATTTGTATTGTAGTAGCACCTAGAGGACCCAGTCCCACTGAGCCAGGCACCATATGAACACAAAAAAAAGTCAGCAGTACTGCCAACTCCAAATTTTCAAAAGTAAAAAATAAATAAAGCAAAAAAAAACCAACAACACCACCCCCACCCCCAAAACCATGAGATTGGCTTTAAAACCATAATTTTAAAGAACACTTATATTTAGAGTTCTTTTTATTTGTTTTTGGGTTTTTGAACCTTTCAGGTTGCAAGCTTTTTGTCACATTCGTTGTGGGGGGCTAGGAACATAAGGACAACCATACTGGGTCAGACCAAAGGTCTATCTAGCCCAGTATCCCGTCATCGCCTGTCACCCATTCCCAGCTTCTGACAATCTGAGTTTTCTGACAAGATGAGATTCAACCTCAAACAAGGGAGGGAGCGCAAGGCAATGACAAGACAATTAAGATTTGACAGACGATGATCTAAGTATCAAATACATTTGTGTATATGCAAATATGTTCCCCACAGGCAGTGGTGGATTAACACACCATGCCCAGGAGCCCTGGCCAATTTGGGGGCCCCCATAGGAGCACTGGAACCTGTGTAAAAGCGGGGGGACACTGTTGCCGGAACTGCGGCCCCACCCCTTGCGCCTCCTTCCCCTCCCCCTCCCCCCCAGAGGCCCTACCCCCTGGCCAGGCTGGAAGCCGGAGTCAGGCCATGGCAAGAGCTGCTCGGCCACTGTGGGGAGCCCTGGACCCTCCAACTGCCCTGATCGGGAGGATGGGGTGCTTGAGAGCAGCCCCTGGCCCACATCCCTGCCCCCCCGGGGCATGCTGTCCAGGGCAAATGGAGGGTCTGGGGCTCCCCGGGCGGCTCTTACCATGGCCCGGCTCCCACTTACAGTCTGGCCAGGGGGTGGGGCCTTGGGGGGGGAAGAGGAGGAACAGGAGGGGGAGCCCCATGGCGAGGGGTAATTGGGGGACTCAAATGTTCTTTGTGCCCGGAACCCCAATAAATCTTAATCAGGCTCTGCCCACAGGCCATTCTCCCCCATGTACTCAAGCCTGAATTTGTACATTTGGCCAATGTTAAAGTTTAGAGTTTAAGGCCAGAAGGGACCATTAGATCATCCTGTCTGACCTCCTGTGTATCACAGGCCACCAGCACCCGCACACTAAAGCCAACAACTGAAATGAGACCAAAGTGTTACAGCCCGTAGGAGACTAAACTATTACATGCCACAGACAGAGACTAGAAGGCACTGAGGTGCACCGGTGCCCAAGGCCCCTGCAGTGGCAGGAAACTGATTAAGTGAGATATATCTAGATAATCCTGGCAAGTGACCCGCACACACATGCTGCAGAGAAAGGCAAAACCTCCCCAAGTCACTGCCAATCTGACCTGGGAGGAAATTCCTTCCTGTCCTCACACGTGTCCAACAATTAGACGCTGATCAGGTGAGCAGTCAGTTTTAAGGACTCACTCCCTAGAATAAACATGCTTATTCCACCACAGTAGCTAAACTCTGTGCAAGAGTCAACAAAACGTTATGGTCAGTGACATCAAAGGCTATTAACAGAAAAGTACGAATGCTTGACCTTGTCCATCGTTGGGGACATGATCCAAAGCCCACTGAAATCAACAGCGAGACACCCACAACCAAATTAGTGCAGTCTTCTTGCTAAAAAACTAAGGTCCAGATTGCACCAAAGTTCCTCATCACTTTTTCAATAATCTTATGCAAAACGGGATAATTGTGGAGATCACCAATGTCGAGAGGTGAATAGACAGTGGAAGATGTGGTATATTGAAAACTGTTAAAATTACAAGCTATCACTTCACATTCTAAGGGGTTTCATGGTCCTTCTTGCAGCCTAGGGGGAAGCATGCAATCTATCCTCAGCACTCAGTCTACAAAAGAGGCAGTCTGGGGCAACATAGGTTGAGTTGTGCTTTTCTGCCTTAGGTAGCAGCCTGCTATGTCTCTCTCTGTATTTGGTTGCTGTGCAGTAGCGTTACATTGCAACCCTTCAGGAAGAATATTTATGTTTCATTTCTAACTTACTGGATTTATGCCATGAACATGACAGACACCCATTTGCAGAGTTGCAGACAATCTTCATGAATTAGTTTCCACCCAAGAAATAAGATTAAGAGCCTAGTTCTGTGCTGCCTGGCAACTTGTTAAGTCAATTATGTAGAAAACTGCATGGAACTTGGCAGGAGGAGCACAGTTTGCAGGAGGAAAGAGATTGGAAAAGCACCAGGAAGTTAGTCTGTTTGCCCATGGCTGGCATCTCTGTAAATAGTTCTCTTAATGAAGAGCCAGTTTAGTTCAAGAAACATGGAGTCTCCTCATGTTATTACTTAGCATGCAGTACATGAAACGATATGCACCTGTGCAAAGTGAGTATAAATCACAACCATTCTGATGTGGTAGCATGTTACACCAGTTTCCTGGGTGTTAGTAACTGCCTAAGGCACAAAGCAGTGAAGAGCTAATCTTGAAATATTTGCAAAGTGATCAGAGTAATGTATTAAATGCCAACATTATCTAACTGTACTGGATCAACATTTTGTTACTAATGAACAAAATTAACTATTCATACAAACATTTAATATTTCAAATGTTATCAATTCATTTTCCATGTATTGATTTTCTCTCATCTGAAAATGTCAGCAGGGTTCAGCTGGCAACACTCTCCTCTTTCGGCTGGATAACTGTGGATCCAAGTCCCACGCAAGGATTTGGGATTGTACCTAAATGTAGTGCTATTCTAAGGATAGTCTACTATTGAAAGATATAGGTAATACAAGATTTCAGGTCAGATGTCATACCAAGGGCCGGATCCTGCACTCACGTCTTTAATGGCAATCTTGGTTGCAATTAAAAAAACCAAAAAAACGAATAGATGACTGCAATATTCTAAAGCTATAGTCCATCAGATTCTATTATACAAAGCTGTGTGACTTACTGATGAGCACAACTGTGCTTCTTGCCTACAGTAGATGTTGATGTAGTAGGAACTGCGACCAATTATCATAGATAGGTATGAGCAAGTGCCTGCATACATTTATCCATGACTAACTTTTGTACACAAATATCCTATGTGCATGTAAAAGTCAGCTATATGCATGCATACATGCCAATTGCATTAAGTAACTGGCCATGAAAATGTCTGATTTGCACATGCACATGGGGTGTTTGTGCTCACATATGTATTTGCGCAAGCACACACTCCTAATTTTAACAATCTCACCCATCAGTTACTCCTATATCAGACAACATGATTAAATATTTAGGGGGAGGCTTACAAAAGGAAGTTGGAAATGGGACTCCATTGGCTTCCTCATCATTTCCAGAGCCAGGATGTGCTTATTCTTGTTTGCCCCAGCCTACTACACAAATCTTTTCTGTCATTGCTCCCCTCCATCTATCTGCCACCAGACTAATTTCTGTCTCTTTGCACAATCTAGGCCAGGGATCTCAAACTCAAATTACCACGAGGGCCACATGAACACTAGTAAATTGGCCCAAGGGCTGCATCACTGAAACCTTTTCATACAATGATACAAAAGTATAATCAAAAATGAAAAAAATGAAGAGTAATATAGTATTCTATTAAAAGTCAATGTATTAACTTTTTAAAAACTGTAATGCAAAGAGGGGTTTTAATAACATATAAACAGTCAGTAATGTTTGGAGTTTGGCTGCCAGTGGAGTCGGCACCTATGGCGGGCCGCATGTGGCCCACGGGCTGCATGTGGCCCACGGGCTGCATGTGGCCCACGGGCTGCGTGTTTGAGACCCCTGATCTAGGCCCTGCTGGTGAGAGGACCTTCTCTACATCCCCTGCTCTTTGGGACAGCCTTCCTGTATCTCTCCCGCTCACTGCTTTTTTCCATGGACGTAACAAGCTCCCTCGAAAAATATCCAGAACCACCCCACCATCACCTTATTCTCCTTAAACCCACTTATGCCATGCTGCTGCCAGTCTAGGGCAGCTGGGGAGCTATACTGTGAACACAGCTAGACAATGGGATTAGTCGTATTATTGTTACATCATCCTCCACCACCCCTTTCCATTCCTTATTAATTTGTCTGTTTCATCCACCTGTTGCATCTTGTCTTCAATCAAGATTGTAAACTCTTGGGGCTAGGGCTATGCTTGTCTAACACAATGGGGCCATGGTCCCAGCCTGGAGCACCTAGGAGCTAATGGAATATAAATAATATTAATACAGGTAGTTGCCTAAACCATCTATTTTCAAATCTCAGCAGAAAGCATTCTTCTTCTCTTGCCTGCAGCTCTTAATTTGTCTCTGCCTCTGCCATTACTTACAATTTAATGGTCTGGCTGTTATTTAACTCTGCAAAGCATGCAGTTTATATGAGAGATGGGATACAAATTCAACTTGGTTATGGTGTTACCCTAAATAACTAAATAAGAAAAAGCCCTAAGATTAATTTTGATCTGTTTTCAAATCATAACAGGAAAAACAGTTTAAAAATCAGGGGAAAATACATTTCTCTTGGTAGGAGTCAAAATAAAACAAACCAAACATGTTACCAACCCACTTATTAGCTGCTGCTAGTCAAGGGCTTGGAAGATTAAAAGTGCCAAAATGTGATCGAAGTGCTATTCGTGCACTGAACGGGAGAGTGCTTTCCCCCTACACTGTCTCTACCTGAACATTACGGCTCAGGCTTCTAAAAAAAGCTTTTCTGGAGGTATTTTAGGTGATCAGAGCTGCAGGTGACAAATGTAACCTCGGAAGTACCCTGTGCTTTAGCAGCCTTCAGAGCTAAGAGCATTAGCGGAGCAGCGTGTGTGCGTTGGAGAGGTCTTTCCTTTAAACACAATCATCATCGCCAAGCATTACACACCAACATTTGCTGGTGGCAGAAATCGCTCGGGGGCGGGAAATCCCGGCTGCGCTGCAGTCAAGCAAATAACCGGTCCATTGTAAACCGTCCGCGCTCCAATCTAAGTGCAGCTCCAAACTATTGGCTGGGAATTACACTGCCGCCTGGCCGGGGGGGGGAGCCTCTCAAAGCCGGCCCGGAGCTCCAGCTCTCAGCCCGCGGCGGGGCAGTGTAACGACCCTGCAGCGCGCACGTGAGGCTCAACCCCTCCAGGGGGCGCCCTGTGCTGGGCTCCAGTTGCACATGCCGGGCGGGAGGGGGGCGCACATAGCAGCCCGCTCTGCCCTCGCGACACAGACCCGGAGCCCCCAAAGCCACGTGTGCTCAGTGGTCAGGGCCTGGGCGCCTGCCCCCGGGCTGCAAAGGGGCCGCTCGGCCAGTGATTTAGGACACGCTGTTGCGGGCTTGGATGGCCCCCGGGCCCAGCTGGTGCTGTTGGTTCTCCGCCCCTGCCCAGCGGGGAGGCTGCTGGTGTCAGAGCTCAGTGGCTGGTTTACGGTGCAGGACGCGCGATGGGCCACACACATTGCACATGGGCAAGGAAGCAGCGGGACTCTCCGAAGCAAGCCACATTTGCTCTCAGAAAAGGCGGGGGGGGGGGGGGGGGGGACGCAGCGTTGTGCACAAGCTGGTGCCTTTTAGGGGGTTCCCTGCTCTCTCTTTGGGGGATTTCCCCCCCCCACCCCGATTTTGATCCCGAGCCTCCCTTTTTTAGAAAGACACCCACAGTACGCCCGGGGGAAAGGCTGAGCTGGAGCCTGAGCAAATGCAGAAATGCTGGTGCTGCGGTTCTGAATGAATGGAGTAATTCACCTCGCACCATCCCCTTCCCCGCCCCACCCCACCGCTATACATCACCCTCGGCTTTAAGCTGACTCTTGCGTTTTACGCCTCGGGAGGAGGGGGAGACATGCAATTTCCATAGTAATGGGTGGCTCGCTGAAACAGTGAAACTGCATCCTGGCGCGGAGACTCCCGTATTCTTCCATTGCATGGCTCTATCCGAGCTCCTCCTGGCTCCTGCATTCAAGAGAGAATCAAGCTCGCATAATGTTCGCCCGCTAGCAAAGTTCCCTCCCCAGGCACCACAGCACAAGGGAGCTGCCTGGTACTAACCAGCGAAACAAGGCCAGGCTACAGAGCTCCCAGAAAAGTTTCTCCCTACACAATGCACTAAAGGCGCTCTCCGTCCGCACAGCTTGGGTCAAACAGCAGCAACTGCACCACACGCACCCTCTACTCAGCTATTGGTTCAGGTACTCTCGAGAGGTCAGTGGCTGCAGGGAGCATTAGGTGGAAGGACACCTACCAGCTTGCTGACGGCTGTGGCTGCTGTGGAGAAGGAGGTGGTCACCTTCTGGTGAGCAGAAATCATCACTGACATTGTGGCAAAGCAGGCGAGAGATCCCCTTTCCCAGTTAGAGCAACAGTCCCTCTCTTCCTTGCCCTCCTCCCCAGGCAAAGAGTCCGATCTTCCCTCCTCTGCTCACCAGGAAATCAAACCCAGGGCAGCCAGCATCTTGCCACCAGAGTTTGATGGACGCTCAAAATGAAATCTCCGTTTCCCCCCATTCAGGAAAACCGTCCTCGTGTGTTGCAGCGGGCAGCGCTGGTCCAGTTATTCAGAGTCACACCAAGGCGAATGTGACTCGGACCCTTCACCCCAGCTTGGAGCTGCAAAAGCTCCTCGGGTGTGTTTTTCCCTCTCTCCGTTTCCCACGCCCACCTGTCTTCCACCAGCCCAGTGTGGTTTACTGTTTGGGTGCGAGAAAGCAGCAACAATATTTATGCGCTTGCCTCGCCTGTCGTAAGTTAGATCAGCTCCCAGGAAGAGATAGCCCTTGTGGCTCCGCAGAGGATGCCTTGTATTTATGTTGCACTTACATACCTGAATATTGAACACTCTATTTAAATCAGACAACAAATCAATGCTACAGGGGTGGGAGGGGGGCGGAGAGAAAAAAAAAGCAGAAAGTCTTGAACTTTCTTCCCAAAACCCAGTACTATGAAGGAGGAGAAAAAAAAATTGCTGATGTAAGTGGAATAAGCGCATCCTAGCAAACTGCATGCCAACCTTATCTCTGGAAAATAATCACCTTCCACTTCAATTGTTCCTAGTGTGCATTAAAATAAATGTGAGGGAATTAAGTAGAGGATATGTGAGTGAGTTTGAATTTATCTAGAAGATTTGGAATTAAAAAGTTTCTTTGAACTGGGTCCCCCTCCCTGAGCAAAGTTATTTATTGGAATCTGCAGTACATTAACAATGATGTCTAATTATCTGAAGGTTAGGTTGCAAGAATGAGTGTCTCAGACTGATCAAGGAAACACAGATGAGCTTTAAAGTGCCACAATGGATCTGATGGCATTTTCCATTTATTTTGTGCTTTTCTCCCCAGATTAGATTGAAATTCACATAAACACTGTACAATGAGATAATGGTTTAGCAGTTACAAAGCCACAGAAATCACCATGGGCCACGCAAATGCAATAGATTCATGGGACAGATCCTTCAGTCACCCTTGACTGCAATGGGAGTTTTGGCTCAATGAGTTCTGCAGGATCAGGTCCATTTCATTTGTGTGTTTCATAATGTAAATAAAACAAATTGAAAGCCATCACTTGTCAATAGTGATTGTCTAAAGCAATATTTTCTTGCTGTCCTTTATGATTTGCCTCTGCTGTTGGTGAAGCTTGCACATCGGCCTGTCTCTCTAAAGCTGTTCTTGTCTTTAATGTCTTTTTATACCTCCCCAAAGCACTACAAAATTAGAAAAAACAAAAACTACATTTTTTCTGACACTTACCAAGCCACAAACCCACTACAGACACTTTGTCCTACAAGAATGTAATGTCTCTAAGAAAGAGATCACCCAAAAAGGTGAACTGATATTAAAGACACATTTTTAGTACACTTAGTGCAATAAAAAGAAAGCCTTCATACTTTCTAAAAATGAATGCTGTTAAAGACAGAACAGAGATGGGAATATTTTTCTTCACTTTTCCTGGGTCCTATTCTATGTTCAGAAAGGATAACATGACTGATCAGCCTTATCTAGGCATAACTACACAAACTGAACCATAGTTTGTCTAGTTATGCCTAGATAAGGCTGATCAACGCTAACCAAGTCAGACCAAACCAAAATCAAGCACTGCTAGTGTGGGAATGCTGTGCTACTACAGCACATCCTTGGTGGCTGTTGCATCACACTGAAAAATTATACAGTGGACCCAATTCTGAAGTCCTTATTAAGAGCCCAACTATACTTGCAATATACCTTACTGGAGTAGTCCCACTGAAATCTGTGAAACTGCTCCCAGAATAGAGGTACTGTATTATTCAGCAGGTGAACTCCTGACCCCATTGTAATCAATAGCAATTTTGCCATTGACTTCAATGGAGCCAAGATTTCATTCTCATTCAAGTAAGGGTTATAAGATTAGGTCTCAAATCTTTTTTTCAGGCAAACAGCTGTTCAAGTGAATGAGAGTTTTTGACTGAGTAAAGATGGCAGGATTGGACTCTAATGCAACCAAATACAAGGGCCTGAACCTGCACTGTTGAAAGTTTTTACATGGACTTTAAGCGGGAGCAGGGTAGATCACTGACACAGAGGCCCCTTGGTGGTTCACTACTCTGTGTCAGCAACTCGTCAGGTCTGGCAAACTCACTACACCTACCTCATCACTGTCATGGTGTTCAGCCAAGAAGAGTCTTGTAATGTACCAAAATGAAAGCCAGTGACACTGGGGTTACTAATACAGTAACTCCTCACTTAACGTTGTAGTTATGTTCCTGAAAAATGCGACTTTAAGCGAAACGATGTTAAACTAATCCAATTTCCCCATAAGAATTAATGTAAATAAGGGGGTTAGGTTCCAGGGAAATTTTTTTCACCAGACAAAAGACTATATATACATATACATACCCACACACTAAGTTTTAAACAAACAATTGAATACTGGTGCACAGTGATGATGATAGTGAAGCTTGGTTGAGGTGGAGGAGTCAGAGGGTGGGAATTTCCCAGGGAATGCCTTACTAAATGAACTAGCACTCCACTGAGCCCTCAAGGGTTAACTCTCACACTCTACAAGCCAGCAGGAAAGATGTGTTTCAGAGATAGAGATGCGCATTTCCAGTTAGGTATCAAGAGTGGGGGCAGAAGTACACTGCCTTGTTAATCAGATCAGCAAGCCCGGCAGCTGCAGCTTCTGCCTAAGGGAGCAGCTCCCTCCCTCATGTCCCCCCTGCTCTATGGAAGATGGGGTAAGCAAGGTGCAGGGGGATATTAGCCCCCCTCTTCTTTCCCCCCCCCCCCCCACACATCAAGCAGGCAGTAGTCTCGGAGTGCAGCACATGGCAGTAGGGGAAGGGATAGTTGTTTCTACAAACGACATTAGAAGGGAGCATTTCACAACTGTAAACGAGCATGTTCCCTAATTGATCAGCAACATAAGAACGAAACAACATTAACCGGGACTTTAATGAGGAATTACTGTATCTTTGTGAAACATATGAATTAACACCATATAAGGAATTACAGCTACTTACTGATATCACGCTTTAAAGTCTGAAACCAGACACAGGGAGAAACAGGTTTTCTCCTAGACAGGAGGGAAGGCAGTTATCTCCCTGCCTCTAATGTAAATTAAGCATTGGAAAACCAACACAAAGGAAGCTGCATTTGCGTGCAGGTCAACAGGAAAAGCCAGGTTGACCTGGGGGGGGAAGTGGGGAGGAGAGAGAATGTGAAATTAGCATGGGATGACACTGGAAACTAAAACCATAATGGGGGTTGTCTAGCCTCTGGGGTCATAACAATGAGTTTGGAGGAGATTTAAGGAGAAATAAAAAGGCACTTTGTTTTCCATTTCACTGAGGAACATTCCTGGCAGAGGGGAATGATTCGTGAAAGATCTGGAACCTGGTTTGACTGAAAATCACCAAACTTTGCAAAAAGACTTAGAGGATGAGAAAACGGCTTTAGCCAAAAGATTGTACAGTAGCTTGCTAAGTTTATGCTTAGTCTTATTATGCTTTTGTTTTATTCATAATAAACTCTGTTTCCACTACACTTATTCAGTATCACTTACATCTCTACCTTTGTTAATAAACTTTTGTTTTATCATAAGTAGCTCTCAGTGCATTAATATTAAGCAAAGTATGAACTCTTAGTTTAATCAGACAACCTGGCGTTTACAGTGTCTTTTTGGAGATAGTGAATTTGGTAATTTCTGTGAATGTCCAGTGATAGGAGCTGGATACGCCTAGGGAATGCTCTTACAGGAGGCTCAGGAACTAGGGTGCACCAAGTGTTACCTGCAAGGCGAAGTAAGGGCTAGCACAGCTTCGAAGGAGATTGTTTAGGTGGCTAACAGACTGGGGTGACAGAGAGCCGTCATCCAGTTTAGCTCCACAAGTCTCTCTTTTGCTAAGGCAAAGGGGTAAGAGGGTTGTTCATAGTTCTGGGTGCCCTGAGAAAGTCTCTCAATCATATGCAATACCGCAGTACAGAGTAAAAAAATTCCTGAGCCTTTTGCAAAGTGTGTAACATGCAAAATCCCAGCAGCAACATACTGATAAATCACAAGCACAAGATAAATCAGTTTCAGAATCTTTCAGGAAACAGATTTAGCCAGGCTGGTAAGTATCAAGAATACTCACCCAAAATGAACCCAAACTGCAAATCTTTGGAGAATTACCCATATCTGATAAGTACCCAAACCAGTATTAACAGGACGTTTTTATGGTTATGACTGAATGAGGGCATTTACTGCCCAAATGTGCTAAAAATGTTTTCAATGACCGGATGTCTGTGGTTTATAACAGGGCACACATTGTTGAATGAGCACTCAGAGAGTAAGCACTTTCACAGCCACATTAACTTGTCATGAATAAATTGGTTCAACTTTATGGCACTAGTGAGAGTATGTTACATGCTAGATTAGACACCCAAACAGCATGGTGATGAGTGTCAAGCTGTCTGGAGTGGCTAAAGAGTATGAGGACCAACTTCAGGGAAGGGTTTAAGAAGCAGGGCACAAATCCCAAACTTGTTGTGAGTTCTATACTTAGATTTCATCAACCAAGTACCAAGTTTTAACTCCTCAGGCACTATAACAACCTAACCATGGAGTCACAGACAGTCCCCTTGGGTACTCCAATCTATCTTGGCACCCAGGCAAGCTTTCCTTTGCGATAGATGGTCCCTTACACCAAAAATCACAACAATATTCAGGTTACCACCACTCCCAAAGGACCGGTCACTTACCCCAGGTCTGTAGCCAATCCTATAAAAAACCATCTAAGATGTATTAACTAAGAAAAGGAAATAACTCTTATTGACAAGGTTAAAGCAGGTAAACAGACACACACAAATGAGTGACAGTCTTAGTTCCAAAAGGTGATAGAAGCTGCTGTAATATGCAAGCTCTATCTGTCCTTTAGGGCTAACCCAGGCTAAACTGGCTGGGGATCATTTGCTTGTGCTTAGAAATCTTGCTCTCCCAAGGTCCAAGCAGCGAAGAGACCCTCACTATAAAAAGACAAAAAGTGGGGGAATGTAGTAGGAAGAGAGCTCCAGTGGTCATTGGGCGGTTTGCTCGAGGTCTGTGGGGTCGGCTGTCTGCACAGAGCTGAAGCAGCACACAGGGATAACACACTCACGCAGCCGAACACCTAACCACACAGCCTACAGACCTTGGCATGAGCTGGCACCTGGTCTGCCAGTGTCACAATGGGCTCACAAGAAACATCAGGATAGATTAAACAAGTTCTTTTGACAATGTTTCCCTCTGAGTCTGGTGCTGCTTTCATTGAAGTCAGTGGAAAATTCATATAATAAGCCCTTTATGAGCAAACACCTTATCTGTATGCTTCTGTTGGAATTTCTGTGCTCCCTATTCATCTTCATTTGTAATTGTTGGTATTTGTTTGATGTTTGGCTTTTATAATGCAAACTTCCCTGGCAGAATTGGTTTAGCCCAATTACAAGACAATACAGATGTTGTTAATTTATTCAGTAATCAATATACAAGTGCCATGGGCTCAGATTTCCCCTTTATTATGGGCATCAAGAAATGGGGCATGTAAAATCTCCAAACATTTCATTTTTTTCTGTACATTGTTAAAAATCTTCGATTCATGTACTCTTATGATGGGTATGCACTTTCCCAAGGGACTCTTGTGGCAGCAAAGCACTGCCAGGTAGTCATGGCCTTGTCCTCTATGCCAGTCATCTGAATGATGATGGCATAGGCTTTCCTTCCTACAGTGGCTCTCTGACACTTAAGGATCCCCTCCACATGGGAGATCCTCCTGGGCTGGATATCGCCAGGACTCTTGGCTGCAAGGCTTCTCTCTGTTCTTCCCTCTACTGCTCACTTTGTCTCTTTCCACAGCCACACACACAGGGCCTGAGTTTAATCTCACACTGATGTGAATCAGGCCCTCAGAATTTTTAATCATACTGTGTAGGAGCTAATGAGAGCCCTTTGGTCTGGCTACCTGGATGAGTCACCAGAATAGCTCTGCATCTCCACGCAGGGTTCTAAAGCCTGACACCCTGGTGTTATTTCACTTTTCTTTTTAAATTAGTCCATTCTCCCAAGAACCAGACTCTATTACATGTTTCAAAATGATAAAATTCTTCTCTTAGATTAAAATTAGTCATGACACGAGTTTGGAATCCCAGAGAAACTTCCCTCAAAGAGGCTATCACTTGCCTTGGACAAAATGAGAGCCAGTAAGAAACAGAGGATGCACCAGACCATGGTTTTTTACAGCACCTAGGATCCAGAGGGTCCAGATTCATGACTGGGGCTACTAGGTGTTACCACAATACAAATAACTGAACTAGCATCTAACTAAGGAGAAGACCATGTATCTTGATACCCAATTCACCACTGGAGACAAGTTCCTCATCACATTTAGCATCATTCTCAGAAGTATTGTCTAATGTGCCAAGATTCCGAGAAATAGGTTGTACCACTGTTCAATGGTTAATAAAACAAGTGTTCTTGCTTTCAGATTAATATGAAAAAATACTTGTAATTCAAGAAAACCGCTGTGTAATTCGAATATTTGGAATATTAGGCTGCATAGATCAATAGTAGCTTCTGACAGAAAATGAGAGCCCTGCACTGTAGAGCAACTTGCTCTGCTAAATGATGAGGGATGAGAACAATGTGTGTATTGCTTGTCCAATGTACGGTATACAGGGAATACTTCCAAATTAGCTTGATGCTTATATTCTGAGGTGATCAGGACAGATTTTGCATAAGCAGACTTTCAGAGTAAAATGTAATGGACAAAGTCTTTAGTGTATTCAGTTACACGCCTCTGAAGTTACATCAGTTATTCAAAGATTGATCAGCTGGTAGCAGTTTAAAGCTATAGCCTGTGGGGATCACACATTTGAATTTGGTGAGAATAAACGAAATGTTTAATGAGTAACATCTTAAACACAGGTGATGGTGTAAGATCTTCCTAACTAAATGTCTGGTTCCTTCTCAGTATCCCTTTGAAAAGGGATCCCCATTTACCATAGCAAAGTGATTTATCCCTGATGCATACATTTTAATATTGTAAATACATGACCACTGTACTTCTGCAAAAGTCCTTTCTGATCTGGAAGTGATGACATATTCAAAAGTAAAACACACAACACCATGAAAACATCTGTATAAAGTAAAATTCAACATCTGTTCTATATCATATGCTATCCACAGCAAAGCAAAAGCAGCTTCTGTTAGGTATCTAATCATTCTATATTTTGTATACTTAGGTATCTAACCAGCTGCTTTTAATAGGTGTGTAACATTTTACTAGTAGTATTATCAAAATCATATAAACTTGTCCCTGGGTTGCAATAAGAAGAGAGAGCGCAAGCTCACATTACTTAATGTTTGTCATGTGCTTGGAAGATGTGAAGTGCTAGGTTTCCTCATTATTAAGGCACCTACAATTTCAATAGAAAGTCCCCAAACCCCCAGGTCTATCAGTTGTGCTGGCTGGCATAGACATAAAACAACTTTACAATGTGTACGGCCAAATTAATCTCCACATAAATGGGCACAATTGTTATTATTTGTACCATGGGTGATCCAACCGTGATCAGGCTTGCATTGTGCTAGGCACCATGTAGACAAAATAGTAAGGAACACTCCCTCCCTAAGAACTGAGTTTCCTTATACCACAACCACATATGGCCCAATATCTACATGTATTTTAATCTCTTCACTGATGTGAATTCTTGCAGCAATAATTAATACTAATACAGACTTGTCTAGTAACTCTGATCTTTTTATCCCTATAGCACCCAGAGGGAAACTGAGGCATAGAAATTAAGGGCAATATCCTGCTTTGTTCCTAAGTGACTTGCCCTAAAAAACTACAGAAGGTGTCACTATCAGAGCTGGGATTCAAATCTACCATTACCTGCCTCCTAGTCTTATGCTTAGAACACCTTCATGTCTCTGTAGGTCTTGTGGGTCAGGTGCTGGTAACTGGTAGCATGTATTGGATTGTTTCATTGGAATGTATCTCAGCAATTCACTTGATTTTAGTGAACAAACCTATTTTAGGATTTCCTCCTTTTGTTTGCTACTCTTTATTATAGAAGGCTGTGCACCTTAATACACAGAACCAATATTATGAAACCCCTCCTTTGGCATCTCTCAAAATCACTTTCTAATGAACTGACAGCTCTGGAACAAAAGATTTAGCACAATATAATACACAGGGTGCTTGATTCAGCCATGAGAACAGAATACCCCTACAGACGGGTCAAACCCACTGCAACATATAATGGAATCAATAAAGGCAGAATTATAGCAGAGGATATGAACAAAGAATTGCTGAGGTATGTGTGTTTTGTTTTTAATGGCAAACTGAGGCTACTGAAGATAAATACACTGCTTGTTAAGGTACCTCTTTCTCTGTATAAGGGTATGCAGTAGAATCCTGTTAATTGGCATGTAGTTTAAATGAGACCCTTGCTTAACTGGAACACTGACCTGAGAACTGACTTTCAACAAATGGTTTCAAATGATGCTCTGCTCTGGGTAATTCACACAGTGATTACTCATACAGGCCTGGAGTGGTATAGAGTGTGACTTCAGAGGTGCTAAGAGGTAGCTGTATCTTTTACATTACTGACTGTGGTGTTCTGATTAGTTTTCACACTGAATCTCATCTAACTTATTATGCTGGAGCTAGGCTCCAAAGCAAGTTACTCTTAGCGCTTGTGTACATTGGAAAATTGACTGGCATAGCTACAGTAGAACAATTATACCATTACAGCTCTGCTGGTCATGTGTAGACAAGTTCTTAGGTGGTTATATCGACACTACCAGCACTGCAGGACACACTACAGCAACCAAAGGGTTTTTTCTGTTGCTGTAGTAAACCCACCCCCTTCAGATGTAGTAGCTAGATCCAAGGAAGAATCAGGGCTTAGGTCAGCTTAACTCCACCTCTCAGAAGTGGGAATTTTTGACACCCCCGGAGCAACATAACTAGGTCAACCGAAGTTTTAGATGTAGGCCAGGCCTCAGATCACCAGACAAAGTAAAAATCCTTGTAGCAGTTGCTTCTTCCACTGCACTGCTGTATTAACCAACTATGGAGGGGAAAACTCCTGACATACTAATCAACCGTCCCTTGGTTTAGGCCTTGTCTATACTAGAAATGTTAACTGGTAAACTCCCCCAGCACAGGTGCAACTTATACTGGCTCAAGAGTGCTTTTGCCGATTTAGCTTACACCACTTACTAGAGTGACCATATTTCCCTATGCTGAATATGGGACACCTGGTAAAATTACTCGTATTCAAGTGAGTTCCACAGCAATCAATCAGAACTATGCAGTACAAACGTTCAAATTAACATCAAGTTGACTGAGCCCCTGTTAAAAAGAAATGCTGCGTTAAAAAGAAATACCCGCTACAGCATGGGCAGGAAGGGGTTAAGCCCTCAGGATGCACTGTACACCAGGGCCCAAGGACCCTGACTGCAGGGGCTTCAGAACCAGCCAGAGAGGTGGCTCAGCAGGGGAGGGTGCCTAGGGGACGAAGCAGCCTGTGCTCCCTGGAAGTGGGAGACACCCCTGAATCCCTGGAGGCATGCAGCCAGATCTTCTCGAGCCAGGAGGAAGGGAGCCAGTCGCAGCGGCCGGTACGCGGTGGAGGAGAAAAAGAAGAGCAGGTTCGCGATAAGCAGCTTTTTTGGGGGGAAGGAGTTTTTTCGGTGTGGGCTCTTTGGGCAGGGAGGGTAAGGGCTGCATGCATGCATGCCTAGATGCGGAATAGCGCATTGATGTGGTCTATCACATCGCGGTAATCAGCCACTGTAATCTCTTCGAAAATCTCAGCCAGAGCATGGACAATGCACTTGCGCAGGTTTATTGGGAGAGTCGCTGTGGTCCTTGTCCCAGTCAGGCTAATGTGTCCGCACCACTGTGCCGCGAGGGGCGGAGGGACCATTGCTGCACACAGGCAAGCTGCATATGGGCCAGGGCGGAAGCTGCATTGCAGTAGAAGACCCTCCCTTGCTTCCCCGGTCACCCTCAGCAGCGAGATATATTCCAGGACGAACTCCTGTGGAAAATGTGGGGACAGTGTTCAGTGTAGGTGCCCCCTGCAGCTGTTGGCTCTCCCCAAGGCACAGAAACCCGCCGGACAGTACATCAGTGAAACAATCAGTCCCCCTTGACCCTGTGCTTACTCACCATTTTGGGGCTCCCGTAGGTTCTGTGCGCTCTGTTTGGGACGGGAAAATTGTGCTGTTGTGTAGACTGTGCGCCCTCCTTAAGTGTGGGGGAATCATTGCTCTGTCTGGCATAAAACAATGCTTCCTCTGTTCAATGTTGCATTTTGCCTTCACAGATGCAACTTTGAGATCTCAGCCGTCCGTCTTATCACCGGCTGAGAGACTCCAAAGACTGAGTAAGAGGCCCAGAAGAACCAAAGACGACATGCTGCAGGAAGTTATGAGTCAATCTCTTAAAGAGAATCAAAAAGCTCAGGACGGGAGGGAGAGAGGGAAAGCAGGAAAACTCAGAGGACCAGCGGGAAAGCACAAAGGAACTGATTAGCATCATGGCGCACCAAGCAGACTCTATCCAGGCGCTCGTCGCCATGCAGGCGGAGCAGTACCGTGCCCGCCCCTCTCCCCCTGCAGCCATTGTACGCAAACTCTTTGCCTTGTGCCCCCATGTCACCTCCTGCCCACTTCCCCCAACATCCAGGTTCTTATCGCCCACACCAGCTGCCTCCAACACCTGTAGCTTCACCACCCAGCACTAGAAACTATGACCTTTACCCACTGCACTCAACCCCCATCCCGAATTATAGACATCCTGAAGTGCAGCACTCACTGCACAGCACTCCAGACAGGAAGGCCGAGTATGAGAGCAGGACATACCATAACCTGTGATTGAACCGTTCCCCACACCACCCACCACCCCCTTGCCCTTTCCGTTTCACAAGCAGTTGTGTTTCTTTTTAATACATGTGTTTTCTCTTAACTAAATGGATTCTTTGGATTTGAAAACAGTCTTTATTATTGCATAAAGTAAAAGAAACCTTAGCCCATTAAACAAACAGGCAACGCAAGTCATCTTAGCAAACACAAATCATCTTAGCAAAGACAGATTCCTAATAACATTGGAACCACTTCACTTCAGGGCCGTGCAGGGCAGCAGACATTACTGGTGGTTTTCAGCCTCAAATCACTCCCTCAAGGCATCCCTACTGCTTGCAGCCCCACGCTGGGCCCCTCTAATAGCCCTGCTCTCTGGCTGTGCAAATTCAGCCTCCAGGAGTTGAACCTTGGAGGTCCATGCCTGAGTGAACATTTCACCCTTCCCCATACAAATATTATGGAGGGTACAGCACGCGGATATAACCGCGGGGATGCTGTGTTCGGCCAAGTCCAGCTTCCCATATAGAGATCACCAGCAGCCCTTCAAACGGCCAAAAGCACACTCCACACTCAGTGCTGGTTTCCCGAGCCCAAAAGCAGCGTTCCACAGTGCACAGCATGTCCGTGAATGCCACAAGCAAGTTTGTGTCGTATGAGTTACGTGACTCGAGATCATCGTCGGACTCCTCGCTGTCACTTTGGATCTTAAGGAATAGCTCAACTGCCAAATGTGACATGCTGGCGAGACTCGTCAGTATTTTCCTCAACAGTTCGGGGTCCATTTCCTGCGGACCGAAACGGAATACAGATCGCGCTGCAAAGAAACCGTTGAAAGATGGCGCCAAACGTGGACAGAAACACAGGGATTGCTGGGATGCGAAGTGATGCATCACGGGGTGTTGGGACAAGACCCAGAATACCCCACGCCCCCTTCCCACAACCCACGGCGCCAGAATGGGAAGAGGTGTTCTGTGGGATACCTGCCCATAATGCACCGCTCCCAATGCCGCTGCTAGTTCTGCAAATGTGGCCACGACAGTGCGCTGGCAGCTGCCAGTGTGGACAGACTGGAGCGCTTTCCCTACTCAGCTGTACAAAGACGGGTTTAACTCACAGCGCTGTACATCTGCAAGTGTAGCCATAGCCTAAATTAATAAATCCTGCACAGCGGGGTTTCCTGAATGAGTATATTTTGTGTGTCCCTAAGCTAGAGTGTGTCTGTCTGCCCATGCTGGGAAGCATGCTCCCAGCTGCTGTGCAGATATGCCCTCTTAGTTCACCCAGCTCCCCTTCCTTTTCTAGGTCCAAGTGGTGTCCTATAATGGTTTAGCATTTCCTTTGTTTGCTCTCTTCTCAGGTGTGGCAAAACAGCTACACCAGCAGGGTTGGGGAGGAGGCAGTGTCACCTTTTCCCAGCTATAAACCTGGCTATTCTGTTTCAGCATTTGTTGGAGTGCTCCTTATTTAGGCCATTTTTTTCCATCTTTCCTGCTTGGTTCCCTTCACAATCCCTTTTGATCAAACTCCATAACAAGTAACCCATCATAAACACACACAGGCATGCACCATGGTCAGACAAAATAATATTGGTATTTCCCAGTTCATCACAGATGTCCTCAAATGCAGTGCTGCTTGTTTCAATTTTCTTCTCATTGGTTTATTACGTGAGAAATACCAGGTTGTCCTGATTTCCCTCTTTTGGCTAGAGACCTCTGCAAGATCTTTGGAGGACCTAGATTACAGCACCATGTTGAAACAGATCTTTAACGGCCCACAGCTGGGCAGACAGTTACTGACTGGTACCAGTGAAAATTTGGAAAACAATATGCTTAATGCACAGTAATTTATTTGAGAAAGAATCACACAAGCAGTAAAGGTTACATAACACACACTCCTTAATAAGCCTCAATTCCCTAAGCATGAACCCTCAGTAATTATGTTGGCCTTATACAGTATCCTGTTTAGCAAACAAACAGGTATAGCTATCCGTTCTAGATGGAGACTTCTCTTCTTTCCCCTTCAGGTACTTGGTCTGTCAAGTGTCCCCCGAAGCAGGGTCTATGTCACCTGAGGCCCTCTGGTTCTAAAGTCCCACAAACGTCCCTCGAAGCAGGGTCTAAGTTACCCCGAGGACTTCTGTCTCACAGTCTTGAACCTCTTCAGATGTTCATTGGGGAACTAACTAATTTACTTTCCTTTGAGAACAAAAACGTATAAATGCTAAGCAGTCACGTGTCCCAGAAATATGCCCTGTGGGCGTTCATTACTGATTTTCTCTAATTAATATTTTAGAAGGGACTGCAAAGCAGACACAGACCAAAGCTCAGTCAACGTTTACCCTCTCATCAATCATTCACTTACGCTCTTAGCGTGATGCCATCCAGAGGTCAGCCTGTACCAAGCCCACTGATCGCATGATTTTACGTCTTCTTTACTTTGGTGAGCTGGTTCCCCCAAAGTTTGATGTTGAAACATACATACAGATCAAGCCTATATTAACCATTCAAATGCAGTTTCAGCATTTCCAGTAATTTTCCACATCATTTATCTAATGCTAAGAAAATCCTGCTCCCAGAATCCTCTAGCAAATTCAGGTATACCAAGCCACACCAAACTCATGCTTACCACATTCATTCATATCAGTCACAGCAATTCATAATAATTTGGCACCATCCCAACACACCACAGATTACCTGAGCAGTAAGAAAAGCTCTCCAACCCAAAGAGGAAAATCAAGATCTGATCTTCCTAATATAAAAAACAAAAAGAAAACAACATTTAAAAAAATACCTTCAGCTCCGTCTACACTTGGGATTTGCCATCGCTGTTAGTACAGATGGGCCATCACTGCTGTGTACTTTAGATCTGCTCTCAGCAGGGTTACTGGACACAAATTTTAAAATAGTGCCAGCAGCCAGTGGTCCATCAATACCAGTGCATCCAATATAGATGAACCAGTCAAAAATGTTTAATTTCCCCAGTGGAAACAAAGCCTTTAAGGTTGTCTTATTCCTAATTGAGAAACAAAAAAAGAGCACTTTGCTTTGCCATTCACCGTTAATGCTACAGCACTCTATTTCAGCAGGTCATCAAACTCCATGGAGATACATTAGAAATGAAAAATATTAAGTTCTCAAGAAAAAACTCACTGAAAAGTAGACAACTGTAAAGCTGTTCTAACATAAAATCTATTTTTTACAAAGTTATATGGTCACAAAATCCTAGTTTAGCTAATCAATCTGCTGATTGTGAACTGTTGATATTAATGTAAGAATGACCGCACTGGGTCAGACCAAGGGTCCATCTTGCCCAGTAATCCGTTTCCGACAGTGGCTAATGCCAGATGCTTCAAAGGGAATTACCAGAACAGGGCAATTATCAAGTGATCTCTCACCTGTCATCCAGTCCTAGCATTTGGCTTATTTATTTGGAAGTGTTTGTAATGAACCCATTTTTTGCGAAAAATCTCTCTAAAGTTTTATATAAAATGTTATCAAAATGGTTATCAGAATTTTTCATTTACTAAATCTAAACTAAGAAATTACAGTTGTGGATATATTTCAGTAAATGGAAAATTCTGACAAACATTTTTATAACATTTGCCAAAAAATGGAAAGAAATAAAGCAATGTTTTTTTTCCTCAAAAAAAAAAAAAATCTTTTCTGGAAAAGGCCCCTTTTCAATGAAAAAATCTTTTTGTTCAACAAATATTAATCAGCTCCACAGATCATTTAATGGACTATTAAATGAACTGAAAATATTGTAAAAATATAATTTACCTTAAAACAACTTGAAACTGTCCGATTTTCTCCAGTCTAACCAGTCTTTAAGATGGTGACTTCCTGTCTCATTAATGACTTTTTTCAAAATTGTATTTTATGCCCTTCAGTTGTGCTGGTGACTAACTCCTGTTTGTAATTAGTTTTTACGACATAGATTGTAACCTCTTTGGGGCAGGGACCATTATTTCGTTCTGGGTTTGCACTGTGCCTAGCACAATAGGGTCTGGTCTGTGACCAGGTCTCCTATCTGCTACTGCAATACAAATAAAACAAGAATTAATTAGATGTAATATTTTGTCACAGCCTTACATTAATTGTTCAGCATGGTGTACCAGCTAAGCGCACTTTATTGGGCTAAGAATAAAATGGTCTCTAACAGCACTGGTGTTATGCTGGTTTACTGGGCTCTCCAGCTCCATAGGTCTCACGGGGCCAGGAAAACCATCAAAAGGTATCTGTGAAGTGCCTCCGCTCAACCCACCAACCAGTAGCACAGCCAGGTCCAGAGCGCAGGGGGAGCAGCGCTATAAAAGGCGCCTCCCCCTGTACTCACCTGGCGGCGCTCCGGGTCTTCGGCGGCACTTCGGCGGCTCACTCTGGGTCTTTGGTGGTACCCCACGCCAAAATGCCGCCGAAGACCCGGAGCACCACCGGGTAAGTGCAAGAAGCGGCGCTTAAAAATAAGCGGCGCCTTTTTTTAGTGCTGCTAAAAAAAGGCGCCGCTTCTGCTCAAGGGGGAGCGGCCGCTCCCCCTGCTCCCCCCCCCGGCTATGCTACTGCCACCAACCACAACTGAGGGGCACGTGGCAACCAGTCCCTCGAGGGTATTGCTAAGGTAGGCCCTAGACATGTGTTGTGCTTCACTAACATCCCTTTAGCTGGTAGGGACCTATGGCTGACTGACAATTGGAGAAAGATTGAACAAGCTGCATAGGCAAACATAGATCCCTCCTGACAGTTCCGAAACTGAGCCATCAGCTACGGAGCGGAGAGGGGCCATGTGGACTAAAGAAGCCTTATCCATGGTGACAGGATGGGCAGATCAGAGGAGAGAGCTCTAGGGTTGGAGTAACTATGGGACCCTGGCAAAGGCGTTGGGATGGAAGGGTCAGGATCTATATAGGATTGCTCAGGGGAAGGAGTAGCTGTCACTGCCACACTCTTCCCCAAATTGCACCACACTACTAGACCACAGATCAGATATAGGTCCCCTCTTCCTCTCCCAGCACAGGGGTTCTGTCCTTTGGATCTGTCAGACCAAATATGTTAGTCCACCACGAACCTTTCCTGACATTCATCCTAAATCATACCCTTTACTGGATTTCATCTCTTTGTTCTTAGCCATATCTATCCCCTTGTAATACCTTAATTGTTAATTCCTCTCCCTACTTTAGGGAATTTTCCCTAGCTACATTTACATTGTGCTACACATCCTTTCAAGTTTAGTTTTTGTATTTAAAGAGCCTCAAGAAAAGGCCTTAAAATTCAACACCATTGTAATGTTTTGTCTGATCTTCACAAGTTTTTACTTGTTACTCTTTACTTGTCACTCAGATGTGATTAAATTCATTATTGGCTTATGATTATTTCCCAATAGCCTCTCCCCCTGACTTCTCAAAACACTAACACAGGAGGCAGCAGGTTGGGTGGTTGCTGTTCATTTTGTATTGCTGTGGTATCCAAAGGCCTTACTGCAGTAAGTGCTGTGCAGGTTTGTGCTCTCACTCCAGCTCCTAGTGGACAAGTGTCCATATTACCAAATGCCCTCTTACTGCAGGCCAAACATGGATGGTCATCGAGAATGTCCACTTCAGGTCCCTCCAGGTCAGGATAGAGACACACTGATAAGGCAATGTCTGCAAGGTTGCAATGTCCATAATGAGCCTGCACTTTGGCAGAACAGAGGACTTTAATTACTAGACCTGCTAAGTTGGTACCTTTAACTAGCACTAAATTCATCAATTTAAAAACAAAACTGTATATTCACATGCTGCACCATGAGTTTTGGGCCACACTATCTGGGCCAAACCTCACACTTTATCCCTCACACTCTGACATTAAATAGCTGTGAAACAGCAATGTACTGGACTGGTCACTGCATTAGAGTGATGAGCCCTAACAGTGTTAAACAGGTATACAAGAAGTACTCCTGAAAATCTGCCTTGTGGGTAAATCCTGCTCCAGTTTAAAGAGACACTTGCTGTAGCAGTACTGAACACGGAAATTTGAAAATGAAGTGCTACACTTGTCTTTATTTGCATGCTAATCCCCAGAGTGCTTTTCCATCTCACAGTTACTCCACAGCTCATAGCTATTTGCAGAGGTGAAAGTAAGCTGGTACACCCCGGTACGGCATACCGGCGCGGACCGGCTTCCCCAGGCGGCAATTTAAAGGGCCCAGGGCTCCCAGCAGTTGCTGGAGCCCCTGGCCCTTTAAATAGCCACCGGAGCCCCGCCGCCGCCTCCCCAGGGCTCCGGCAGCTGCACTCAGGTGCTATTTAACGGGTCCGGGGCTCCCGCTGCCTATACCACCCCGGGCCCTCTAAATAGCCTCTGGAGCCCCGCTGTCACTACCCTAGGGCTCTGGGGACGATTTAAAGGGCCCCAGAAGGTAGCGGCAGCCGGAGCCCCGGGGCCCTTTAAATCGCTGCCTGAGCCCTGCTGCTGGAGTCCCGGGCGTTGCAGCGGCAGCTGGGACCCCCGGGGC
This sequence comes from Macrochelys suwanniensis, assembly GCA_033296515.1. NCBI lineage: Eukaryota > Metazoa > Chordata > Testudines > Chelydridae > Macrochelys > Macrochelys suwanniensis. Next base: position 17,346,270 of record CM065776.1, on the reverse strand, counting down.
TCCGTCAGCAATTTAAAGGGCCTGGGGCGCCGCTGCAGTAGTGGCAGCTAGAGCCCCGGGCCCTTTAAATCACCCCCAAACCCCAGGGCTCCCAGCCACCTCTGCAGCTGGGAGCTCAGGTGGTGATTTAAAGGGCCCGGAGCTCCCAGCTGCTGCTACCACAGCCCTAGCCCCGGGCCCTTTAAATCCTGATGTAAAGGGTCTGGGGATTTAAAGGCTCCACCTCTTCCGGTAGAGGCCATGCCTCTTCCGGTTGAGGGCACGCCCCTCCTCAGGACTCCGGAGTACCGGTAAGTCCTTTAAGTTACTTTCACCCCTGGCTATTTGGTGCCAGAATTCTAGCATCAGAACTAAAGTCCAGGAGCACTGTTCATGTGTGCACGGAATTCTTTCTTGCATGCAAGAATAGTGTTAGATTTTCCTCATTTTTAGCCTTTTTTGAAGATGCATTTTGTATATTTAAAAGTAAGTGGCTGTGGTTCTAAGTCCCTACAAATTAAAGCAGAGTTTTACTGGGGGGGGGGGGGGGGGGGGAATCGAAGAAAACCCTCCCTTAGAGGATTTCACATATAACGTTCAGGGCTCAACAAAAGAACCAAAACAACAACAGTCAGCCAACTGAACACTCATCTCATCCTTGGTGCATGGACTAGATAATCAAACAACCCTAAATAGACACTTCAAAGAGGCTCAATTCCCTGAGTGTTTTGCCCAGATACACAGACACAAATTCCAGTGAGTCCATTCCACTAGAAGACAGCCAGACCCCAATACCATACCGTCTTTTTTGCTTTCTAGAAAAGACACTTCCAGCCCTCTGATTTGGCCCCCAGTGTCTGCAGTTTCCCCTCTCATAAGAATGGCCATAATGGGTGAAACCAAAGGTCCATCTAGCCCAGTATCCTGTCTTCCGACAGTGGCCAACGCCAGGTGCCCCAGAGGGAATGAACAGAATAGGTAATTATCAAGTGATCCACCCCGTTGCCCATTCCCATTCTCTCTCAATTCCTTTGCTTTCCTGAAGCTCTCCTGGACCAGCATCTACTTCACTTTATTCAATGGCTAAAGCAGCCTGAAACAGCCATGGATAAGGGGTGCTCTGTGAGAGCACTGCCTAAACAAGCCAGGGAGAGAGAGGGAGCTTTCTCTTCCTTGCTTTAGCAGAGGATGGATAGCGCTGCTCCCTTCCCATCCTGCCTTCTCTAATGACACTGTGGTGGGGGGTATTAAGTGGAGTGGGGTCAAGTCTATAATTACAGGTAGGGAGCCTGATAATACCTTCTCCAGCAATCTCTAAGAGAAGTGTGCTTTTGTGTTCAAGTTCTACGAGTTTTTAATTAAGAGAATTTGCTTGGCTAAATCAGGTCCGTGTAGTCTCTTGTCAATGGCAGAATTTAATTAGGCTGTGGTAGGTGCTGACTGTGTTGGGAAAGACTAAGGTTTGGGGAGTGGATAGCTGCTGTTACAAGACAGAGGAAAAGAAACAGAATGTCAGTTTTTCTGACAGGATACAAGGGTCAATGGGCCAAACTCATCCCTGGTGCAATCCCACTGGAGGCAATGGTATCATACCATGCATGTGAATGGGCATATATATTAGTGACAGGGTGAATTTGGCCCAATATGTCAGAGATGAACACTGACATACAGAATAATCAAACTGTGAGCAGGGCAAGATAGAGGGGCTTTTGGCGGGGGAAGCCATTTGAAGTACACCCACATGCATACAATTCCAAAAGCACACTCCATTGGCCTAACTCTGTTCCCATTACTGTACAGCCAATGGCAAAGCACTCAAACACACCCATAATACTGTATTCTGATCAACCCATCTATTGGGGATACTTTCATGACTGAAATCAGTCTCGTCACACTGCATAGGGATTAGATCAGATGAATTCCAAACAAGTCAGTCGTTACTCGAATTCCAATGCTGCTTCCCACAACACTATTGAGATCGGTGCTCTGGATAGATCAGCTGTGGGTGGATGAAGGCAAAGGGATGTTCCCCCAACTCCATGAAGTGGCAGGGAAGCGGCTTTGGATGGGCTGCTACCACCATGCTGACGTAGCCCCTTAAGGGGAGGATCCATCCATCCAGGTCCTCACCACAGAATCTGACTGAATAGGATCCATCAATGAGCAGATTTGGCAGCTCCACCTCCACCCCATACACTGTGCATAGACACACCTGCAAAGCCAATTTTCACATTGCATGAAGGGGGGACTGTATCCTCTCTATACCCCATTTAATTTCTCTCTCACACACACACACACACACACACACACACACACACACATTCCGCTTCCAGGGGGAACTCTACACCCAGAGAAGAAAAGGCAGGATTTCCCCCTTTTCAAAAATGCCCCAAGAGCCCTCTGCTCCCACCTCAGTTGGAACCATTCCCATTGATCAGTGCAAAGGACTGCAATCATGTGGCTGGCGAACAGAGCTCCAGAAGTGTGGCTGAGTGTGTACTGGCCCATCCCACACAGTCCCTGCACGCCCAGGTTCTTCCTCAGTAGGGTTGCCAACCCTCCAGGATTGGCCTGGAGTCTCCAGGAATTAAAGATTATGTCATATGATTAAATCTCCAGGAATACATCCAACCAAAATTGGCAACCCTATCCCTCAGTACTTGGTAGCACACCCCAGATCTAAAAGGCATTGTGAAAAGCCCATGCTCTTCTAATTCTAAGTACACACAAACAACCGCTGCGTGCCAAAAAGAGGAGACCACAGGATATTAAATGTACCTGCAAGCTTCCAATAATGTGCTATAGTAGAAATGATGGAGAGAAACAAGAGACACATGAAAAATGCCTGGTAGAGACCTTTCAAAGTTAATGGCCCTTTTTTACATCCATCCAGCAACTTTCATTTGTTTGTTTTCTTTTTTAAAATAATAACAAAAACATATACTAACAGCACCAAAAAGTATAAGCGTATGAAAAGGAACAAATCGCTTGTTATCCTGGGACTGGTCACCCAGTCCTTTTTCAGTGACAAAAATATATTAGCGTGTTTGTTCAGGGGATGGGAGTAGAAGATTTGTAAAGACTCATAGATTCCAAGCCGGGAAGGGACCATTGTGATCATCTAGTCTGACCTCCTGTATAACACAGGCCAAATAACTTCCCCAAAATAATTCCTAGAGCAGATCTTTTAGAAAAATATCCAATCTTGATTTAAAATAGTCAGCGATGGAGAATCCTCCATGACCCTTGGTAAATTGTTCCAATGGTTGATTAGTCTCACTGTTAAACATTTAACAACTTATTTCCAGTCTGAATTTATCTACCTGTTGTACTTTCTCTGATAGACTGAAGAACCCATTATCAAATATTTGATCCCCATGAAGATACTTGAGATTGTAATCAAGTTACCTCTTAACTTCCTCTTTGTCAAGCTAAACAGACTAAGCTCTTTAAGTCCTTTAATCATTTTCATGGCTCCTTTCTGAACCCTTTCCAACTTATCAACATCCTTCTTGAACTGTGACCACCAGAACTGGACAGAGTAGTCCAGCAGTAATTGCACCAGTGGCAAATACAGAGGTAAAATAACCTCTCTGCTCCATAGGCCAAGATTTTCAATGGTGACTAGCAATTTTTGGGCCATCTTGTCACACACCTTAAAGGAGCCTGATTTTCCAGAAGTGCTGAGCATCTGCCCCTGAAAACACACCCTCTTTAAAGTATTGCAAATTCAGTACTCAAAAATTGAGGCAGCCCAAAAATCACGTGTCACTTGTGACTCCCATAGATTTTTTTTTAAGTATGTATCTTAAATTGTAAATTAGGCTAAAAAAAACATTCCTTATTTCTTTGTGTATCACTCTTTGTCCAGCTGAATGTCTGATAAAAATGGTCTTTAATCTGATCAATTGGGCCCGGAGATTCTGATCAGCGCAATTAGAAAATCCACAATATTCAAACACTAGTAAGAAAACTGATTCAACTTTATTCCAGTTCATGAATGTCCTTAAACTTTAATAATCAAAGGCAGATATGTTTTTTCCATTGAATATTGGGCCTACAGAAGAAAATAGCTGAAATACTAAAATCCTCACACCAATTGTTTAGACATTGGTCTTCAGATCTCTTTATAAAATGTTTTAAAGACAACTGAAATGCATTACTTAAAGCCATATTATTGCTTAAAGCCATAATAAATGTTCAAGGCTAACCTATTAGAACCCAATTTATAATGGAGAAAAATGCATTTGTGAAGTAATTGTGTGCATAGGGTATCATAATATTAACTGCACCATGGAAGTGTTGTTACTGACAACCAATGAGTGTCTCAACTACAAATGACAGGACAGTTTAAACTAACAGTCTTGTACTAAAATACAGAATTAATTAAGGGGAAGTCATCTTTGCCACAGTGGCAAGACTTGAAGGATATAAAATAAAAGTTGCATCAGTTTACTTGACATAACGGTGAAACATACTAATGGGCTGCTCCTGCAGCCACTAACCCAGGTGAGTAACTTTACTCACACAAGTCACCCCAATGAGTTCAATAGCACTTAAGAAGAGAACTGCCATACTAGGTCAGACCAATGATCCATCTAACCCAATATCCTGTGTCGGGCAGTGGCCAGTATCATAGCATCAGGGGAATGTACAGGACAGAGCAGATGCAGTGATCCACCCAGTCTCTACCTCCCAGCTTCTGGCAGTCAGAGGCTTAGGGACACCCAGAGCATGGGTTGCATCCCTGACCATGGTTCCTAACAGCCATTGATGGACCTATCCCTGAACTCATCTAGTTCTTTTTTGAACCCAACTATACTTTTGTACTATTCTCATATGTAGAGTTACTCACATGCACAAGCACTGGCAGGATAGGAGGAGACAGAGGGCCTGATCCAAAGCCCATTGAAGTCAAGGAGGGTCTTTGCATTAAACTCAGTGGGTTTTGGATCAGGCCCTAGATAAGGAAAATTGTGTCTAAATTGTGCCAAACTGCAGTTTACACGTTATTATAAACGTAACTTTTCAGTAGGTAAATGAATCCTTATGAAATAGACACATACTTCTTTATAGCCGTGCAAACCCATTGCAAATTAGCAGAAGAGCTGAGTTGTGATCGTTAATAGGAAGCTTTTTTCTTTTTCTTTAAACACTGTAGAAGGTTTCTTTGTTATGTTTTTAGAGGGGGTTTGTTCTAGTGCAATGGCTCTCAAACTTTTTTACTGGTGACCCCTTTCACATAGTAAGCAACCCCCCCCCTTATAAATTAAGAACACTTTTTTTACATATTTAACACCATTATAAATGCTGGAGGCAAAGTGGGGTTTGGGATGGAGGTTGACAGCTCGCGACCCCCCATGTAAAAACCTCGTGACCCTGTGAGGCGTCCCGACCCCCAGTTTGAGAATCCCTGTTCTAGTGAATTTATTTTAATTAATTAATTTTTCTATTTGTCAGTAAATACAAAAATAACGTTACCTACCATCAGAGTTCCGACACTCAGAAAAAAAAATGCCTGCATCTCACTGGTAAATATATATTCATCATGAGTTACAACTGCATGCTTGAGAGTATACCCCATATTTGCAGAAACCCCACAGATAGTTCATTCTTGTCCTAGGCTCAACAGAAGTTATAAAATTAGTACTCAGATTGCTTCACAGAATTTTGCAGCCTTCAAGTAGCAATCTAGTTAAAACATCAGTTCTTCTGCCAGCCCAAAGACAGTGGAAAAATCAGAGTGCAAAACCAGTCAGTCATTCTTGCAATTATAAGTTTTAAGTGTCTAGGTAGATGTTAAAACCATTAATTTAGGGGTATTAATCTTTAAAACTATATATAATCGTTTTAAAAAGGGACCTTACAAAATGCCAAATCTTATTTACCATATTTGATAGGAGATTTCAGCTGCCGCAGAAACATGTGAATTTCAAACTTTGAGATCTGTGTGGAATTGTGCAGTGATTCCCCAGTGATCCCTTTGAGTCATTATTTCCATAGGATCAGCTTAAGTATCCTTACTAAATAAGTAATAAACAACTTTAATTAAAAAAAAGAGAGTTACAGCCAAATCCTCCTGCTTCCTGCAATAAAACTGTAATCAGTACGTCGCTTTCTGCAAGGCAGGCTCTAAGGAACCTAGGAGCCAAATCAGCAAAAATACTAAACTGTCCAGATGGATACAAACTTTTAAGGAAAAAAAAGGAACTTTTTGAGTTATGAAGAGAGATTGTCATTGGAGTTTCTCCGGCAGCTACATAAGTGTCATGGAAAAGCCTAGGCACTTTGTCCCTGATTCAAAGCACTTAGTCAGTGGGACTACTGCCATGCTTAAAGCTAAGGATGTACATAAGCTACCTTGCTAAATCAGGGCCTTAGGTTCCGATTCTGCTTCCACTGACATTTTACGACTATGAAATCAATGGGAAAATACCCATCGATGTCAGCAGGAGCTGGATCAGATGCTTAGTGGGGACTGTCAGGACTTAGGAGATTTGCTTTATCCCTTGAGATCAGTGTTTCAGTCATGGTGAGCCAGGACCATATTTCAAAGCCATCACCGGTGGCATATGCGAAATGGGTCTCAGTGCAGTTCCTAGCGGACAGGTTTCCACCTCACATTTCAAATGGTTTACTGGCAATCTCAGCAGAATGGCCAAGCACCGAACAGGCATGAATAAAAATGAAGTACCTTGTAAGCAATATCCCCTGGAACAGAGCTGATGCTCGTGGACCGGGTAGTACGTTGACAGACAGACAATTTACCTACTCATGCTATCCCAGCTGTGCAGATGGACTTTGGTTTTCAGTGCTTTCAAGTTAAGGCTAAAGATGCCAGATTGATATGAACAAACCTCCCTGCCTTTTCCTTCTTTTAAAACCTCACAAAATGACCAGCATAAACACATACATTCTAACTGAAAAGCAAAAGGTTTATATAGAAAATGTTTCAGGGAAAATAATGGTTATTCTGAAGGCACAACATTCAGACTGACATCATCAAAGTCGCCTGGGGATAATTAAAATATATTGGAACAGGACATCCAAATCCCATCAAGAGCTTTGGAAAAATCTCAGCCATACTGTAGCAGCAGGCAACTCTGATCCCTTAACAAGGATGCTCAGACACGATTGTGATGGATCCATATAAGTATCTAAATCAGGCCTGCACAACATGCAGCCCGGGGGTCGCATGCAGCCCATGTGGGCTCACTGTGCGGCCCGCCCGGGGTGGGGGGGGGGGGGGGGAGATGGTGAGTAGGTGGGCTCACTGTGCGGCCCGCAGTGGGGGGGTGGTGAGTAGACAAGGGTTGCAGCTGTCTGGAGGTGCCTGCCTTCCTCATTCACATCTCATTCATTCAACAGGGCAATTGAATACAAAGTGTGTGTGTGGGGGGGAGATCTTATTCTACTTCTAGCAAAAAGACATTTTTCTTTTACCTTAATTATACTACCTTAGGGGCCCGCTATAGCATATTACCAAGGTTCAATACAAAGTCGTATAAAAGTTATACAAAAATGCATAATGCAGAGATTTATCTACAACTGCATTGATTGACTGTTGTGTGCAGTAATATAATGACCCCTGGGGGTGTGTGAAGAGGGGTGTGATGGTGGGGCCGAGCGGGGAGGGGGCGGGTCCTATTTTACTGCTGTGATCTGGTCACCCTATGCGTGCTGTTTCTCTCCCCACTCTACAGGCTTCCACACCCCAGCGCTGGGGAAGGAGGGGTTGTTTCCACGGGGCAGGAGGCGCTGGGGGGGGCATGTTTCCACGGGGCCAGCGGGTTTCGGCCCTCAGCTGTTTTCTTTGGAGTAATATGGCCCTCGCCGCTTTATGAGTTGTGCAGGCCTGATCTAAATGCTTCTATTATACCAAATGACCAGGACTGACAAGAAAAGTAGCCCCTCCCCTCATCAGAGATCCAGCTTTAAATACACGTGGGCTAATTTTTTCCTCAGCAACTAACTTCCGCTAGACAAATGTTGCCAGCAGCTGGCAAAACTTTGCTCCTGTATGAATACACTTCACCTGTGGTGCATGCTGTGGGTTAAATGGACTAGCGATTGTGTGCCTTTAGTCTAATTTTCAAGGCAGTGTGCGAGCCACTTTTGATTAATATAAATTTCACTCTGCAATAAGAATTGTGGGCAAAGCTGCTTTTGTGCAAGAGCAGAGTGCTAGTTTCTCTGCAGCTGACAAGTTGATTCTAATAAAGAAAAAAAAAAAGCAATAGTGGAGTGGGGCAAAGAGTTATTAACATTTATACAATGTCTTTCATCCAAGGATCTCCATATACTTTATAAGCCTCAATTAAGCTGCACAACACCCCTGTGAGATAGGTAAGTGCTAAGCTGCCCATTTTACAAATAGGTAAACATGCCAGATTAATTGGGGCTTGTCTATAATGTGGATTTTTGCACCAATGTGACTGCACCAATGCAAATCCCTAATGTAGATGTGGGACAATGTAGAAGGGGAGGAATAGCTCAGTGGTTTGAGCACTGGCCTGCTAAACCCAGGGTTGTGAGTTCAATCCTTGAGGGGGCCATTTAGGGATCTGGGGCAAAAATTGGGGATTGGTCCTGCTTTGAGCAGGGGGTTGGACTAGATGACCTCCTAAGGTCCCTTCCAACCCTGATATTCTATGATTTTATGACTCTATGATTCTATGACACCAGACTAAAAGGTGATTTGCAGCAGTGTGGCTTACTCTAAAAATCAAGATAAGCTGTGCCAGCACTTCTACTCTAGGGGTTTGTACTAATGCACCACCATTGCAAAAAATGCATTTATAGACAAGTCCTACCTGGTTTGCCTAAACACAGTCAGTGAATTAAAGGTGCAGCTATGAAAAGGAGGCGGGTGATCAGACACTCAGTCCCCAAGTCAGACCAGAAAAAGAAAACAATGGGAAAGAGACACACATCAGGAAGGAGAGAGAAAGAAGGTGCTTCAAAAGCATCACCCACTAAGGCTTTGTCTATACTGGAACTTTGTCCGCAACACTTTTGTGTCGTGTGTGTGTGTGTGTGTGTGTGTGTGTGTGTGTGTGTGTGTGTGTGTGTGTGTGTGTGTGTGTGTGTGTGTGTGTGTGTGTGTGTGTGTGTGTGTGATCAACAAAAAGCACCGGTGTGAACAGCACTTCGTCAGCAGGAACGCTCTCTCCTGCCGACAAACAGCAGCTACACTGCGCGCCTTTTAGCAGCACGGCTGTAGCGGCACAGCTGTGTCACAAAAAGGCAGGTAGTGTAGACAAAGCCTAACTCTGATCTCTCACAAAATTTCACACCACGTCTGGGGTGTGCTACTAAAGTTTGCCTTTTTGAAAGCACAAGAGACCAACAAGTTCTGATCCATTTGTTCACTCCTGAAATGACTGACCCTAGATTTATTCATATTAGATAATGGATATTTGTGCCTTATGCGGCTATCCTCTTGCACCTATTCACTTGATACATTCAGACAGGACTGGAAAACTGATCTACTATGAGCTTCCGCAAGAGACGGTAATTTAAAAACAACAAACAACTAACCAGTGCTTTTATGAATAGTCTGCCTGATGACAACCGGAAGTTTAATGTTTTAACCTTTAGCAGTGAATAGCAGCCATCTATCCAGCAATCCGATTAGAGAGCACGGATTCCATTTGCTATAATTAAAAATCTTGTTCAATGTCTTTCACATCATTACCCATTAGGTTGGAAAACGCAGAGTCATTTATGAAAGTGATAATCAGGGTCATTTACAGGAGTGCTCCACAAGTCCCTGCTGTGCAGGGCTGGAACTCCTTCAGAGGAAGATGGCTTTACGCAATAGGCCATTCAGCTTTCTGACTAGGTCAGGTCAGCTTGCCATGCAGCCAGCATCTGTAGTCTTCTACCTATATAACACAGAAAGCTGAAGGTATCCTTTCCTGTAGACAGGGCTCTTACATGCACTGTGGCCTTAAAACAAATCATTGCTTTGCTTTTTAAAAGGCCAAGTTATGTCATTCAGGGTACGTCTTCACTACCCACCGGATCGGCGGGTAGTGATTGATCTATCGGGGATCGATTTATCGTGTCTCGTCTAGACATGATAAATCGATCCCCGAACACACTCCCTGTCGACTCCAGAACTCCACCTCCGTGAGAGGCGGAAGCGGAGTCAACGGGGGAGCAGCAGCAGCAGCAAACTCGCCGTCATCCTCACGGCCAGGTAAGTCGACCTACGATACGCTGACTTCAGCTACGCAAATAGTGTAGCTGAAGTTGCGTATCGTAGGTCGACCCCCTGCCCCCCAGTGTAGACCTGGCCTTGGTATAGCACCCACTGCACATGTTCAGTGCCTGCTTTTGTCTACAGCAACATATGGTTAGTGTGCAAAATTCAGCTCTTTGCACTAAATGTTTACATGATATGTTTTGAAACAGTGCACCACCACATATCCTTACATTACTGACGTGACATATGGAGAATAAGAAACATAGATCAAATGGGGACACTTCAGTGCAACATCCAAATCCCTCAGAAAGTAGTTCATATTGTTCTATGCACAAGTGCTCATCGCTGTACATCAGATAGCAACACCATGGCCTATAGACTGCGCCCTGAAACTATGCAGTTACAGAAAGGAGTGTAAGGGGCATAAGATCTTCCATCCCCACTGTGCACAAAGTACTCCCAGCTGTAGGCAAATGGGTAGGGAAAGGGTGGACCCCTGGCTCGACCCTCCCTACACATTCACCACAGCCAAAACTGGCCAGGCGAGCAGGGAGAGTATGCTACATCCTGAAAAGAGCAGGGGAGAGGTGGGGGCGGAGGGGGAGAGCAAATTGCTCCCCAGAGCAAGGGCAAACCAGGAGGAATTATGACTGAGTCACATTCTCTTCACTGTGCTCCTCCTGGGGAGCTGCAGCTAGACTCTGCCCCCTTCTGCAGGGGTAAGTCTAAAAGCTCAGACTATGCTTGTGGTAGCACCTGAGCCTGAGTAGGGATTTCACCATCCAGTGTGGGATTTGCAGGCTCTATTCAGGGGGCCATATTTGAAGGAGAGTTGTCCACAAGGACATTTGGGAACAATACATTGGAAACCACACCATGACGTCTGAAGAAGGCACGGAGTAATACTTCAGTTCACTTCAGTGCACCCTGGGTAATGACTTAAACAGGACATTTTTATAGAGATCATAACAGCTGCAAAACACCCACTGCATTTTTACTGGGCAGGCCAGAATGATTGCTTTGGAATCAGATCAGATCCAAAGGGACAGCAACACAGAGGCATCTACCAAACCCATTACAATCTCAAATGGCAGATTTATTTTCTTTTTTAATAAAAGAAGGAAAACAAAATGAAATCCCCCAACAATGTGAAAGCATCATTACTGTAATTTAAACTACTCTGACACAAATCCTGCTCACTTTATTATTGCAAATATTCAATGGAAGTCAATGCACGCCTAAAATATTGTGCTGGATATTATAGGAGTGTGAGACCTCTCATAACATAGATAGTAAGAGTAAAGAAAGAAAAAATTATGTAACACGTTTGTTGCCATCATATTGATCACTCTGCTTGTGTGTTATATCCATTCCCGCAACCTTGTGTCTGTCTTGTCTATGCAGACTGTAAACTCTTCAGGGCAGGAACTGTCTACTACTCTGTTCAGTGCCTAGCACAATGAGACCCCACTCTTGGTTGGCCCTTAGGCACTGCCATAATAAACCTGTTAACTACAAATACCAATTGATAGCATTATAACTCCGCATGCTTTCTTCAGGCAGTTCAGTGTTATAATAATATTTTTTCAGAGTATGCCTGAGTTATGGGACATGGTATGAGAAAGAATGTGTGTTAATATGTATAATCACTAGAGATGTGCAGTAATTGGAATTTCCATTTTCTGGATAATACTGTAATTACAAAATTTGTTACAAATTGGTCCAAACACAAAAAGAAATTGAAATTTCAAATTAAACAAACTTCAGTTCAGGTCAATCAAAATGTTTCATTTAAAATTTCGACCTTCTAATTTTTTTTGTAATAAGAGAGCCAAAAGTCCGGGGGGGGGGGGGGGGGGGGGGGGTCTAAAGTTTCCATTTCAAAAATGGAAAAACCGAATATTAGAGAGATAGGGTGGGTGAGGTTACTATCTTTTATTGGACAAATTTCGGTTGGTGAGAGAGACAAACTTTTTAGCTATACAGAGCTCTTCTTCAGGTTTGTGTAGCTAAAAAGCTTCTCTCTCACCAACCGAAGTTTGTCCAATAAAAGATATTACCCCACCAACCTTGTCTCTCTAATATCCTAGGACCAACATGGCTAAAACACTGCATACAAAACTGAGTGTTTCAATCTTAACACTTTTTTTCCATTATTTTTTTCAAAACAAAATTTCGTCAAAATTGACATGGCCTCATGGGACGTTTCATTTTTGATTAAACACAATTTTTCAGTAGAAAAACATTCCTTTGGAAAAATTTTGACCTGTTCGAATAGTCATCATTCAAAGACCGTCATAGCCATTTAAAATATTTAATAGCTTACTTTTACATATAGGATAATGTCTGGTCCAGGAATAAGAGTAAATTGCTGTTCACCACATATGAAAAACTCTGCTCAGGTTTTTGATTAAAGAAAACGAAAAACACACTAAACAGACACAAACACATAAATGACATGTAAAAATGGAACATACGATATTTTCCTTACTTTTCTTTGTAAAAAAAACAACAAAACAGTACATACTGTAGGTGCATTTTGACTCGCATGGAGCAATGTTATAACTAATTGTCCATTGCTCTTGAGTATATACACACACACAATTTTTCCATACATCAACCAAATGATTATTATTAATTGAGTGCTACTGTGTTATAAGAAAACACCCCAAACTAGCACAATGGAATCCTGTTCTAGGTAACACACACACACACACACACACACACACACACACACACACACACACACACACACACACACACACACACACACACACACACACACACACACACACACACACACACACAGTGAGACAGTCCTTACCCCAAGGAACTTACAGTCTAAATAGACAAGACAGACAAAGAGTCCCCCCACTTTACAGATGGGAACTGAGGCACTGACTTTAAAGGTACATCTACATTTATAATGGTGTGTAGTGTACAGACACTACATGCCCTGCTAGCATGGGTATACATGGCAGTGTAGCTGGTGAGGCACAGCTTAGGTGACTACAGTAGAGTGCCCTACATACCTGAACCCCCAGAGTGCACCTATAAGACTCCCTACATGCACCCTCTAGTGTAGTGTCCCTCTGCCTGCTGGAGCCTTTCTGCACGGAGGTGAAAGGCTCTCCAGCAGTGGGAAAAGGTTATGGCAGCAAGTAAAGGATCTGACAGTTTCTCACCACCAGAGCCTTTCCCAGCTGCTAGAGCCTTTCACTGCAGCATGTAGCTACATGGGTAGTGCCTGTACTACACGTACTATTGTAAGTGTAGACATAGCCCAAGACACTTACCCACAGTCACACAGGACATCTGTGGCAGAGCTAGGAGTTGAATCCAGACTTGCTGAGCATCAGTTCAGTGCCTGAGCTGCAAGACAATGTTTCCTCTCAGGAACTATACAATGTTACATCAATACTTGTATAAAGCTAAGGCCACCATGACATCTGCAGCTTAGGTTTCTTTTCTTTTGTGTATTACCTTTATTGGCATTTTGCTGTAGTTTTCATTTTACATTTCCTCTCTTTATGACTGGATACACTGTAGAAAAAAAGGAAAAACTGACATTTTACAAATGGGCCTGTGAGCAGATGTCCCAAACTTTCCATTTTAAACAAGTCACAGTTGTCTTACATGGACTGCAGCCTGCAAGAGTCAGGAAACTACTGGACAAAGCAATTTGAGTTCATGCAGCTGTGCAAGCAAACCGAGTGGTAACAATGAAATTTTACCGGACTCTGCAATCAAAAAGGATACCAAGGACAGTTTATGCTGTAAGAGGAGAATCTTGTGGACTATGTGAGCTGAGTGACACATTCATTAAAAAAAACAACAACACACACACTATTCAGGTGAACATCTGCATTTTGATCAGACTTTTAGCATTGCATTACCATATGTTTGTCCTGTCTCATGTTTACAGTTATGTCTTTAGACTTGCCTTTCCCACCAGAGCAGGAGGTATTTGCATTAACAACTTCTTAAGCATCTCTGTATCGGAGAAATGTGGCATCTGACTTTCAATTATATTTTCTCACACTATAGCTTTGCATCAATAGAGTTGCATTAATATTCTTTTGCTTTTTATACCAGCACGTCCTCTTAATAACTGGGAATTGTTACTGCCTTTCTTCACGTCATAAAGTTGTTTATGTACAATATCATTTCCTCTCACCATCACATTACATTCTTTCTGCTTGCAAATAAGAAGTGTATAGTAAACAACACCACCACATTCCCAGACTACTTCTCACATGGATATAGATATACAAGTTGTATCATTTTTCTGACACCACAGAATTCTGACCAGACTCTCTCACTGATGTTGTTTGTCTTCCCTCATTTTATAAGAGCCACTGTCCCCAGACTTTCATCCATGTTTCCTTGCCACGAACACTGATTGGGCATTTTGATGTAGTTTTTGTTTTACATTATAGTGCTTATGCCAGCAACTTGGTGATTGATGCCCCATTTATTCACAGAAATGATACAGCCTGGGGAATGACAATGCAACTTCCCCCAAACCACCTCACCAATGTGTTTCAACCCTGCTCTAAAGGGAACAGTTCTAGGAGTGGGTAAATCATTCATTTTCCTTGCCCAGTCAGGTCCTCCTGTGTCTGTCAATGAAGGTGCCAGTTGTGGTGGTGCTCTTTGTAATGGGGACACTAGTTCACAGCTGGACTAAGACTATCAAGCAGTCAATGGATATTAGAAACTTTCATCAGCTACTAGCCTGGGCTGGACTGAAACTGACCTAAAAGTGAAAGGTTTCAGACCCCATCACCAACCCCAAGGCCTCCAATCCCTTCCACCTTGCTTAATATTGGTAAGCGTTTCTTTCTCCTCGGTCACAGCTACACACAACAAGCCTTCTTTAGGATAGCAAAATGCAGAGATCTCAGCACCAGGGTCTGCATTTGTCAACCACGAACCGTTAAGACATTATGTCAGCATTATGTTTCAATGTCACAATGTACATAACAAATCCTTAAAAACCTAAACAGTACAGGTAAAGAATTCCACACTAAAATAAAATGCTTTCTACGTACAGTCGAACCTGAGAGTTATGAACACCAGAATTACAAACTGACCAGTCAACCACACACACCTCATCTGGAACTAAAAATACGCAATCAGGCAGCAGCAGAGACAAAAAACCCCAAACAAATACAGTACTGTACTGTGTTAAATGTAAGCTACTAAAAAAAATAAAGGTAAAGATAAAAAACGATTTGACACGGTAACTTTTTCTCTGCTTGTTTCATTAAAATTAAGATGGTAAAAGCAGCATTTTTCTTCTGCATAGTAAAGTTTCAAAGCTGTATTAAGTCAATGTTCAGTTGAAAACTTTTGAAAGAACCATAACGTTTTGTTCAGCGTTACAAACGTTTCTGAGTTACAAACAAATTCCATTCCCAAAGTGTACGTAATTCTGAGGTTACACTGTAGTTAAAAGCTGTAAGTCTTAAACTCGATAGACAGGTAAGAAGGCAAAAGAGGGAACCTTGTGAAGAAACCCAAAAGCTTCTCATCCAAAATACAGAGAGAGAGTTAAATGCACATTCTGGCATCACTGACATCATTATGCCTTTCCTTGTATCATAATTTAGTCTCTTTAGATTTGAGTTTCTTTCTCTACATTTTTACACATCAAAGGATTTGAACTGATACTTGTTGGCTGTTCCTGGCATAACAACACTGCCATAGCTTCTATTTTGTCCACACTGCAGCTAGTTGCTAATAGGCTTGTTTTGGGGATACTTGCCTTTCTTTGTTGGGTAAAGCGCTAACTATCCTTTTGCACTGAAAACATTCTCATTTTCTTTTACATCATGGCTGGATCTCCTTTGACTTTATACACCTTTGCCTTCTCTCACTTCTCTTCAGCACATCAGCTCTGATTTTCCTACACTGCCTCAGAATTCCTTTGACTTTTTGCCATAGCCATTGTCACAATGGACTTTGACTAACATTGCAAAGAAGCTTGTGAGGACACTAAACTTTATGAGAAGTAGCCACCACGCATACTCAGAGTCAGCTTCGAACATTAAATAATATTCCAAACCAGAGACAGGTAAGGTTTAGGGGCTAATAAATATGTAATTCATTAAAACACAGCCATTACTGATAGCCCCTGTGTAAGTACTCCTGGGTGGACACTATGTATGTGAGATGGTTCCAAATTCATATTAGCAATATGGAATTGAATTGATATTTATTGTGTATTCACAGTATCCCTTGGAATGTGTTGGCTATACAAAAGTGCACCAGTTTTCAATTACTAAGCAAAAATTACACTACCCCAAGACAGAACTTCTATAACCATAAAACAGACAAGCTGAAGATCCCAAGAAATCCACTAAGGAACTTGTTACACCAAGCTAATTAACTTGGAAAGTGCTTATCCAGCACAGTGCTGGACACCAGTACAGAACTATAAGACAGATGGCTGGACAGGTGTTAGACTGTTGTGTCTGTGTTATAGTCTTCTTATAGGTCCTGATTCAGTAAAGCACCAGAGCACATGCTACCCTTTAAAATTAAACATATAATCAAGTATTTTGCTGAACTGACGGGTAGGTCTACACTTACCCGCTGCATTGGAGGCGTCCAATCGATCTTCTGGGTTCGATTTATCGCGTCTTGTCTAGACGCGATAAATCGAACCAGGAAGTGCTCCCCGTCGACGCCGGTAATCCTGCTCCATGAACGGAGCAGGCGGAGTCGACGGGGGAGCCTGCGCGCCTCCGTGTGGACCAGCGGTAAGTACTTTTAAATTCGAAATATGATACTTCGACTTCAGCTACGTTATTCACGTAGCTGAAGTCGCGTATCTTAGTTCGAACTTGGGGGGTAGTGTGGACCAGCCCGACGACAAAATAGGGAATATGCCACTGGTGTATATGACTTCTGTTTTAACCATTATTGCTTATAAATATCATGTATGTATTTGTTTGCCTTAGGTAGCATCCAAAGACACCCACCCCCCAACCAGGGTACCTGTTGTGCTAGGTGCTGTACAAACACACAGTAAGAATCAGTCCCTTTATAAAGGCAAAATACACCTACAAAAACAACTTTCTAGAGCTCAAAGAAATGAATACAAGATCAATAGGAAATGTAATACTTTTAATGTCACTCATTGTTAGATTCTTTTACATGTTTGAATCCAAGGAAGGTATCCAGATCATCTAGAAAAACCATCTTTATTTAAAAAAAGATTTTAACACATGTAAAATATTAAGTTGCAATAAAGTATGCAGAAACAATACCGTACAAGCACAGTATGGGACTGACCCTGACCTTTCTTCACTGGCAAAGCTACCAATGAATGGGAAGATTAGGCAGGACTGGGCCCTATTAAAATGAAGACATGCTGGTGAATGGAGCAGTAGTTAAAAAAAATACAGCATTTCAGATATCCTTCCTATGGACCACAGATCTGTTTTTAACTGGATCAATAACCAGAGTTCATGAAGAGTAACATTCTTGCATTACAATCATTTGCTTCACAAACTAGATCTTCATGAAAGGTACTTTCAGCCCTCGTAAAGCCTGATGAGAAGACATTAGTACAAGTATGTTTTTCACATCCTCATAATTAGACACAAGAAAAAAAGTAATATAAACTCATTTCTGGGATGTTCTGGTTGTATTATATATTACAGAAAAAACATTCAGTATTTATAGTAGAGGAAACATGCCAAACTATAATTCTATTTTCCATCTGTGTTTTTAATAACAGCAGTGCAAAAGGGTAACCAAACAAAACATGCTAGATATCATCCTTGATTGCCATATCTCTAGCACACATCTGCATCATCAATAAAGTCACAGCTAAACAAAGGTCCTGGAGTCTGGCAAACCCTGTGAGCAATCTGAGGGACTGATGAGGTTCTGCAGGTAGAAAACATGCAGAATGAGGCCACATTCACGCCAATATATACGTGACTGTGCACAGTCAGCTGCAGGATCAGGGCCTGAAATTGTAACCGCCTGAGATTTAAAATTGCTTGCTCTGTTTTTATTTTATTTTCTTTCCTTGCCCTCCCCTCTTTTGGTAAAATTCAGTATATTTCACCATTTCAGATCTTTAAAATATAATGGAAAACCCTTACTGTAATATAAGAGGTTGTCTCTAGATTCGATCCTGAAGTCGGTTACTCAGATAAATTCTCATTGAGTTCAATGGGAGAAGTAATCCCATTAAGTTTGGTGGAAGTTTTGCCTGAATAAAGGCTGAATAATGATTTCAGAATTAAGTCCTCTAATGGGTTACCAGAATTCATCCCCAATAAGCTTGCATACTGTCTGTATGCATGCCTGCGCTGATAGAAGGTTGTGCCAGGCAGATGATTCTAACTCAGCCTAAAAGGGAATTTCTCACACTAGAGCTGACCACTTTGCTTATCACATATGCAGTCTGCTGCATCAGGGCAAGCAGCAGCAATGAGTGCAGATGATTTTACTGCATCTGAAGGTAAGCCTTATGTTTTCCATTTCTGGACCATCTTCACTCACTGAAAAGAAACACACTGCTTACTTTTTGCAATACGGACTCACGGAGATTTGATCAAATACTAGGGAGCTTTTCACATTCACCTGTTCTTTAACAGGTTTGGGAGGATATTTTCACCTGGAAAAACCCCCTGAAAACAATGGGCCATATCACCTATGAGGTCTTATCTACAGTATGGGGGGGGGGAACCCACACATTCTCTGTACCACAATGGGAAAGTTTTAAGTTTGCAATTCCTGTACAATGCCTTGCAGACATACACAATAGCAATCCTAAGTGTTTTACAAGCATTAGTTGTAACTCGGATCCAGCTGAACTCATGCCATCTGCAGCGGTTTCTCCCACTGGCCAAAAAGCCGCAAATGCTACAACTGCCAGCTGATTCAGTTTTTAATTCCACCTCTCCCTCATATAGTACAGCAGTGAGGACCCTATATAGGGTGACCAGATGTCACAATTTTATAGAGACAGTCCCAATATTCAAGGTTGTGTGTTATATAGGTGCCTATTAATCCCCCACCTCATCCTGATTTTTCACACTTGCTATCTGGTCACCCTAACCCTTTGAGCAGATAGGCAGTTCCCATAATGCAGTGCCTAGCATTTGGAAGTTACCTGTAGGTCCCCCACAACCCACAGCAATGGCATTAAGCATTATGGAACAGTTGCTTCAGGAATTCCCAGAACTGCACTGATACAACCACGGATGCACCAATACAGCTCTTGTCAAAAGCAGCATTTCAGTGGGGACTCATTAAACCATTGCAAGGGCAAGCAAGACATCCAGACATTTCATGCAATCAGTGTCCCTACAAGCTTTCCTCAAAAGTAGTGTAGACACACCCAAAAGGGTTGACACTGACAGACCTGCAGTTTCCATAGAACCAACCAAGGTGGCTGCTGCAGAAACAATGTCAGTATCCGTGCCCGTTTTGCAAGCTTGATATAGTTTAAAACTTCACTTCCAGCCATCACCTTCCTTTTGAAGATAACACCATATGAGTCTTCTATATTTGGCACTCCATAGTTGGACAGCCTCACTTTCTAAATGACAGCACTGTGCATTAGTGGATTATACAAGATTTACCATACATAAAACAATTTAATAAATTGGCTTTGCTTGGTAATCTCACGAGCCACTGCGTATCAGCGTAATATACAGATAACACACACAAGAATCCCAGAAAACAGAACATGTTTACATATGAATTGTGCTTTTGAGGATATCAAACCACTTACATTAATAGATTTAAAACATTAATAGTTTTAAAACCAGAACAGACCATTACAATCAACAAGTCTGACTTCCTGTATACACATGCCATAGAATTTCACCAAGTGATTCTTGCATCAAGATCACAATTTCTGGCTGTGCTAGAGGATGAGGATATTTTTTTTTTTAAAAATCCAATCTTGTTTTAAGCACTTCAAGTGCTAGAGAATCCACCATGTTCTTAGGCAAGCTACTCCAATGGCTAACTACCCTCACTGGTAAAATTGTGTGCCTTATTTCTAGTTTGAATTTGCCTAGTTTTGGCTTCCAGTCATTGGATCTTGCTATGCCTTTCTCTGCTAGATTAAAGAGCCCTTTACTATCAGAAATTTTCTCCCAACCTGATATTTGCACTGTGGTCACTATGGGCCTGATTCTCCATGGCCGTCCCCCTTGTGTAGTGACTTACATCCATGCAAAGTGAGCGCAAAATTCTAACTAGACATTACCATCTGACACTCATTTTGCACAGATGTCAGTGCCAACACATGGAGCATGGCAACAAAGGACAACATGCCATATCTTCACAGGACTTGAAAATTAATTCATCAGGGAAAAGTAGGGAACTTTGACAGGCAAGTGAAGGGATAGGAGGCTAAGCCATCAATCTCTGCACAAATTAGGCTTTAGATTTTTTTTTTTTAAACTAAATAAAATGTCTAGACTTTATTAGTGACAGTAACCTTCCAAATGTGGACCACTGTGGTCTTGTCTTCCCAACTCTGCAGGCAGAGACACAGCTCTGGGGCCTCCATTGTTTAGAGATTTAAGGAGCAACAGCAGAGTGGAATTGACAAGATCTGGTCACAGTCACAGCTCTATTCAGAAACGTGTGGGTAGTAGTAAAATCAACAGGAATCATGTGAATTTCCCCTTTGCTGCTGCTTAGGAAAGCTTTAAGGAGCAGATGCAGGCATTGGAGCTATTCACAGGAAAGGAAGACCCCAAAGAGGGAAGCTTGGGGAGGGGCTGACTAGACTCTGAACAAATCAGAAGACTCAGAGGATGAGGGGGAAAATGAGCAGAGAGAATGCTGCTTCTCCTTTCTAGCTATCAGGAGGAGGCAGAAGAGCTCCGATTTATCAGACACTTGCTAGCCTAAGGTTAATATGAAAGATCGAGCACAGGAACAGGGTTCTGATAGAAAGTACCATGATACGAGTTCCTATCCCTCTGCCCAGTGGAGTAACTATAATAGCGTAAGTGGTGCAATCATGCCAGGGCCCACGAGATTATCAAGGCCCAACCAGATGAGCCTCCAGGGTAGAGTGAGGCCTGCGGGCCCCTGGAATAAGAAGTGGCTGGAATGGGGGCCCCCCCTCCAGCCAAGGCAGCCCCAGGCCCTGAGCATGCACAGCTGGTAAGGTCATGTGGAGAAGGCATGCAGGAACTGCAGCACCAGGAAATGTGGAGGGGTGCCTCCCCCCACCCACAGAAGGTGCACAAAGAAAAACTGGCAACTTTGGATGGGATGATGGAATGGAGAAACTGGGGAAGTTTGGGGGAAGGGGAATGGAGCAGAAGTGAGTGGAGCCGTGCAGCTGCAGCAGAGCTGATGAAGGTGGGGGAGGGGGTTAGAGCAGAGCTGAGGGGGATAATGGGAATGTCGGGGGGTGGTGGAGTGGAGCTAGAGGAGATGGGGGGCAGCTGAGGGCTTGTGAGGGCTGGAAACAGGGCTGGGGCAGGTGGATGGAGGGGGGGGGGCAGGTGGAGAGCTAAAAGGGCCTGAAGAGGTGATTGGATTGGGGCTGGGGGTCAGTGAAGCAGAGGGCTGGAGTGAGAGGCTGGAGGGTAGTTGAGGGAGAGCAGGGGGGAGGGGAGCAAGGGAGGTGGCGGGGAGAACTGGCGGCTGTTGTGGGGGGGTGCAGAAGAGCAAGTAGATGAGAGGGCTGGACTGTGACTATGGGGAGTTTGGGGGGGAGCTGGAGATCTGGATTGGGCTGTGGGTGGGTCTGGAGAGGAGCTAGAGGACAGGGGCTGGATTGGGGCTGGGGGAGAGCTAGGCCAGAGCTATGATAAGGGGGAAGGAATTCAGGCTGGTGGGGTGGGAGCTGAAGGGGGCAAATGTCAGAATCAGGAAAGGGGTTCTTAACCTATTATTGCACCAGGTCATTTGGGGCCTTGATACACTACTGGCTTCACCTTCCTAGTTGGTAGATTGAGTGCTGGGCTTCTCACCACAGTGTTATCCTTGGACCTTTCACATTGCCAGGCACTGGAGGGAAGGCAGCGACAACTGGGACCAGAACTGCCATGTAGGCACAAGACTACTGTGTGAGTGGGCCTGACCTCTTGAGGTTCCCACAGGATCTGCAGAGTTTATGGGTAGGGCCCATGTCCTCTTCAGGGGAGCAGAACCTGTCCCCCTGTGGAATGATGTGGGGTAATTTCCATGAGTGGGTCCTCAGAGCGATTTCCTCTCCCATCCCATCTTAGGGGTGTCACGATGATGATTTCCACTTACCTGTAAGACGGCAACAGAACAGGCTTTTCTGCTTGGGGCTTTTCTGCTAGGACTCGGTGACAGCAATTTGAATATCTTGGCACTTCCTGGGGCACTGCACAATCTGGAGCACACAACATCATAGTGTAATCCATTGGTCAGGGTGTGTTGCATATTCCCCTATATGTCTGATCCACAGGAGATGTGAATCTGTTACAGCTCCCGGTCACAGAGCCTGGCCCTTTCGCTCAAGCTGGAGAGACTCATGTTTTCAGTACTGGAGATCCCGGCTTCAGTCGTTGGTGTGTCAGCCAAGATTGCAGTCATCCCAATAGCACACAAACAATGAACTGCATGTGCGATCAAAGTATTGCATGCTCTAAAGAAATGGGACATGTGGGGCTCAGAAAAGAGGAAGCCAAGGTGAAGGGAGAGTCAAGAGTGTGAGATTTCACAATGTACTTCAATGTGTGGATTTCCAGATATATCAGTTGCCACATGGGCTGATTACCCTGAATCAGTGGAAAGACAACTGTACTCTGGCTGAGAACCATTATGGCAAGTTTCAGCCTGATGTGATTTATATCTCCAAGCAATAAACCTAGGAATGAAATATGGTGAATAAGGGAAATCACAACAAAGCATTGATGTCTTTTATTTATTTTTTTAATATGAATTTATTACTCATGACAGGCACCAACCTGACAAGACCAGAGACTGAACAGCAGAAAGGGCAGTAGCAAATCAAGCGTCTCAATTTTGTTGCACCAACATGTCTCCAATATGACACGGATGGTCCTCTGGTGATGATGAGAAAGTAGCTCAATCTCTATATCCATCCAATCCTTGGGCTCTCTGAGGCATCAAACAAGGATGCCAACTGAGTTCTTGTGTTATGAACACTTGCCACTAATCTTATTTGACATTCACCTCTAAATAGCAACAGTTTTTGGCCACAGCTAATGTGGCCTGGATTTTAATTCAGCCGCGATGTGAAAGGTTCCATATGTTCCTCTCCTAACCACCTTGGCTCTCCAACTGAGCATTAGCATAATACATATACAAGGCCCTATACATGCATATACATACACAGTGTTGATGCAGGAGCCCAAGATATGTCTAGATATTTTCTAAATACAGACAATACTGTAGCCAGATGATGAAATTCAGAACAAGAACGGGACAGCAGCACCACTCTGTTGCTAACAGACACAATTGGCTCTATTGATGTGCATGTTCCTCTCACTGCTCCTTTGAATAATAAATTGTTTAGACAAAACACAGTCATAAAACTGTCTCTTACATACAGTTCTGCCCTCCGTTATTCATGTACAACTTCACTAAAGCCATTCTCTCACTGAACTCTAAATGCCAAGTTCACAACTGGCAAATGTGGGTGCAACTCCACTGACTTCAGTGCAATTGTGCCTGCCATGAATTCGGCCCACTGGGTTTTCACTGGTGTAAGTGGGGGCAGACTTTGGTCCTGTAGGTCTCTCTGCTTTGGAGATCCTTTTCTAAAATAACCAGTCATCTATCGTTTTTGTTGCAAATATATAAGAAAATTGGCATGTGTGAGGTGACAGCCACTGCAAAGCCAGGGAGCTATAGATTTATAAAACATGCATACTTGACGGAATAGTATTCATTTGCCAGACTTGGCTCAGATTGATGGGGCACCGAGGGGAATAAAGTTCTAATTAAAATTAAGTAATACTTGTATATAACAACAGGAGCAAAGAGTTTGCCCAATATCATTCAAGTCCTGTTACCACACAGTAATCTGAAAAACATCCTGACAAGCTCATGGAATATGACCTAGTTTATAAAAGGAAACAATTGACCACTTGCCAAAGCATTCCCATGAAAATAAGAAAAGCTCCATTATCAAAGCTGTGAACTGTGTTTCCATATAGGATAGTCCCCCAGCTCAAATGATGGATAGGAAAGAGTTCAGTAAAATAAAAATGACACTTGTCCAGGTAATTTTTTTTTAAAGATATTGTGAAAGACTGTCACAGGGATACAAAAATGTCTCTCTCTTACTCTCACAAGTATGACTTCTCTTTTGGCTGGTCTAATTAAAGTTTAAAACAAAAAAACAAAAAAAAAGAAGACATCCCCAGATGTAGTGACTCCATGAGTTATCACCACACTTCTAGGGCGCATTGTGAGGTAAGAGGCCAATGGGCCAAGATTCTCACACAATGTCACATCATTTTAAGAAGAAAATGTCTCATTTTAAGAGAGATTTTTAAAGAGAGGAAGAAAATCAATATGTACTTAGTCGCTTGTCAAGATCCAAAGCAACAGTGAAACTGTCAACAACAACAAAAAAAACAACCCCACCACAGCAAGCTTTGAATTTTCAGTGACCTTTCAAATTCTGCCAGGTAATTAAGATAATACATACTGTAATACAATCAGAGTCACTTCAGACAACACACACAGGCACACTATATGCAGGATTTTTTTTTAAGTATATTGCCATGTGCATTATCTAGCAAGGACACTTAAAATATTAGGCTTTAATATGAATGACCAAAGACTACATTTTTTCCTACTATTAAAAATGATAAATGGGTAAAATGAAACTTACTGAAATAACACATTAAAAAAAATGTGGCGGGATAAGAAATGCAGCACTTTGAAGTTGCTAGAATTTCCATTAAAGTCAATGGGAATTTTGCCCTAGACTTCAGGATCAGATCCAGTAATTGTTACTTTGAGGAAAAGTAAGAGCTGTTCAGTATTTTCTGGCTAAAATATTTTGAGTCCATCAAATTAAAAAAATGGTCAACCCTCACTTTAAATATTAGCTGCACACTGAATTGCCACAAACCAAATGATAGGTTCCTGTGGCCAAATTATGACAGCAGCAAGTTCTCCTACAAGTAAAACAAACCCCCAAAGTTAAGTAGTGTGGATCTAAGTCACCCATGTGAGTTTAACAGTTATGCGCTCCTAAAATCTCAGTATGCATTACAATTCAGTTTGAAAATATTTTTTTCATAACCAAGATTAAAAACTGGCACTGGTGTTGGGGGACAGACTTTTGAGTGGCAGATGTTATGGCTGTGACATAGCAAGACCCTGATAACCCGTAAGTCAGTGGCCAAACCTCCATGGATTCCTATGGTATCAGGCTCTGACTGGGCGGACAGCTCCTACAGTATTATTTTGTTTTTAAATCAGGCACTCCAGCCTCCAATGTCTAGCACAGAAGTGCTTAGATGGATCCATTTTTGTCACAGAGAGAAACACCACCAGAAGATACAGCAGTTTGAATAAGTAATAGTAATGGGATCCCTTCCCCCCAATTATTTCTTGACTGTAGAGACCAAAGGATAATATGTTATAGGTTTTTATTAATTCTGTGACATTGTGTATGTAAATTAGGTTAATGCCATCCTTTAATAGACAGCATCATTTCAGGTGGTTAATTATTCTTTTAGTGGTAGATATCACTCTCCTCAAGGACTACAATGACCTTTACAATAGTAGTTTTTTTAAAAAAATCAGATTCCCACATGCTAGAGAACCCCAGCACCAAGTATTTTACAGGCATAATAAAAAAAAACGAATAGCTGCAATCACATTTAACGTAATATTCCAGGGGGAAAATGTTTGCAGAAGTTCTTGTTCAGTTCCCTTACTTGAATTCACAGGTCACATCGCACTGCACCTTCCTGTTAAAACTAATGCTAGAAAAAGCAACATGATTGCCCTAGCAGTATAGAAAAGGAGTGATTTTACCACGGGATTTAGAACACCTTGGCCGTTTCTTACACGTTTCAGGACAGGGGGAAACGCGTGCTGCCTTCGTTACATTAAATGTGAGCATTCCCCTAAGAGGCGGGCACGCGGAATACAAATCCAACGTTTGCATTTGTGTGTTTTTTAAATCATCAACAGGTGTCTTTAAAAAGCTTCAGGGTTATTGACAATAAGTTGTTTTTTTAAAGCCAAGTCCTCTATAAAGACATCACGTTTCACGGCATCCCTTGCTCAGCACAAAGACCGCCACGACACAGCTGCAATCCACTTTCACTACCCATGGCATCACTGCAGCTCGGCGAGTATCAGCTCATGCAAGCAAAGGGCGGGGGGGAAATTACCCCAGCCAAGCAAAAAACCCAAACACCGAAAGCGGCTCAAGACAGCAGACAACACAGACAAACATCTCTCTAGCAGCACAAGATGGCAACCGGCACTTCCTCCGGGAGATCATCCGCCTTTGGTGGGGGTTCCCCCCCCCATCCCCTTTGGAGGAACGAGAAGGCATCCAGGGATGGATGTGCGGGAAAACAAACCCATACATCAAGACAACCGCTATAGTCACGCAGGAGGCAGAACAGGAAGAGGGAAAGCCCCGCTGTGGCCCTCAAGTTATCAAAGTTGTCTGTGTGCAGCGATCCACTTCTGCTTCTCGGCTCCCCCCAAACCACCGCACCCCCCTCTCCAGACATTTTGTAATCCTGGGGTGCGAGGTTCTTGCTACCACCCAGCCAGCCTGTGCCTGCCTCTCTCCCCACGAGAGTCCGGGCACCAACACCAGCACCTCCCAGCAAAGTGCAGAGACAGCAGAGCAGCCGCCTGCGTTGGGGGGGGAGCAGGTGGGCTCCCTCCAAACCCACAGGTTCAGGTCAATTCCCCTCTCCCTAGCACTCAGCGTAGCAAGGGCAGGAGAAGGGACCCGGGCAGCCTCTGCTTAAGCAAAACCCTGCTAGGGAAGGGGCAAGCTCCAGCCACGATTCACCATCAGCCGAGCCTGAGAGGAGGGATCTCCAAGCAAAGCCAAGGGGGGCTGGAGTGCCGGCCGGGGGGCACCCAACATGCTTCCACGAAAGGGGGTGGGGTGAGGCGGGTCGCAGGCCCGAGGAACGAGCCCCCCCAATTACTTACAGTCGTTGGAGGCGGCGGCAGCAGCAGCCACTTACCATCATGTTTCCTTGCATTTTAGCGGTTTTGATCATTGGCTTTTCCTTCATGTTCGCTCTGCGTGCGGGAGCGCGGCGCTCCGAGAGTTACTTAATCCGGCGGCTCCCGCACTTGAGCGAAGAGCCGGCTCGCCCTTGGCGGGGCCGGGGGGCTGGTGTCTTTCCACCTCGGGAGCCGAGTATTGAGAACGGTTCCCCTTTGGCCAAGGGGAAAAACAAGAAACGTTGTGCGGGGAGGGGCTCCTCAGTCAACACCCAGCAGCTTCAGCTCCTGTCCTGCGAGAGCTCCCGGGCACACAGAGACACGCACCAGCCCCATCCCCGCTCGCTCGCTCGCACACCCGCACGCGGCGGGCGGCTCTGGTGAGTAGCCGGTGGGTGTGTGATTTGTCTCAGTCGCGGGAGCTGAATGAGACTCGGACCCGGGGGGGGGGGGGGCCGCGGGCAGGCTGCTCACACGCTGGGGGGGGGGGGGGAGCCGCGGGCAGGCTGCTCACACGCCTGGGGGGTGGGGGCGCGGGCAGGCTGCTCACACGCCTGGGGGGCGGGGGGGGGGAGCCGCGGGCAAGCTGCTCACACGCGGGGGGGGGGGAAGCCGCGGGCAGGCTGCTCACAAGCGGGGGGGGGGGGGGGAAGCCGCGGGCAGGCTGCTCACAAGCGGGGGGGGGGGGAAGCCGCGGGCAGGCTGCTCACAAGCGGGGGGGGGGGAAGCCGCGGGCAAGCTGCTCACACGCGGGGGGGGGGGGAAGCCGCGGGCAGGCTGCTCACGGGGAGGGGGGGAGCCGCGGGCAGGCTGCTCACGCCGGGGTCTAGAGGCAACGCCACTTGCATCAAGGTCCAGCACATTCAGACCCAGCTGCGGGGGAGAGTGTGTGTGTGATGGGGGGGCGGAGCATCTGCTCGCCCCTCTCCCAGGGGGCGGGCACACGGCTTCAGCACAAACAGGAACCGCGCCGTCTGGCCCGGGAGCCGGACCCGCCCCTCCCCGGCGTTAACTCTTCCCCGGCCGCGGCTAGGCAGGAAGTGGACCCGCCCGGCGGCTGTCCACAGGGTGGGGCTGTAAATCCTGGCCTGGGGGGGGGGGAACGCAAAGCACGTTGCCATGGTGACGCTCCTGGAGCCTGCCCCGCTGCACCCCCGCCTAGACTCCGCTTTGCCGCCGCGGCGGGGCCACCCTGTCCCTCACCGCCCGCGGCTCCCGCTCTAGCGCCTCCTGCCCCCTGCTGCATGCAAGCGTCTCCCGCCCGCCGCTGCGTCCCCACCCCGTCCCCCTGCAGGGAGCCCGCGGCCCTGGGGGCTGGTGCGTGGCCTGCACACCCCGAGCCCCGCCGCCCTCTCGGGTCGCCCTGTTTCCTCTTCCACCGCACCCCCTCCGGCTGCTGCGCCTCTGCCCAAGCCCCCCTGTCCTTCGCTCAGCACGCTGGTGCCTGCCTCTGTGCACCCCACTCCTCTCTCCTCTTCCTCCTCTGGCTACCCCAGGCGTTCAAACCCCCACTTTGTTCTTGGGCTGACACACAGAGAGAGGCAGGATTCATTTACAGTCCAGTCACTCTAATGCTATGACCCTCCTGCTGCAGTTTTCTTCCACAGGTGCTGGTGGCAGGGCCAAGGAAGCGGTGGTAGAGAGGGGCGATGACTCCTAAAGGGGTAGTGGGGTGTTACGGTTTTATGCCTCCTTTATTCATAAAATAAAACAACCCCCATAATGTCTTTTGCAATGCTATTGAAAACAGGCACTTGGGATGATATACAGCAGAAAATTCAATACAATCCTATTAGCATAAAACCTGAGGCTGCTTAACGCCACATCAGAGAAACGTTGGGATGATCATCTAAAAGGATTTCCCAAAATGTCAAGGCTCAGGCGCAATATATTGTTTAACTCTTATGTAGGCAGCAAGAGTGGCATTTAGAGAGAGGGGATGCAATTTGGGAAATGCAAAGAGAGGGGCAGTTACTGTCTATATTTCATAAGGCCAAACATGTGCCAGTCTCTTGATGTTAAGCCTTGCTCCACCTACCAGTCTCGCCTCACCTTTTCATTGATGCCCCGGCCCGCACCCTTCCTTTTCCTCTTTAACGTGGCCAGGGGCTTCATGCTATCACTACTTTCTCCACCGGATAGAAAGCTGGACCTAGCCGTTTCTGCTCCTCACTAGACCAGAGGAGGGCGCTAAAATCAAGCTGGGTGCTCACTGGATGACCTGCTCAAATGTTACTTTTAAGGGATGACAGTAGGTCACCATTTTTAAAGGTACAGTGTCCTCCTTCTAAAACATGTATCAGCTCTCCATTCACCACCCCCCACCATAGGGCTGCATTTGGATCAGGATCTACACATTGTTGAACTACCTAACATTTTAAAAATTCCCTGTTGAAGAACAGCTCCTGCTCTCCCTCCCTCCCTCCTACCTGTGTAATTTGCTCAGTGGCACTGTCAGGAACAGCAGCAAAATGAAACTGATACAACTACTCAGGGAAGTACTCTGCCTAGAAGGAGCAAAATGGAACTGACTAGGATCCCATCAATTTCACTTTTCAGGGCTCTGCTGCTCCTTCTGGTGCTGACAGATGAATACTGACTGCAGGAATAACAGAATGCATGAAATCAAAGAGGAAGGAAAAGACCCTGAAAGAAGAGAGAGAATTGTAACCCATGGTTAAAGAAGATTGAAACTGGAAGGGAGGAAGCCAAGGAGGGGGGGAACATTGCTATTCAAGCACAGAAGGCAAAGCTCCTTCTAGTTCTTTTAACAGAGGAGGAGGAACTGCATGTCTCTATATTTCCCCTTTGCTTTAACCCGTTTGTAGCTCACTTTGCAAAAAGGTTTGTACTCTGGCCCTTTACCGTTAAAAGCACAAGCTTGAGCTCAAAAACTAAGGCTCCTAACTAGCAGCTGTAGCAAACTCATTAACTTCTTATATGGACCAGCCAGGAGAGGGAGTGACAGACCCACAATCGCCTAATGTGGGTTACAAGCTACTTTGTTCTTTCAGCTACCAAACCAGTTAACAAGTGACTATCCACCCAAATGAACTAAAGATGCTCAGACAGCAGCCTTGCTCCTATGATTTAGTATTCCCACATTTCAGAGTGCTCAGAGAAACCGACACATGCAAAAATCAAATTATTCTGTAACACTGTCAGAAGCCTATCTGCTATAGAGAATAACCCTCCAAAAAGAAGGGCATGGTGGCCCCTGGGTCGGCTTTTTGTGGTTGGGAACTGCACATGGTGCTAGAGTTAACCCTACCTGTCTGCCCTACTCATATAGAAAGATTTACAAACATCTCACCCCTACTTTGTTGATTTTGTCTGTTCAGGTGCCTTTATGTGGTAGGTGCTGACAGCTAATGTATGTTGTTCATCTTGACTGGAAGGTCTTCACTGTCCTCCCCAAAGTCTTGCCTCCTTTCTTTCCTTGCTTTCTTTATTTCTTTTTTTATTTTTATCAGGCGTTGTCTATTGCATCTGAATGCTTTATCTTCAGATGTTTTAATTATGTATGAAGACAGAGTATTTGATACATGCTTCATAGTAGGTAGTTCCCATTTGCCTCCTGAATGATTTTATATACCAACAGAATCACTTACTAACTCTGGCAGCAGTCTTCCCCCCGCCCCCAATCTCTCATAATGCAGTGTATTGGTTTTGTCTGCTTACTCTTATTCAAGGTCTAATTTATGTCTCTTTGGCATTGCTGTAGCAATTGCTTTGATTAAAAGAGTCTAGTTTGAAGATTGCTGGCAAAATGCTTGGTTTCACTTCTGATACCATTAAGGTTTCTCCCCCACCGCCTTCAGCACAGACACTCCTGGTCCATTTGGCTAGGATTACTGCACTGTTGCTTTTCCATATTGGCCATGGATCCTATTCCCATCACAGTTATCAACTCCAAGTGATGTGGCAACAGACCCTACACATGCTCCAATATCATTACAGTATATATGTTTTCCAATGCTGTACACAAAAATGGGAGTGAGTACATTGGGAAAAGAAAAAAATCCTTCACAAAACTGAAATTCTTGTCTCTGTGGCAAGTTCTACTCCATGACTTCCGCCCCAACCCTCTCCCAGATTGGGTAAGATGGTTTCAGAACTGAGTCAATAGCCTGTCACCAAAGGTTTATGACCTATAGGATGCAAAACACTGTCTGCTTCCCCCACAGAAAGGCATGAGCAATTTTTTTTAATTGGCCATCATAGTGCCTTACACAGAGCCAGGAGGCTACTTAGTGAATTTGAAGAGGTAGGTAAAACTCTTGACGTGAGAGATAGCCACCCGTTTCATCTTCCAAGAGATTCTGAAATATTCTTTACTGATGAACACTTTCTTATGCCTTCGGGTGTATCCATCATGTTCCAAGAGGTTGCCAAGATTCAGGCTACTGCCTTTCCTGACACTGGCTGAGGATATCTGTCATGCATCGATCTATTCCGATGTCATTGTAAGGCAAATTTTATATAGCTCCAAGTGATACTTAGCTCTGTTGGAGCAGGAATTTACTTTCATGACTGAGGCATGACAAGGTAGGTAGCTGGGAGCTGCATGAAAATGGCCTGCTATTTTTCACTTCTTCCAATTTTGTTAAATCTATTTTGTTATTACACACTTATAAGTTGGAAGGATTGTCCAGGAAGTCTTGATTTATAAGGGTGGAACATTTGCTACAGTGGCCATGGCAGCAGTGGCTGTTTTGGGTTTAGGACCAAATGGTGGGAGCCAGAGGACTTCCACAAAGAAAGTTAAAATGTTTGCATAAAAAGTGCTTTCACCATAGCAGCTTTTGTCACTTCCCAACTACACAGTTAACTCCAGTGCTATATAAACCATTATATAGGGTCAGAGGTAAGCTTTCAGAACACATATGGCTCTTATGGTTCCTTGTGTGGGAGCCCATTGCAATTTTACTTTCACTGGTGTTAACTATATACTTCAGTGGACTTACTCCTTCTTTACATATGTGAAAGTGTTATTAGAATCAGGGCTTAATGGCCAGATTTCAGACAGAGCCACTGGCTGCTGAGCACTTTGGAAGATCTACCCATTACAGGCAAAGATACTTCTCAATGGGAGAATCCTACACTCAGAAAGATTTATATATAAACCTGAACAAGACTATTTCTCCAAACTTCAGCTACTATCATGGTAATGAATATAGCACCCTGTATGTCATCTTTTTTATGGGTCAGTATGAGGAACAGTACTTTTCTCACTTGTACCATAAAAATTCAGCTCAGTGTGGGTTTCACTATGATGGGGAGGACTTATCTGGAAAGCAACAGAGATCACAAGAACTATATCCTGTTCACAAATATTCTGTTTAAACCGGTGATGAACAGGGATGAGGGAACTTGTTTTATCAAATATAAACCCACTGAATACAGTTGAGGCTGGAAAACAACAGAGATCACAAATACTAATTTCAAGACTTAATTTCAAACAGAATATTTATTATTTGCATAGCAGAGACTTTCATTTGTTCAGGGCTTTTATTTTTATTAATTATATATATATATATATATATATATATATATATATATATATATATATATATATATATATATATATATATATATATATATATATAAGATATAAGGCAGTGGGCCAACTCACCAGCCAGTGTATTTAAAAACCAATCCCGAGAGCATCAGGATTTCAGTCCCATTCTTAAAGAGAACCCTTTATTTTCTCCCAAATAAGAGTTTAATGTAAGTGTCACATATAAACGATGTCCTTTTCCCTTGCCCAAGGGTCTCCTGCAGTAGCCTACTACCTGCAGGTCTCACTCCACAGGTCCTCTGCTTGCAAGTTAAGGAGAGTCTTTCTGCTCCCTTCTGCTGAGGCTTTCCTCCAGAAAACTTGCTTCTAGCCTGCTCCCTGCAGGGCTGCACTCCTTAAGCTCTCTGCCTAGCCGTCAAGGAGAGGCTGAAGGTTCTCTGCTCCCTTCCCTGAATTCAGCCTGCCCTTTATATGCCAGCAGGCCTGGCTCTGGGTCACAGTGTTCTACCCCATGATCTCCGGGTCTTATCCCTTTCATCTGGGAAGGTGGGTGGTCTGAACATACCACAGGGTGCAGCTGTTGAGCCCCAACCTCCTAGAGGGCCAGCTCTCACTTTCACAAAGGGGACAATATTTTGTGAAATGTGAAAATATTTAACAAAAACCAAAAGTTTAAAAAATGGTTTTAAAAGTTTTGGGAAATCCAAAACACCACCAAGTTTTTCCATCCCAAATGGTGACTCTATTAACATCTATTATTTGGCTGTAACACCATCTGGAAACATGATCGTATTTTGACAACAGAAATACACTGTGGGGAGGGAGGGGGAAGCAGCATGAAGAGCTTGCCTGCTTCAGGTTATCAGTACAATCTGCCTTACAATTGGTTTACCATATTAGGGAGAATTGTGATCAATAATACAACACGCAGATGTCAGATGTTGGAAATAGTTGGGAGTAATACTGCATGGCAGGGTGGATAAACACCAATGATCCTTTGGGAAAAAAAATCCATTTTATTTTGTTATTTATTACAAATTTTTCTTTAAAAATATACCTGTTTAAAATGAAATCTTAATTTAATACAAAATATGTTAAGGTCTAAACTTATTATAATGTAATTGTAAATGTGAAACATTATGATTAGAGGTTTATGTGTCTTAAACATTTAAGATTGTTTTGTTTAATAAAAATTAATTGAATATGCTGTATTGTGTTTCATTAAATTCCAGTTATCATCCTAATGCAGCTAGGCACAAATCATGAGCAAAACGTTATATTGCTTATTTACTAGATAATTTATCACTTAACATTTTCTAACATACTAAAATGTACAAATAATAAGAATTTGAAAATATTATGCATTATGAATGTTTAAATATATGTATATAGTTATAGTGTACCCTGCCAGGTAGCAAAAAGATGTACCAAATCTAGTGTTGATTTACAATTAAATAGAGCCTTTACATGCTTTAATGGTTCCATCAACCAAGAGAATGCACCTTTCTTTAGAAAATAACTGAAGTACAAATGGAAAAGTTGATTGAAGTTGGTGATTTAAATCAATCCACCCTACAAGGAAATAATGGAGACCTTGAACAGGGCATTAGTATTGAACCCTGGCCACAATGGATAACTAGTAGCTGCTATAACCACGTATATATACACTATTGTAACTAGCACGCTTTCCCTCACTAATGTGGGTCAATTTGTAGCATGGCTTAGCTAAAATGGTTCTCAGACTACTCATCTACAACCCCAACCTGCTTCTGTTGAGGTCAAAGAGAGTTTTGTCATTGATTGCAATGGGTGAAGGATTGGTAGCCATGGGGAACTATACCACAATATTCTCACATAGTTTTCAGAGGAAAACAAAATTGCTTATCCATCATGAAGAAACAAGTAGAATTTCCATTTCTTGCAAACTGATGTATAACACAAACATTGATAGGATTAACAGAGCTAAAGAAAATACTTGAGTGACCTAAACTTAGCCAATTAATTTGCAAGTTGCAGAGGCCCCATTGCAGAGGATGGTAAGATCCCTTAGGAACTGGCTAGTAGATAGCAAGATTGATACATAACAAAATCCATAAGGGCTCACAATGCATTAGAGGCATGAAGTGAAATAACAGTACAGTAGAACCTCAGAGTTACAAACATCTGAGTTATGAACTGACCAGTGAACCACACACCTCATTTGGAACAGGACATATGCAATCAGGCAGCAGCAGAGACAAAAAGAAAAAGCAAATACAGTACAGTACGGGGTTAAACATAAGCTACTAAAAAAATAAAGGGAAAGCATAGTGAAGTTTCTGCATAGTGAAGTTCTGCATAGTGAAGTTTCAAGGCTGTATTAAGTCAATGTTCAGTTGTAAACATTTGAAAGAACCATAACATTTTGTCCAGTTATGAACATTTCAGAGTTACGAACAACCTCCATTCTCGAGGTGTTCATAACTCCGAGGTTCTACTGCATTAGAAGTGAGACTCTAGCACTCTGTTTAGTCAAACAATGAAAGTCATCACATCTGTAAAATCAATTGGGTATGTATTAGAACTGTACCCAAGCCAAAGCTATGGATTGGAACACCCTCACCGTTTGGAAGGTTTTAGAATCAAAGACCTAATCCAGTTCTGAATTTTGCAGCTTGCCCCAATGTTTGTAACAGGCCATATCAAAACACAAAACAATCCTATATCCAAATACCGCTAATCTTTGAGAGTTTAGGATTTGGGCCAAAATCTTGCCGCATAGACCCATATCTAAAATGTATAATAAAAGGCCCCACTGGGACCTACTTCTTACCAGACAGCAACAAAGAGGGAAAAATGCCATTATGCAGAGGGATATTAATTCCCGAATAATCAGGCAGTATGAAGCAGAGCATCAACTGACTAAGGGCCCAGTACTGTAAAGCCCTTAAGGACATGCTTAAGTCTATCCCTATTCAGCAAAGCACATAAGTATCTAAATGAACAGCGGCACCTCACATCTTTCATTTCAATGCTTTAAGATTTGATATAAAAGGAGAGAAAAACAGAGAGCTTTGTTCCTCATGTGAAAAGGGGACAGAGGTTCCACTGACTGAGCTTCAATTCAACTACCACTAAAAGTGAAAACTCAGATAACTTGAAGGACTTTGGAATTCTGGAGATCTTTTCAGCTGGGGCTCACAAGTGGATCATCATGTTTGGTGATGATTTGCATGCAGTTGCTACATTACTGTGCTTCTGACCAGGAACGGAAAAACTCTTCACAATATTGTCTGATGTGGTACAGTGCCATCTTATGGAAGCCACATGTATCTAACAGGAAATTAGAGGGCAAGAAGAACTTGTAACAGGAAGTTCAGAGGTAAGGTGTAGAGTAGAAGGAGACATGCAGAGAGACTAGGTTTAAATGTTTTCTGAATCAGACAATTAATCTGGTTTAATCGGTTATGTTGATGTAATTGTTAAATAAAAGTATTTCATTGACATCTGGGACTCCCTGCTGCCTCGAGAATACTAGAACTGATTGTACAGTGGTTGCTATTAAGAAGTCAACATTTGCCAGCAGCTACTGCACAGTGGGCTATCCCTCATAGTTAGAATATAAAAAACCTGTGTTAACACAGATACCACTATGTCAAAAAAATTGAATTTTTAATTGCAATATGTCTTAGAAAGACTGGTCTTCTGAATATTGATTATTTTATCTTATTGTATCCTATCACACCAAGTTATGGGCTTATTAGCTGAAATATTGTTAGCATTCAATGACTCCTCTCTCTCATTCTCCACTTGTTTCCTTTTTTTAAGCATCTCCCTTCATTTCTCAACATTCCAGCTTTATTAAAATGTGCTTCCCATAAAATACAGGAGCTATTTCATTCAATGAGAGGCATTACTTAGATACCTAAAATGCTACGAAAATTTACTGTATAAGAGCTGAAAAGTTACTGCATTGGAAAAGGGTTACTGATGTTAACACTGATGGTCTGTCTGAGGAAGTACTTCCTTACAGGAGTAACTGGACAGCGTATTTCTCATTCTTCAAAGTTCTGCTTGAAAATCTGTGGGGAACCTGAAAGGCTTTCCGTTTCGCTTATCGACTCTATTCAGCCACTAAATGTACATACTTGTGCTTTGATGTCTGGGTTTTAGGCAACACAGGAATTGCTAGATGTGATCTGAAATTGTTTGAGAGACTTCACCCACATCTCTTACTTAGCACCTGTTTGAAATATAAACCTTTGCCCTCACATCAGTTCTGGTTTGCAGGAAAGGGTACAAGGAAGGTTGAAAAGGCACATTGTGCATAGCTTTTGAGATTGGAATGGAGGTGACTGCAGTTCAGATCTGACTGAAGTTAGTAAATAACAGATAACTCCCACAAAAGCAGATTAGGATTGAGGTTCTCACACTGTGGCCTATGAAGCACTTGCTGGTGATCTGCTCTTGCCATGGGCTGCGGGGTGCTGAGGTCACATTATGTAGAACTGTAACTCACTCCACATTTTCCTGTACCTCAGCCTACTTCTCTGCTAAATCACATTCCAGAGCTCAGTCTTTCCAGGACTTTAAAAGAAAAGTATTACACAGAGTTAAACACCGAGACAGAGAGAAAACGAGAACTTCTTAAGGATTCTCTCTCTCTCTCTCACACACACACACACACACACACACACACACACTCCTCTGCCTGTAACTAGCATTTGAAAACTTTTTCTTAAACAACTATTACCCACTAATTCACTTGGTGTTCCCCACACAGATTTCCTCACTTTGTTGGTGTTACATAAGTACCCCTTGCCCCTCCACTCCAATCTTCTTACGGAGATGACTTCTCAGTCTCTGCAGTGTGGCATCAAAAGTGCAGTGCGTGTGTGTCACTTGGATTCTTCAGAGCCAGAGACGAATGGCAGCCCCAAAGTTCCCCTCCAGACTCCTCAATCTCCTCAGCAAAAGCAGCCCAACGATCCTCATAGCTAGCAGCAATTCCAGTCCTGGTATCAATAGTCGGCATGTCCTCAGCTTCCTGTGAGACAGGGAATCTGCAGTCTGGATCCAAAATAGCACAGGCTCTGGGATGCTGCTCTCACAGGAAAAAGATCTTGGTTGCTCAAACACTGAGTCCAAGGGGCTGCCTCCAACTGCACCTGCTGGGGCTACCTCCCCATCTGTGGCATTATCTTCCAGGGCACAGCCCCTGCTCCCTACTTGGCCTCCCAAAGATGTCAGCCCCCTTTCCACCCCCAGCAACGTGGCACCTAATGCTGGATTGTATGTGGGGGCTCTATTTATATAAATATGTACTATGTCTTGTGTAATATGGCAGGGAGGTGGAGACGGATTGGACAGGCTAGGACCCCGGGGGGATGCCATGCCACTCGGATGGGTGGGGCAAGCTGGGTTAGAGCTTCCTGTAGTTGGATTTTTATTCTCAATAAAAGAAATGAAATGCGCAAAAAAACCCTCCCCTTATTTATAACCTTTCCCACACTGAGCATCAATTGACCCAGCTCTTAGATGGTGGATGTGTGGAACCTGCTAGACTCTTTGCCCTTAATGGGAACCCTTTGCACAGCTTCGGAGACAGATATTAAGCGTGACCAGCAATTACCACACACCCCCTCCTCTAGAAGCTCCTGGGCCCTTTAAACTGAGTGCCCTGCCCTGCTCTCCACAAGTGCAGAAGCAAGGAGAATTCAACAGAAATCCATGTTTCCTCCCCACTGCTTTTCTACCCTCTTTAGACTCAAACAAAACAATATCAAGGGTAGTAGTACAAACATATGGGTTATGCTCACATAGTGATGATTTTTTCTCCATGTTTCCAGCTGCTAAACTCCATGAAAAGCTAAAAAAAATATGGAATATTTTCCAAATGTTACTCTTTCATGCATGAACTTGCTGAAGCTGCCACAGACCTGTGATGTGATGATGAATGGGGGAAGAGGTGTCTATGAAATCATTTTTGTATGAAAATATGGTCCAATTTATATAAAAATTTGAGAACCCTAGGATGGTTCTAGGACTCTTGGGAATCAGGATCCATTGCAGGGTGCGGGGAGTGGGGGATTAGTAGGGATAAAGGAAAACACTAATCTAAAAACAATCAGCTTTTGAGTAGCTTGCTGTTGAAAGTACTTGATGGCCTTGGGGCTTGTCTACACTTGAACTGCTACAATGGCACTGGTGCACTGACTGTAGCAGGTCAGTATAGATGCTACCTACTCTGACAGGAAGGGTTCTCTCATCAACATAGGTAATCCACCTCCCCAAGAGGCAGTAGCTTGGTTGACAGAAGAATTCTTCCATCGACCTGGTGCTGTCTACACTTGGGATTAGGTCAGTTTAACTATGCCACTCAGGGGTATGAATTTTTCATATCCCTGAGCAACGTAGTTAAGATGACTTAATTTTCTAGCGTAGACCAGTCCTTAGTTAACATTTTCCTCTGGCTCTGCTGTGGAAGCCAGATCACTGAGTTTCCATAACATATGGAAGCTCACTTACAATTTTTGCTGATAGATTAATAGATTTTAAATGCAGAAGGGGCCATTATGATCATCTAGTTTGACCTTCTGCATAACACAGACCATAGCACTTCAGCCAGTGATTCCTGCACCTAGTCCAACAACTTGTGGTTGGTCTGTATATTCTTTAAAAAGAGATCCAGTCTTGACTCAGAAGACTCCACGTACTGGAAATTAGCCATATCCTTTGGTAATCTGTTCCGACAGTTAAGTACTCTTACTTTTAAAAATGTGCATTTTATTTCCAGTTTTAACTTTGCTAATTTCAACTGCCAGCCAATGGATCTTGTTATGCCTTAAATTAAAGTCTAATTATATATGTCTAAATTAAAGAACCCTATACTATCAGATGTCTTCTCCTGTTGTAGATAGAGGCCTTCAAAAATCAAAATTATTAAACACACAATGAATAACATGAAAAAATTCACTATATTCAAAATATAACATGCTAAAAATAAAATTCTTAGGAATTTATTAGTAATTGAAATAAAATATTAAAATCTTTTATTTTAACCATGTGAAAGTTTGTTATAGTAAATGTTCTATGTTAAAACATTTCAATTCCAGTACTGGTCTGACAGTTGAAGTTATCTGATGACAACTATGTTGGACAAACAAAACACATTGAAGTCCCTTTTCATTCAAATGTTCAATCATGGTAGCAATTCCTGCCAAGTTGGAAACAAATCACGTCTACCATTACTAGCTTGACAAAAATTGATGGAGAATCTAACATATTGCCATGACTATGCCAAACACTCAGGCTCTTTTGAAGTGTTTTGTCATTTAATTATACGGTACAGAACTAGCCCTAAAACTTTACTTTAAATATACAACACCACTGTGGAACAAATTCCCTGCTAGTATAAAGTGGCACCACTCTCCTATGTAAACTGGAACTGAGTTTATATCAGTAGAGGATTTGACCCCGTGCATGAAGACTTATTTTGATATATGTGCTAGTTACATGGCATGTGGCACATCTGATGTGTTGATCTTGGTATAAGCTGAAAAAAAAATACTATTTGAACACTGTGGCCTTAGACGTATATACTGAGAATCACAAAAACAAAAGTATTTCATTTGTGAAATGATATAGGCTTTTTCAGGAAGATAATTTAACGCTTGCCAATTCCCATTAGTTTTTAGCCAGACTCTCTATCCTAGAAGAACTAGTGTCTGCCTTACATTTAGAACATTCTAATTTCAAATTAGGTAAGGCTTGTGTTTTGACAAAAAAATTCTAGATTTTTTTTGGTGATATGGATAATTAAATCATCATTGTTAATTATGTGAATCAGCCAGAAACGCCCTGCACCTGACAAAGATGTTTCAACAAAATAAGGCTAAATTGAATTGTATTACATTTTTATACAGTCCAAGTTGACATAAAGCTAGTTAATGCATTTTGAACTAAAGAATTTTCAATTATTTTTACACCTTTGTGTACAATGCTAAATCCTTTTGCTGCTGGGCTGTCTCTTGTTTCCGCCTTATCTGCAGATTATTATTTTTTTGTTTCAATTTTAAATGCAATTGAAATCAATGCAACTCCAAGTTTTGGAACACAAGATATGCAGTCTACCTACATGTACCTAGTACAGTACAGTTGTGCCTTCTTCCATCCCATGGAATTTAATCGCAGAACTTCCATTAACTTCAATGGGAGAAGATCAGCACTAGCATGGTCCAGTGGATAGTGTCCTGGGGCCTGGGACTATGAGACCTAGGTCCTAGTCCCTGCTCTAACATTAACCTGCTACGAGACTTTGGGCAAATCATTTTACCTCTCTGCATCCTCTCCATCTCTTGATCCTTTATTTCCAGTAAACTGATAACTCTGAGTCAGGGACTATCTTTTACCATGTGTTTTTACAGTGCCTAATGCCTATAGGGCCCTAGCCTCTGTTCTATAATACAAATAACAACAGAGTATTTCTTTTTCTAATGTCAGTTAGAGATGGACGCAAACTTTAATCCCTGGATCTGAACACCCACATACTTTTGCAAGGTATGGATTAAGATCTGATCTCCTTGGGCAGGTTCAGATTCTATGCAGTGTGATAATTATGGGCCCAATGCTGCTCCCAAGGAAATCAATGGAAGTTTTAACAAAATTAATTAGATGAAGGATTAGGCACTATGCCTGCCAGTTTTGGGCTCAGAGAATGAGGGTTAATCCTGCACGGGATTGTGTTTTCATTAAATTCTGTGTCTTTTGGATTTACACATAATTACATTTTCTCCCTTTACTTTCTAAATGCAGTGGAAGTGATATCTGGGCACAATCATTTAAATATGGGTAAGGAGTTAAGTAAAAAAAAAAAGAGTAATAGAAACAAATAACATGACTACAGCAGAGAGAGAATGTTATAAAAGGTTTCCAACCCTCTAGGTGGTCCCATCAGACAACATATGGGTTATCATGACCCTCTTTCTATATATCTAGGTACTTGTATGTCTCCGATCATGTTAGTGTCCAAGTACCCCACAGGCTTTAATGTATTTATCCTCACAGAGACCTCTGTGAGGGAGGGAAGTGCTATTATCTCCTAAAGAGGTATGGATGGATATGCCAGAGATATGGATTCCAAACTATGAATCAAATCCTGCTTGCCTTACTCATGTGAGAAGCTCCATTGACTGCAATGGTATTTGGCAAATGACAGTACTCCCCTGTGTGAGGTGAGCTGGAACAAGCTGTGACTCTTGTTTAAATTAGCCATTTGAACAGATGCACCATGATCTAACTTGGCTGTTCACATATCTAACAATCTTTACAAAGAGACTTTCTTGCTCTAATTCATTAATTTATTACTCATTCTACCACTTGTCTAGGTGTTTTACAGACAGGTATTCTGAGCCCTGCTCCTCCTGCTTTATGTTACTCTTCTGGGGCATAGCAGGAGAAGAACTAGCTTAATCAGCTATCTGTGAATCCACACTGCCCAGAGGTCTCTCTGTGTAGGGGGATTCCCATAGTCCCAAGCCACCCCTTCTTTAATGTAAGGGAGCGTGTCAGGGATCAGTGGAGAGAAAAGGGGCATGGCTATGCTCTGGCTACTCTCAATTTCCCATACAACCCCTTGGGGCTGTGGGCAGGCAAACACAGCATAGAACAATGGTTCTCAATCTTTCCAGACTACTGTACTCCTTTCAGGAGTCTATGTCTTGCATACCCCCAAGTTTCACCTCACTTAAAGCTACTTGCTTACAAAATCAGACTCTAAAAATACAAAAATGTCCCAGTACACTATTACTGAAAAATTGCCTACTTTCTCATTTTTGCCACATAATTATAAAATATATCGATTGGAATATAAACATTGTATTTAAATTTCAGTGCGATACTTGAGTCTGTTTTTCACTTGTGACCCTTGTCTGAAGCTGGAGCCCTGGATGGCGGAGCTAAAGCCCGAGCCCTGACACCTGGGGCTGAAGCATATAACCTAGCTTCGTGGGGCCCCCTGAGGTGTGGCGCCCCAGGCAATTGCCCTAACGCCAGCCCTGCACTTGCAACCCACCTAAACCCATCCTGCGACACCTCACCCTCGTTGAGACACACTGATCTAGATGAGCCGAGTGTGACGGTGTACCCCATAAAGCTTTATGGGGAGAGGCTTATAAATGTATACATGATGTAACTGGAATATGTTTTATGCTACATGTGCCATGTAAGATATCTCTGTGAAAGTTATGACCTACTGAATCTATTCCTCCTGTTTGTATGAATGTATCATTGTTGTAGTTGAAGTTATGAATATTGGTTTTATATTTGCTGGTTTTATGCATAGCCTTTGTAAGAGCATGGGACCAGGTCTGGAGGAAAGAATGTGCAAGTTAAGTACAAGCACTTAACAGACAAAAGAAGTTGCAGACCCCAATCCACATCGGGGCCTGGTCAGGAATCCAACTGGTTGGGCTGGTTACCGAGGGGTGCATGGACAGGTGACTTGCCCATGTGATCCCAAAACTCCATGGTAACATGATGTTACACAGGGAGGGAAAAAGACTATAAAAGCCCGGGGGAGCCCTTCCATTTTGTCTTCAGCTGGCTAAAGAGAG
Organism: Macrochelys suwanniensis; assembly: GCA_033296515.1. Lineage (NCBI taxonomy): Eukaryota > Metazoa > Chordata > Testudines > Chelydridae > Macrochelys > Macrochelys suwanniensis. The sequence continues at coordinate 17,302,805 of CM065776.1, read as the reverse complement.
AGGCTCTCCACCCCCCAAGGACATACCTGAGAGAGACAGAACAAAGGACAAAGACAATAGGGGGTGTGAAGGATTGCTGCACCCAGGCTAGTTCTACAGCCTGTAAAAGGGAAAGACTGGTGAGGCTTTTATATCGGTGTTACTTGAGTAGACATAGACATGTGTGTTTTATTTTATTTTACTTAGTAATTCACTTTGTTCTGTCTGTCACTACTTGGAATCACTTAAATCCTACTTTCTGTACTTATTAAAATCACTTTTTACTTATTAAGTTACCTGGAGTGCGTGTTGTTACCTAGGGATGCAAACAGCTGTGCATATCTTTCTATCTTTGAAATAGAAGGCAAACTATTTATGAGTTTACCCTGTATAAGCTTTATACAGGGTAAAACGGATTTATTAAGGATTTGACCCTCCTTGGGAGTTGGGCACCTGGGTGTCAAAGGCAAAGAGCGCTTCCAGGAGCCTTACAGTTGTGAGTGGACTTGGTTCGGACCTGAGTCTGTGTTTGCAGTAGATCAGTAGAATCTGGCTCAAAACAGACAGGATTCGGGAGTCCCAAGCTGGAAAAGGCCTGGAAGCAGGGGCAGAAGTAGCCTTGGCACACCAGGTGGCAGCACCAAGCAGGTCTCTGTGATCCCAACCCATCACACCGAGTTCCCCCTGGAATATCTCTGCACACCCCAGGAGTATGTGTACCCCTGGCTGAGAACCACTGGCATAGAGCAGCCTTTGAGCTGCTGTAATTTATGCCAAGGACCAAATTGGCCTGTGGCAAAGATGTTGCACAGCCACCTTTGCCCCAAGCTGCCCTGAGCTCAGAATCAGGACCAAAACCACCAGCCTGAAGAGCATTCAAATTACACTAACAATGGACAAAAGAACAGGGACTGGGATGTAATGAAAAGCAGACTGATTGAATGGTGTGGGGTTTGGATGTGCTTTGTTAGTTCTGTGGGGTTTGTCTGCATTATTTTATTTTGGATTTCCAGTCTAATTTGTTCAGTTTGTTTTGCTGAGAAGAATAGGATTTATGGGATGTTTTGGACATTTGTTGCTTGTATAAGTTTGTGTGTGGCAATGTAGCTACAAACATGTAAATGTAACTTAACTGCATTACTACGTTAACAATAAACAGTAACAACACAGCCTGCCGGGCTCATAATTCTAATTACACAGTGCATCTAAATTAACTCAGCCACAGCAAAGAACCTTCATTTTCTCCTATCATGTCTGAAAAACAAACCCACATTTATTAAATACCAGCATGCAAAATTGGTAGAATTTAGAATGTATTAAGTATTTAGAACAGAGTGTAAGGGTGGGGCTGGTCAAGAACTGTGTTTTTTCCCCCCACAGAAAATTTCAACAAAAATAAAACATTAATTTTCATCTAAAATTCTTCTATAGAAATATTTTGATTTGTAAATGCAGCCACTTTGCCTCCTGGGAGTCATAGTTTGGGTACCTCATGTTTGCATTCACCTCTATAGGCTTGTCCCCTTGGTTGGATTACATTTTCCATGATGTACCACAATCTTTCCTATAAGAGAGGGGAGGTGGTTTGTCAGAAGAGTCTGTGGCCAAGGTGCATTATGGAGATGTAGTCTGACAGGAGAGCTTGGACTATAGAAGAGAATGGAAACATGAAGCAAATGAACTACAACTACCATGAAGCATCTTGGTTACACTTCTAAATTGAACTATTTCAGTTTTCACCCACAAATATTTTGATTTTTTCATTAAAAAAAACACAAAATTTTCCTGTGGAAAGCACGCACTTTTAATGAAAATTTTAAGTCAGTCAACCCCCCAATTTTTCATTGAAAAACGGTTTGAACAGATATTTTTTGACCAATTCTACACCAAGGGTCTGATTTCCTGAGTGCTGAGCACTCTGATCTCCAATTGAGTTCAGTTGGAGTTCCACAGACAACTGACAAATCAGGTCCTAATTCCTCACAAACCAGACTAAAAAGTGACTTATGAAAATAGCAGCTGCATATTTACAACAGGAAAGCTATTTGCTCCTAAGAATAACTATACAAAGTGAACCAGCTAAATTATCATTTTTTAAAAAGTCATACAAAATGTAGAAGTAGAATAGCTGGTTTCTAGAATGAATTAGCAACTGATATAAAATGTAAACAGCATAGCTAAATCCTTCCTGTAAAAGAGACAGAGAACAAACATCACAAAAGTCATAGTAAGGGAAAGATAGCCTCAACAGTTCTCTGATGGAAATAGGCTACATCAAAGTAACTAGGTTATGAATCAGAAAGGCTGACCACCAGAAGTCAATAAGTAGTAAGTTCTTGATGAATAAATTCAGAACAGAAGTATAAACATTTTGTTCAAGATTTAATCATTACTGTGGTTGTGTGAGGATGGGATGTGAAAGGAAGGTTAAACATTTGAAAATACACAGTTGCTAAGGAATGACTCCTGCTTATTACATTGATCACACTTGTCTCACTGCTATCTTGTGCTCCCCCCCCCACCACCATGTGTTTGTTGTATCCACCTATTGTCTCCGGTCAAATACTTAGGGCTGATGTCCATTGGGCTCTGCATAGGTGTGGATCCATTTACAAGATCTATGCCTAAGACCATAAGCTCTTTGGAGCAGGGGATTGTCTTTTCAGTGTGTCTCTGTCTGTGTCCGTACAGGGTCTACAGCACAGTGGTGCATTGATTTCTGACAGAGGCCCCTAGGTGCTATCCCAACACAAATGTTAAAGTAACAATTATTAATGTAACTTGCCTAATCCATTTAACTTTTGAAAACTGTTTATTATTTTAATACCTCCTTCTACGTAAGTGTAGGGTTGCCAACTTTCTAATCGCACAAAAGCGAACACCCCCTGCCGCATCTCCTGCCCTGCCCCTTCCCTGAGGCCCCCCTTCTCTGAGGCCCCACCCCCACTCACTCCATCCCTCCTCCCTCTGTCACTCACTCTCCCCCACCCTCACTCACTGTCACCGGGCTGAGGCGGGGGTTGGGGTGTGGGACAGGGGTGAGGCTCCGGCTGTGGGCTCTGGGGTGGGGCTAGGGATGAGAGGCTTGGGGTGTGGGAGAGGCTGGGGCAGGGGGTGTGGGCTCTGGGTGGGGCCAGAAATGAGGGGTTCACGGTGCTGGGGAGGGCTCTGGGCTGGGGCAGGGGGTTGGAGTGAGCGGGGAGGGTGAGGACTCCGGCACCAGGACCAAACTGCACTGCCAACTGGCCTTTTAATGGCCCGGTCAGCAGTGTCGACCGGAGCCACCAGAGTCCCTTTTCGACGGGGCGTTCTGGTAAAAAAACAGACACCTGGCAACCCTATGTAAGTGGCACATTAACACCAAACATTAACCCCATGCTGCCAACTAGTGTGATTTCATCATGATTTTTTTGGGGCGGGGTGTTTAAACTGTATCATGAAAACATGCATGAGTTGGTGCATCTCATCATTTTCACTTATTCAAAATGGCCACCATCTCCTAGTACTGTCAATGGAGCTGAAGCCAACAAGATTGGGGCCATCTCCCTGTAGCCTGTCTGTCTGTAGAAGTGAGGCTGCCGTTAATAAAGCTGGCTTATAACCTTCCACTGTTTCAATGGATTGAAGCTTGTGCCCACTGGCTGCCTCTTTATGGTTCAGGGGATGAGAGGACACATCATTGACATGGTGAAAGGTTGATGGGGAGAATGAGGGTGTCCTGGGGCGACAGGAGGTAGATTTAGGGGTGTAGAGGAATGGGCTGCAGGGGGCGGGAGGATAGCGATAGGGTAGAAGATGGAGGGACTGAATGGCCTCTCCTCCAGCCTGGTGGTCATGGCAGATCAAGGGAGTCCCCTCTGAGCAGCCAGGGGAAGACAGTGTTGCCGATTCTCACAAACTGATTGCAAGTCACAGGATTTTGATGCCTGCAGGAGGAGCTGTTGTGATGGCATGAAAAGCTCCTCCAATCCCATGATTTTCAGGACTGGGGAGAGCTGTGTGAGAGAGCCTCAGGGCTGAGGACAGAGACCTGGCCTGCCACTAGCCCTACAGCAGAGAAGGGGTCCCAGGGCAGCAGGAGGCAGGGTAGTGGGGAATTGAGGAAGTGGTGCTGTTGGGACCCAGGTAGCAGCAGGGAGCAGAGAGGTGGTGTTACCGAGTTAAGACAGTAACAGAAAATGGATGGTAGTATTTTGTGTGTGAATTAAAGGTTGACTTTTCAATCTCAAATTCTCTCTCAAACATTGGCAGAGGAATAGAGAAGGGTTAAAGAGTCAAAACACATACTAGAAAACATGATTTAATTTTTTTAATTTTATAATTTTGGGGGACAATCAAGGCTTTTTAGGGTCTGATTCATTATTTTTGATCTCTTGATGGGGGTATGACTAATGATTTTTAATTTTTTTAGGTTGGTAATACAGTTAACTTCAAACTCTACTTGAATTTAGAATTCAATTCATGCTATTAATATATTCTGCACTCAGAACTGCATTGTACTACATGGGCCTGATTCTCATTTACAACAAAGCCTTGTTCTAGCAGAGAAAAGGGGCCTTAAAGTGAATATAAATATAACTGAGTGTAAATGAGAATAAGACCCTGTCAAGGGCTTGCCTGAGCCAAGTACCCCCATGGAGCAGGCTTACCTTGGGTTTTACAGAACACAAATTGATGCTGAACTCAAAATAGCCACCTGGGTGTTGAAGTCCAGAACATAAACACTAGCCCTCCACAGAGGTCCAGGCAAATATTGCCAAGGTTAGGCCCCTGACCGGGGCAGCTTACTTGGGTTAGGGCTGGGAGAGCCATCCTTCACTGTCTTGGCTTCACCCCAAAGTGGCACCTACTATAAGCAGCCAGCCCTTTTTATGTGGTCTGCTGGGCTCTGATTGGCCTCTGCCTGTTCCCGGCCCTTCTAGTTGCCAGAAGACCAACTCAGACTGGTTCTGCCTGTAGCTGATCACGGGAGGCCTCTCTAGGCAGTCCCTGGAGGTCTGAACTTGATGTTCTTCCCTTCCAGCAGGGCACCCTCTTAGAGAAGGTGCGCCAAGGTGGCAGGGCCTCCAGCAGGAAGCAGCAAATGTCTGGTAAACCCCATCACACGCCCCTCTACATTTTACTAGTTAGATTTAAGATAATTTATTTTGTGAATCAGATTATAGCTGGTTTATAAAACGTGGACAAATTTAGCTAAGGATGATATTTCTATGAAAAAAAGAAATAAAAATGGAAAAATAAACTTCCACCTACAGTTAAATTAAAAAAATAATAATCTGAGTAAACCACAAGATTTTTTTTGCCAATCTCCCATTCAATCCCACACAAATGCAAAAACTTTTCTTCTCCAGCCTAATACTTCCTCCCCCATTAACTTAAATTGTTTAAATGTTTTAAGAGAAAAAAAGTGAAATAATAATTTCTGAAATGATCATAAAATACTGGACCAAATCTGGTTTGCACTTCCATTCATGCTGCTCCAATCTGAGAGCAGGATTTGGCAATTATAGCCATTACACATTTCCTCTTAAATGTCTGCAAAAATATAAAATTTAACCTAATATGATTTTATGGGGGCATTTTTTTTTTGTGAGAGGGATGAATGTGTTCTTTAGCCAGCTGTAATGAAAAGCTATTGCTCAGACATTATAACAATTTCCCCCTTTCCCCCCTGCACAGGACAGCGTGAAAAGCATCTTATTAGGGCTGAGATTACTGCTACCCACTTCTGCACTCTTCCCCTTGCAACATAGTTCTTAGAATGTTTTATATCTTGCATATACAACAAATGCTTCCTCCATTCTGTTTTCAGCTGACTCCAGCTTCTTTGTGGATTTATGCATATGTGTGGTGAATAAATTAAATGAGAGCAAATATGATGGAATGCAAGAGAAATTCATTTTCCTCTCTGTAGAATGCCTGTGAATTCATTTCAATACCACAGCTACTGTTTTTCAAAAGTAAAAACAGAGAACTACAGCTTGCAGAGTAGGGCAATACATTAGCCAGTGATATCTCAAGAACTGAATTCAAAGCCAAGCTTACGTGCAAGTGAAATTAATTTGAGTGTCTCAGCCTGGCCCCTAGTGGACTTTTGTCCACAGCATGTAACAGAGGAGGGGTTCTAAGGTATGAATTAGGTGCATTGTCAGGGGCACATGGGGAATTTACACACCACTTAATGGTACTGCTCCTACTTATATCCACTGGCCCAGACCATGCCCTCCAGGAGGTGGGGGAGAAGGGCAGTGGAACACATCATCATGGTAAGGGGCTCAGTAGGAAGGGAATTTGAGAGGATCCCTTTACAGAAATCCCCCCATATTGTCTCATCAAGGGCTGTTTGCTCCCCATGGAAAAGGCTTTGGGATTCATCTCCATTCTTCGCTGATCCCCTGGGATGCATGGGAGGCCAGAGTCACACTCAGAGAATCATCTTAAATTTAAATGCTTAAAAGTGACTGTATTAGTAATTACAGTATTATTGGTATTATAGTAGTGCTCAGAGACCCCATCGGGATCCTCCTGTGCCTATTGAGTTGGGTATTGTACACAGTACAAATATGGCAAAACACAACCCCTCCACCATAGGGTTGCATAATCATTATACATAAAGGACTAGCCAAAGAACATATGAACAACACTGACCCGCAATACCCTCCTTTAATTTAACCATCCTCTCTTGAGATTAGATATATCACTATGATATATGATATACTATATATCAATATGATAAATTGCAAAGCTATGTGATTAATGGCAGTCTTGTGAGAAATTACATTATGATCCGTTGACAACTTGGCCTGCACTCAACCCATTACTCCAGCTCCCCTGGTATATTTGCATTTCCAAACCTCTGAGCAGTTCCAAACATCAATTTAAAACAATCAAACTACCACAACCATTTTTTCTCCTTTATCCCACATGTCTAATTGCCGCCACCCCCATAAAGTTACAATGGCCTGTGATCCACAGTGAGGAGGGGAAGGGCAGGGGTGAAATTCAGTCCTACAGCAGTGAGAAATTTAAGGTCGGTTATATCTCAGCTCTTCATCATTGTTCCATGAGAAGGGGGATAAGAACAGCTTGCTGATGGGACACAGAATTTGCTTCTATCCTTAAAATAGGAACCAAGATGCTGTGAAGTTTTTGTGCATTGGAAAGCTATTAGGTAATGTACATAGGTTTTAAAAATATATTACAGTAGGAGATCAGTGTAGCACACAGGAAGGACGATCCAGTGGTTGGAGCACTTGCGGTGCTAGGGCAACATGGCTTTGCAGGTGGAAGGATACAAAACATAGTCCCAATAAAAGTTTTTAAAGTTTTCCTTATAATCTCCTCTCCCGCAGGATGCAGAGCACTAGTGGAACTCCTCAGTGCATGGTACTCCAGTTTTAGGTCTGTTGTAGCCCATACAGTAGCTACAAATACAAATATGAAATACCTGATTTCATAGGTATTTGCTGGAGGTCCAGGTAGTCACAGATCCCTGTGTGAGCTCTCCATACCTGCCTCCTCCTCCCCATGCAGTGAAACCACACAGGTTCTGTTGCCTTTCGGGCTGTGTAGACTTGTGGAGCAGGTTATTAATGTTCAGGATATGCACCACAATCAATATATTTTGTACCAAAAAATTACTTTATTATGCTCAAAATCCTGCTCTTGGATCCATGCTACTGAGCTCCTAATGGCAGCTGCATATTGTGCATCTGAATTCCCAGCGATATTAAGGGGAAATTTGCATAAAATCAAAGGCAGAATTTGCAAAAGGGAGCCGAGATTACAGAACAAGAATATATCTGTAGCCATGTTAACAGAGCTGCATACATGGAGGGTCAAATCCAGAGCCCTGTATATGGCCAAAGAGTAGCTGGACCAATCACTTGCCAGGTGACTCGCGAGCTAGGGGAGGGTCTGTCTCAGAACACAGAGATTATTTCAGCCCAATAGCACCTCTGCCTTGCTTTACATGCCCCTCCCATTTGGGTGAGGGAGGATGAAAGGATCCATGCACCAGCAGTCCCAAAGCTATCTTCTGTTCTCTTTGTGCCCTGCTCCCATATAGACCATTCACACTGCCACATAGAGAATTTATACTGAGCAGGGATCCACATCAAATGGTATTCCACATTCAACTATGCTCATGCAGAACAACTGCATCTGTTCCACTGCCAAGAGACCCTTGGTTATCCTAGAAGAGGGAGCTGAAATCTGCTGTTTTAGGAAATCAAGTGTGGAAAGACCTTAATCTGACCCCTGGTGCAGCTTTACTCTGATAAACAAAAACTTTGCGTATTTGTTTGTTCTTTAAATAGAAAACCCCTTATTCGACAGATCTATCCCCAGCATATAGTCAGAGCTACACCTACTGATTTTAGGGCTCAGAACCAACTTGCACCCTTGGTTATACACCCAATTCACTCTGGAATCAGAGTTTATCCAGCCTAAGAAACCACTAGTAATTGCTTAGCCTGCAAGGAAACCCCAGGAGAGACCAGAGACTGAGAAGAGAGGGTTACTCACCCTGTGCAGTAACTGAAGTTCTTTGAGATGTGTGTCCCTATGGGTGTTCCTCTGTAGGTGAAGTAGCGCCCGCTGCGGCTGGAACCGGAGATCTTCATCAGCAGCGCCAGTCGGACTGCACATGCAAACCTCCTCCCCTCTCGCACGCTGTGTGCGGGACATATATATAGCGCTGTGCGGTCCAACCTTCTCTGTTCCTTCTCTGTTGATGAGCTTGCTTTCAGATCTGAAGACGAGGGGAGGAGGGCATGTAGTGGAGCATCCATAGGGGGACACATCTCAAAGAACCTCAGTTACTGCAAAGAGTGAGTAACCCTCTCTTCTTCTTCGAGTGATGTCCCTATGGGTGCTCCACTGTAGGTGACAACAAAGCAGTGCCCTTAGTTGGAAGGCTAGGGCTTCAGAGCGACATGTACTGTCGAGGATAGGACAGAATGTCCAAGGAGAGTGTTTGTTGCAGCATCGTGCAGAATACCATAGTGCCAGGCGAAAGTGTCTGTCGATGCCCATGTGGCAGCCTTACAAATGTCATCAATGGGAACACTATTAAGAAAGGCAATCGAGGTAGATAATGATCGTGTGGAATGTGTTCTGACTGAGGTAGGAGGTTGTCTATCATGGAGTTCGTAAGATAAATGTATACACTGTGAGATCCATTTAGAGAGACATTGTTTAGATATAGCAGTGCCTCTGGATCTTTTGGTGGTGGAGAAGAATAATCGTGGTGATTTCTGGAAGGGTTTAATCCTGTTGAAGTAGAAGGCTAATTGCTCCTTTTTGGTCTCTGGTAGATCATGGCAGAGTTCCTCCAATTTGGAGTAGTTTGGATAACTATACTTGGCCACAAGAGGTTCATCATTTGAAATCCTAAATTGGAGTGTGGCTGAAGAGTATGTCTTGCGCCCACATAAGTCCAAGCATTGCAATCTTTGTCTGGATGACTAGATTGATATTGGTACGGATGGCCTTTCTCCTACACCACACTGACCACCAAAGAATTTGGGGTGAGGTGCAAAAATAAAAATTCAGCATCTTTCACCAGAACATAATATTTTCTGTTGACATGTTTGCAGGTTGGAGGGATGGAAGCCAGGGTCTGCCACAGAACCTTCACGTGTTCAAGAAGGGCTTCATTGATCGATAGTGCGATCTTTGAGGAAGACAATGGGTGGAGGATAGCCATCAGTTTATGCTGCTGGCCTTTGACTTCCTCCAATGGGATCTGTAGGGAGTCTGCAATCCTATGAACTAGACCTTGAAAGTGCCTGAAGTCATCGGCAGATGTAGGGGGCTGAAGCATAATCACCTCAACAGGTGAGGAGAAGGAAAACTGTAAAGTTGGGGGAGCCTCCTCTTCCTGTCCTTCCTCCTCAGTTGGTGCCGGTGGCGGTTTGACTTCCTGAGGGCGAGAGACTGATGGAGAAGTGAGAGGTGTAGGTCTCCTTCTTTGCTCTCTGGGAGGGTTCCCAAATTGTACTCTGAACATGGTCCAAGGGTCCCAATATGGCCAATTTGGTGGGAGTGGCACATGTGGCTGCATCTACGGTAGTCCCTGCCAGGATTGGGGCCAGAGGTAGTCTGCATATAGTGAGGATAAGCCAGTACAATTTGTCCAGTAGTCAAGGGAACAATGGAGCCCTTCTCCCCCTCCTCCTCTTCTTCCTCCTCCTCACTGGGGAAGGGAAGTGCGGTCCTCAGCAGAGAGAGGGAGGGATGTTGTGAGTCCAGAGAGGGAGGGTAGAAGTGGGGGGAGGTCCCATTGAGGAAGCAGAAACTCAGGAGTGTCAGATACCAGCAGGACTTTAAGGTATCAGAAGTCTTGTGGAGGGGGAAGGAGCATCATCGGTGCCATTGTAATGCACAGTGCCAAAGAGAGGGTATATGTCCATGAAATTGCAGAAGATGGCACCAGAGACTTAGTGTCAAAGACTTGCCCGGTGCCGAAGACTTCGGTGTCGATGATTTGGTCAGTGCCGGTGACTTGGCCAGTGCTGATGGCTTCGTCGGTGCCAGAAATGGCTTCAGTGCCATGGCTCCTGCAAGCGGGCCACCTCAGTCCCCAGAGCTGGGAAATGGCGCCAAAGGCTGAAGGTCTGCCCAGAGAGAGTCTTTAGACCTTTTCTTTGAGCCAGTACCAGAGCTGAGCCCTGGAGCTATGTCCCCTGTCGGATAAGGTTGAAGCCACTGACCTAGCGAGAAATGGTGTTCTAGCGGGCTGTGCCAGTTTCTTGTCATCCGCACGATCACAGGATGACTTTCTCTTCACAGGATGTGCAGAGTCGGGGGTCACCCGACGACCTGGCAGAGCATGAAGGCCTATCTGGGGAAGAGCAAGGCCCCGGTCCAATGCTGGATTTAGTGAGTTCTCCATGAGAAGTTTCAATCTAATGTCCCTGTCCTTTCTGGCTCTGGGTGTCCGGCCAAGGCAGTGGGAACACTTTTGAGGGACGTGAGGATACACTGCGGGTGGCCATCCATTATCAAGAAGGTGGTCTTGCATAAAACAAACCTCTTAAACCCGGGAGAGCCAGACATAAGTGTGAAGGGAAAAGGCTTCCCAGTCAGGAAGGGCAGGAAGTAGGAAAAATGAAACCTAAGCTATGAGAAGAACTGTAAAGATAAAGTTGAAACAAAAATTTAATTTAATTATTTTTAAGATAGAAAGAGAAAGAAGAGGAGGAAAATACTAACTACACTAACAGGTAAGGCACTATTTATGAGGAAATAGGAGAAGCGGGTTCTGCTAGAGAATTCCATCCCAGATCAAAGGTGGAAGAGAAAGAATTGGGGGAGGTTGGACCACACAGCGCTATAGATACATTCCGCGCACAGCGCGAGAGAGAGGGGAGCGCTCATGTGCCATCCGATAGGCACTGCTGGTGAAGATCCCAGGCGCTGCTGCACCTATCGTAGAGCACCCATAGGGACATCACTCGAATAGGAACTGTGAATTACAGGACCAAAAGCAGAGGTTTACAGATACTCAGAAACTGAACATTTATCAGGCATTCCTATCCTGAGTGTTATAAACTGATGAAACGTGTGTTTGCACATTGGGGAAGTCCAGATGGCTTTGTTACAGACAGTGGCACACCTTTCATTGATTAAGAATCCAAGACCTACCTGAAGAAGCAGGACTTTTGCTATATAACAAGCAGCCATATTATCCTCTAGTTTGGATAGCCCTGTGATAAACTGTGGAACCATAAATAAAATGTATTATATCATGTGCCTTTGACCAACTTACCTGCCCTCTGCTCACTAATTCATCTCCCCTGGGACTTACTCTAACTTCCAAAGCACTGAGAAGTTACAAAGAGCCTTTGTAAAAAAAAGTCATCTTGCCAGAGAAATTTTTTTTTTTTTTAGCCCAAAATGTAGAATTCTCGAGTCCTCACCCCACCTCCAAATTTACCCCTGAGGCCCAGAAGTGGCAGTATTCAGTCCTGGGCCTGTATCAGGTTTTGTATACATGAAAATGTCATGGCATTAAAGCTGGCTCTCTCATAGTCTTAGATGGCAGGAGATAGGAACTTTATACTAGTGGAAAGGGAAGACTTCCTACTTCTTAATGGGGCCTAGCCTCAAAGCAGCCTGAGGTACCAGACTTTTAATCTGTGACTTTTTCTGTGCAGCAAAGCTGTTTTACGGTTACTGTCATAGATTCTTATGGCTCCCTCTGAGTTCTGCACTGTTGGACTCAAACACGCTTCCAATAAACCCTGCCAGACAGTGCTCTAGAAAAGGCAAGCTCTGTGAAGATCCACCCCAGATGACCCTGCCAAAGTAGCAGGTTTTGCTCTTCCCTCCTCACAGACAAGGCTTCTCCAGATTCTTGGGGATCTCAAAGTTTAAGGCCAGAAGGGACCACTACATCCTCTAGTCCGACCTCTTGTATATCATAGGTCACTCAGCAGCACCCAGCCACCTCCAAGTGAAACCCAACAACCAGAATTACACCAAAGCACAACAGCCCTCAGGAGACTAAATATTGTGTTCCACAGGGAGAGAACAGGTGGTGCTGAGGTGCCACCAATCACAGGTGCCAATTCTGTGGATGCTCCAGGTCTCAAACACCCACAAAAACACAGGGGATGCTCAGCACCCTCCAGCCACAGCTGTTGGGCGGGGCCCCCGATCAGCTGTTGGGTGGCTGGTGGGAGGCGCTCAGGGGAGGGCGGAGAGCAGTGAGTGGCAGTGGTGGGCCTCAGGGGAGGGGGCGGAGCAAGGGTGGGAAGAGGCGGAGTGAGGGCAGGACCTAAGGGTAGGGGGCAGGGTGGGGGCGGGGCCTCAGGCAGAGCTGGGGTGGATCGTCCACCAGGAAAAATAAAAGTCAGCGCCTGTGCCAGCAATCACAGAATCACAGACTTGTAGGACTGGCAGTAGAGGGACTAGATAGCAAGTGTGAAAAATCGGGACAGGGAGTGGGGGGGGGGGGGGTAACAGATGCCTATATTAGACAAAGCCCTGAATAACGGGACTGTCCCTATAAAATTGGGATATCTGGTCACCCTACCTGGCAGGGACCTTGATAGGTCATCTAGTCCTGTCCACTGCACTGAGGCAGGACTAAGTATTCTCTAGACCATCCCTGACAGGCGCTTGTCTAACCTGCTCTTAAAAACCTCCAGTGACAGAGATTCCACCACCTCCATAAGTAATTTGTTCCAGTGCTCAACTGGAATGCTCCAGGCCCCTGCAATGGCAGGGAAATGATTTAATAAGATATACCCAGATGATCTTTAGGACACCAACACCATCCACCCTGTGCCTAGGCACTGGCTCTGGCCTCCAGAGCCCTGCCCCACGTCCCTCTGGCATTCTTTTGTCCCAGAGCAATAGCAGTTTTGCCTGAATAGGCTTGTCTGCACTTCGAGAATTCAGACACACAGGTCTCCACTGGACTGGAAGGACATGACATGGGGGTAAAAGATACCAGAGTCCTGTCAACACTACAGTCCTCAGTGTGGCTATCAGCCCAGGGAAATTAAGGGTCCATGTTTTTCCTTTGTAGATGCTCTCAGGAAGGACTTCAGAAGTGACTCCGTGACTAAAATGACAGGAATCTGACTCTTTAATTATCATCTACATCACTGACTGTATTGCCTAGGAGCCCCAGTCACGGACCAGGGCACCATTGTGGTAGGGGGCTGTACACAAACACAGAAACAAAGACCTAAAGGTCCCTGCCCTAAGAGCTCACTTCTTTCTGACTTTTCCAGGCCATAGTACAGACTATAGATGGAATATACATGCTTTTTTTCCCCAGCCAGTATTATTCGAGAGAAAATAGAACATTCTGAAATAATGTATATACCAGTACTAAAACAGCACTTTCTGAAATCACACAGTGATGAAATGGTGAGATGAGACCAGTAAATGTGCATTACAAGTCCCTTTTTCAATCCCAAGGAGGAAAAATTTGTCCTCTAAACCAAAATGGACATGGAAAATGAAGCAGATCCTCAACTGATGTAAGTCAGCATAACTTCCCTGAAATCAATAGAGTAGCTGAGGATCTGGCCCCACACAACTAGCTATTCATTAGAGAGCAAAATTTCCCTTGGTTACATCTGTGTGACCCCATAAACCTGAGGTGACATGAGTAACTGAGGGCAAAATTTGTTCCCTTTTATAGTTTTTTAGACTTGCATTAAAAATATAAAATTAGAAAATCATTTTTAGAGTGGGCTGAATAATGACAAATTTTATTCCTGAACAATTATTTGTCAAACATTTGCCATGCATCTGAAGAAATGGGGTTTTTTACCCACGAAAGATTATACCCAAATAAATCTGTCTTTAAGGTGCCACCAGGCTCCTAGTCTGTATCCACAAAAACAACAAACATGGCTACCTCCTGATATTTGTCAAATAAACTACTCACAAATATTATTCAACCAGCTGCAGTTGTTGCATTTAACTGACACCTTTTGTTCCTGCTTACATCATTACGAGAAATGCAACACCCTAAAAGTTCCTGCTGCAGTTGGTTATGCTGTTGAGATTTAAACAAGATCACAGCTATACATTGGAGACCCAGAGCAAGGCAAAATTCCCTAACCTTCTCCCTTATCCTGATTCCTCTCCGCTCTCCCCATATACAGTTTCAGGCAGCAAATGGCATAGGAAATCAGTTCCTTTTCCTGAGTGGTGGAATGCACTTTTATTATAATGAAACTGTTTAGTCTCCAAAATCAGAGTAAGTCAATGTTTAGGTCTCACTACCATGAAAGTATCTCTTTAATAGGAATCATGTCAAGTGGTTGGATGTTTCCTCACATTTATTCAGAGTTCTCTTATAATAATTTCCCCCATTCAAACCCCTACAGAATGTTAAAATAACGAATACCACACCATTTCCACACAGGAATGAAAGCTATCACATGGTTTAAAAAAAGTTTAAAAGATGCTTAGATTTTATTTCAGGGCCCTTCTGGCCCTATAAGTCTAACCGTGCTAGCACATGGTCTCCTGGCACTGTTAAGGCCATCAATGTACTAAAACAAAACAACTTTTGTTGGCAATGAGGGAGTGACAAAATGATTATAGAATTTTGGAAGGTTGCAACACAATTCCTTGTCATGGTTCTATAGCCATTTTGCCCCACCCACACTTCAAATACAGGGGTTTTTTTTAATACATGGATACCCCTAACTCTACCAAAATGCTGTCTGCTGGTATATAGACTGGCCTCGAGTCTATACAAAGGAATACTGTATGACACTAATTTTGTATGTGGTCATTTTTCAGATGAACACCATGCTTTTTTAAATCCAAGGACCAGTTTGCCCTGTTGGCTGCACAGGTGATACTAAAGGCAAGCAAATCCTTAGGAAGTAATGCCTATGTATTCTAAACTATTGTCCCTTTTCTCTAACTGGTCATAATGTCAGTGATGTAACTGTGCAATCCAGTAGAGGGCAAACTTCGTCTATATATTCTCAAAATGTTCATAATACAGTAAGAGAAACTGTTGTTTTTGGATGTTTATCTTTCATTTGATAACCTATAAAGATATGTGGCAACATGTAGCAACAAAGCTTAAGCCATGCATCAGCATAAAATCACACCTGTCACTCAATGGCTTTTCAGTCAAGTCAGTTATCATTTTACAAAATCAGCAAACTGACAAGAAACAATACATTAAATACCAGTAAACTACTGTCTCACCCCATTCATCCTCCCCTGAACTCCTTATAATTGCATACATATTTTCTGGAGGTTTCTTGTGTACATACAGGGAATCAAGGAACTCACTTTCCTGCTCTGTTATTGAGTAAATGACAGTATATTATTTAGCAATTCAACAAGCTCTGTTTTCCTTAACACTTAGCTCCTGTATAAAGAAGCAACATTTATTCCAAGAATGGCACACCATGGCACCTCCAATTCTCTGAGACTCTGAGAACATTTTTTGAAAGTACCTGTTGCCTCTGGCACAAATTTTAAAAATTACCCCTTAATTACAACTATACAAAACCAACAGGACTTTTACAAGGAATGGTTTTAGCTGAAAAGATTCATGGCTGGATGGATATAATAGGCAGAAAATTAATCCTTTTCTGTTTGAAAAATAGATTCCCTGGGTATTTCTCTGTACTGTACTAGCACAGATTTAATGGAATAACCCCTGCAACCAGCAGGTTGAGACAGATCAAAACAAAAGTCAAACCACTCTCCTGCCTGCTTCACTCAACTGAATGCCAGAGCCGCAGGAATATCCTAAGAACAAGGTGCTAGCAGGAGCCATCAATATGCACAGCCCCTGTCTCAGCTGGTCCCGCTTTTCTCTGGTAGTTTAGTTCCATCAAGGCCCAGGGTCCCAAGGACTGTGCAATAGCAGCCAGGGAGGAGACCCAGAAGGAGGGAATATTAACTCCTGTCTGGATTACCATGCAAAGATCTTGTGTCAGCAGCACCTCTCCTGCGCCATTCAACTTCCCCATCTCACTCCTCACCTGGCTCCACCCCCTGTAGTCCATGGAGCTCCAGTCCTCACAAGACAAAGACATCACAAATGAGGCACTTCCCCCTCTCCCCACCCCTTCACTGCTGAAAGGCGGAGATCCACATATGAAGGACTCCCACCTCCTGGATGCACCCAGGGTGATCCAGCCCATTACATTTTACAGCGTTTCAGCATGGGATGGAGAACAGGAATTAATCATTAATTTCTCAATTAGTTCTACTTTGGTAGCCCCTAAGGACTCCAAGCAGGGAACAGGGCCCCGCTGAACACTTGATGAAGTAGATCCTCCCAGCAGGACAGCAGTACTCACTCCATGACTATACACATGACTCAGAAAAGTTCAGCTCTATTCTCAGCTCTTCACTGGCCTGCCTGGTGACCTTGGCAAGGCACTTCACCTCTGTGCCTATGTCTCCCCATTTCTAAAATGGACAGAACAACACTGATCTGCTTTGTCAGTTGGTTTGAGATCTACTGATTAAAAGCACTATACAAGAGCTAGGTATTAATTATGATTATTGTTATTATTATAAGTAGTACTTGATCACCATGGGGCTCCATCCCACAAAGTGCTGAGCTCCCTGGACCCAATCCAGCAAAGCACTTAAGCATATGCTTCAACTTCATTGGAACTATCTGCATACCAAAATTTAAGCATGTGCTTAAGTGTTTTCCTGGATTGGGGCCAAAGTGCTCAGCACCTTGCAGAATGGTGCCTTATCTCAAGGAACCAATTTTAACTTGGCCATTTAGGAACCATTGGTCCTGGGAGTGCTTTGGCAGGGATAATTCCTTTTAAAGATAAAAAGCCAAGGGTGGAACCAATACATCACTCCCTCTCGGGTGAATACCCCAAGAGCACAGTTAAATAGGCTGGCACAGGGAAATGCAATATGCCAGCCTGGCCCAGCAAGAGGGAATCTGGCTCCTCTAGTTTCAACGGTGTTGCCCTTCCAACAAGACTATCTTGCAGCTTCTACAGCTGGTGCCCCTCCTAAATCTAAAATTAACCATGTGCCATTAATTAACCTCTCATATCATCTATCTTCCTGAGGACATCAACCTGTCTCTCTGAATCTGCAACCTGATCCATCAGTACCTTAAAGTGACAACACTACAAGTGACAAACATTCTCTTACTTGCACAGAGCCATCAGCAGAGTATACATTCAATACCTGTCACTGTGCTCATCACAAAATATTGGGCCTTCATCTTTGTAAATGAGAGGACTGAGGGCAAGGCTTTTTGGAGGAAAAGTTGGGATAAACCACACAGAAAAAGAAAGCTGCAAATACAGTGGTGATCCATATTAATTTTGCCTCTGTTATAAAAATAACAGGGTGCTAGAAGAATCAGCATTAGGCCCAGATTTCTTAAACTTCAAATTAATAAAGGTGTTTAACTGACAAGAGAAACTTCAGTTAAACTTCTGTCAGTTAAACTTCTGAGAAAGTTGATGGAAGCAGAAGTGGCCAGACAGCTATCACGTGCATTTCATTGTTTGAGGATGTTTTCAGAAAGATACACAACACTTACTGGATGCTTCCCGAAAGAGACTTAGCTCTTCATAGCAGGACACATACTTAGGGCCCTACCAATTTCACGGTTCATTTTGGTCAATTTCACGGTCATAGGATTTTAAAAATCATAAGTTTCATGAGTTCAGCTATTTAAATCTGAAATTTCATGGTGGTGTAATTGTAGGGGTCCCAAAAAGGAGCTGTGTGTGTGTGTGGGTTGGGGGCGGGTGTCACAAGGTTATTGTAGGGGCGGTTGTGGTACTGCTACCCTCACTTCTGCGCTGCTGCTGGCGGCAGTGATCCCTTCAGAGCTGGGCAGCTGGAAAGTGGCAGCTGCTGGCTGGGATCTCAGCTCTGAAGGGCGCGCCACTGCCAGCAGCAGCACAGAAGTAAGGCTGGCATGGTATGGTATTGCCACCCTTACTTCTGCATTGCTGCTGGTGGGGCGCTGCCTTCAGAGCCGGGTGCCTGGCCAAATAGCCACCGCTCTCTGGCTACCCAGCTCTGAAGGCAGCACAGAAGTAAGGGTTGCAATACTGCAAACCCCCTAAAATAACCTTGCGACCCCCCTGCAACTCCCTTTTGGGTCAGGAGCTCAATCTGAGAAACGCTCGTCTCCCCCGTGCAATCTGTATTGTATAGGGTAAAAGCACACAAGAGACCAGATTTCACCGGGGCTGGGGAGGCCAGATTTCATGGTCTGTGATGCGTTTTTCATGGCCGTGAATTTGATAGGGCCCTACACATACTGCTTCGGAGGCAGGTAGTAGATCAGGCAGCAGTAGTTGAGTAGGTTGGGGTCAAGGCCCCATTGCCTTCAGTTTCAGCTAGTATCTCCAATAACACTGGTTGCTATGCAAGCTAAGGCTGAAATCCACGTTCTCCACGTGAAGCCCCAGAGCCGCTCTGCTCAACTGCTCGGTCCCCTACTACCTTACAAGCATGGACACTTCCTCTCCATTGTGGGTTTCCCATGCCTCCTTTGCCACTGGACAGAATTTCTCCCTACAATAAGGCCCATCAAAACTCATACTTCAGGCCATAAATTTTACATCTATATGCATCAGGAAGGAATTTCTCCTCCGTGTTTCATAGCGTATAGACAGATTGTAGAAAGGTTTGTGCTTATGAAGGCCACAGAGGGTCACATTCTGCTGAAGCATTAGGTACTCCTGCTGAATGCAAGAGACCAGACTGGATGGATTAATGATCTTATCTAGTATGGCAACCACTATGCTCTTTGTGAAGAATACCAAATTCCTATAATACTGCACATTCAGAAAAAGGAGAGTTACATTTAAATGTTACTCTTCAACAAAATCATACTGTACATCACCATTCACACCACTGATGTCTTGAAAAAATATTTTTGGTGGGGCTTGCACAGCTTTGTAGAGTTTCTCACAGCATGGAAGTCACATTCATTTATTTTTAAAATTAAATCTACTTCACCTCTTTCCATGCCTGTAATCATCCTGGTCATCCACCTCTGAGCCTTTTCTGCTATGTCCTTTCATACACATAGTCCTTCATTCATCGTTTAGTTCTTGTGAAAGGGCTGGATAGTGTTTTATGCTTCATTTTGTCAGATCCATCTGCCATATAAGGCCTCAGTCTGATACAAGATTAATTAAACTCCAGCTTTATTGTGGCTGCTTCCAACATGGCTTCTTCAGCCCCATAGGTTCTAAGGCCTGGTCAACACTACAAACTTAGGTCAACAGAAGCCACCTTATGTTAACCTAATAATGTATGCATCTACACTACCAATCCCTTCAGCCAACCTAACTTGTCTGTAACGTTGACTTGATTACTCCACTTCCAGGAGACGCGCAGCGCTCAATTTGATGTTGATAGGTCGACAGAGAGGCAGTGTAGACGCAGCATTGCGCAAATCGACTGAATAGGCTTCCAGGAGGTTTCCTACAATGCTCCTCTGTGACTGTTTGGACATCGTTTTCAACTCTGCTGCACAACAGCCAGGTACACAGGAAACAGCCCCTCCCCTGTCAAATCACCAGGAACTTTTGAATGCCCATTTCCTGTTTGATCAGTGTGGAGAGCTCACCAGCCCACCTGATCATGACGACTCAGTGCTCCAAACCCGCTCCAGCCTGGAGTACATAGGAGGTGGTGGACCTTATTGGTGCGTGGGGAGAAGAGTCTGTGCAAACACAGTTCTGATCCGGCCAAAGATACACAGACATATATGAAAATATCACATGGAGCACAGAGGAGGTCTACAGTCATGGGCAGCACGTGTACCCCCCTGTTCGAGGATGCTAGCTCCCTGCCTCACCTCTTCCACCCGAAGCCCAGCCCCTTCCACCTGAGGCCCGCCTCCACTCTGCCCCTTCCACCCCCGCCGCTCTCACCGGCCGACTGGTGCCAGACCACCGGCACCCAGAGCAGTCTCTGGAGGAGCCCCAAACCCCGGCCAGCACCAATCCCTGAGCCCGGGTCGCCCAGAAGAGCTCTGAGCCCTGCCATGGCTTGGCTCCGGGGCTGCGGCAAAGAGCATTAGCAGAGGTTTAGGGAGGCTTAGCCTCCCCCAGCCTCCATTACCCGCCATCCCTGGCTACAGCAGGAACACACAGCCATGCCACATAAAAATCAAAGAACTTTGGCAGGCATACCAGAAGACAAGGGAGACGGACAGTCGTTCTGGTTCTTCACCTCAGACATGCCACTTTTACAATGAGCTGCATGTGATTCTCAGCAGCAACCCCACCACTACCCCAAACGCAGTGTGGACACCTCCCAGGAGTCTGAGTACCAGGCAATCTCAGGCAACAACAACAAGGAAGACATTCTGGACGAGGAAGAGGAAAAGAATGGGAGACAGGTGAGCAGTGGATCCATTCTCCTCAAGAGCCAGGAGCAGTTTTTAACTCGGGAGCCTAGCCGGTCCCAGAACAGCATGGTAGCAGAGCATGATGCTGGTGAAGGCACCTCTGGTAAGTATACAATTGCAATCAAACTGTAGGGGTTACAGACTTTTATAGTTTATGTGTATTCTGAAGAAAAATTGAGGTGCAGAGGGTATCTGCTTCCCAGTGGCCGCTCCAGCTACACAGAGGGTGTCCCCCAGAAAAGATCATTTATGTGTACAGGGGTGGCCCAGGAATCCTCCACGGAGATCTCTAGGAACCTTTCATTGAGGTACTGTATAATCCTTTGCAGGTTTCTGGGGAGGGCTGCCTTCCTTCTGCCGCAGGAGGACACTTTCCTACACCACTCCAGTATTAACTCTGCTGGTATCATTGCGGTACACAGCATAGCAGCATAAGGACCATGTCTATACCAAGACACGTGCAGCATTTGCTCCCTTGCTGCCTCTGTTACCATCAGGAGAGTGATATCACATAGGGTCACCTAGGGGAAATGGGGGAAGTTTTCATTACAAGTGCTCATACCACAAACACTAGAGCATGTGATCCACCACTCATGATAACTTCTCGGTCCCTCAACCATGCTTTCCCTAATGTGCCGGTGGTTTGGTTGGCAGGGATTGGCATAGACTTCAGATTCTGCAAGTCCAGGGCGACTACTGCCAGCAGCGTTAAGGGAAAGGGGTGGATAGACTTCCTGTGTTCTCTCGTGGCCGCTATCTCCCCACCCCACCCCCAGGAGTTGCCTGGGCCAATGACAGCAAGGCCTAATGCTTTGAGACCAGGGACTAGAAATGTCCATGTTGCTAGGAGGAGGGGGCACTGTCCACCTGTGCTCCTGATGCAGGTTTGTCACACGTTGCTGCAGGGCCATACTCACCATGGCTGGAACCGGTTCATTGAATAGCTAGGGATTCTGAGTATGTTCTGGCTTGCACTTGAGTGTAATAAGGGGAGTATTTTTAATATAACACCCTTGCACTAGACCCAGGATACATGCTGACAATGGTTGCCTTGTGCTTTGCATGCCCTACAGCGGAAAGCTTATCCTCCAGCGCATCCTCCACACCGGGAGAGAGGCTTTCGCAGATTAGAAGGCGGAAAAAGAGGATGTGTGATGACATGTTCAGCCAGATAACGAACACCTCTGGGACAGCTGAGACAGACGTAAGAGCCTGGAGGATTGCATTATCTGAAAAACTGGACACAGCCATGGAGAGCAGGAGAGCATCCCAGGAGCAGGAGCGTTCTACGTAGGATGAGATGCTGCAGATTATGAAGGACCAATCAGACACGTTGAGGCATCTGGGTGAACGTCAAGAAAAGCAGCTAGAGGCTAGATTCCCTCTGCAGCCCCTGCAGAACTGCCTGCAAGCATCGCCCTGTTCACAATCCCCCTCCCACAAACTTACCGGGGGGAGGGGAGTTCAATATTCCTTCCACTCAACACCGGTGAAGGGTAACAACAGAAGGCGGCCACTGATGGGCAAGACTACTGTGCTTTCACAGACAAGCTGACTTGGTTCTCCCCTCCCAATTTTATCTCACTGTTTGCCTATGGTTTAAATTATTTTATTCTTCTTTAAGTTTCTTTGTGTGTGTGTGCAATGTGGAGGTCCAAGACGACAGTGGAATATCACAGTATATGAAACCATCCAGGTAACTCCCCAACAGGCCCAACTGCCCACACAAAATTGACATGGATGGAATCTGCTCAAAACTGTGGCACTACAAAACTTTTGCACTGAAAAAAGAATGATGATGATTATGATGATAATGATTCCAGGGTTTAAGTCAAGTCTGTTTTGTGCTGGACTCTTGAGCCCAAGAAGAATTAAGCCCCATGGATCCGGCTGATGGAGGAGTCCAGGATGTTCATGGGATTTCCCCGCATCTTGGCAAGCCCCATATGCCAAAACAACCCTCTGGACCATTAACAGCTGGGAGAATATAGAGCAGCCCTGAGGCAGATCTGAACTATGGCCCAGTGCTCAACTGGATCTGGGATACAGGGGCACATTCTTCGCTGAGAATCTGCCCCAAAGCATGGCTCTACTCTGAAAAGGGACTATACAAAAATGACACCCCCTTACTCAACAGATCAGTCCCTTGTGTCTATTCAGAAATATCTTTATGTCTTTCAGTTTATTACTACTTTTTACCTGTTCTTAGTCCTGCTGCTGTTTAACAATTCTGGCATGGAAAGAGATGGATTTTGTTTGCTTTCACATCAGGAAATAATTGTTAACTGTGCTCTAATCACGGGGATAAATCACAACTCCATTTCACCTGTGTAACCTCACTGAAAAACTTAGTTACACCCTACCCCCATCGTAAATGATGGAATTTCACTGGATTAACCAAAAGCAAATGTTGGCTGTAGAACCTTCATTACTGCTGATGATATGTAAGCAGAGAAGAGCCCAGCTTGGCTTACAGATCTCAGGTTGAGTGTGATGGGCTAACAATTAAAAAAAACCACTATCATTTAACTTGTAAATAGGACAAGGAAGATCATGAGACACAACAGGCCACCATGTAGAGAAAATGAACATGGAACCTCACCTCACCATTTTTACAATCACTTTTCAGAGCTGTATCACACTTTAAAATGTTTTCAGCAAGAAGCCAGCACCAGATAAATACGACAATTATTATACTGAACTCCGGCTGTGAATTTAATTCTCTGTTTGACACAGGCACACATACTGTAGAGTTTGTGCTAGAGATGCATGTTTAAGCAGGGAACTAAATCAATATTTACACATCATTTTGAAAGATGTCTAAGCATGGCCTGAAAACCAAGGAATCACTTGATGTATAACCCTTAGTGAAATATATGGTTTTAAAACTTTCCACAAATGGCATACCTAATGAAATGCTCGCACTGCACTTAATGGCAAAGATAGCTGGATCCACATTTTAATAAGAACTCAGAAGTCACACACTACTATCCATTCTCCTATAGTGTGATATCAACCTCAAAACTCCCATGCTACAGTCATTTGTTTTTAAGGCAGCAACATTTGAGGGCATGTGGCCCTCGTAGGCTCATCCACCATACCACCCACGTAATCTTTGTACTCGTCTTTCCCAGAACTGATCTTTTAAAAAAAAATACACACAAAGCTGCAGCCCCTATTGCTGCCTCTTTGTCCGATATATCACCTTCTGGCTAAAGGAACATCAATATTCACTGAGCCAGTTTCTGCTCTTATTGAGATCTGAGACTCCACTGACGTCAAAGGCTGTATTAGTGGAAACTATTTGACTCACTTTCTTAATGGAGAGGAATTCTGGGGAACCTAGATCCTGCATATTTATGGAAAGGAGGCTCACTAGGAGCAGGGCTGGTTGGAAACCAGAATTTCCATTCCATGGGAAATTCTGACATTGTGAAATTTCTTTGCAATCCAGATTGGGAAAAAAGATGGAATTTTAAAATTTTCTGCAAAACTTAAAACAAAGCCAATAAACAAAATCAGAAAATTTCAATTTCCAAACAGAATTTTTTCTGATTTTGTTTGTTTTAATAATGTCAGAATACAATTAAATTATATATATATACACACACACAAATAGTATACACAAATTAATATTTTAATATAAAAGTCAAAACAAAATCAAAAGAATAAAGTCAGTACAAAATGGTTCAACATTAACAAAATTAGAAGTTGAAACAACTGTTTCCATTTTTCCCCCATCTAAAAATTCATCAAAATTGACACATTCCCACGACATGTTTCAATTCTGACAAAACTGATCCATCGCATAAGTTTCAACCAGCTTCAAGTGGGAGCCTTGGAACAGTATAATCCACTGCTCAAAACAGTAAGGAAGCATTTTAATGGGAGACATGGGCCTGGAGAGATGTATTAGGTTTGTAAAATGGCTATATGATGAGAGGATTCTTTAGTCATGTATGGAAGTACAGGACCAATATAGACTCCCTAGATAAATGTCAGTGAAATACTGTACATTCTTCAATGCTGGTCCCTATGGACAGAATGACTTCCCAATCCCAAAGCATCAGGCCATCACTCCTCACGCATTCAGATCCCTCCTGAAGTTTTACTTCTGCAAGGCCCGTACACATTAACCTGTCAGTCATATTCCTTCTCCACCTTTTATAGAAGAGAAGTGAGAAAGAGAAAAAGAGAGATAACTAAATCAATACATCTAAGTTAATGCCTTCCTCCACACCTCCCAGTGCATCTTGTCTTATCCTGTGTCTACCTGCAGTAGTGCAGAGACTTATGCATTTGCTTCACTTTAAGCATGTGAGCGGTCCCACTGACCCAGAGACTATTGGTATCCTAAGGTTAAGCATATGCATGAATCTGTGTTGGACCAAAGCCTTATACTGTGAACAATTTGGGGACAAGAACTCTATTTGTGTCTTGTACAGCACCAGGCACATCATCTGCTTTTACTAGAAAATAAACATACTACAATAAAACAGTAATTTATAATTCCTTCAGAGGAGGCACCGTCTTGACAAAATGTGAGAAAGCAGATTTTAAGGTGAAACAGAACTAGATCATTCTGACAAGTGACAAAGTAGACCTTTACCTCCACACCAGGATGAGGTAGCACTCGAAACAGAGGAACAAGGCCAGTCAAACTACTCAGAAACCAGCCTGTCCTGGGAAAGGCACTTGGGAGTGGAAATCATGTGCCATGATGGGTAGAAAATAATATCCTGTTAGATGTAAACAGCAAGGGACAGCAGACTGAATTGCTCTTTTCCAACTTGTAAGCCTTCCAGAGCAGGGAATAGGTTATCTTTTATGTTTAGAAAGCAACTAGCACTTTGTAGGCACTACCAAAAACAATACATAACATCTCCTGATACAGTATAAGCAGGGTGCTTATTTAATACAAACTAGATCTCTTTTTTGGACCTAAAATAGGGTGGTCGATTATTATTACTCATTATTTATAGGGTGGAGGAATTTAAATAATTTAAGAACATAAGAAAGGCCGTACTGGGTCAGACCAAAGGTCGATCCAGCCCAATATCCTGTCCACCGACAGTGGCCAATGCCAGGTGACCCAGAGTGAGTGGACCTAACAGGTAATGATCAAGTGATCTCTCTCCTGCCATCCATCACCCTCCTCTGACAAACAGAGGCTAAGAACACCATTCCTTACCCATCCTGGTTAATAGCCATTAATGGACTTCATCTCCATGAATTTATCCAGTTCTCTTATAAACCCTGTTATAGTCCTAGCCGTCACAACCTCCTCAGGCAAGGAGTTCCACGGTTGATTGTGCGCGCTGTGTGAAGAAGAACTTCCTTTTATTTGTTTTAAACCTGCTGCCCACTAATTTCATTGGGTGGCCCCTAGTTCTTTTATTATGAGAACAAGTAAAAACTTTTCCTTATTCACTTCCTCCACACCACTCATAATTTTATATACCTCTATCATATCCCCCCTTAGTCGCCTCTTTTCCAAGCTAAAAACTCCTAGCCTCTTTAATCTCTCCTCATATGGGACCCATTCCAGACCCCTAATCATTTTAGTTGCCCTTTTCTGAACCTTTTCTAATGCCAGTATATCCTTTTTGAGATGAGGAGACCACAATTGTATGCAGTATTCAAGATGTGAGCGCACTATGGATTTGTATAAGGGCAGTAAGATATTCTCCGTCTTATTCTTTATCCCTTTTTTAATGATTCCTAACATCCCGTTTGCTTTTTTGACTGCCACTGCACACTGCATGGACATCTTTAGAGAACTATCCACGATGACTCCAAGATCTTTTTCCTGATTAGTTGTAGTTAAATTAACCCCTATCATATTGTATGTATAGTTTGGGTTATTTTTTCCAATGTGCATTACTTTACATTTATCCACATTAAATTTCATTTGCCATTTTGTTGCCCAATCATTTAGTTTTGTGAGATCTTTTTTTAGTTCTTCACAGTCTGCTTTGGTCTTAACTATCTTGAGCAGCTTAGTATCATCTGCAAACTTTGCCACCTCACTGTTTACCCCTTCTTCCAAATCATTTATGAATAAGTTGAATAGGACTGGTTCTAGGACTGACCCTTGGGGAACACCACTAGTTACCCCTCTCCATTGTGAAAATTTACCATTTATTCCTACCCTTTGTTCCCTGTTTTTTAACCAGTTCTCAATCCATGAAAGGATCTTCCCTCTTATCCCATGGCAACTTAATTTACGCAAGAGCCTTTGGTGAGGGACTTTGTCAAAGGCTTTCTGGAAATCTAAGTACACTATGTCTACTGGATCACCCTTGTCCACATGTTTGTTAACCCCTTCAAAGAACTCTAATAGATTAGTAAGGCATGATTTCCCTTTACAGAAACCATGCTGACTTTTGCCCAACAATTTATGTTCTTCTATGTGCCTGACAATTTTATTCTTTACTATTGTTTCAACTAATTTGCCGGGTACGGATGTTAAACTTACCGGTCTGTAATTGCCGGGATCACCTCTAGAGCCCTTTTTAAATATTGGCGTTACATTAGCTATCTCCCAGTCACTGGGTACAGAAGCCGATTTAAAGGACAGGTTACAAACCCTAGTTAATAGTTCTGCAATTTCACCTTTGAGTTCTTTCAGAACTCTTGGGTGAATGCCATCTGGTCCCGGTGACCTGTTACAGTTAAGTTTATCAATTAGTTCCAAGACCTCCTCTACTGACACTTCAATCTGTGACAATTCCTCAGATTTGTCACCTACAAAAGACGGCTCAGGTTGGGGAATCTATTCCCTGGTCTTGAGATTATTCACTAGAACAGAAGATCTTCCATTTTAAATATAGAGAATAAATGCCATAACTGGTAATATTTCTAAAACCAGAATGGCCTTTTTAAGTGCACCCATTGTATAGTACATGTGTGTGCCTGGTAGTTTTCAAACATAAATGATAACAAGATCCCTGCACTAAGGACCTATATTCTAAATTCAAGAGAGTGAACAAATAAGAGAGGCTGTGGTGCACAGAGGGTAGAAAATGGGTGTGAATAGACAACAGCAGACAATAGGAAGGGTATCAGGGTCGTGGAAGAGTGTGGGGGTTTTTTTAGGAAAGCAAATCACATTTGTTTTGTTTCATATAATTCTTAGCTTTAACATTTCTTTTTGTTGGTGGTCAGGTACCACAGTGGGAGCAGATTGTGGCAGAGATAAGATTAGTGGTGCAAAGCTTGTGAAGGAAGGGAATTTGTGGAGGGATTTGAAGTAGGTTGAGATTACTTACACAGGAGGAGGGGGCACAGAGTGGAGGCATACTGTCCATTCCCTGCATGCCCCCCCTTCCCGGCTGGATTCCTCATCAGGGGGGGTCAGAGGGTGTGACCTGTGTATTCAGGGCTCTATCATCAGCTATTGGGGAGACAGCACATTGCTGTGCTGCTTCCTGCTAAGCATCCTGGTCCAGCTAGCCAACGAAGCAGCTTTCCTCCTGATCCTAACCCAGTGGCACCCGCCCATGGTACCCAGCTTGTGCATCATGTGCAGCATTGGACTCTGCCTTGACCCATTCTGGTGCATAGTGGGAGCATGTGCAGAGAAGCATGATTCCACCTACTTCCCATGCTTTGCATTCTGCATAACTATAGCCTCTCTCCTATCATTTCTGTGTGCCTCCCGCTACTACCTGTTGATAGGGAAACACCCTGCGACCAGTGAAGCTGCCTTATGGCTATAAAAATATGAACAGAAAAGTATGATTAGCTTTCTAGGCCATTTTCTAATCCAAATTCTTTTAGGTGAGTCAGGAGTGGCTGTTGTAGAAGCCCCCTCCCAAAGCTTTCATTTTATTCAGTATTGGGGAAAGGCTGCCCTCCCGCCCTCCAGCAGATGCAGGCCATACTCTGGGTGGAAAGATATTCTTTTTAAAGGGCATTGCCAGCTCAGGGGAGCAGACAGCAGGAAGTGCTAGTGTGAAAGAACCCCTACAATGCTGTGTCCTGGTTCAAGGGAGTGCTCAGATGGTGAGCTCCCCCATTACATCTCTTACCTAAAGTTTACTATTGCCATGTTAGCTTTTGGTGCCTTTCCTCTCCTGAGATTGTTGAACTTAATGATATCATGGTCTTTACTTAATGCCTATTTCTGACTTATTTATAGATTCTCCTCTTCTGTGTTCTGAACCTAGCTATTCCAACCAGCAATCATTTAGGATACCAAGAAAGTGCTTCTTTATCTGTCCCAGGGTGATATTTGATCAGTTTATACATGGGCAATTAAAGTCTCCCATTATTACCATTTTATTGGACTTTGTTGTCTCTTTGATCTCTCTGAAAGAAGTGTCCTTTTCCTGGTCTGTGGGGTTGAAAGCATAACCCTATCAATATATTTGTATGCTTATGACTGGGGATTTTAAAATGTGGTTCACAAAAGAACTAGATAAATTCATGGGGGATAGATCCATCAGTGGCTATTAGCCAGGATGGGCAGGGATGGTGTCCCTATCCTCTGTTTGCCAGAAGCTGGGAATGGGCGAAAGGAATGGATCACTTGATGATTATCCATTCTGTTCATTCTCTCTGGGGCACCTGGCATTGGCCACTGCTGGAAGACAGGATACTGGGCTAGATGGACCTTTGGTCTGACCCAGTATGGCCATTCTTATGTACTATAAATTCCCACCAACATAAAATGAATTCCCTCTCCCTCTCACACTGAACTATTGATATAATCAAGAAGTAATTTCTTAATGAGTTTTTAAATAAAAAAAAACAGACGCAAATATCCTTCAGAGTACAGTAAAATCTGTCTTCAGTGACTAGTCAAGGGGCCAGCACATTTTGGTTGCAACAGAAGTGGTGTCCAAAGGTGGAGTAGAATTGCATTCCATAAAACACAGCAATACTGCTGCTGAGAAAGGATAGTCTCTTGCACTTGTTTCACTGTATTATTTAATTTTGTGCCTCAAAACAGAAAAACCCTGTAAAAGGAGAATGGTTTATTTAATGCGATGTATGCTTTGTTTAAAGTTTCGATCCACAATTTCCCTGTGAGTCTAGAGGCAGTGGACTAGTGTTTTACCAGGTCTGGTTGGAATGCAAAAATAGTTGACTCTTATGCTGGTATTTAAAAATAATTGATGTTGTCTTACTCTTGGCCAATTGCCTATGTGCAATGTTTGACTAACTGAAAATGCACTACTTTATTTTTAAAGAGGCAATTATTAAACATTGTGAAGATTACGTTTTTAAGATCCAGATCTATATAGCAATGGAGAAGTAAATGGTCTGGAGAGAAAAAGAGTCCCGGACTGGGAATCAAAACCTGTGTCTGCCACAAAGCAGTGCAGAATGCAAACCCTGGGACTACCTCATTAGCTGTGAGTTCCCAATGCTCATACTTCCATGGAGTAAAAGGTTGTGACTCTCTATTCTACAATAATTCTTTTTGACATATCAACAAGATAGGGGGTAAGGATGAAGAGAGTGACGTAATATTAAGACTTTCAAAAAACCTTTGACAAAATTCCCCAGAAAGACTCCCATTGACTTCAGTGGGTTTGGGATCAGGCCCTGAATAGTCATGAGCTGAGAAGTAAAGTACTGTCATGGGATGGGAAACTGGCTAATATAGAAAACAGAGTAGGAATGAATGGTCACTTTTCAAAATGGCACAATGGGTAACAGTGGCCTCTTCCAAGGTTTATACTAGGACTTGTGTTATCCAGTATATTTATCAGTGTTTTAGGTCATGGCATGTTCTAGGAGGTGGCAAAATCTGCAGGTGACACAAAGTTATTTACATTAGCCAGAACTAGAACATGCTATGAGAAACTTTAGATAGGTCTGACTAAGTTAGGTGAACTGGCAGCACGGTAGCAAATGAATTTCAGTGTTGGCAAATACAAAGTAATGCTTGTATAAGGTATAATTTCACCTAATTATACATGATTTATTCTGATAAATTAACAGGATGTCAGACAAAGGAGTTAAATAAAAATAAGTACGTGAAAACTATAAAATGATGAGGGCCAGATCCTGAGCTGGTGTAAACCAGTGTAGCTCCGTTGGCTTCAGGGGAGCGATGCCAATTTATATCAGCTCAGGATCTGGTTCAATATGTCTGTATGCCAATGCAAGAACTCAAAGCAAAAACAGGTGAACTAGAATGCTTGCAAGGGAGTCTCTTGACATAATAAGCATCAAATGCAGTGAACTGACAAAGAAAAACAATGGGATAGTGTGGTATCTGGCTATAAAATATATTGGAAAGACAGATTAGGTGAAAAAAGCAGTGAGTAGCAGGGCTTTGGAGCGGAGCCCAGAGCTGGAGCGCGGAGCAGCTCCGGAGCAGTGGAGCTGCAGGTTTTTGCCTGGAGCTGGAGCAGAGCCGGAGCACAGCTCCAAAGCCCTGGTGAGTAGTACTATACCTAAAAAATTCCACATATTCTAGTGTCACCAGAATTCTGAGTCAAGAGAATCACATTTTAAAACCCCCAGTCATAAGCATACAAATATATTGATAGGGTTATGCTTTCAACCCCCAGACCAGGAAAAGGACACTTCTTTCAGAGAGATCAAAGAGACAACAAAGTCCAATAAAATGGTAATAATGGGAGACTTTAATTACCCATATCTAAACGGATCAAATATCACCCTGGGACAGATAAAGAAGCAGTTTCTTGATATCTTAAATGATTGCTGCTTGGAATAGCTAGATTCAGAACACAGAAGAGAAGCTACTAAATAAATCAAAAATAGCCATTAAGTAATAAAGACCATGACATCATTAAATTCAACAGTCTCAGGAGAGGAAAGGTACCAAAAGCTAATATGGTAAATAGGACCAATGGTCAATGATGGGATGTTAGAAGTTACTACAGAGAACTTTTTCCTGGGTGTCTGGCTGGTGAGTCTTGCCCACATGCTCGGGGTTCAGCTGATCGCCATATTTGGGGTCGGGAAGGAATTTTCCTCCAGGGTAGATTGGCAGAGGCCCTGGAGGTTTTTTGCCTTCCTCTGCAGCATGGGGCACGGGTCACTTACCGGAGGATTCTCTGCATCTTGAAGTCTTTAAACCATGATTTGAGGACTTCAATAGCTGAGACATAGGTGAGAGGATTATTCCAGGAGTGGGTGGGTGAGATTCTGTGGCCTGCATTGTGCAGGAGGTCAGACTAGATGATCATAATGGTCCCTTCTGACCTTAAAGTCTATGAGTCTATGAGTCTAATAGTAAGAGATAAGAGAAGTAATGGGGGAGCTCACCACCTGAGCACTCCCTTGAACCAGGACACAGCATTGCAGGGGTTCTTTCACACTAGCACTTCCTGCTGTCTGCTCCCCTGAGCTGGCAATGCCCTTATAAAAAACTCTCTTTCCACCCGGAGTATGGCCTGCACCTGCTGTTGGGCGGGGGGGGGGGGCAGCCTTTCCCCAACACTGCTCTATGCCTTGTCCTGGTTTAGTGTGGGGTCTGTAAACCCCATCATAGTACCATACAGCAATTCCTGTGCAAGCCTATTCTATTCTTAAGGTAGAAAGCATTACAGAGAAAATATATTAAAACTGAAAATGAAGCTGCATGCATGCTAATAAGCACACCTAAGTTCTTCCCTGTGATGGGGTGGACTAGGCCCCTTGCTGGAGAGGCTTCAGTGTCCTGCCACACCTATCCCAGGAAAGGAGCAATAGAGGAGTCCTACAAGCAGCCTAGAGGGGCTGCAGGGACCAGCCAATCATACCCCAATAGGGACATATAAAAGCACCTGGAGATCCAGCAACAAGCTGGTACATTGCTGGAACTAGAGAAATGTAGCTGGTGCTCCTGGTTGGTCAAAGGGAATTGCAGCACCATGGACAGCTCAGTGCTGGCAGGGAGTGGGGCAGCGAGGGAGAGCTCCTGGCTGGCTGTTGGGTCTGAATTTACATGAGCCCTCAGGTAAGGGTGAAGGTTGGGGCCGCAGGAAAGTGGCCCAGGGAACTGAAAGCAGTGTAGTTAAAGGGATATGGTGGTATGTGGCTGCTATTTGTAGGGTCCCTTGGCTGGGACCTGGAGTAGTGGGTGGGCCTGGGTCCCCCCCCATTAGCAGCTACTGGGGAACTGGTGATAAACCCCTGGAAAGGGAACTGACCTGTTAAGAGACCCAGCCGGAGAGCTGGGACCAAAATGGATCAAGACGGAGAAACCAGTGCCTCCAGGGGGGAAGCCCCAGGGGCATGACCCAATACCAGGACAGTTTAAAGACTGCAGACACACCTGATCAGAAGGGGGCACTGGCAAGAGGTAGGTACCACATGGTTACAATCCCCAACTCTGACATGGGCAGTCCTTCAAACCCCACCCAAGGGGATTCCTTGTGGTTACAAGTTCGTCACAGCTCCAGCTCAGAACTAGCCCCCAGTCTTATTAGGCCTCAGTAGATCCAGTCCTTCCAACCCTACCCTAAAGGCTGGGGTGCTCCAAGGACTGGGGTCTTGTCCATTTCCTGGGCCAGGAAGAAGTCCCTGAGCCACTTCAAAACCAGGCTATTTATCTGACAGCACATTCTTTGTCTCTTGGTCCCTGGGCAATCCAGTTTGAAGTAGTACATGTATATCTGATTGGGAAGGGGTGGATTTAAAGGGCTGATAACGGAGGAAGAACATTAGCATCCCCCTCCCTACTAGAGAAGGTACATACAGTGCTACAACACATGCACACTTGCATTGTTAATACAATGTACCCCAAAGGTATTAGCCCTAATTTGATAAGGTTTATTTTAATTGCATAAAGGTTGTTCAGGACAATGTCAGTCTGTCATAAATATCACTCTGGATGTTCTTGCTATTCATATACTAACCAGTCCTTGCTTAAGTCTTCTGAGCTCTTGCCCTCAATGATATCTAGCTATCTCAGGGCTTCTATACATGAACAATTAGATCAGGGCATGCTGAGGTATGAATCTACCCCACAACAGCCTGTCATGGTCTAACTGTCCACGTGCACCTTGCTGGCACATGTTAACAGTTTGTTAGAGCATTTTGATCTAGTCCTCTTTGAAATTGAACTAGCTCAAAGTACATTAACAAACTTAATGCACATCAGCAGGGTGCACATGGATAGTTAGACCAGGGCAGGCTAAGGTGGACAGATTCACACCCCAGCTTGCCATAGACAAATTGTTTGTGTAGACAAGCCCTCAGGGTTTTATACTGCTGCCCAGCACCATAGGATCTAAGTGCCCTCCATGTAAAATCATTAACAATATCCAAGTCCCAAGTGGCTTTGTCGAGTCTCAGGCATTTCTCAATTTATAGGGTAAAAGCTCTGCTTGGGATTAGGGGCAGTGTTTTTATTTTTTAGGTAAGGGTTTATTGGATAGAAGGGGGTGGCAGCATCAGATTGATACTGAACACTATCTTGTGAAAATAAGTTCCACAAGCTCATTGTGCACTGTTTGTTTGAAAAAACAAAACACTAATATCCTAAGAAATCCTGCATCTTCAGTGATAAAAATAAAATTGGACAGTTAAAGAATACATTTCTCCTGGCTCTCGCTACCTCATCTTCCTTTCTTTTCTGTCTAATACATTTCAATGCATTCCTTGCCCTTCTATGTATCAACCAAATGCAAAATTAAGAACTTCACTGAATTTGTGCAGAAAGGACTGCCCTCTGGTCTATAACTTGCTGCAGCTGCTTTTACTTAAAAGCTTTCTTGGTTCCACTTAAATTCCTTGTTTTTGTGCGTCATACAGTTTTGCGGCATCCGCTGTTTTCTGGAGGCCTTGTTTTTATATCTCTCATTCAGTCTCCTCTCACATACCTCTTTTAATCTGATTACAAATTTAATTTTTCTTAACCTCACCTCACAGTAGCTATATTGTCACCGTGCAGTGTTTTGGTTTTTTTAAAACAGTTGGCTCCAACATGAAACCGTTTCAAAGCAAAGCGAAGAAGTAACAGACTGCAATAGAGAGAGAGTGTGAGTGTGTGTGCGTAAAGGTTCCCAGTTCCATTGGAAAATAAGCTGATTCCCAAATCATGCTAACAGAGTTCAGTCCATTAAGCATAGCCCTGGGTCAGTATTTTACAGATCTCTTGTACATAAGAGACAATAATGGCTCTACAGAAGCGCTCATGGCCTTTTACAAGAACTCGCAACACAAGAAAGGGTTTTTATTCTCTTTGACAAGTTGGTCAGTTAAAATTATACCTGTAACAGAGAGAATGGAACAAGGCAAAGCTAGAATTTTAGCTTTCACTCTGCATCTCCATCTTTCTACTAGTTTAGGGTAAACTTTAAAAAAGGCACATCAAGATTTTCAAAGGCCAAAATGTAATAAAATAATGTATAACTATTAGACTGCTGAGGATTAAATATTCCATAAGTGTCTAAATATACCTACATCTCTGATAGCAAGAGACAGAAGTGTAGATATAAAGATATTTGAAAAGCGTTCATAATACAACCCAAACTGATTTCACTGAGAGCAGAATTAGATCAAGAGTTTTAGAAAATCCCACTCATATGTTCTTCAGTTGTGCCATGGCAGAGAAGCAAGTCAAAAGGTCAAAGGACCTTATGCTTTTGGTTTGGAGAGCACACACTGCACAGGGAGAGGCGTTCAGGAGCAAGAGTGGGTCCTGAATATCCACCATTCTGTAAAATGCTCCCTGCCAAGTATGGTGGATATTCGTGCAGGACATAACTCTCCAAGTAGCATTAAGCCTTACCTTTTTCCTATATCAGCACTGAGGATGGTGAGAAGAAATCAACTATCACCATGGAGGGGTTAGCATGCTTTGGGTCTGCAATTTCCTCTCTTGCCTGCCTCTCCTCCTGAGGAAGTATTTTCTCATGGAAACTCTTTGAAAGGATGTTCATGGGAATTCCTGGGCCATTCATTCCAGTCCTGTAGGTTTGTATCATATGTCCCTTAAAGATCTTTCTACTTTGAAAGACTACAATTAATAAAAAAGCTGTTTATATCACATTCTTAGCCACTGACTCCATTGTTATAGTATAACAAGACTCCAAAACTTAGCTAGTATGGCAGCACTTGAAATATTTCCAAAAGAATATTTCAGTATTTCTTTTAAAAGTTGCTTTCCATGGGTGAGCTCTCAGCACTCTGCGACCCTGGTGAAACCCCTCATATCAATCCTCCTTCAACAGATATGTTCTCCACTCATACATCTGAAATGGATATGGAATGTAGGATTACATCAGTCATCTGCCCAAAATGTCTTTTTTTATATATATTTTATAAAAACACGATTTCATTTTTCCTTTGTAGTTACATAAATCATGAAAGTCTCCCCTGTAATCATTTGGCTTAAGCCAAGCTTCCTAGAGAAACTGTCTCAGGGCATTATCCAAGAGGCCAAGGTCACAGGAAGAAGTTGCATTTGAAAATTAAAACTAAAAATACATTATTTAGATACAGGTCTTTTGAATACAGTGTAACAGGTCTTTTGAATACAGTGTAACAGATTCCATTTTAACATAAATTAACTAGAAATATTGTTAAACTATTTTTCCTGATAGTTTGCCTGCATTTGTAATTAAAGGCAGCTGTACTGTGTGGAAAGGAGACTAATGTCTCTAGAAACAGTGACAAAGATCTGCTATGTTGTCTGTTTCTTTAGGCTGTTTATAACACCTGTGCCACAGTTCAGGTGTAATCTGTACAGCATCATTAAAAATACCCATTAGAAATACACAGCCACTTTCTAATGTCTGGGCAAATGGGATTTCTATTGTCACCTTAACATTTTTTCTGTCAGTCTTTGGTGGGTTTTCTTACATCTAGCATTTGAATCCATCCTGGGCATTTGCCCAAAGGGGCATATCATCTCATGTCAATGTGCAGGGAGTTGTGAGACTCTAATCCTGAATTCTTATGTTAAACACTCTTATGTTAAACACGCTTGGGGTGGCGGCAGCGCGCAGAGACCCCCTGGCCGCCCCTGCGCCTAGGAGCTAGAGGGATGTGCCAGTCCCTTTCGGGAGCCTCCCGGAGCCAGGGCAGGCAGGGAGCCTGCCTTAGCCCCGCTACGCTGCCGACAGGACTTTTAGCAGCCTATTAAAATCTCCTGGATTGATTTCAGTAGCCACTGGGAGATCGATTCCAATTCCGGGAGACTCCCGGCCAATCTGGGAGGGTTGGCAACTCTATGGACAAAGCACTGTACTGGGCAAAGCACTGTACTGGACCCTAATCCCTACTCTGTCGCTGACCTGCTGTGTGACTTCGTGCAAATCACTTCCCCTCTCTCCTATCTGTCTTGTTTCCATAGCGCGACAACTCTTCGGGACTCTCACTCCTGACTGTGTTGGTGGTGATGAGCTGTAACTCCCTAACCCCTCCTGCAGTGGCATTACATCCAGGAGCATTGAAAGGGAAAACTATTGCTCCGTAAACAGTATGAGTAAATCTGAAGCTGGGCTCAGATCCTCGGTGCTTTCCAGTAATTTAAATTAAATAAATGGAGGTATGCCAATCTCCTAGAACTGAAAGGACCTTGAAAGGTCATCGAGTCCAGTCCCCTGCCTTCACTAGCAGGACCAAGTACTGTCCCCTGACAGATTTTTGCCCCAGATCCCTAAACGGCCCCCTCAAGGATTGAACTCACAACCCTGGGTTTAGCAGGCCAATGCTCAAACCACTGAGCTATCCCTCCCCCCTTAATGCTGCTTAAGTGAACAGGAATTTAAAAGGAAAAATAACTTTAATGAAAACCGCTAATGAGGGCAAGCTGCAGTTCCCTGGCCTACCCTCCAGCATGGTCTTAAATATGTGGGGAATAACAGGAAGGAAATTACCCAACCGTAAACAGCTTATTAGAGTAAGTCAGCACCTGGAGAGAGCATCTGCCCTCCAATAACACTGTTAAATACATAGAAGGCAAAACAATCTTGCAAATATATGCATCTTATGCGGGTGAGCCATGGTACTACAGTGCTAATGAAAGCTCTTTATAGGGCCACTTCAGCAATCCTAATAAATCACAATAAAATAATTAGCAATCTGGGCCCATTGTTGTAGCATAGTATTACAAGGCTGAGTAGCACTAACATATTTAGTAGCTCAATTGATGTCACTGGAACTGCTCCCTTGAGTTAATATAATTAGTGGGAGTTGGGGATACAGAATTGGGCCCCATCTATTTTATTCCCTTCCACTGCATCATTGACACTTTCAAAAATACTTTAGGAGCCTGGATACAATAGTTATAGGCACTCTCGACACTGATAGCGTAGGAGCAGACCCTCAGCTGGTGTAAATCAGCATAGTTTCATTGAGTTCAGTTGCGCTGCACTGTTCTACACTCGCTGAGGATCTGGCCTTACACAGAATTACTTTCCATGTATGCTACTGGAAGGAAATGGCTCCTTTTTTGAAAGTCAAAAGGACTAAAAATGAATTCTGTGCGGTTTTCACTTAGTAGGTAATTTTTAACAGGGTCTAGGTGGGGGTCTCTCTCTGTTGTACTCCAAGGGACCCTTATCTTGAATCTGTACAGTATTTCTACTATCCCTGAAGGAGGAGTCTGCTTGGATTTTCTCCAGTTTCTGTTCTTAGGCCTTCTCCTACCTACTTTCTGGAGTATTTCTTGGAATCTTCCTTGGTGCTTTCGTGTTTATAGGTCCCCTTCTAGGTTATGAGTCCCTCAGAATCCCAGGTAGGGAGCCCTGAGTCTGCAGTTCAACCTGTAGCAGCTCATGCTCTTAGCTGTTCAGGTCTCCAGTTTGATCTTTGCTATGTCAGCCAAAATGGCAGCAATTTACAACAATTAATCTGGATAACAACAACAACGCTACGTGCCATCCATGATGCTTACGACTCTTTATCACAGAAGGCAAGTATCTGGATTCCTGTTTTACACACGGGGAAAATAAAAGCTAGGAGTGGGTGACATTTTTTGGACAAAATGGAGGGTTTTTTAGTGAAAATGCTATTTTGGCAACACCAAAATGTTTTGAAGTTCATATCCATTTATTTTGAAAAAAATCCCATCATTCCAAAACAAACATACATTTCCTTTCAACATTTTGAACATTTAAAATTTTCCTTTAATTTTGTTTTTAAAAAGATGCTCAAGATCAAAATGAAACATTTTGTTTTGGGTTGAACAAAATGTTTCATTTGACCTGAAATGAATTTTTTGTACTTTTTGATTTGCCAGGAACTTAGAAAATTCTTGGGGTTTTTGTTGGTCCAACCCAAAATGAATTTCATTTCAACTTTTCAAAATTGCAAGCAAACCAAAAGGTCAGTTATTCTCCCAGCTTCATTGAGAACCATGATCTGCTGTCCTTACTCATGTTGAGTATCATCTTACTTCCCAAGATTAATGGGAGGCAGAGATGTTGAGTGACTTGCCAAGGTCTATCTGTCTTAGGTGCTTCTTTAGCCCCCATTGCTGTAGTTTGAACACCTCACCATCTGTAATGTTTTTATCCTAACAACAACTCTGAGAAGTAGAAAAGTGTTATCTCCATGTTCCAGAGGGCAAACAGAGAGGTTATGTGACTAGTGCAAAGTCACACTGCTAGTTTGTGGTAGACCAGAGATTGGAATCCGGAACTTCCAAATTGGAGGGTAGGAGCCTAACCACTGGATCATTTACTTCTCTGCAACCTTCTACACAGATTGAAACTCAGTTAGGTGTCCCTGCAAGGGTTTTCTCTGTGTAGCATGAGATCTAACCCATGGGTTCTCAGCCTACAGGTTGTGACTTGGTCTGGAGGTTTGTAAGCATCTTCCCTATCTCTATGGCTAGAAGAGAGAACTAAGTCCTGAAATGCTTTGTTATAACATGAGGGCCATGGTATGGAAAGGTTCAGACCCATTGATGTGACTCTCTGATTTCTCAGAGGCAAGAACTGAAAAAAATAAAATAAGACTAAAATATTGGGTCTACAATCCCCGACAGAGTTCCTTGAAAGACAATAGACATGAGTTTAAGAAGTAGGTGTCTTGCTTTCTCTTAACATTTGTAAGTTTCTCATCCTGAACCGTTTTTGTAGTTAATTTAAATGCTGCAGTCTCTGTATTCACCTTATTTTGCTCTGCACTGCATTCTATCAAAAAGCATTGGTGCCTTTCCTAGGTACAATAACCAAGACTAGGTAGACTATGCTAGGAGCGGTCTTACCAGTTCCTTACAGTATATAGCAGTACTTTTGATTTTGTTATATTCTCCTAGCAACCAAGCACTCTGTTTGCCTTCTTCATTTCAGCTACATATTGGGCTAACGGCTTTAGGAATTTTTTTCCCCCCAATAAAAAAACTTTAATCTTCCCAACAGCTCCAAATCTCTTTCCTGGCCAGCATGCTAGACACCCCCTCCCCCCCCCTTTTTTTGGAGCCTTTTTCTTTTATTATTGTTTTTCCGGGGCACGTTATTTTTTCTCTTTATTGATATCTTGGACTTTATTGATCAAAAGATCTGGCTGTAGTTTTTTTTTGTTTGTTTTTCCTTTGTTTGTCCTTTGGCAAATTTGCCAAATACAAGCTTGGAATAAACAATCTTATCCAAGTCTTCTGTGCAAATGTTGAAAATCTGGCAACCCAAAGCTTACATTCCACCAGCAACTTTTTCCATCGCTTCTGCAGCTGTTTAATCTCTGCTTTGAATGCCCTAGGGGTGGGGAAGGAAATAGTTCCTCCCCCCTCATTGTACACAGGAAGAAAGTAGACACAGGGAAGACAGAGCATTTCTGCTATTGTGGTGTTACATTTAGAAAACCATAATAAATTATGTACAACAAAATGTTAATTTGAGAACAGGCAGCTTTTATAGTGAGAAAGCCATCTGTACAAAACTGAACTCAAATTTAATTTCTGTATTTATACAACACAGCTATCACTCGCATCCCTGGACTTGTACACCATAAAAACAGACACCAGACTTCTCACTATATTGTTTTGACAGCATAGGGCTATATAACTTGGCACTCTTCGTGTGGTATAGTGAGCAAATGGGAACCTCTGACACAACAGTCTGAGCCTGTTCTGGCTTTTAATCAGAACAAAAGTTGACTTGCTTCTGCACTACTATTTTTGTTTATGTATTGTATTTATTATTTGTATAGAGCCAGCCATATGTTCTATGCTTTACATTGATCAGTGAAGCCAGACCCTGCCTTGAAGAACACTGGAGAAAAAAACTACAATATTTTCCACAATATTGTGCAGACTCATGAAACATGGATGCTGGCCTCCCTTCTGCTCTGTCATATCTCCATTTCTTCTGTTCCATGCAAACAAAGGGCTGATCCTGCTGAGATGCCCGTGCTTAACTTTATGCAAGTGCATGGTCCATTGACTTCAATGAGACTACATGTGTGTATTAGTGGATTGGGCCTTCATCTCCTAATCCTGCATGCACAAGAGAGTTTAGAGTTTTCGATCGGGTATAGTCTCACTGTGATCATTCAAGCATTGTGCATGGCAGTGAGTGTTAGCAGGATCAGACCCTAATGCCCTTTCTTTCGCGTAGTCTTTACGCCTCCTGAAGTCATTAGAGCTACATATGAGTAAGTGACATTGAGTGAGTTACTGTTGCAATTGCAGGCCCTGGAACCGTGATTTTCATGAACAATTGTGGCTGCATTTCAGGCCCCTTCCTGCTTTCAAGACCCTTTGAGGCAAATTCAGAATTGGTGTAAACAGTGACTTCACTCAAAGTGACTAACATGAGACTTGAGCTTCTCTACAGTTTACTCAGTCTTGGGGTAGGTCTACACTGCAACCAGAAACAATGAGGAATCTGGTGCCACTTGAAAGCTTATGCCCAAATAAATCTCTTTAGTCTTTAATGGGTAAAAAACC
The DNA here is from genome assembly GCA_033296515.1 of Macrochelys suwanniensis. Classification (NCBI taxonomy): domain Eukaryota; kingdom Metazoa; phylum Chordata; order Testudines; family Chelydridae; genus Macrochelys; species Macrochelys suwanniensis. The sequence goes on along the minus strand of CM065776.1, from coordinate 17,261,145 downwards.
CCACTTCTTCTGATGCATGGAGTGAAAATTACAGACACAGGGACAAATATATATATTGGCACATGAAGAAAAGGGAGTTACCTTACAAGTGGAGAACCAATGCTGAAGGCCAATTTAGTCAGGGTGGATGTAGTCCACTCCCAATAATTGATGAGGAGATGTCAATTCAAGGAGAGGTAAAGTTGCTTTTGTAGTGATCCAGCCTCTCCCAGTCCCTATTCAAGCCCAAATTGATGGTTTTAAGTTTGCAAATGAATTGTAGCTCAGCAGTTTCTCTTTGAAATCTGTTTTTGAATTTTTTTTTGTTGAAGTATGGGTATGCATCTGAAGTGGGCTTTTTACCCATGAAAGTTTATGCTCAAATAAATTTGTTAGTCTTTAAGGTTCCACCGGACTCCTCATTGTTTTTGGGGATACAGACTAAAACACAGCTACCCCCCTGACATAGGCGCCAACTCTGTGGGTGCTCCGGGGCTGGAGCACCCATGGGGAAAAATTGGTGGGTGCTCTGCACCCACCGGCAGCTCCCCGCCCCACCCCAGCTCACCTTTGCTCCGCCTCCTCCCCTGAGCACGCCGCCGTGTCCCGCTTCTCCCCCCTCCCTCCCAGCGCTTGCGCCACGAAACAGCTTTTTCACCCGACAAACCTGTGAGGGTGGGGGAACGTGGCGCGCTCGGGGGAGAAGGCGGGGCTGGGGCGGGGATTTGAGGAGGGGTCCAATAGGGGCAAGGAGAGGCAGAGTTGGAGCGGGGGGGGTGCAAGCACCCACCGGCGCCGAGAAAAGTTGGCATCTGTGCCCTCTGATACTTGCTGTGGGTACGTGTCACTGAATTAAACACTTGCACAAGTATCAAATTATTCACACTATACCACCACACACATCCTCAAAACCTGTCCAGCAATAATTATGTACAGTCTATGCCAAATCTACTAGTTCTGATCACAGAATTAAAATGCAAACCAGAAGTACAAAGATACAGTTCTTTTCACAGTTTCAATTCAGCAGTTTGAGCAGGGATAAGTGTACTTTGTTCTTGTCCCCAGATGTCTGGAAGCAGCAAACTAATTTAGCAGGCTATATTCCTCTCAAAAACGGGTTTTTTTTGTTGGGATCCCTTGCCAACTGGTTTAATGATACTGAGAGCAGTGGAATGACATTGTTTTTATCATGTGCCTTTTTTTAAAGAACTGTATTTCAACACAAGAGACCATCCAGCTACAGGTTTTTAGAGCAAAGTTGTTGCTCAAGTGCATACAATATATGAGCAACTGAATGACCCTGTTTCTCAGGATTATTACATTCACAGTACACACACAGAGAAGTTAGATTAAAAAAACCACACCAATACTCTGGCTGGAAGGTTGCAAAGTAACACTACTTTATTCCTTAGAATTCAGAATGATTAACACACAAGTGTGCATTGGCATATCTGCCAATCTCTTTGAAAGACCTTCTGGTATTAAGGTTATATATTATTGTGGGCTGGAATTGAATGAACCTCTCTTCAGGGGAGATGTGACCAATATTGCAATGCAATGCAGTATCTTTGGGGTCCATTGTTTTAAATGAATAGCTTATGTAAGATTGTGTTCGGCTCCACGAGGGGAGGGCTACCATAGCGCCTCCATGAACTAAAAACAGTGGGTGGTGACTGTGACCCAGGAACCTCTTGATGCCAACTGGCAGAGGGCATGGGGGATGCATAGGGTTTTACAGGGGTCCACTGGGTCAGATATTAAATTCACCAAAAGTAAGATCTCTATCAAAAGCCGGTAGCCACTGGCCATCATAATCATTTTGAAATGTAGGTATGGATAATATTTAAGATGTTAGATATCTATAGTGGAAATTATGTTTTCAAAGTCTTGGAGTTAAGGCAGGTAAACAAAAAAGCTAACAGGTCTTCAGCAGATCCCTTTCAAGCAGGAGAGGTAGCAGATGCTTATCTCCTTGTCTGCTCATTGTGTACTGTGCATCTCACAATGGAAGCCTATTTCATACAGAGCCAGATGCTGATTAAAATATTGCAAAGTCCACAAGAGAGGGAAAATGCAGGAAAAAACAAACAGCAGGGGGAGTCCTGTTTATGAAAAAGAACAAAGGAGTGTGACCTAACATACCTACAGGTACTAAGAAACACCTGGCTTCCTTCACAGAGGTGAAAAGCAGACAGCGTGGTTCACCTCATGAAAAAGCGATCACAGCCTGCCTGGCTGGAAAATGATGGTGAGCAATACTTTGTTAGACATGAGAGTATCTTGTTAATTAAGTCTAGGTTTTAGAAAGCATGTTATGATTTTATTGTATAACTAACCATTTGTTTTCAATATTTCTACTTGCTGTCACCCAAATCTCTCTACTTTATAATGAAAACAAGTAAAAGTTTATTTAACAAAGTTATCTAAGTGCTGTGTGTTAAGCCGAGTATGATCGGAGGTGTGACTGGTAAACTAGGATGTACTGTTTCTTTAGGAGCAGCCAGGTGTGTGTTACAAATTGCTGTACTGAGCCCTGAAACGAGTGCCCTGTGGAGTCCACGATTTTTCGTGTCTAGCACTGTCATAAATATGAAGGGAGTGGGTCTGATGCAGTACTATAAAATCCTCTTCCCCGTAAAGAGTTAAGAAATGCAGGTAACCAGACTGACACCTGACCTGGCTGGCATCTGACCAATAAGGGGACAAGATACTTTCAAATCTTAGGAGGGGGGAAGGCTTTGTGTGTGTGTCTTTGTCTGAGTCAGAGTGATCTTGGAAGACAGAAGGAACCTGCAGAAAATCAAACCTCCCTTTTCTGAAGTAAGTTTAGATAGCATAGCGCATAGATTTCTGTTTAATTTTGGCTTGGTGTATTCCCTGTGTTAGAAGGGGCAAGGGGGGGCGTTATTCACCATCCTGATTTTACAGAGATGATTTTACCTTCTTTATTTTTAATAAAATCCTTCTTTTAAGAAGCTGACTGTTTTCTATGGTGTTAAAACCCAGGGGGTGGGTTTTTAGATCACTGTGTAACCAATTGGTGGGGAGATTGTTCTCAAGCTTCCCCAGGAAAGGGGGTGTACGGCTTGAGGGGGTATTTTGGGGGGGGGAGGGAAGTTCAAGTGATTCCTTTCCTGGATTCGTTAGATACTTGATGGTGGCAGCGAAAGAAGCATTTCTCAGGGTGCAGGGAATTTTGTACCTTGGGGGATTTAACCTAAGCTGGTAAAAATAAGCTTAGGGGCTCTGAATGCGGGTCCCCACATCTTTACCCTAGAGTTTAGAGTGGGGAGGGAACCTTGACAAGCACTGTTATGAATTTAAGTTCCCAGGCTAACCTTTTGAAGGTGTTGTGCACATTGCCTTTGAGGACAACTATTGAAAGACCACATATGGAGCGATCCCTTTGTGAAAAGTGTTCATCCACAGATGATATGGTGTGTTTGTCTTTTATCATTCTTCTGTGTGAGCGACGTGATTGTCTGATTTCCTTCCCCAGACTGGAAGAGGGAGGGATAGCTCAGTGGTTTGAGCACTGGCCTGCTAAACCCAGGGTTGTGAGTTCAATCCTTGAGGGGGCCATTTAGGAATCTGGGGCAAAAATCTGTCAGGGGACAATACTTGGTCCTGCTAGTGAAGGCAGGGGACTAGACTTGATAATCTTTCAAGGTCCTTCCAGTTCTATGAGATAGGCATCTCTCTCTCTCTCTCTCTATATATATATATATAAATAAAAGAGTAGCTCAACAGCTAGTACCTTCCACCAAGAGAGGTCAGGCCAATTAAAGAATTACCTCACCTACCTTGTCTCTCTCAGCATACCATTTTAACACAGTTTTAAATATATCACAAGGATAAAATAGCAAACAGCTGCTATACAGAGAAGTTGTTGAAACCAATCCCAGATACTTTCAGTACACCTGTCTACATCTTCAGTGATGTTTGCCACCATGTCCTGTTCTGAAGTCGTCATCTCGTTAGTTAGGCTGGGAGTTCTAACCAAAATGCTTGAGGGAGGCAGGCTTCGCATTGGATTTCAGACCTAGTTTGGATCCCTTGCAGTGAAATTGGGAAGCTACAAATGTTTGAACAAATACTGTAGCTTTCACTATCTGCCCTCTTTTTTTTTTAGGGCCTCTTGAAAACTGAGTATGATTCTGGTGCTGCTCCATTCAAAGGGAGCAAAAATAAGCAACTCTAGATAGGGCATTATACAAATGGGGAGCACAAATGTGGAACAAAGAGGACCAGGGGAATCATAGGCCAGTCAACCCAACTTCCATACCTAGCAAGATACTCAAACAAATGATTAAACAATCTATTTGTAAGCACCTAGAGAATAGTAGGGTTATCAGGAATAGGCAGCATGGATTTGTCAAGAACAAATCATGCCAAACTAGCCTAATTTCCTTGACAAGATTACTGGCCTAGTGGATGGGATGGGGAGAAGCTGTAGACATGATGTATCTTGATCTTAGTCAGGCAGTTGACACAGTCCCACAGGACATTCTCATAAGCAAACTAGAGAAATGTGGTCTAGATGAAATTACTAGGTGTGAAGCTTCCCCGGGCTGAGAGACACCACGCTACCACCTGCCCTTAGCATGAGGAAACCCTGTCTGTGCCTACTGGGGGCCAGCTCCCCAACCCCCCAGGCCACTAGCAACACAAGCACTCCTCTCTAGGCCCCGCTGTCACTCTGTGGGTTAGCAATAGGCACCCTCCAACCCCAAGCCCTCCGAGCGTCTCCCCGGATCGTCCAGCCCTGCGCCACTGGAGAGTCATAGTATTCACAGACTCTCTGCTTCCAAAGTAGTAGTACACCCCAGCTTAGCCGTTTCACCTCAGATCACCAATCTGCTTAACCCACAGCACTTACATTTGTTTATAGTGAAATCAAACAGAAGTTTAACAAAAGCACAGAGATTCAAGAAGTAGCAAAAGAAGTACTGGACACTAATAGTTACATATAAAATAAAACCATAACATAACAGAGCCTAGATTTCATTAACTAGATATTCTCAGATTCGATAAGTATTGCTCACCCAAAATCCTTGCAGCGCTGTACAGACAGGCTGGCTGTGACCCTTCTTTCCTGAAACATGCACACTGTCAGTTTGCCTCCTAGATCAGTGGTTCTCAACCAGGGGTCTGGGGCCCACTGGGGGGCCGTGAGAAGGTTTCTGGGGGTCCACCAAGCAGAGCCAGTGTTAGAATCGCTGGAGCCTAGGGCAGAAAGCCAAAGCCCCACCTTATGGGGCTGAAGCCTGGGGCCCTGAACCCTGCCACCTGGGGCTGAAGGCAAAGCCTGAGCTTTGCGGGGAGGGATAGCTCAGTGGTTTGAGCATTGGCCTGCTAAACCCACGGTTGTGAGTTCAATCCTTGAGGGGACCGTTCAGGGATCTGGGGCAAAAAAATCTGTCAGGGGACAGTACTTGGTCCTACTAGCGAAGGCAGGGGACTGGACTTGATGACCTTTCAAGGTCCTTCCAGTTCTATGAGATAAAGCATATCTCCATATATTATAACTTAGCTTCATGGGGCCCCTGTGGTGTGCAGTCCCACACGATTGCCCTGCTTGCTACCCCTAACACTGGCCCTGTCTTTTATATGCAGAAAATTAGTTGTTGTGGCACAGATGGGTCATGAAGTTGTTATAGCATGTTGAGGGAGCCTCAGAAAGAAAAAGGTTGAGAATCCATCCTAGATGAAGGATTCAGTGCGTCTCTTTGCAGTCCAAGATACACCAGACCAATCCTTTGTCTTTATTCATACACAGGACACACACACCGCACCCCCTCCCCCCAAACTGTTTGTTTCTTCCTGTAAGACATGAGAGGGAATTGTCCCACTCTCCTCAGCACTGGTGAGGCCTCAAGTGGAGTTCTGGGTGCCACACTTTAAGAAAGATGTGGATCAAATAGAGAGTCCAGAAGAGAGCAACAAAAACGATAATACAAGGTTTAGAAAACCTGACCTATGAAGAAAGGTTACCAAAACTGGGCATGTTTAATCTTGAGAAAAGAAGACTGAGGGGGAACCTGATAACAGTCCAAATATGTTAACTGCTGTTACAAAGAGGATGGTGATCCATTGTTCTCTACGTCCACTGAAGATAGGACAAGTAGTAATCACCTTAATCTGTAGCAAGACAGATTTAGGTTAGATATTAGGAAAATCTTTCTAACTATAAGGATAGTTAAGCTCTGGAATAGGCTTCCAAGGGCGGTTGTGAAATCCTCGTCACTGGTGATTTTTAAGAACAGGTTAGACAAACACCTGTCAGGGATGGTCTAGAGATACTTGGTCCAGCCTCAGTGTATGGGAATGGATTAGGTGATCTCTCATAGTCCTTTCCTGCCCTACATTTCCATGATTCTATGCTCCCTCCTTCTGCAGGTGTTTTATGGGAAGTGGGCTCTGGAGATGAGACTGTGTGGGAACAGAGAATTGACAATGGGTGGGACGACCATTCTCAAGGCATCATTCCCTGTTCAACCCCTTTGGGATTCCAGGGGTAAGTTAATACTTACTCCACTAGCATTAACTTTGACTGGCTCACTCAACCCAATGTGACCACTATTCCTGGAGGACTGGAGGGTAGTAATGGGAACTGAGCTCTGAAATGAGGACTGGGAGATGGAGAGCACAGAAGTAATGCAGAGGCATATGGCCTCCTGCAGATCCCCCTAGATCTGAGTTTCTGATCCTGCCAGAGTGGACGTTATAAATATCAGTTTAGGCCCTGACCCTGCAAGTTGTCCATGAACAGCGCTCCCCCTTGCATAGGCGTTGACTTTTGTCGGTGCTGCTGGGTGCTCCCCCCGGCCCTCCCCAACTCCACCCCCGGCCCCACCCCTTTCCCAAATCCCCGCCCCCTCCCCCGGGAAAAATTGGTGGGTGCTAAGCACCCACCGGCAGCTCCCCGCCAACCCTCCCCCCGCGCTCGCCTGCCCGATTCACTCACCTTTCCTGCGCGGCCGGAGGCACCTCCCACTGAAGGTGTTTTCTTTAGCCGCAGCAGCCCGGAAGGTGAGTGAGTTGGGCGAGCAAGCGGGGGGGGGGGGGGGGGGGCTGGCAGGGAGCTGCCGCTGGGTGCTCACGCCCCCTCCCCCTCCCCCGGCCCCATGCAGGGGGTGGGGGAAAGTGCAGGGGTGGGGCGCACTGTCCCCCACCCACTGCATGCCGCCGGAGCCGGAGGGAGGAGCCTGCGAGCGGCAAAAAAGCCACTGCTGGGGCGCCTGCCTGGGGAAGCAAGCCCAGGAGGTGAGCAGCCGGGCGTGGGGGCCGGGAGCTGCAGGGCCCAGTGGGTGCTCCGCTGCTCTTTCCCCCCCCCCCCCCCCGCTTGCAAGCCGGGCGGGGGGAGATGCAGCACGCCCGGGGTCGGGAGCACCCACCGGCAGCTCCCCGCCAGCTCCCCCCCGCGCGCGCTCGCCCAACTCACTCACCTTCCGGGTTCCCTGCGCGGCCGGAGGTGCCTCCCAACGAAGGCGCTTTTTTTAACTGCAGCAGCTGGCCGCCAAGGCCTGGCAGCTCCCCGGGCCCTGCAGCTCCCCACCTCCGGCTGCTCACCTCACCGCCAAGGCAGCCAGCTGCTGCGGCTAAAAAAAGCGCCTTCGGCGGGAGGCGCCTCCGACCATGCAGGGAACCCGGAAGGTGAGTGAGTTGGGCGAGCGCGCGGGGAGCTGCCGGTGGGTGCTCAGCACCCACCAATTTTTCCCCATGGGTACTCCAGCCCCGGAGCACCCACGGAGTCGGCGCCTATGCCCCCTTGACATCAATGCTAGTTCTGTGCGTCTATCCATGAGAGCCTGCCAGTTCAGTTCCTAACTCCATCTGTTCTGAAACACGAGCCTTTCCTGCTCTGTTTGGAAGCATTCAGAGTATCCAAGCTGCCATCTTGCCCCACGCACAGGGGAATGAACTGGAGACCTGCAGAATTAAAAGTATGAGAGCTCTGAGTTACTACAGTGAATTTTTTTGCAAGGTGTCTGGCTGGTGGGTCTTGGTAATATGCTCAGGGTCTAACTGATCACCATATTTAGGGTCAGGAAGGAATTTTCCCCCAGGTGAGACTGACAGAGACCCTGGGTTTTTGTGCCTTCCTCTGCCGTATGGGGCACAGGCCACTTGTGGGTATAAACTAGTGCAAATGGTGGATTCTCTGTACCTTAAAGTGTTTAAATTATCATTTGAGGACTTCAGTAACTCAGCCAGAGGTTATGGATCTGTTAAAGGTGTAGGTGGGTGAGGTTCTGTGGCCTGCAGGAGGTCAGACTAAATGATCACCATGGTCCCTTAAAGTCTATAATGCGATGAGCTGCTATATCTTGTGTTAAACAGCCAATGCTTTCTGGCTGGGGCAGTAATCCCAGATTTATCTCTTGTGTGGATCAGGTACAGAGGGAATCCTGTAACACACCTTGCCAGTGGTTTACCCTGGTACGAGCAATCCTACAGGCTCAGAACAACATGTATTTTAAGCAGTCAAGCAGACTGTATGAGGTGTATATTCTCCCCTCCATGCAGGATCAGATTCTCATTAATATTGCTAGTGGCTTCATGTGGGCACTGGGTAATTTAGGTCTATTACTACGAGTAGGTAGGCATGCCAAAGCCACTGTAATCAGGCCTTCCATGTCTGGTTGTTTGCCCATTGCTGCAGAAAGTAAGGAGGGCTTCTTCCCCCCCGCCCCCCCCCCCCCCCACACACACATGGGCCACTACACCATTAGCCAAATGCATGACATGGGAGATGTTGCCTTCTTCCGGAGCAGGGGGTCTCAAAGTCCCGGCCCGCAGGCCATCTGTGGCCCAAGAACCTCCCCACTGTGGCCCACAGAGGAGAGACGCATGCAGCCACTTTGCCAGCAATGTCTGCAGCAGGCGCCGCCCCCCGCAGCTCCCATTGGCTGGGAGAGAGGGACACAGATACCATCACTAGTCGCCGGGCAGAGTCAGCCATGGAGGCAGCCTCACTTTTTTCCACAATGGCTATAAACAAGTCAAAATACTGAACACAACTATCTGATGCACGCCTTGCTGCAATCCTGAAGGTTTCAACTGCTCAGTCACTGAGGCCAAACATCAACAAACTGACAGAACTGCAGCATTGCCAGGTGTCTGGCAAACACTAAAAACTCTTTGGCAGGTGAAGAATTGTATAAGTTGTATGACAGTTTTATTATTGCTAAGAAATTCGAAATAAAAAATATAAACATTTTCTTTTCTGAACACCATCTTCAGTGACATTATTGGCCCACTGGGAGGATTTGAGGACTGGCACTGGCCCTCAGGTAAATGGAGTTTGAGACCCCTGCTCTGGAGTGTCAGGTAGTGGTCACGGCCAAAGCAAGGATAATGAATATGATGGAATAATGCTCCAGAATGGCAAATCCAGTATTCCTACAGAGAAGAGTTGTAGCTTCCTTTTCAAATCTATAAAGCATTCAGAAATGCAATGGGGGAGAAGATTCACGTCCAGCTGCCCTCTCCTCCTTGCTTCTCGCTATATTTATAGGTCACCTCTAGGCTCTGCACTGATGCCTATAGAAGCATGGGAAGCAAGGAGGAGACAGCACATGTGACTTCCCAGATCTCCATGATTAGCAGTAAAGCTCCACAGAGCACAAATGGTCCAAGAATAACAGTTTGGGTACCAATGTCCTAAGCTTCACAGTAGTTATTGAAGACAATCAGCATGGTCTAATGGCTAGAGCACTGGACTGGGAAGGAGAGTAGGGTTCCTTTTCCTGGCGCTGCCAATGACTAACTGTGGGACCTTAGGCAAGACACTTCATATCTCTCTTTTCCATCCTTTATCTTTGGTATTGGATTGTATACTCTTCAAAACAGGGACTTGTGTGTGTAAAAAGCACCTACAGAACATTGAGGCCTTGATCTTGGGTGGGGCCTCTAGGTGCTAATATTATGCAATCAACAGCAACATGAATAAATATGCCCCTCTCAGAATACTGACACCCATACATATTTCATTTCTCAGATTCATGGGAATTAGATATTTATAGCACCATGCTCTATAACTCCACCAGAAATGGAGTTCCAAATATTAAAAGAATGTTTTCAGGTTTTCATAGGCTCATTTACAACAGCCTATTCTTAGCCTATTTATTCCAGTTTGTGATCAAACTGTATTAAGATATGCATTCATACACAATGACAAGTTCAATGCCACGTGTTGAGAGGTAAGAGAACAGTTAATTTATTTTCACTGCTATCAAAGTAGTTGCTTATAATTAACAGTCAGAAATGTAAAAAGGTTTTGCAGCAGGAGTAAATTTTAAATATGCTAGCACATTTCCCAACGTCTGGCTGCTGGCCCCCTGTGGTTAAGGCAGATGTAGATGAGTTTAAGTGGGCCAATGAAAAAAATAGCAGCAAAGAGAAATTGAATTTCTGTTGAAAATGCGTGCCAGGGAATGGCTTTGCATTCAGATCACACGGTGCATTCTATGGCAGATTTACCATAGCTCGTGCAGGGAGGTGTAAATTATAACTCCCCAAGCCAGCAAGCCCCCTTACATCCTGCAGACTGCAGTGGTCCCCAACGTGGTGCCCGCCGGGGCATTTATGGGCGTCCACCGTCAGGGCCAGCGCCAACGAAGGAAGAGGAGAGGAGCATCCGCCGGAGAAGCGTCGCCACTGAAATGCCGCCGAGGAGGGCTTCCGGCGGAGAGGCTTTCGCCGAAATGCCGCCGAGGAGGGCTTCCGGCGGAGAGGCTTTCGCCGAAATGCCGCCGAGGAGGGCTTCCGGCGGAGAGGCTTTCGCCGAAATGCCGCCGAGGAGGGCTTCCGGCGGAGAGGCTTTCGCCGAAATGCCGCCGAGGAGGGCTTCCGGCGAGAAGTGTCGCTGCCCGCCACACTCTGATGAAGGGATGAATGTGCTCTTGGCCACAGAAAGGTTGGGGACCACTGCTGCAGAGTATTCATTTGGGAAGGGACAGGCAGGATGACCAGCACCTTCCCCTCCCGCCCCCCCGGAGAGGTGAGCACTTTTAAATCCACAGCTGGGGCTCTATAGGAGCTCCAAGGACAGAAGCCACTGAATCAGTGCACTCCCTAGCCAAGCCCATTCTTCCCAGCCAGTGCCTTCCCCACCCACTTTTTGGGCAGTGCTTTTCTTGCCATTAATTACTTATAGAGGCCCACAAATGGACAGGGGGCGTGAGTGGCGCTGGTCTCTGTTGTAGTTTTTTCCCCCATGCATCCCCCAAAGGAGCCCAATGACTCAAAGGTGATGAGGAGGGTAAGTACAGAAGCTGCACATCTCTACACCAGTCTGCACCATGAACTTGGGAGGTACCACATAAACTGTACCACACAGGGACCAATTGTGCCTCTCTGATCCTCAGTCTATTGTGGAGCTCCTACTGAGGCTCACTCCTACCTCAGGCCAGTAACTAAATGCCACATTTAGTCCTACATGAAAACAAGACCACCACCACTGGGATGTAACAAGAAAAAGATGACCGCCCCTATAGCCCCTCCTACCTGCAGAAAGGAGGCTGCCACTCCCCTGCCACTGAGTGGACTTTCCACTGCTGGTGACCTGTGCTAAGGTTTATCCCGCTCGAAGCTGGCAAAAACCCAGGGTGAATCTGGCCCTGTATTGTTAACTGCATATTATTAATTGTGTTAGAAGCTTTGTTCACATTAGCAAATGCAGAATTGGAGTCGAATCAATGGACCAAATTCAGCTCTGATTTTAGCAGGTGCATATACTTCATTCTCATAAGTCACATTTCTGTGATTTTATGTGGCATCTGTATTATAACAATATACACTAAATGGGATGACTTATCTACAATACAATGTGTAGAAAATGTCTCAACAGTGTTACGATGCCTTATGAATATTGCTTCTTGGAGATCTACTGACTGCATTCAGTGGCACAATCTAAGGCTTTGCTTCCAGAGTCAGACTATATCTCTGATTATACTTCTACAATTTTCCACCATAGGCAATAAAAGATTTTATTTCTCTTTTATGGGACCTAGTTTTGTGTTATTTGGCTTCCGTTGCCCCCGAGAAAGGAGTTCATGACTGTACCACATGCTGCAATTGTTTTCTTGTAAAATAAAGCTGGTGCACAGAGTTATTGCTCAGATTAAGTATCAACATTTAGGATGGATGGAGAGATGCTAAGGCCCGAATCCTGCAGTTTCTCAACCATGGATAGGGTGCTGCGCCATCACTGAGTCCCACTGACTTCAGGCTCAGAGTGGTCTCAGCAATCCCCCCCTCACACACAAGAAGTTCCAGGATTGGAGCCAGATACTCACAAGATTTTTGTAGTTATGTCTTGATTCTGTCCTTTGCATGAAAACAGTGAATGACTGCAAAGGGTGGCCCTGAACCTACTCCCATGGTCAGTGGACTTTGGCCATTTTCTTCTATGACAGCTGGATGGGGCATTATAAGGGCAACACAAACAATATCTGTCATGGCTTTGTAAGTGTCTATATGGAAGAGGCCAAGTTTTTCATCTTTCCATATTGTTGTGTTAAGAGCAATAGTAAGAGAGGGTCTAGAGCAGAGGTGGGCAAACTACAGCCCGTAGGCCACATCTGGCGCGCGGGACCATCCTGCCCGGCCCGAGATCCTGGCCCAGGAGGCTAGCCCCCGGCCCCTCCCATGCTGTTCCTCCTCCCTAGCAGCCTTAGCTCACTGCCCTGCCAGTGCAATGCTCTGGGTGGCGTGGCGGCGAGCTCTTGCCGGGCAGCGCAGCTGCAGAGCCGTGGCCTGACCTGGTGCTCTGGGCTGCGCGGTGGTGTGGCTGGCTCCAGCCAGGCGGTGCGACTGCCTGTCCCGGTGCTCTGGGCGGCGCGGTGGTGTGGCTGGCTCCAGCCAGGCGGTGCGACTGCCTGTCCTGGTGCTCTGGGCGGCGCGGTGGTGTGGCTGGCTCCAGCCAGGCGGTGCGACTGCCTGTCCTGGTGCTCTGGGCGGCGCGGCTGTCGCACCGCCAGCCACCGGTGCGCCAGGCAGCATGGTAAGAGGGTAGGGAGCAGAGGGGGTTGGATAGAAGGCAGGGGAGTTCGGAGTGGTGGTCAGGGGTGTGGATAGGGGTTGGGGCAGTCAGAAGGCAGGGAACAGGGGGGGTTGAATGGGGGCAGGAGTCCCGGGGGGCCGTCAGGGAGAAGGGGTGGTTGGATGGGGTAGGGGTCCCGGAAGGGGGGATAGTCAGGAATGAGAGGAGGGGTTAGATAGGGTAGCGGGGGGCAGTCAGGGGTGGGGGGACAGAAGGGGTTGGATGGGGCAGGAGTCCCGGGGGGGCCATCAGGGGAGGTCAGATAGGGGGTGGGGGCTGGGCCACGCCTGACTGTTTGGGGAGACACAGCCTCTCCTAACCCGCCCTCCATACAATTTCGGAACCCCAATCTGACCCTCAGGCCAAAGGTTCGCCCGCCCCTGGTCTAGAGTGGTATTAGGAACATCACAGCTGAGTTAAATGAGGAATGAACTAACTGCACATGCTGGAGAGAAACTTCAGGGTTGTCCAACAGAACTCCACCGTCAGGAGTTTCTAGCAAGAAAGAGTGATACCACATTCACCACTGAGACAAGCTGAAGCATTGCACCAAATGTTACTAGATGATCACACTCTAAAATTAAAATAGGCTCCAGCAACTGCTGAAGTCTGCCTCTTCCAAATTAGCTCTGATGAGCAACACATATACAACAGCCATCAATACTAGATAAATCATACACCAGAGCTGGGATTAGAACTCTGGTGGTTTAGCTCCCAATCCACAGAGCTGTATCCCATTAGCTAATGGAGAGTAGCCTTAGCTAACACTAGTAGTAGGACCGTGAGAATGACAGACTTTAGCCTGTCAATAATACATATTTGATACAGAGTAGAAATAAAGTTAAGAAGGATTTATAATAAAAATCTGACCTCGCCTTTTTTTTTTTTTTTTTTTTTAAAGAGTCAGACAGAACTGGCTCCAGGTTGACTGCTCTAATCTGGACAATTATATATATTAATTAGTATAGAAAGAAGGGCACAGGGCCTTTGGATTGAGGAATGTTTATTTGGAGATAAAATGTAAAAATAGTACAGAAGAATCAGGAGCCTAAACTCGTTTACGCAGAGGCCATGACTGTAAGAAGAAATGGCGCTGAGAAAACATACAATGGGCATGGCCTAAGGGACAGACTGTAACACTTTCCTGTGTGGAGACAGTGTGGTACAACCCTGACACACACAGGCCTGTTGATGGTTCACTAGTCTGTGTCAGCACTTCTTGTCAGGCCTGACATACTCACTACACCTAACACTGTTGTCATGATATATACCCAAACGGTGGCATGTAATATCACTGGAAAACTAAAAACCTCATTAATCATTAATATTCTTGCTTGAGGTATGTACAGTAAACCTAGAAAGAACTTCATAGTAATATGGTAGAAATGTGTGACTATAATGTGTTTAAACAAGGCATGTCAGGGGGAGTTGATAAACAGGTTTTCTCCAGACAAAGGAAAGAGGGCAACACCTCAAAGCAGGTGTGACCAAATTCAGTGGGCTATTCATCTGTACCAGAGATTGCAGGAAAATAACATTTTCATTATAAAAATCACCCCTGGGGGAGAAGACAGCATGGAGTCTACACCAAACAGCAAGGCATCCCCGGGATACATTTCAGAAGAATACGTTTCAAAGGGTTACTGGACTATAAAGAGAGGGGGAGTGAACCCCTAAGTTATCCTTCACCAGGGGAGTCGAAGAAGCCCAGCACTTTGAGCGCCGTGTGTTGGGTCCTGGCCAGAGCATCTGGTCAGCCATGCTGGAAAAGAGACTTATTGGGAAACAATTAGTTTGTTCAAAGACTCTAATGTGTTAAAGCAGACTTTAGTCTAGAAGCATATTTTTACTGTGTTTTGTTTGTAACCCTTTCTGCCTTTGCTCTTTATACTTGCTATCACTTAAACCTAGGACTTTTTAATTTAATAAACTTGTTTTACTTTTACAATAAACCAATTCAGTGCTGTGATTGAAATTAAAGTGTCAGTCAAACCCCAGTTAAATGAATGAGCTGCAGAGTGTTGTCCCTTTAAAGGAGCAACTAACAACTTCTGTAAGTGTTCAGTGAGGGCTGGACACTGCAGGGAGACAGATTTGAGGGGGGGAAAAAGACTGGGAGGGTGTGGGGTCACTGCAAAAAGTAACTGGGCACTGGAAGACAGGGTGCGACCTGCATGCTTGTAAGACTGGCTGTTGGTGTCAGGTCTGTGAGCCGCAGCACCACAGCATGTAAGTCACCCAGAACTGCAGGGCTGAGGGTGACACAGCCTCTTACTTGTCTGTGTTGAAACCCAAAGTGTCACAAATCCTCCCTGCTTTGGCACGTCAGAGAACACTGTAAAGCAGCACTAAACTGAGTCAGAGAGGAGCAGGCAGGACACTTGTTTTTTTGGCTTTGTCTGCACTGGGGAAGAGGTTAAGTTTATATCAGTCTTATATAGCATCACAGCAGGAGAGGCAGCTAGCTAAGCCCATCTTAAACTTGACTTGACCACACCACTTTTCCTCATCTATACAATCCTAGGAGGGATGGACCTGCACCAAAAACCTCAAGTTCAACACTACGATTCCTAACTGGCACCTGAATTAGGTGTTGGGCCCCCATGACGATCACTGGCCAAACCACAATCCCCGCCTTGAACACCTCTAACTCCCAGAGCTGAACGTTTTAGCTCAAGCCCAGCTCTAATTTCTAACATATCAGTCACGTATTGAAATATCACTTAAGATTATTTATTAAACAAAGAATACATGTTATACGTATTACACTAAAAAAACTACACTGATCGAAGAAAGTCATTCATTCATTGCTTTATAGACCTTAGACAGTTCCCTAAGATGTGTCACAAATCCACATATCTCCATGCTCTGGGTTTTGTATTTGGACTTCCAAGTTAGTGGAAAGATGTTTGAAAATAAAAAAATCACATGTAGGAAGAGACCTCCCTATTAACTCTGTGTCTGAGGAGGGTTATGTGAATTTTTTATTGCAGCTGGTTCAAGGAATATTTTGCATGCATAAAATATCCCCCGAGAAATGCAGTGTTTGAAGAGGACCACAAAGGCTGCTGTGTTAGGCTAAGACCTCCTGGTTTGGGGCAGACTAGGACCCATTTCCAGGCTCTTCAACTAGAGGTTAGAGGTCTGTGGCAGAGTGCAGCAGTAAGGTAGTCCATGAAATCCCTGAGCGTAAACATCTCACATCCCACCTCTTCCCACCACACAGCAGAAGTGCACCACTTCTGTTGCATCCTGGGCAGTGCTGCTCTGAGCAAAAAGATTTGGACCTTAGGGAACTGTGATCCTAATCTCAATTTGTAATAAGAAAGCTGTTTATAGTCCAGAAACAGGTAATTGTGCACCTAGCTAACCAAAATGTGTATACACTCTTGCAAGCCATGTGCTGTTAAAACAAACACATTTTAAGGAGCAATAGTCTATTCAAATTCTTTGGCTTTCCTGCATGCATTTTACATAACTAGTTTTAGATCAAGGCCGTTAATGTCCTTTGTTAGCATATAAAAACTTTTTTTTTTTTGCTGGGCAGGGGGGAAAATACATAATGAAAGCAGCTTTGACAGATAAATTGCACCTGTAAGTGATACCCAAAACACTCAAAAACTGAACTTTCCGCAGAAGGAAATGTTGAAGGATGAATATTTGCTTTTTGTTAAAATGGACGCAACACTTTTCCTTTTATAAGAGACTTTGCAAATTCTTTTAATGCAATAAAATCAACCAACCACATGGTCATGACAAGCCACACACATAGGTCAAGATTTTTCAAGAGAGATAAAGGCCAGATTTATAAAGGTGGTTAGGTGCTGAACTCCTCACATTTTGGCTGCCTAACTAATTTAAAAGGGCCTGATTTTCAGAAGGTGGGAGGCGCAGCATTTTCTGGAAAATCAGACCCTCTCTGGAGTCTAGTTTCCTTCCTCAGACCTGAAGAAGAGCTAGGTGTAGCTCGAATACTTGTACCTTCCACCAACAGAAATTGTTCCAATAAAAGATATTATCTCACTCACCTTGTCTCCTCTATACAGGCTCCCCTCAGGTTGGGGAGCCAAAGCACCAAAGACCTCAAAAATCAGTCACTTTTGAAAATCCATTCACTGTAATTATGCAGAAAATGGCAAGATATATGTTAAACAACTGAGGAAAGAAATGAGCCCAATATAGAACCTCTTCTTGGAAATAAACAAAAAACAGTTGCTAAATATAACACCACAAGTAAACAGAACTGCAAAAAACACTAAAGCCTTTAAGTCGAGTATCTGACAACAACAACAACAAAAAAGGACAGCTTTGTGATCAATTATGATCAAGGCTGGTTATTTGTCATGAGGGGGAAAAGAGGGGGGCGAGTTATGGCTTTATCACAACAAACACGCAAAAAAATGCTAAATCATAATGCTAGTTTAAATGAGGAAAGCCATAGTGCTCAATATATTAATTTTAGCACATTCGTATTTCATTAGAAGAGCACTCAGTAGCGGTCACTATCCATTTAAAACATAAAGGTAGCCAAATACAGAGATGCGTAGAGAGTCCCAATCCTGTGCAGATTTAGGGCCCCTCTTCACATGCGAGGTGGGGTAATGTGTGTGCAGGGGAGGAGGACAGGCAAAGAAGTCACAGATTTCTAGGATAACATTGCTGAAAGTCCTGAGTCACATTTTAAGCAACATATAGGAAGGCACTGTGGTCTAGCACACTGGACTGGAACTGAAGAGACCCGGGTTCTATTCCTGACTCTAACAACAGCCTGGTGGGTGACCTTGGGCAAGTCACGTCACTGCTTGTCACGACCCAGCAGGTGAGTGGCAGAACTGGGAATAGTACCGAAGTTCCCCGAATTACAGTCCATTGCTCTATCCAATAGGACACACTGCCTTAACAGGCAGTGCAACAAGACCACAGGTGCTTTGTGCTGCCTCTTCTAGGGGGCATGGCCCCACAATTTGGGATACGCCAGAGAAGCTCTTTATAATATGATCCTTCTTTTCCTCTCTTACAAGCATTGATAAACAATGAAATAGTTAACAATGCTGCCATGCAAAGTATCATCGCTGTCATCTGAACTACTGTACCACCTATTGAAATGTTTTCGGCACATCACAAGGAGTGATTGTTTCAGCCTCTCTGAACACTCAGGCAGACATCCCTGCATTGGTTACACTTGCTTCATGGATTGATGTGTTTTCTCTACATCCATACCAGCTGGAGACTTATTACTTATTGTTTTAAATGAATCTCCCTTCTCACATAGTCCTCTGGGAAAAGCACACTTTGGGAAACACTGTTCCAGTGGTGTGTCTAAAATATTGAAACAGCTTGTTAATGACCAACTGCCCTCACGTTTTTTACACACACACACACACACACACACACACCACCAGCTAATTCCACCAGTCCTCTTCCCAGTTGCATCATGGTTCTCTTTTTTGACATGCATTGATGGGCGCTTGAACTATGTTGTATTATTGAAAATGACATGCATATTGACTTTCCTATACCTGGAGTGGTACAGGGTTAGGGCTCATATATTTCAGTTTGCACATAAGGCTCTGCTTTGATTACACTTACATCTTCTCTTTTTAATCTCAGTATCTGGGTGCATCTGCCTGTTTAGCTTTTGCAAGAAGTAGATATTTCTCAGCTGCATACATTAAGTGTTGAGAATGTTTACAAGCTCAAAAAAAAAATCAAGTTCCTTGCTAGAGATAGGACCTAAAACAACTCTGTCAAAAAAGATCATATGATTCTTAAAATCTCAGATTTGGTATGATGCCATATTGAATGAGTTCCTACTTTATTAAGATACCCTGCCCAAATCTGCAAACATGGGGATGTGTCTGTAATGTCAAGGAAGAAGTCAGAGAAAAGTCAAAGTATATGAGTTAACAACCTGCAAGTGACAGCTCATAGCTAACACATTGATTTTTGTGCTCAGATTTGGATTCTGATATGGAGACCATCCAAATAAATGCCTACAAGGAAGTTAGAATAGATGAGTGTTGAAACAAATTAAGTGATTTGTGGTAATGTCACTGTAAACTACAATTTAAGGGGCCAGAGGCCTCATTTTTGTACAATCACTGAAATATAAGTGCCAGGAAGCACAGTTTTCATTACCAGTTCTTCAATGAACGTTATGCTCTCTACTCTGAAAAAGCTTTACTGGCTATTCTCTCCTACCAGTGAACATCAGATTTAGGTGTGTTGCTCTCATTAACATTAATGGAAGTTAGACATGTAAATCCCCCTTGCATAAAAAGGAGAAGTCTCTTTAATCTCTGTGTGGGTCAATGTCAGTCAGCAATCGAAATTTCTCAGGGTACAATCTACTGTAAGATACACTGAAACCACAACATGAAAAATACTTGGCTGAGGAAGGCTAATAACTGAAGGTTACTTATAGTCCTCTTGTGTCAAAGGTGTAATTTCAAACAAGATATTTTTATCATAATAAGGTGATCTCACATAACATTTAGTTCACTGCAAATTCGGGTAAGTGGGGCTCGTCAGCCTTGGAAGGCAGCCCACCTAGGAGAAGTAAAACTCTGATTTAAAACCTCCGCTGCCTTGTGGCAATACCCACTCATGGGAAAGGCTAAGGGAGTCAACCCTGAAACCAAATCCGGCGTCGGAGTCCCGATGGCGGTCTGACATTGTCCTCAACGTCATTCCGGCAACTCCTGCGACGCCACTGGTGCCAAGTTGTATCAACATTGTCTTTCCCTTGGATCCATCAGTTGCATGGAGAGGGGGGTTCTGCTGCATGGGCAACAGCTGTTCCTCCATATCACCCTGCCCTGGCTTGCGCCCTGGAGAGGACACTCCAGCTTCGCTTCACAGCGTCGACACAACACGGGAAGCAACAGTTTACCGGTTATAAGCCTCCTACTCGATTGGCGTAGAGCTGGCGCCAGGGGTTGCTTCCGACGGTGGGAGGGATCACCATGTCTCACTGGACAACTATCGCCCGCCTCAAGCTGGGAAGCCCCCAGCCAATAAGGTGTTGTCCCGCCACAGTTCACCTGCTTCACTGGGTGCATGGGGCTTAGTGTACGTGAGTACTGAGTACCCGACAAGTGGACTGCGAACCATGCACCAGGCAACAACAAAAGAAAACCAACATTTAAGAAACCAGCCCTCAAGTTAGGATGCTGGAACGTATGGACCATGACAACTGGCCTATCACAAGATCTTCAGGCAATCAGCGATGTTCAGAAGACTGCAGTCATCAACGATGAGCTAGCACGACTCCAAATCGACATAGTCGCTTTGCAGGAGACATGGCTGCCAGACGCTGGGACTCTCAGGGAAAAGAACTATACGTTCTTCTGGCAAGGGAAGAGTGCCGAAGAAATCAGAGAGTGTGGTGTTGGATTTGCCGTGAGAAATTCTTTACTGGGGATGGTGGAACCTGGTCAACAAGGAACTGAAAGACTGTTATCACTCCGACTCCACACATCCACTGGACCCGTCAACCTGATCAGCGTGTATGCACCAACACTCGGCGCCAACAGGGATACCAAGGATGAGTTCTATGATCAGTTAGACACGATCATCAGGAGTATCCCTAAAGAAGAGCACTTGATACTACTGGGTGACTTCAACGCCAGAGTGGGCGCTGACCACGACTTTTGGCCAACCTGTCTTGGAAAGTTTGGCGTTGGAGAAATGAATGAGAATGGACAACGACTTCTGGAACTGTGCTCGTACCATGACCTCAGCATCACCAACTCATTCTTCCAGACAGAGCCTCAATACCAAGTGTCCTGGAGACACCCTCGCTCCATGCACTGGCACCAACTCGACCTGATCATCATCAGGCGGTCTGCCTTGAAGTGCGTCCTGCTTACTTGCACCTTCCACAGTGCTGACTGCGACAGTGATCACTCGCTGGTGCGCAGCAAGATGAGGCTACAGCCAAAGAAGATCCACCGCTCTAGGCCAGAGGGAAAACCCCTCATCGATGTGAGCAAGACCGCACACCCAGACAAGGCAGAGAAATTCACCCATGAGCTCTCCGAGGTGCTGAACTGTATGCCTCCCGGTGGCTGTGCCAAAGAGAGATGGGACCACATCAGAGACGCAGTACACAGCACAGCCATGAACGTTTTTGGAAAGAAACGAAACATGAATAATGACTGGTTTGAGGCCAACTCCGCCACACTCACTCCAGCCATTGAAGAACGCCGCGCTGTTCACCTGGAGTACAAGCGTTCCCCCAGTCAGAGGACTCTACAAGAGTATCGATTTGCCAGGAGCAAAGTACAGAGACTAGCTTGACAGTGTGCAAACGATTACTGGCTCCAGCTCTGCCAGAGCATTCAACTATCTGCTGACACTGGAAACATCAAGGGAATGTATGATGGCATTAAGAAGGCCATGGGACCCACAAAGAAGTGGAGAGTGTTACTAAAGTCTGCAACAGGCGAAAACAACCAGGACAAGGGCAAGCAGATGGATAGATGGGTGGAGCACTACTCTGAAGTGTACTCCAGGCAAAATACCGTCACTGAAGCTGCCCTCAATTGTGGATGGTTTTCCCGTTGAAACTGAGCTGGACGAGAAGCCTACCATGGAAGAACGGAAGAAAGTCATTGAGAGCTTGTCCACAGGAAAGGCTCCAGGAAAGGATGGCATCCCACCAGAAGTTATCAAGTGTGGCATCAACGTCCTCCTAGAACACCTCCACGACCTCCTCTGTCAGTGCTGGGACGAAGGTGCAGTACCTCAGGATATGAGAGACGCCAACATCGTGACCCTCTACAAGAACAAGGGTGATAGAAGCGACTGCAACAACTACAGAGGCATATGGCTCCTGAGTGTTGTGGGTAAAGTCTTCGCACGCGTGATCCTGAATAGACTGCAGAAGCTTACTGACAGAGTTTACCCAAAGTCACAGTGCAGGTTCCGAGCAGCGAGATCCACAACCGATATGGTTTTCTCCTTAAGGCAGCTGCAAGAGAAATGCAGAGAACAGCACAAGCCGCTATTCCTTGCCTTCATAGACCTGACCAAAGCTTTCGACCTTGTGAACAGAGATGGGCTGTTCAAGATCCTGGTAAAGGTTGGCTGCCCACCGAAGCTGCTGAGCGTGATCCAGTCTTTTCACGACAACATGAAAGGCACAGTACTGTATGATGGCTCATCCTCCGATGCCTTCGACATCCACAGTGGAGTAAAACAAGGCTGCGTTCTCGCTCCCACACTCTTCGGCATCTTCTTTGCAGCATTGCTGAAACATGCCTTTGGAAATTCCACAGAAGGAGTCTATCTCCACACCCGGTCTGATGGGAGACTTTTCAATCTGGCTCGACTAAAGGCCAAAAGCAAGGTACGGGAGGCAACAATCAGAGACATGCTGTTTGCAGACAACGCTGCCCTGGCCACCCACACAGAAACCGATCTCCAGCATCTGATTGACTGCTTTTCCAGAGCTTGTGAAGAGTTCGGGTTGACAATCAGTCTTCAGAAGACCAAAGTTATGGCCCAGGATGCAGAACATCCAAGCATTGCCATCAATGACTATGTGCTAGAGGTGGTCAGTCAGTTCACCTACCTCGGATCTACCATCACGGACAACCTCTCACTGGACCCTGAGATCAACCGTAGAATCGGCAAGGCCTTCACAATTTTGGCCAGATTGTCACAGAGTATGGAACAACAACATGCTGACCATCAACACAAAGGTCGCTGTGTACCGTGCATGTGTGTTAAACACTCTTCTCTACGCCAGCGAAACTTGGACCCTCTACACTTCGCAAGAAAAGAGACTGAACACCTTCCACATGCGCTGCCTCCGTCGCATACTCGGGATCACTTGGAGTGATTGAATAACGAACAACGAGGTGCTGGAACGTGCCAAGATCTCCAGAATGTTCACTCTCCTCCGTCAACGCCACCTCAGATGGCTTGGCCATCTAAGTCGCATGGAAGATGGCGGATCCCCAAAGACCTGTTGTATGCCGAACTTGCCTCCGGAAACAGAGCTACAGGACGGCCCCACCTTCGCTTCAAGGATGTTTGTAAGAGGGACCTGAAGACTGTTCAAATCGACATCAACAGCTGGGAAGAGCTCGGCCAGGACAGATGCAGTTGGAGACACACTCTGACCACTGGATTGAAAACTGGTGAAGACAAGCTGCGGCAGCTTGCCGAGGAAAAGCGGGTTCAACGAAAAAGGAAGCAGCGGTTCCAACCCACAGCTGACACCGCCTTCAAATGCAGCAAATGCAATTGAGACTGCCACTCTCGTGTGGGGCTTCACAGCCACAACAGACGCTGCACAACCATCAACTAAACATTCCCCACGGGCGCATATCCATCGTCTCTCAAGACTAACGGACGCCAACAACAACAACAACAACTGCATTAAAGTCATAGTAATGCACTGTAGTCTTCCATTCATCTGCAGAAAAAATCCACTCAAAGTATTGTCAGAAATACAGTCTTTGAAGCAGCTAGTAATGGCAGCCTATGGAGTCCTTCACCTAGATCATTGGATATAAACAGGCCCAACATTTTCAAGAGTGACTAGTAATTTTAGGTGCCTTGCTTTTCTGGATGCCCAATTGGAGGCATCTTAAAGGGCCCCGGTCAGGAGTGACCAAGAGTTGCGAGGCCTATCCGTATCCTATGTGAGAAGAAATTTGATAGTATCGGTCCAGTGCCTAGTGGACAGGCATCTATTAGCAGTCTTTCCAGGTCAAGAGTTAGACGCATTGCCAGGGCAGCGTGGAGTAGCTATAACTGTTGCTGGCTGTGCTGTTTCTGTGAAAGAAAAAAGAACATTCCTCTCTCTGAGACTGTCAGTCTAGGGCCTTTTGCGAGCAGTAAATGAGACACACACAAACAACACAATAAACACACAAATAAAACCCTCTCAGTACAGGCCACGTGGACTAAAATGGAATGGAGACTGAACTACACCTTCTCGAGGGGTCCCAAAGGCACCCCCGAGTCTGAATTGAGGGGTATCACCAGGACAGCTGGAGAAGGATACCTGTTCTGTGGAGAAGCAAGACTAATTTCACTATATTCACAAAGGCTAAATTCACTTTTAAAATACTTCATTAGAAGTAGCATATGCAGCGGCCACCCCTGCCATGAAAAATATAGCAGAGGTAGAGCAGGAAGAGGGAAGACGCTGTGATGAACACCAAGTGAGGGAATGAAAGGTTCCAATGGTTAGCAGATGTGCTATGTATACATATGCAGTTTGGTAATATTTACCTTGATGCTGCTTAATTCAGGTGACTAAGGTATAAGCACATGAAAAAACAGAATCAGCAAACAAATCATAACTAGCTTTGACTCTAAGCTCTTTAGGACGGACCATCTTTTTCTTCTGTGTTTGTACAGTCATACAATGGGGTCCTGGCCCATGACTGGGGCTCCTAGGGGCTAGTCAAATACAAATCATAATATTAGAGTTGAGTAGCAGTTATTGAATGTTTATTATACTGTTTTTTTGTGTAAAGTCATATGTTTCCATAGGTTCAGATGAGCAGGGCAGATACTCCATCCCAAAAGCTCATGTGATTCTTAAAACCTCAGATTTGGGATGATGCCACATTGAGCGAGTTCCTGCTTTAATAAGATACCCGGCCAAAATTTTGCCAACATGAGCATGTGTCTGTGATGTCGAGGGAGAAGTCAGAGAAAAGCCAAAGTACGTGAGTTAGCAACCTGCAAGCATAGTCTAACCTAATTAAAAGAAAAAAAAATATTGCAAGTTACTGCTGCCTTGGGTAGCAGTAAAATTATTCTCAGCAATGTCTCTGGAATGCCAAGCACAGAAAGGCCATCTGCAAATATGTGAGAGTTTGTTGACTTCACACAGTAAGGGGCTCAAAAACATTGATCCCCTGCCTCCTTTTCAATTTGCAGGCACACCTGAAGGATCACAGTGCTTAAGATCTTCCCCAGCCCATGAGCTGCAGGTTTCAGCTCTCTGGGGTTTTCACAGGGGACATACCTTTGGTTTGCCACAACTTATTTCTTTCTGCATATCTGATGGCATGACACAAGGAAACTTCCTATGCATACTTCGTGCACGTTTTTATGCATTTCTGTCCCTTCTAGGTGGTTGGGGTTTTTTTGGAAGGGGAAAAAGACTATATGCCCTTAATTAATGACATTAAGGTATGTGAGGTGCTCAGATTTGTATTATTTTATATTACAGACGTACCACCCAGCTACAGCTGGGATCATGGCTCTATAGAGCTAGGTACTGTAAGAGATAGTCCTTGCCCCTAATAACTTACAATGAAAACAGACAAAGTAAATATTATCATCCCTATTTTTTATGATTGGGAAAGTGAAGAACAGATAATGGCCCCAATCTCAGAATGGAAAACCTCCCCAATCCTGGAATGGCAAAACTCCCACTGATTCAATGGTGCAGAATTAGACTCTAAGTCAGTGGTTCTCAACCAGGGGTATGTGTACCCCTGGGGGTACACAAAGATCTTCCACGGGGTACGTCAGCTCAACTAGATATTTGCCTAGTTTTACAACAGGCTACATAAAAAGCACCAGTGAAGTCAGTACGAACTAAAATTTCATACATTGACTTGTTTATACTGCTCTGTATACCATACACTGAAATGTAACCACAACATGTATATTCTAATTGATTTAGTTTATAATTGTATGGTAAAAATGAGAAAGTAAGCAGTTTTTCCAATGGTAGTGTGCTGTGACTCTTATTTTTATGTCTTACTTGGTAAGCAAGTAGTTTTTAAGAGAGGTGAAACAGGGTAAGCAAGACAAATCCAACTCCTGAAAGGGGTACAGTAGTCTGGAAATGTTGAGAGCCAATGGTCTAAGTGACTTACCAAGTCCCTGGGGAAGTCTGTCCTAATGCCAGGAATCAACCCAACACTCACATTGCAGCCCAATGCCTTAGCCACAAGGCCATCCTTCCTCTCTGACACTATCGAGATGACAGCCGTACAAGTACCCAGACTCATAGACAGACACACCCACCTGCACCTCACTCAGTGAAAGCGAATTAATACTCAGACTACTTTATCGACAGAAAAAAAAAACTCCACACAGGTGAGTCAACCTTACCTGCTGTTTTAAGGTGGGAATGAAGGACTATAGAGTCTCTTCACAATTTAGAGATTAAAAATCAAACTCTATCCAGACAGCATATTCACTGAGAAGAAAAGGGCCCAGCATTGGTGAAGTTTCAATAAATAAATCTTTCCCCTCTTGATAGAACAACATTGATATCAAAATGACCCAACCAGATTCCAGTTAACAAGGAAAGGAGTCTGAAATGAAGTCACTTTTCCCCCATCAATCCTCTCCCGCCTCCCCCATAGCCTAGATGACCAGTCTGACTCCCAGTGAAGTCAATGGCAGTGGGCCTAGATGACCCATACTATTTTCACAGCATATCGTTTTTGGCTTCTGGGGACATAAAATCATTTAAATGCTAAAATAAATCATCTTCACATTATTTGAATTAAGTGTGTGAGTAAGGAAGTTGGTAGGCTAGTTTATTTTTGACTCAAGTAGTGCACTAGCCTCAATATTACAAGTTAACATCACTACTTTAATACAGCTCATCGTTATTTAATGACTGAGCTCCTTTAAGGAGTTTTTAATCTGATGAAAGCCGCTTAATTTGTGCATATGTAGTAAGATTTTTCATGAATTTCCATTCACCTGCTTTAACTAATAAAATAAATATTAATATAGAACTGTTAAATCATATTAGGTTCTCAGACATTTGCAGGTCTCTCTGCTGTACGCTAGTTAAAAAGCCATTGTATATTCTAGCGATGGTGCTCTGCCTGAGTTTTTAAAGCACCAACTGTTAGCTAATTTTGTTAGCATGAACACCCAATAAAATTTTATTATGTGTTTATCTCTCATTAGTGATGAAAAACAGCAGCAGAGATCAGCACCCACAGATATACACACACCAGAACAGCACTGCAATCTTCCCAATGCTGACCTGACTTGCTGCTTTCAACTACCTGAAAGGGGGTTCCAAAGAGGATGGATCTACACCAGGGGTCTCAAACTCAAATTACCACGAAGGCCACATGAAGACTAGTGCATTGGCCCGACAGCCGCATCACTGACCCCCCCCCTCACTGCCCCCGCCCCTACCCCACCCCTTCCATTAGGCCCCGCCCCTTCTCCGCCTCCTCCCCTGAGCACGCGGCTCCCTGCTCCTCCCCCCTCCCTCCCAGAAACCGTGAAGCTCTTCCCATGCGACCCGCAGAGCTCTTCCCTGTGGCCCACCGAGCTCCCCGCGGCCCCCTCCCCCTTTTTTTTAAAAAAATAATTTTTTTTTTTTACTTTTTATTTTTTTTACCCCCAGGCAGTTCCCGCTGCCAGAACAACTGTCTGACGGCGGGAACTGTATGGGGATTAAAAATTATTATTATTTTTTTTAAGGGAGGGGTCCGGGGAGCCCCAAGGGCCGCAGGGAAGAGCTCCGCTGGCCGCATGCAGCCCATGGGCCGCATGTTTGAGATCCCTGATCTAGACTGTTCTCAGTGGTACCAGATGATAGAACAAGGAGTAATGGTCTCAAGTTGCAGTGGGGGAGGTTTAGGTTGGATATTAGGAAAAACTTTTTCACTAGACGGGTGGCGAAGCACTGGAATGGGTTACGTAGGGAGGTGGTGGAATCTCCTTCCTTAGAGGTTTTTAAGGTCAGGCTTGACAGAGCCCTGGCTGGGATGATTTAGTTGGGGATTGGTCCTGCTTTGAGCATGGGGTTGGACTAGATGACCTCCTGAGGCCCCTTCCAACCCTGATATTCTACGATTCTATGATATATGCATGGAGGGCTCTCTCACCGCCTTGTGTTGGAGGTCAGTTCAGTGATACACCAACCCAAGAGCTGATGTGTGCTTGAAGCAGGCACTAATACATTAACTCCTGGAGCTAGCGAGCACCATCCCCCTCCCCCATTACAACCCACTTGGCAGAGCCTGGAGATAATGGCAGCCCAAGTCTGGGTAGCTCTAACAAAGTTCAAAACCTGTTTGGGAAAGAAACTCAAGGAAAGATTGTGCTCATCTCTTCCAACCCCTCCCCAGCTCTAAGCCCCACAGTGCATGGACCCCTGCATCAGGCTGGATACAGACTCGTTCTAAGTTTCGTTCCCATTCATTGTTACATTGGCTCACTAATGTATTCCTGAAAGATTACTTTGGGGTGGGGGATTTATAGGGCTCTGTCATGAGCACCCTCCGCTCCTACTGATGTCGGGTGGAGTTGAGGGGACTAAGCAATCAGCACCTTTTATTATTTGTATTATAGTAATGCCTTGATGCCCCAAATATGATCAGGGCCCCATTACGCTAGACCCTGTACAAACACATAGGACTAGGTTCACAAAGGGGACTTAGAGTATGTCAACACTCGAGCTGGAGGTGTCATTCCCAGCTCAGGTACATATACACGTGCTAGCTTTATCAAGCTAGTACACTAAAAATAGCTGTGTAGCTGCAGTGACACAGGCAGTGGGACAGGTTAGCTGCCCAAATACCATCCTGCCTGGGACCGGAGGTACTTACTTGGGCGGCTACCCCATCTAGGGTGACCAGACAGCAAATGTGAAAAATCGGGACGGGGGTGGGGGGGTAATAGGAGCCTATATAACAGGCCTGCACAACTCATAAAGCGGCGAGGGCCATATTACTCCAAAGAAAACAGCTGAGGGCCGAAACACCCCGGCCCCATGGAAACACGCCCCTCCCACCCCCAGCGCTGCCCGCCCTGTGGAAACAACTCCTCCTTCCCCAGCGCTGGGGTGTGGAAGCCTGTAGAGGGGGAAAGAAACAGCACGCATAGGGTGACCAGATCACAGCTGTAAAATAGGACCCGCCCCCTCCCCGCTCAGCCCCACCATCACACCCCTCTTCACCCCCCCCCCCCCCAGTGGTCACTATACTACTGCACACAACAGTCAATCAATGCAGTTGTAGATAAATCTCTGCATTATGCATTTTTGTATAACTTTTATATGACTTTGTATTGAACCTTGGTAATATGTTATAGCGGGCCCCTAAGGTAGTATAATTAAGGTAAAAGAAAAATGTCTTTTTGCTAGAAGTAGAATAAGATTTTCTCCCCACTTTGTATTCAATTGCCCTGTTGAATGAATGAGATGTGAATGAGGAAGACGTGGAAGGCAGGCATCTCCAGACAGCTGCAACCCTTGCCTACTCACCCCCCCGTGGGCCGCACAGTGAGCCCATGCGGGCCGCATGCAGCCCAGGGCTGCATGTTGTGCAGGCCTGCTATATAAGAAAAAGACCCAAAAATCAGGACTGTCCCTATAAAATCGGGACATCTGGTCACCCTAACCCCATCCTACTGCCCATGCCACGCATCTACACTGCTATTTTTAGTGTGCTAGCTAGCACCTTTAGGTGCTGCAACACAAAGTATTGCTGTACACAGTGTTTAAACACCCTGCCACCTGGTGGAATTCACAACGGCAAATTAGGTACCCAGTCTCCCTATACAACACATGGGGAGAGTTGGGAGCTCCAAAATGGGATTCAAAAAATCCAGGAGACCATAGGTGCTGGAACTAGGGGTGCTGCCGCACCCCCTGGATTGGTTTCCATTATAAACGGGGTTTACAGTTTGGTTCAATGGCTCTCAGCACCCCCACTATAAAAATTGTTCCAGCCCCCCTGCAGCAGAACAAACAGGGAGCTGCCTAAGCTAACCAATAGGAATTGCCAAGGAGAGGGGTGTGGCCTAACCATGATTCCCAGACCAGTGCTGTGTCCACTAGATCATGTTGCCTCCCCTTGCCGGAGTGTTTGAAACCTGGAAAGACTGATAAAGGAAGACAAATTGATGGGCCATTCATTGCATTTAACTTTCAAAAGTTAATTTAGTGTCTAACAGATATTTATGTTGCCAATAAATTTTATGGTGTCACCTTCTTCTCTTGAAGAGAAAATATATTACGGGGTTATTTTGTTTTAAAAAGGAAGACAAGACTTTTTTTGCAATTTATGGGGCTGAATCTGCCATTGTTCTGCATGTAAAATTCCCATTAATGGTAATGGGAGCTTGGACGAAGGCTGATAGTAGAACTGACCCAAATGAGTCCCCACTAGAACATATATGAAGTTCACTGAAAATAAACACTAGGCTTACAAGGAAAAATACGAAGAGGGCAGAAACTCTAAAGCAGGTGTCGGCAACCTTCAGCAGGCGGCTCACCAGAGTAAGCCCCCTGGCAGGCCGGGCCGGTTTGTTTACTTGCCGCGTCCGCCGGTTTGGCCGATCACTGCTCCCACTCAGTAGCGTGGCCGGGGCGGGGGAGGGGGGAGCAGGGGGAGCAGCCACTCCCCCACTGAGCAGAAGTGGCGCCTTTTTTGTGCTCCCGACGCCTTTTGCTCCTATGCTGCAGCCAGAGCGAAGCATTAATTTTTGCTCCTGACGCTTTTTTCTCCCGGAGCCTTTTTTTAGGTCCGCTCCCCCTGTGCTCTAAACCTGGCTACTTCACTGCTCCCACTGGCCACGGTTTGCCAGCCTAGGCCAATGGAGGCTGTGGGAAACGGCGGCCAGCTCGCCACTTCCCGCATTGGCTGGGGACAGTGAACCGCGGCCAGTGGGAGCCGCGATCGGCCAAACTGGGGGACACGGCAAGTAAACAAACCGGCCTGGCCCGCCAGGGGGCTTACCCTGGCGAGCCAGGTGCCAAAGGTTGCCGATGCCTGCTCTAAAGTCTGAAATAAAAGGAGACAGAAGCTCTGGCCAAGAACCTCACAAGGAGTCATTAATACTAGAATCCTCACTGTAGCATTAAAGTCTGGCTAAGAGGCTTACAAAAGCAACTTCTTTCAATTTACATCAACAGCTGCAAAACACATTTCCCACAAATTTTACTCATTAAAGAGACAGCATCAATTTGGGGGGGGGGGGGGAAGAGAGATAAAAGGAGTGTCAGGGATTAGACCCTCCAGAGTCCCACTGTCAATTTTTTAGTTTCAGTTCTTTTTAGTTTTCTGGATATTTTTTCCTATTTTGACATGCTTTTCTCTCCTCTGTTGCCATGTGAAAGACCCACACAAACAAGAGAGAAAACTTTCGTCTATACAGCCAGTCAGAGTGAAATCGATTCTACATAAATACTATAAAATGAAACACACACACACACACACACAAAACAAATGTTTCTAGTGCGTCATTATAGTAGCCTTAACAAACAATTCCTAGTTCTGCCACAGACCTCCTGTTGTCTTGGGGCAAGTCACTTAATCTCCGAACCTCAGGTCACTGACTAAAATAAGTATAACAATTCTCATTTCTCCCACTTATTGTCTTATTTACATGGTAAGCTCTTTCGGGCAGGGACTGTTTCTTACTATGTGTGTGTACAGCATCAAGCACAACAGGGCTCTAATCTCTGTGTTACAGTCATACAGCATTAATAAGTAAAAATGTTCAAACAGAAATGTGATTACTAAGGGACTGGCTAGACTCGGAGAAGAGGTATATATTTAAAGTGTCCCAGCTAACATATTTCAAAACCCTAATGTAGACACAGCAAGATGTATTAAGTATTTATCCACAGGGGAACAGTCGTTGGGGAGTGGGTGAGTGGGAGGGAGATACACTAACTCTGTAGTCCAGTGGTTAGGACACTCATCAGACAGGCGGGAGACTCACATCCAGTCCCCCTGCTCCCATCACGCCTTCATTATTTAGCCTCAGTGGAACAGCTTCAACAGGAAAGATGGAGACAGCCTGACATCAAAATACCCCATCGCTCAGTGGTTAGAGCAGCCTCCTGAAAGGTGGGAGACCCCTTGTTCAAATCATCTCTCCTCTGCCGTAAAGTAGGAAGTTGAACCTGGGTGTCCCACACTCCAAGCAAGTGCTCTAACCAATGGGGTAAAAGTTAAAAGACAGCATCCCCCTTCCCCCCGCAGCTGGATTTCTGAACTGGACCCAATTTGGTAGATGTGCTCAGAGGCCACCTACGAGATAGATGGCCAAATGCCTACATGGTATGCAGTGACCAATCTTCCTCTGGCTCATGACTCACTCCAAGGCTTATGTGGGAGATAGGTGCACAGATGCCTGGAGGGGAGCAGCAAATACTTAGGTGCCGAGTGAGCTCAGGTGTCCACAGGGTTTGATGAGAGTTTTGTGGATGATAGTGGAGCCAAAACTGGGACTTAGGTCCCTAAACCCAGGATTTAGATGTGTAAATATGGTGTTTAGGCACCCAAATACATTTGTGGATTCCACCCTACACAAATTAGCAGCTTGTCATTCTCATATATGAAATGTATTCTTTTCACAGTAATAGGGTAGCTACCAACAGCGCACTCAGTCCTGAACATCTTATTTAGGCTAAGCTTAAGGAAGCAAGGACTTCATATAGAGGCAACAAGCAATTTAAAAACCCTTTAATTGTTTTCCCCAGCCCCTTTTTTAGAAGTTTGTATTGCTAATTAGTACAGATGTTTTTCCTCAAAATAAAGTCTGCATAAATCGTTCATTGTTATCCATAGGCATTCTTTATTGCTAAAGAGTGGTCAGGTTACAATAATTTGGACTGCTGTCCAAAAAACACAGTTCTTTAACGCACAAACTTTTCCTGTATCTTATATTTTTAATGCCAAGATATGGCTCGTGCTTAGCAAATATCCCCAATAACCTAAAGAGTGTCCCACTAGGAGCATTTAGTGACTATTTCCATCACTTGAGTTCCCATTTGCTCAACTTTAATGCAATATTATTAGATTTGACCAAAATGCATCATCCATGCTTACTCTATTTGTGAGTGATTTCAAACCTTTTCAGTCTTTTGATTTATACTCTGGCCATTTATAGGATCTGACCCAGTGTGCTGGGAAGACAATGGAAAGTGTGCTGTTGACTTCAAAGGCATAGGATCTGCCCCTTAAAGGGATACTGTTGAGATGAGCTTTTTGAATTGACTAATGTCTTTAAAAATTGACTTTTCTGAGAGAACATCCTCAATATATCCTACATTTACCTCTCTCTCTACGCACACACTTTTTTTTGATCTCCCGGATGATGTTTGGAAGGTTCTTGCGCACTTCACCAAGTGAGAAAGGACAAGTCAAACAGCACTCTGCTCCTCATACCCATTCGCCACACCACCGCTACATCTGTGCCCATGCCTGCTGCCTACCAGGCTTTTAAGCAGCCGCATTCAGGTTCCACTCCCAGTTCTGAACTTCTCTCTAGGATCTGCAGGGGAGTGCCAGGGAAAGAAGGACCCTGTCCCCAGCTGCTCCCCATTAGCCTTCCATTGCACCCCATGTCTGAGTCCAGGTGCAAGGAGTTAAGGTGATCCTGGACCCACCCGTCAGCCCTATGCAGGGAACTGGGGAGTGAAGTTTGGTTGCCCTTGGTTGCCCCCCCAAGCTCTATGCAGGGGACTGAGTGAAGGAGGAAGTTCCCCCATAGTCCTCCCCCACCCCAGCTCCATGCAGGGAGTATGGGAAAAGGAGTCAGCCTCCTGGCCCCAAACACACTCTTGAAAGACCTGTGGAAGAGAGTCCACCTGAGCAACCCTCCAGGCAGCACAAAAGAATGCTGTCATCACGAGTGCATGAGACAGGAAGTGACACTGACCATCAGCAAAGGAGTGAAGCTGACTACACACAAGGTCCTGTCAAAGGCACAGTGGAAACAGATATATTTTTTCCCCAGCTTCTTTCAGTGACAGTGATTGGAGGTATTATCTGTGGCAGGTACAATGCTTTCCTGTTGGAAGTATCCAGAATCCCTTTCTATTTTCTAGATAGCTAAGGTAGAGCTGGTTGAGAAATTTTCAAAAAAAAAAATTCTTCATCAAAAATGCCAATTCACTGAAATCAACACAGACATTTTCTAAATGAAAAACTCCAGCTTTCTGGTTCAAAATTATTTTGTTTCAAATTTTAAGCTACTTATACCAAACAAAAAAAAGGTTAAATAAAATAGGTTGAAATCAAAATGAAACATTTGATTGAGCCAACATGAAAAACATTTCAGTTATCGGCTTATGAATATTTTCAGTATTTTGACTTTTTGTCCTATTCTGAGACGGGGGGAAAAAGTCAAATTCTACAAAATATCCGCAGGATAAGAAAACCATTTCCTGCCTAGCTCTGCTTACATGCTTCCCATCACCACAGTATCTGAGTGCTTCAATCTGTATGGTATTTAACCTCACAACAGCCCGTGAGGCAGTGCAGTGACATTATCCCATTTTACAGATGGGGAACTAAGGCACAGAGGGGACAGCTACACAGCAAGTGGCAAAGAGTCTCAGAGCATGGAGTGACGGACTCAAGCTTGCACTATGGCCCTAAAAATAGCTGTGCAGACACTGCAGCTCAGGCGTTGAAACTTAGGAGGGGGGGTGCACTTGAGAGCCCAAGCCACAAAGTCTACGCAGCTATTTCTAGCACCACAGCGCAAGTCCATCGACCTAGGCTCTGAGACTCACTGCCACAGGCTGCCCCTCCCTGTGTAGACATACCCAGAAAGGCAACATGCCTCGCTCAAGGTTACACAGAAAGTTTGGTAGGGCAGGGAATTGAATCCAGGTCTCCCAAGTCCTAAGCTAAACCCCCAACTACTGGACCATCCTTCCTTTAATATAGACTTTACTAACTTTGGTCCAATCTTGCTTCCATTGAAATCAATAGGAAATTCCCCCCAATGACTTCACTGTAAACAGACATGGACCCAATACCCATAATATTTGCAAATTTAGGATGTTTCCCAATGAGTACTATTGTGGAAAAAATCCTCCTCATCTTGTTCACACCAGCTGTCCCGGTGAAGGCAATGGGGTTATTCACATGGCATAAAGCAAGCAGAGTAGGCCCTTTATGCGTATACAAAATATTTTCTCAAAAACTGTGCCAACCAGTTATACTCTTTCAGTGGTAACTGTGAGTAACATGGAGTCAGATGTTTATTAAGCCAGCTAAAGAAGTCAAATGATTTTGCCAATAAGATGCAAATGGTTTTAGTGGATGCTTACATATTGCTACAATCAATGAATCAATCTATTCACTTTTATAATTCATTTAATAGCATCTCCATCTTTAAAAATTTTAGCTCCATTGCTCATCGCAACCATACAAAGCTGTAAATCTTGCAAAGGAAAGTTATTGTCTGAGTGATTTACTCTACAGAGAGAGAAAAAAAAACACAGCTACGCCAGGAATCAGCCTGACCTTGCCCCCAACAAGTTGGGAATCGTGGCTCTTTTAAGGCACTGAATCTACATTATCTGCCAACATATCTTGGGAGAAAAAAATAAACTTCATGAAAACTTCTATGCTCTTCAATACCTAGCATCCCAGACAAGTTAACTAATTTTAAAGAGGCAAGAGACAGAATAGCTATTTGTTTTCAGCCCTTTCCTGTGTGATATTATGTCTGAACTCTGGAAGGCTTCCTTGCAACAGAATTAGTCATGCATGGAGTTTGTATGTTTTAATTAAAAAGCTTAAATCATGAGTCATCTGTCTTGAAAAAGAAATAAAATTTCCAAAGGAAATAATGGCTACAGC
Organism: Macrochelys suwanniensis; assembly: GCA_033296515.1. Taxonomy (NCBI): domain Eukaryota; kingdom Metazoa; phylum Chordata; order Testudines; family Chelydridae; genus Macrochelys; species Macrochelys suwanniensis. The sequence goes on along the minus strand of CM065776.1, from coordinate 17,225,547 downwards.
TTACAATGTTTGAACATATGCTGCAGGTGTCTTTGAATTAAATTAAAACTATATGAATTATCTGGTAGGTATACTGGGGTTTGACCTACTGGGTCAAACTGTTGTATTATTAATTAGCATTACTATCACACCTTGGAGCCCCGTCATGGACCAGGACTCCACTGTACTAGGTACTGTATAAATGCAGAACAAAAAATAGGACTCCCTCTCTTCCCCCTCCACTAAATAAATGATATAGCAGCATTTGATATGATTTATTAAATGATTAATAAATAATAACCTTCACACAAATAAAAACAGGGGTGTCAAAGGAGGCCTCGCCTTGAAAATATTTACAAGATTCATTTCTGCAGATTTAGGCACCAGTCCTGCAACTGTAAGCACATGACTAGCCACAAAGAGGAGCCCACTGATTTCAGTGAGCTCATCTAATCTTTCTAGATACTTCTAGGTAAGGCTCCGTGTCTGCTGCGGAGGTCACGGAAGTCATGGATATCACGACTTTCCATGACCTTCGTGACTTCTGCAGTGGCTGGTGAGGCTGGCTCCGGGGCCAGCTGCTAACGCAGCCCTGCGGACAGTCACACCAGCCACTGCTGGAGCAACTCCTCAGCCAGACACATTGGCAGCCCAGCAGCCAGTTGCACCAGTGCTGCTGGAGCGGCCCCAGGGCCAGCTCCAGCGGCCGCTGCAGCTGGCCCTGGGGATCGCCAGAGCAGTGGTCACGGGGACAGCGGGAGAAGCCGCAGCCCCTATCAGTGGTCTCAGGAGCAGCCGGAGCAGCAGCGGGTAGGCAGCCCTGGGGGTGGCCCCGGACAGCTGGTGCCGCTGGCCTCGGTGGCCCCCCAGAGCAGCGCCCCCCTCCCCCATCTCCAGCTAAGATTTAGTCAGGAGTATTTATAGTACAAGTCATGGACAGACCACAGGCTGTGAATTTTTGTTGACTGACCCTGACCTGTCCATGACTTACTAAAAATACCCCTGGACTAAATCATAGCCTTACTTATAGGTCTTTCATCATGTGAATACGCACATTAACTCAATCATTAATGGAGTCTATCCTCACAACACTCCTGTGAGGAGGGGAAGTATAATTATCCCCATTTTACAGCTAGGGAACTAGGATACAGGATAGATTAACATGCACAAATGTTTGCAGGGTCAGAACTCCACTAGTTAAAAAGCAAAATTGCGGAACATGCAAGAATCAGCACTGAATCAAACTACATGAAATAAAACCCAGAACATGATTGCAGTGTTGAAAAATACAAGGAAAAATAATTGTGTATAATGTTTCTGGAAAAAATTGTGATTCCGTGTTTCTTTAAAATGTGTCCGTTTCATTATCACAGAACATCCAATACAAAACTTCCAGCTACAGACACTATTTGAAATGCTTTACAAAAAAACGGAAAACTTGCCGTGGAAACATCGGAAAGGTTATCCTGACCTGAACAGAGCACGCATGCTGCAATCAAAGTGTCGGTACCTGGTTAAATAGCACAGCATGTGGTTAGCACTGCTTGTCTTTGTTAAGGAAACTTGTAAGACATGCTAAGCAGCTACCCCGGAGTACAGCCCATGGATTGTCTCTCTAGGGAAGTTTAAGACGGTGCTTTTTTGCATGAAGTGACTAGCTGCTACAGCCAGGGATGCTCCAGAAATAGAGATGCGGGAGATCCCCGCATAAACGGCTAAATTAAAAACAGAGGAGTTTGGTTTTCGTGGCTGTGCAGTGAATATCTATGAGCAAAGTAGGAGATAATACAGTGTGTCAACTCTGGATCCTTTCCCTGGGGCTTCCCCCTCGTTCCTACACATCACAGCCCCATGTGCTCGTGTATTTCCTCCTCGCTGTACCTCGCATTGCCTGGGTTGCACTAATTCCTCGCCGGAGAAGGTTTCCCGTCGCTGTTGGTGGCTCATTGGCTTGCGGGACACCCGCTAATGACAAGAGCGTTCGCTACAGACACCAGGGACACACGGGGAAGGCAAAACTCCAGCTTTTCGGGAGCTTTCAATTTTGCCCACCCACTCTCCCCCCACCCACCCCATCCCCCAGCTCAACCCCAGTTCCAGCCCTCCAGCAAGGCTCTCCGGCGTGAAAACAGTGACGCTGCTATTTATCAGCTGAACAACACGCACATTGCACTGAAGCGATCAGATGGGAGCAGTTCGAGCATCTCTTAATACAGAGGCCGGGCTGAGCAAAGGACTTAGCGGCGCTGCTGCAGAAACCCCCTCCCCGGCCACCCCAACATCTTCTCCTCGGGGACACAAACAACATACATCGCGATAAAGCAGCCAGCGCGGCAAACACCAGCCCAGGCAGGCGAACTGTCCTGGTGTGGCTGCAATCACTGTGCGTCCCGGGCACCGAGTCACAAGCCCATGTCACCCTCCCTCCCTGCCCTGGTTTAATTGCACCAGACAGCCCCCCCCCAACAACAACTTTTGCAACGGGCTGTTTCGAAGCCCCGTCCCCTGCAAACGCGGGGCGCGCCGTGGGGCCGCCCCCCTTACCTTCGGCCCCTTCCCGCTAGGGCAGCGGACGCTGTTGGACACCCCGGCGGTCTGGTTCATCTTCGGAGCAAGTTGCAGGGAAGGGTCCGCTCTGGCGCGCTCTCCTCCCCGGCAGGCTTCGGAGAGTTGCAGGAGGCGCGAGGGGCGCTGCTGGGCTCCGGCAGGGCGGGGCACTTTCCCGGGGACGCCGGCGCTCGGGACGGCCTCTGGTCCCGGCCGCCAAAGCCGCGTGGGGGCTGCGGAGCAAGCCCCGGGCCGCTGGGCGCTTCAAGTCCCCCCCGGAGAGAGGCCCGGCCCGCAAGCTCCGCCGGCTGCTGCTGACAGCGCCAGGGCCAGCAGGAGGTGCGAGGAGCCGGGGGCGGGGAGCAGGAGGAGGCAACGCGCTGGGGTGCCGCCTTGGCTGGTCCCCAACCTGCTCCCGCTCGGAGGCCCCGAGTCATGCGCGTTTGGGCAGCAGCCGGGACCCCCCCGCCTCCCGCTGGGAGAGCTCGGCGGAGACGGGTTCCCCGCTCCCACGCCGGGCGCCGCCGCCGCGCCGCGCACCGCCACCTGCAGAGCCGGGACGGGAGAGGGGCGCGCAAGGGTTAACGAGCGCGCCGCGCGCCCGCCTCCTCCCCGCTGGGCTCCGGCCCTTCCCGGGACCGTCAGGAGGTGGCACGCGAGGCTCTGCCAGGCGCCTGCCCCAAGCGAGCACCGGCGGGACGCGCTGGCGAAGCCCCTCGCGCCTGGCTGCTCCCCTCTCGCCCTGCCCGTGCCCCCACTCCCTCCGCCGCGCCTGCAACAACGAGCACTGTGGCCACTTTCTGAGCGCGGTGAGCCCTGGCTGATGGCAGCAGGGGTGGGGCCAGCAAAATCTTCCAGAGTCTGAAGCCTGCCCAGTTTTGGCCCCAAACTTCTATTGGCTTTGCAACAAGAGCTGGGTGTTTGCAAGGGCCAGTTATATTTTATTCCTGTGTAGCCAGAAGAATCGAGAGAGGAGGGTTAAAAACGGGCAGGAATCAGCGAAGCATTTCCCAGCTGCTCTGGGGTTGGATGAATCAGGGTCGAGCTGGTTGCAGTGGAGTAAGAGCAATTACACTTGTTTTCTATTTGGATTGTAGAGTTTAGGGTTGGGGACCAAATAGGGCCAAGATCCAGGTGCTGGATGGGCTGGCGTGGGGAAGTATGCTCCCAACCACAGTGTAGACATACCCTTAGCATTGCCAGCACTCACAATATGCTTGCAAGTCTCACTAGAGCTGGTATTTTTCTTAAAGTCCCATCTCTGGGAGTCAATTAAGAAAAAATGTCAGCTTTCATTTTTTAAACGAAAATACATTTCTAGTCCTCACGATTGCAGAGAAAAGCTCGAAAATGTGACCTAAAGGCACCCTGAATAGTCAGAAATCTGAGGGCAAAGAAGAAGAACCCAACACTTACTATTTTTAATCTCACCCTTTTTAAGACAGTCTCCTGCTTTTGGGTGTCTCCCTCATGAATGCGTGGGGTTAGCAATGCTGGACTGCCCAGACATGGTATGGTCAAAATTTACACGTATAGAACCAAATTCATTCCTGCAGTAACTTCATTGACTTCCCCTAGGTTGCCCCACGGTCCGTTTGACCCATAAGATAAAACATAAGGAGGGAGACCTGAGTCCACTGTGTGTGTAGCCTATGGGGCTGAGTTAAAGCTGCTTTAAGACCCATAATGTCTCAATCTCCCGACTTTGATTTCCTGACTTCTGGGTGCTTACTTTCCTAACCTGAACCTGAACATTGCAATCACCAAAAATTCCCTCCAGCTGTCTGTTGGGCCACCAGTTTCCTCTGTGACAACAAAGGATCCAATGGAGACTCACTGACGATTCTGATGTGATACAGGTGGTGCCTCAGTGGATTACAGCCTTTGGCCTGTGCAGTTTTGCCCACAAGATCCCCTTGCAGCCTTTGTTCATATGACCCTTACTCCCCTCCTCCCCACCACACATACCAGAGGTGGTAAAATAGATCCTTTCACAGGGTCGGAGAAATATTCCTTCCCTCCATCAACCATTTCAAAGAGGAGCCCAGGAACCAGAAGAGCTCCTCTCTCTACCATGTAGTGTGCTTGGAGGGCTGGACAAATTTTTCTTCCAACTCTAGACTTTTGGGGCTTGAATAGGGTAATGGAAACTAGCTAACCCTAAAACAGCTTAGCTACAAGGTAAAGGCTCAGTCAGAGCTGCTCCTCTAACTTCTGAGCCAGGGAAGTGTTTGTTCCCTGACCCAGCATGTAATAACTTCTCTTCCTTCCTCTTATTATGGTAGCCTGCGCTTTAAGAGAGCCAACAGCGTCATACACCACACCAGAGACACACAATAGCAGAAATAGGTTCCCCCAGGCAAGAAACCACCTCCTTGAGGGCCAACCCTTGTTCCCCAATGTGCTCTCACATTTTATTGCCCATAGTAATTTTCAGTAGGTTTTCCCTTGCTTTAGTAAAACAATCTTTAGTTCCCTGGGATGTCATTCAGCTCCTCTTAAGAAGTAGCATCAGTAAGCTTCTGTTCACTTTGAGCATTACAGTCACTGATCAGGCATCTTAGACTGGCAAACTTTACCATACACTCAGTGATATTTTTGTTTGGCGGCTTGTTTTTTTGTTTTTGTTTTTTGGTCTACATCTCTGGTGGCTCTTCCTTTTCATACTGATTAAGATTTAAAGTTTACAGATCTGGCTGGATGTTTGCTGGCTCAGTTTTCATATTTTACTGAGCAAAATGCTGCCTAATAAATCAAATGATATAATTTTCAAGTTGCATATTTTATTGGCAATGCTGCATATTATTCTTTTAGGAGAGTTTGCTGCTCTGGGACATGCAGTGTGACCCCTTGGTGAAACAATCTGCAGTTGCAAAATATGCAGGGGGAGAGGAGGAGGGAGAGACAGACTGCCAGAGGAGATATTTAAAAGGCCACAAAAAGAGTGTTAAAAGCAATATTCCTTCCCAGGCTCTCACATACACTGTTGTTACACAGACTGACTACTTGGCAGGTCTTTTTCATTCAGAATGGCTTTTGTATTTAAAATTTGTTTCTTTAAAGGAGTTACCACCTGAAGACCACTGGCAGGATACAGCAGGTATAAGAGTATGAGATTGTATCTTTAAGGGCTTGTCTACACTTAAAACACAGTAGTGTAATCCTCCTCCCCAAGAGGTGTAAGATAGGTCGACCTAGTGCTGTCTACCCTGGGGTTTGGTTGGTTTAACTGTGTCGCTCAGAGGTGTGGATTTTTCACCCCCACTGAGCAACGCAGTTATACCGACCTAATTTCTTAGGTCTTGTCTTCACAACTGGGGTAAGTCGACCTAAGTTACGCTACTCCAGTTACGTGAATAACATAGCTGGAGTCAACATATCTTAGGTCAACTTATACCGGTGTCTTCACTGCACTGTGTCGATGAGAGACACCCTCTTGTCAACTTACCTTATGCTTCTCAGGGAGGTGGAGTACCGGGGTTGACAGGAGAGTGCTCTGCCTTCAATTCAGTGCGTCTTCACTAGACCCGCTAAATCGACCCATGCTGCATCGATTGCAGCAGCCTCGATCTCCCCGTATTGGAGACAAACCCTTAGTGTAGACCAGGCCTAAGAGACTGGCTGCATGGAGAATCACTACAATGCTGCAGCAAACCAGCTCCACTAACTGATCCATTGGGCGGGGGGGAAGGAGACACAGGGCTATGGCCTTCTTGCATTCTATCCCACACCCAGACAAAGACCTACCCTGTATTACATGTCCTCCCCACTAATAGGCACTTTTATCTTGGATTTCATCTATTTCCCTGAAAAAAAGAGCCTTGGACCACACTGCCATAAAAAAATGTCAGCCCCCAATTAGCTTAGAGTCCAATGTTCACAAGAGGAGAACTTTGCTTTTAAAGACTCTTAATACTTTGGTTTTGTCTGATTGTTTCAAAGGCCTAATAAACATCAAAATATTAAAGAGGAAGGTGGAGCCTATGGTTAAAGCACTGACTGGGACTTGAGAGATTTGGATTCAGTTCCAGTGGTAATCCATGGTACACCCATACTGTGAATACTGTGTGCAGTTCTGGTCACCCCTTTTTCCTGGTCTCAAAAAAAAGATTAGAATTGGAAAAGGTACACAGAAGGGCAACAAAAAGATAAGGGGCATGGAACAGTTTCCACAGGAGGAGAGATTTAAGAGACTAGGTTTGTTCAGATTGGAAAAGAGATGATTTAGGAGGGATTTAGAGTGACCAGATGTCCTGATTTTATAGGGACAGTCCCAATTTTTGGGTCTTTCTTATATAGGCTTCTATTACCCCCCCACCCCGTCCCAATTTTTCACACTTGCTGTCTGGTCACCCTAGCAGGGGATATAATAGAGGTCTATAAAATCATGAATTATGTGGAGAAAGTGAATAAGGAAGTGTTATTTATTCCTTCACATAACACAAGAATCCGGGGTCACCCAATGAAATTAATAGGCAGCAGATTTAAAACTAGAAAAGGAAGTACTTCTTTACACAACACACAGTCAACCTGTGGAACTCATTGCCAGGGGACACTGTGAAGGTCAAAACTATAACAGAGTTCAAAAAAGAATTAGCTAAGTGAATGGAGGATAGGTCCATCACTGGCTATTAGGCAAGATGGTCAGGAATGCAACCTCATGCTCTGGGTGTCCCTAGCCTCTGACTGCCAGATGCTGGGAGTGGCTGACAGAGGATGGAACACTCAATGATTCCCTGTTCAGGTCATTCCCTCTGAAGCACCTGGTATCAGCCACTGTCAGAAGACAGGATACTGGGGTAGATGGACCATTGGTCTGACTCCATATGGCCATTCCTATGTTCCCAGCTTTGCCATAGACTTCCTGTACAACCTGGGGGAAGTGAACTTTTTGTGCTTCAGTTCCTCATCTGCAAAATGGGGATGATATGGGGACTTCTTTTCTCCCAGCCATTGTCTGGCATGTCTACATTGTAAACTCTTTGGGGCAGGGACTGGCTCTTGTTATGTATCCACAGAGTGTTTTGCATAATTCAGCTCTTATCTCAGTTGGGGGTCTCAAGGCACTACCGTAATACAAATAAAATAAATTACAGTGTATTGCTTTTTAGGCTAAATGATACTGCATGTCTTGCTTTGCAAGCTATGCAAACAGACAAATGCCAGAAGTGGCACAAATTCAAATATTAATTTTAAAATGTATAACAAAAAAGTAGTGTATAGATCAACATAGGCTGTTCAGTGAAGTGCAAAAGAACAAACATATGCTGTCATTTAAGAAGTACTGTTGAAACATCCTAGGGCATTTTACACTTTGAAAATTATTACATACACACACACACACACACACACACACTCAGCTGAGAACAGTATTAAAAAGAAGAGGTCTTAGTCCTACTTTTAAGAACATCTAATAATTTTGTTTGGGGAGTAGAGGTAAAGCTGTACAAAATATTCACAACCAAACTCAAAATTATGCAAAATCATTTTGTCAACTGTAAGTACTTGAAACATTAGTTAGACCCCCCACAAAATAAAAAGAACGCAAAATGTATTATTTTAAAAAGGAAATTTGATGAGATTGGCTTTAAAATCATGAGATTCTTGTTTAAAAAATAATATCATAGGTTTTTATTTGCCTTCTGGTTTGAGCCTATAGATTACACGTGTCCCAGATTCTCTCTGTACCCTTGAGGGGCTAGAAACATATTTTTAAAAAAGCTGACAACCTCAAAGCCAGGAGTCAGAGCTTTAAGAGAAATCCCATATATTGCTAGACTCAAGATACGACTGCAAGAATTGGCAATGCTGTGATACTCATCTGGTTTCATCACAAGCTCCAGACTTAGACCAGGACCCTTAAACATTAGCAAATCTTTCAAGAGCCTTCCAAGGTAGCTCATTGTCACATAGAACTGGGCTTCCTTAGGGTTTTGCTTCACTGTTATATGCACTTCATGGTATTGCAGGTTTTCAACTTAACCCTGCAGATTTGATGTAATTTTGATCTGAAATTTTCCATTTGTCTTCACTGCAAACTGAGTGCAAAACTCAGTGATGCTCAGATTCTCCCTTGTTCTGGACCAGGTGTAGTCAATCACACTGGTGCACAATGGGTTAATCACATCTGAATGGTAATGGTATATATCCATTTTGCACAGGTATAAGTGACTATGCAAAAAGTAGAGGCAATGGAGAATCAGACTCAGAGTGTATGAATCCACATGGATTGAAACAATTTACATTGTGTAGGATGCTCCATCTAGGAGGAGAATTGTGGGCAAATACCTGATGGCAAGTAAAATAAAGGCAAGGCTTGGAGAAAAGGAGGTGCCTGCAGGTGGAGAACCTGGACACGTGAAAGGAGCACAGGGAACAAGGAGATCTTGAGAAACAAGACTATAGAGCAGTAAAGAATGCCATTCCAAAAATCAATGTGTTGATGGATTTGGAATGAACGCAAAAAGCACAGCATGGGAATGCTATAATTAGATGATTTAGTCGGAGCCAGGCTGAGCTTTTTGAATCCACTGAAGTGGACACAGCCAATGCAGAGAGCCTGGCAAGAGAAAAATGGTAACAATCAAGCCTGCTCATGAAGATTTCACAGATGAAAGTCACATTATCATTCACAATCTCAGCTATGGCCAATATGAAAAAAACTGATCAATCAGGATAAGCTTTCGTGGGTTAATGCCCACTTCATCGATGAAGTGGGTATTAACCCACGAAAGCTTATGCTGAAATAAATTTGTTAGTCTCTAAGGTGCTACAAGTTTCTTTCTTATTTTCGTTTTGCTGACACAGACTAACACGGCTACTACCCTGAAACTGATCAATCAGGGTGTCCCCTGTGAGTATGTGCCCCCTACCCCTTTGCCTCATCTGTGCTAGCATTTTGCTTCAACATTTCCACCACTGTAAGTGCAACAGTGGGAAGCACTAGTGTAAACTCGTTAAAATGCTGACAGTCTGTGTTCTCTAGGCCTGCTCTAAGCAAAGTTAGATGACACAGTGGTAAAATGCTAATGGTGGTCTAAACTAGAGCTCCTGTTGTTGCTACCAGCTGTGGAGCTGAATCACTGCTAATGCAGTGGTAGGAAAATGCCAGTGTAGAAACAGCCTCTGTGATGTTAGCACTGAAAGGACCCTTCTGCTTTGGCTTCCAGGCTTTATTAATAGGGACACAAGCAACTAATGTGAGTTATTCAAACTCAACTAAAACTTTGACCTAGAACAGGCACTATATGTATTGCCTTCCTCTATACAGCCCTCATCCTAGCCAACCCTCCTTTTCACCCCCCCTCAAACCTACTTCTTCTACAAGGCCTACAAACCCCAGGAGATGCTGGTGAGAATGGGAGGAGAAGAGACTCAAAACTACCACAAAGAAAAGAAAAACAAACACTGACCCATACAATGCCTGCAGATAACACTGCTCACTCACTCCCTTGCCTGCTTGTCTTTTTCAGTCTGACCTTGTCTGCGGCTCACAAACAGATCCTTGCATTCATCTGAATCCCCATTAAGTTCAGTGGCGCTCCATGCAGATACATGGTTCAACTTGTCCAGAGGAGCCTGCAGGCCTGGGGCCTTAGATTGTAAGACCCTTGAGCCAGGGACCCTGTCTCTTTGTTAGTAAAACACTTAGCATGCTTTTAGTGATAATCCACTCAACCTTTTAGACCATAAGATTATCAAGGGTGGTTATTCATTCAGTACAAGTACAGATCTCACTCTAGTTTATTGATACTTAATGTCCTTTCATAGACTTCCATCTTCACATTACTTGTGTCTGAAAGTCTACCTAAGGGGTATTAAACCACATCATGATATATGGCATATTACAAAAATGTTGCATAATCTCTACCGAGTATATAAACATCAGAAAAATCACCCACTGTACATTTCTTTTGAATATTTCTGAGACTAGATTAAGAATACATTGATTGCCTTTTACTCTAACAGGTCCATAAGAAGTAATTTTACTTAGGGTAAGTCTATACTTACCTCCGGGTTTGGCAGTAAGAAATCGATCTTCTGGGATTGATTTATTGCGTCTTGTCTAGACGCAATAAATCGATCCTGGAAGTGCTCGCCGTCGACGCCGGTACTCCTGCTCCATGAGAGGAGTACGCGGAGTCGATGGGGGAGCCTGCCTGCTGCGTGTGGACCCGCGGTAAGTACCTTGTAGTTCGAACTAAGATACTTCGAATTCAGCTACGTTATTCACGTAGCTGAAGTTGCGTATCTTAGTTCGAACCGCGGGGTTAGTGTGGACCAGCCCTAAGATCCCACTTCTGCAGGAGTGTGCAGGTTAAGAGAGTAACTCAGATCCTCAGCTGGTGCAAGTCAGAGCATAGCTGCAGACTGAGGTGAAAATAAACTGGTGTGCCATACCGGGGCGGCCCGGCTTTTTAGATTGCCACCAGAGCCCCTCAGCTGGAGCCCTGGGGTAGCGGCGGGGCTCCGGGGGCTATTTAAAGGGTCCGGAGCTCCCACTGCTTTTATTGCCCCAGCCCTTTAAATAGCCCCAGGGCTCCGGCGGCTATTTAAAGGGCCAGGCCAGTAGAAGCAGCAGGAGCCCCGGCCCTTTAAATAGCCCCCAGAGTCCTGGGGTAGTGGCGGGGCTCCAGGGGCTATTTAAAGGGCCTGGAGCTTCTGCTGTTTTTATCGCCCTGGCCCTTTAAATAGCCGCTGGAGCCCCACCGCCGCCTCCCCAGGGCTCCGGCAGCTATTTAAAGGGCTGGGTGGTTGAAGCAGCAGGACCCTGGCCCTTTAAATAGCCCCCAGAGCCCAAGGATAGCAGCAGGGCTCCAGAGGCTATTTAAAGACTATTTAGAAAAGCTGGACGAACACAAGTCCATGGGGCCGGATGCACTGCATCCGAGGGTGCTAAAGGAGTTGGCCGATGTGATTGCAGAGCCATTGGCCATTATCTTTGACAAATCATGGCAATCGGGGGAGGTCCCGGATGACTGGAAAAAAGCTAATGTAGTGCCCATCTTTAAAAAAGGGAAGAAGGCAGATCCGGGGAACTACAGGCCAGTCAGTCTCACCTCAGTCCCTGGAAAAATCATGGAACAGGTCCTCAAGGAATCAATTCTGAACCACTTAAAGGAGGGGAAAGTGATCAGGAACAGTCAGCATGGATTCACCAAGGGCAAGTCATGCCTGACTAACCTAATTGCCTTCTATGATGAGATAACTGGCTCTGTGGATGAGGGGAAAGCAGTGGATGTGCTATTTCTTGACTTTAGCAAAGCTTTTGATACAGTCTCCCACAGTGTTCTTGCCAGCAAGTTAAGGAAGTATGGGCTGGATGAATGCACGGTAAGGTGGATAGAAAACTGGCTGGATGGTCGTGCTCAACGGGTAGTGATCAATGGCTCCATGTCTAGTTGGCAGCCGGTATCAAGTGGAGTGCCCCAAGGGTCGGTGCTGGGGCCGGTTTTGTTCAATATCTTCATCAACGATCTGGAGGATGGTGTGGACTGCACCCTTAGCAAGTTTGCAGATGACACTAAACTGGGAGGAGTGGTTGATACGCTGGAGGGTAGGGACAGGATACAGAGGGACCTAGACAAATTAGAGGATTGGGCCAAAAGAAATCTGATGAGGTTCAACAAGGACAAGTGCAGAGTCCTGCACTTAGGACGGAAGAATCCCATGCACTGCTACAGACTAGGGACCGAATGGCTGGGCAGCAGTTCTGCAGAAAAGGACCTAGGGGTTACGGTGGACGAAAAGCTGAATATGAGTCAACAGTGTGCCCTTGTTGCCAAGAAGGCTAACGGCATTTTGGGCTGTATAAGTAGGGGCATTTCCAGCAGATCGAGGGACGTGATTATTCCCCTCTATTCGGCACTGGTGAGGCCTCATTTGGAGTACTGTGTCCAGTTTTGGGCCCCATGCTACAAGAAGGATGTGGATAAATTGGAAAGAGTCCAGCGGAGGGCAACAAAAATGATTAGGGGGCTCGAGCACATGACTTATGAGGAGAGGCTGAGGGAACTGGGATTGTTTAGCCTGCAGAAGAGAAGAATGAGGGGGGATTTGATAGCTGCTTTCAACTACCTGAAAGGGGGTTCCAAAGAGGATGGATCTAGACTGTTCTCAGTGGTAGAAGATGACAGAACAAGGAGTAATGGTTTCAAGTTGCAGAGGGGGAGGTTTAGGTTGGATATTAGGAAAAACTTTTTCACTAGTAGGGTGGTGAAGCACTGGAATGGGTTACCTAGGGAGGTGGTGGAATCTCCTTCCTTAGATGTTTTTAAGGTCAGGCTTGACAAAGCCCTGGCTGGGATGATCTAATTGGGTTTGGTCCTGCTTTGAGCAGGGGGTTGGACTAGATGACCTCCTGAGGTCCCTTCCAACCCTGAGATTCTATGATTCTATGAAAGAGCCCGGGGTGGTATAGGCAGGGGAGCCCCAAGCCTTTAAATAGCCCCCGGAGCCCCCACTACCCCAGTGGGGGGGGTGAGGAGGAGGGGGAAAGAGGGGGGACACTTAACATACAAGGTGGGCTGGCTCTGACCCCCTCAGCCTCACGCCTTCTGCCTGAGGCCCCATCCCAGTTCAGCCCCGTACCGGTAAGTCATTTGACTTACTTTCACCCCTGGCTGCAGAGAAGTCAATGAAGCGGTTTACACAGCTGAGGATCTAGCATCACATGTAGGATAAGGGGAAGAGAAGAGGATTTATGCTGTGATTCTATTAATCCAACCATCCACAGGATTGTGGAGTGTTTTAGCACTGTACAAGTTGGGTGAGACTTTCAAGAGTGACTATGTGATTTAGCAATACAAGTGCCACACACACAAATATCAAAAGGATTTGTGCTCCTAATCACTTAGACAATTTTGAAATTCCCATTGTTCACATCTTTCAAATCAGGTGGAAAATTCATAAAAGGGAGGAAAAGTTGTTCTCTCGAAAGACTCTTAGCCAGAGCTTCTCAAGAGAGCTGGTTAACTTTTTTTCCCCCCAGAATAAACTTTTGACCAAAAAAAAAACGATTTAAGTTTTCCATGGAAATTTTCAACAGAAATTCAAAAACAAAGATTTCAGGTTAAAACTGATACATTTCAATTTAGAAATGCTGCCATGGTGCCTCACAGGAGTTGTAATTCAGGTGTTCTTATTCTCCTCTAACGGCCAGGCTCCATGGCCAGATTATATCTCCCATGATGCATTGCAGTTTCTCCTCTTGGAGAACATCATGGGAGTCCTTGGCAATGGCGCATCACAGGAGCTGTAGCCCGACCAGAGAGCAGGGCCCATAGAGGAGAATGGGGACATGAGGCAACTGAACTATGGCTCCTATGAAGTGGCATGGCAGCATTTCCAAATCAAAACATTTCAGTTTTCTAGTCAAAATATTTTGGTTTTTCAATTGAAAAAACACTGAAAGTTTCCACAGAAAGCAAAAACTTCTCATGAAAAAGTTTATTGCGTCAAAAACTCAATTTTCTATCAAAACCAGTATAAATGGAAAATTCATGACCAGTTTTAGTTCTCGTACATGTTCTGTGTGATCTGTATTTTAATATGGAGAGTGTGCACCATGGACACAGAATATCCCTGAGGTAACTACAACAATTGCTTACACGAGAAAGTAATAGCAGGAAAAGCCAAGATTTTCTTACTGACCAGTAATTCTGGGTGCCTGAGTTATTGGTTAACCACCTGAAACAACTGAAATGGCCTTGGCTCCCAGGAAGTATTGAGACGTGATCAGCCACTTGAGGAAAACCAGGTCCCTTTAAAAGCCTCAAGTTGGGCTCCCAAAACAATTAAGCTGCTTTTGAAAATCTTGGCCTTAACGTATTTTAGCTGTCTCCTAATGCAACTTAGCACTGCAGCTAGAAGCAGCGTGGTAAATCACTATCGTGTGACCAACCAGTTTGCCAGAGACCATGAAGAACTGCTTCTGGCTCAGTGTGCCGTAGTCTATACTTCACCCTTGCCTCCAGCTAACATAGATCTCCGATTGTCTCAGTCTGGCTTCACTAGTCTTCTCTGATACCACCTTATCCCTCTACCTCTGCTCTCACTCATACACAGCTTTAAAAGGTTTCTCTATGCTTGGTGACCTTGCCAATTTTTAAAATAAATAAATGTGGTTTTTTTTAAATTAAATACCCCTTTATTTTATAGGTCATCAAGAACACTGTTTAAGAGTAGCTTTGCCTACAATTGTGTAACAATTAGCACATGTATGTTCCTATATTTATTTGTATATAGATATAAATATAAACAAACACAGGAACATACATGTGGTAATTGGTGTGGGAGGCTCATACACTTGTAAAAATCGTGTTGTGTTTGTTAATTATGAAATTAAAAGACTTTTTAAAAATATGAATGCAATTTACAAGACACGTCATCACTATTATGTCTGGTTTTGAGTCTTTTTGATCTAACCTTCTTCAGATGTCCTGCTCCCATTTAAATCAATGGAAGTGTTTGTAGTGACTTCAGTAAGACCAGAAATACACTCTAATAGACTAAAGGTACTTAGTAGATATATGGTACTAGAAAAATTGTGTTGTCTTTTACACATGGGAATAGTTTGAAGATCATCACTATGTTCAACACTTCCAGATTTCTACAAGTACTTATGCACATATTTAATTTTACTAGTGTGAACAATTCCATATAAATCAATTGGACTACTCTTAAGTGTTTATAAAGCACTTTGAGATAATCAGACAAAAGGTATTATAGTAGTTCAATATTATATTATTATTGTTATATCCACTGATGGATGAAAGTCTTCAGTGGGTATTTCTCCTTCTTCAGTTTTAGGCTGTTCTCACCTAGCAAGTGGTTTATCTATTGCACCTCTCCACTCCTTCATTTATACTTCTATTGGACAATCTAAATTCACTAACAAAAATGTTTAATATATACATATTAATTTGTGTTTCAGCAGAGTCCAGCTAAGTCACACAACCAACCTCTTATTTGTTTACAAAAATTTCATGGGCCCAATTCTCTGTTGGCCCTGATCCAGCAAAGCACTTAAGTTCCTGCTTAACTTTAAGCATGTAAGTAGTCCCATTTCAGCACTTACAGTCGATACCAAGCTTAAGTGCTTTGCTGGAGCAGGGCCAGAATGCTCAGCATCTTGCAGGATCAAGCCCATATTGTACATTTGGTTTTAAGCAAAGCACAAGGGGTGAAATCATGGCCCGACTGATTTTGACTTGAATAGGACCAGGATTTCATCCAAGGTGTTTTAAATCCAAATTTTCCTTCCATGAAACATAGAACAATTAGAAAAGCACAGTGACATACAATATGTACAGGAAGTTAATGCTCTGAATTATCCTGGTGTAAATCCAATGAAGTTAATGGAGTTACTCCAGGTTTACAGCAGTAGGACAGAGCAGAATCTGTCCCAATAGGTTGCATGGCTTTAAGTAGAGGAATCTTCAGAAGGGCTTTGGCCCTGAGCTTTCATTATTGCATTGATGGTGACAAAACCAGAAAATGACTCACAATGAATCCAGTCTAAGATAATAATTCCAGATCACCAGGGCTCTGCCCTGACAGGCTAAAAAGGAGAGTTTTTCTAATTCACATGGTTGCAATGAAATTAGCTCAAAACCTTTGAAAAGACCTGTTAAGCCTAGACTTCAGATGTGTTTGCCTCCATCTTTAGTTAACTCAGCTGGGGGTCTAAATTAGCTGTTACCACTCGAGAAGGAGATCTTGGCATCATTGTGGATAGTTCTCTGAAGATATTCAACTCAAATGTGCAGCAGCAGTCAAAAAAGTGAACAGAATCTTGGGAATCATTAAGAAAGGGATAGATAATAGACAGAAAATATCATATTGCCTCTATATAAATCTATGGTACACCCACATCTTGAATACTGCATGCAGATGTGGTCGCCTCATGTCAAAAAAGATATATTAGAATTGGAAAAGGTTCAGAAACGCGCAACAAAAATGATTAGGGGTATGCAACAGCTTCCATATGAGAAGAGATTAATAAGACTGGGACTTCTCAGCTTGGAAAAGCAACGACTAAGGGAGGATATGATAGAGGTCTATAAAATCATGACTGGTGTGGAGAAAGTAAATAAGGAAGTGTTATTTATTCCTTCTCATAACCAAGAACTATGGGTCACCAAATTAAATTAATAGGCAGCAGGTTTAAAACAAACAAAAGGAAGTATTTTTTCACACAATGCACAGTCAACCTGTGGAACTCCTTGCCAGAGGATGTTGTGAAGGCCAAGACTATAACAGGGTTCAAAAAAGAACTAGATAAGTTTATGGAGGATAGGTCCATCAATGGCTATCAGCCAGGATGGACAGCGATGGTGTCCCTAGCCTCTGTTTGCCAGAAGCTGGGAATGAGCGACAGGGGATGGATCATTGATGATTACCTGTTCTGTTCATTCCCTCCGGAACACCTGGCATTGGCCAATGTCAGAAGACAGGATACTGGGCTAGATGGATCTTTGGTCTGACCCAATATGGCCATTCTTATGTTCATTGAAAAACACCCTTTTCCCTCTGTCAAAACGGAGTAATTTCTGCCAATAATACAATATCAAAGAGAGGAATAAGCTAAAAACATTTCTCTAAACTCTTTCCAGGGCTACAAGCCCAGCTGTGTAAAGTTTACATAAGGCAGTGGGCATGAGTCAAGCAGGAAAAGTAGACGATCTGGCACAACACAGAAAGACATTCTTGTCTAGAGGTAATATCAGTTTTTTAGAAACAGCCAGTGATGCAGCGAGATGAGATGCCTTTAACATGGCACCAGACTATCCACCTTCTCAATTTCACTGCAATTGAATACAAAAAATAAAACCAGTCTTGAATAAGTGCAACAGTGAAAAAGTCCTGTATTTAAAGACAGCTCATGATGCCCTAAAATTCTACCCAAGAAGTAAAATAAGGCAATTACAAGGCCCGTTTGTCAGATATCTCTGCCTTATTTCACAGGTTGTGACCCCACTGTGCACAATTTGGTGATTTTGTATGAAAATTTGTATGTGAGCTTTTGTAAGGAAAAACTAGCTCTGAAGGAATAAGAGATGCCTTGCAGCCATGTAACTGATGTGACAATTTGCAAACTGGTCACAGGATGCTGTACGCAAATGTAGCTTTCAATCTGATAGTCAGAACTGGGATTCCCAGACCTATGTGCATCCACCAGAACATTGATATTGTTAGGATTATTTGTTGTTTGTCTAACAGTACTACCTAGGGGCTCCATTGTGCTAGATAGAAGGGTCTTCTTCACTAGACCCGCTAAATCGACCCCCGCTGCATCGATCGCAGCAGCAGCGTCAATCCTGTTAAGTGTAGACATAGCTGTAGTAAGAGAGTCTTTACCCCTAACAATACACAATTTAAATGGATGAGAGAAAGCATGGTCAGAGAAACAGAGGTGAAGTGACTTGCTCATGGTTGCCCAGCAGATCAGTGGCAGAACTGGGCACAGAACCCTAGTCTTGTAATTCCTAGTCACAGGTCCTGTCCAGTAGACCAGTGTTTCTCAATGACCAGTCTGTGGACTGACACCGGTACCTAAGATCTCCCTGAAACAGTTTAGGAAGGCAGCAAGCCAGTCCCTGGCATCAAAAAGGTTGGGAAACACTCCACTAGACCATATGCCTCACACAAGAGTCCCCCAAACCATGTCATATGTGAGCCTCTGTCTAGCTCAGTTGTTACACAAGAACATTCTTGTCAAGGGATTGCTGAGTGCACAAGAAACACACTCTACTCACAGGACTTCAGGCTGTGAACCTGCAGCTTTATTCAGCTATATAACAAACAACAGGGTATGGGTGGAGAGGTCTCCCACTTTCTAAACAAGAGGTAAGAGAAGGGGGTCAAGCATACTCCAACCCATAATATGCTGAGTAACTCACTTTACTCCATTGTTCATCACTTTACTACAAACTTGACATTACTCCTGGGGGAAATTTGAGCCAAAAATTTAAAAATTCTATGCACAATATTTTAAAAGTCTGCTAAATTCTGTATATTTTATTTCTCAAAATAACACAATATAGACACACCAGTTTCAATTATTTGGGTAATTTATTTTAAAATACCTGTCAGCAAGTATGTCTGTAACAATACAGACAAGAAAAAAGATTCAGGAAATGTTTTTTTGACAAATAGATTCCTTACTAGGCATATTAATACAGAACTTTGACTAACTGATTTAAACTATAGTACAGAAATGTATTTCTGGCACCCCTCTGAAGCAGCGCAAAGGCTTGGAGGAGTCAGGGGTAACAGAGGAGCTGAGGGAGTAGGAAAGAGGTTGGGAGTGGACCTCGAGGGTTGTTGGGTATGGTTGAAGTAGTATGGAACAGGTTGGGGTGGGGAGGGAGTTGGGGAGCATCCCCCATGCAGACCCTGGCTGACCCCTAGCCTCTCCCATTCAATCAGGCACATCTGCCCTGTCCCTGTGTATCCTTGCACCCTCTACCCCCATGTGTCCTTGCACCCCCTACCCTCTGTCCCAATGTGGCCCTGCCGCCCCCCTCCCATTCAGCCCTGGCTCAATGCTGTCACCTCACTAGCTCCTGAGCCCACACCTGTCTGTCTGTCTCCCCCACTAACTTTTCTGAATCCCAGTCTGTGACCATGTAGCAGCTCCGAGTGTCTCACTCTGTCTGCCCCATGCCTCCTCACTTGGCCCCACTGTAAGGAACACAGCCGCTGGCTGCCCGCCCTCTCTTCTGGCATCATAATAGCCTGTGGTGGGCAAAAGGTGTAACCACAGTGTTCTCCAGCACAATCTATATTGTACAGAAAACAGAAGTCTACAGGGGACATGAATTCTACGTGTGCGCAGTGGTGCAGAATTCCCCCAGAAGTAAAACCTTACACAATTTCCATTGGCCTCAGAGCTCTAGGCCACAAACCCAAGGTAGCAAGAGAGACAGTAGATGCATTTGTTACCTGCCTCATCCTGTGCAGATTAGGGGTAGAATGTTATTTATTTAGTGGAAGCTTGATGCCCAGTGTGTAAGGTTCCCCCCACCCCCTTTTTTTTTTTGCGCTGACCAACCGAATGTGCTAACACACCTGGCCTGGTTGGAAGACATGCTGAGCACCCATTGCTCCCATTGGCATCAGGTGGAGCTATGGGTCCTCTACACCTCTTGCAAATCAGACTCAGTGTAAGCAGTTTAACAACTGTTTATTGCCAGTGGTCTGTCCTCATATTTGCTGTATGATGAATTGTTTTCCCCACGTTTCCCAAGTCAACAGATGAAATGTCAGTAAAGTGAGGGCTATTTACATTAGGGAACAGGGTTGTGAGGAAGGAAGTACTAGCAGCCCAGTTTTTCAAATGGGGAAACTGAGGTGCAATAAGTGTTACCATCTGTAAAGCTGGGCTCAAGGCATTTACCTCCTTCAAAGGAGTGGTGTCAAGCCTTAACGTGAAGTGCTGTATACAGCTACCGTACAGCACTATCAAGGGCTAGAAGAGGAATACACACACAGGAGTTCTGGTCTCACAGCCTAGGGTTATTCATGTAGGTCATGTTCCCTTCAGAGAGTTTCATCCTCTTCAGGATTTACAATGTTGCAAACTTTTTTAGATGTTTGTAAGGTTTTCTGGACACTTTTAAGAAGTTCTTCCAAATTAGGTTACAGGTTCAGATGGACTAAATACGATGCAGCAAAAGATTCTGTTGCATGTGTGCCCCTAATGTTCTGAACAGTAGAGTGAGCAAAGGGACTTAACAGAAACTCCTACTGTGGCATTCAAGCTTTCAAAATCTAAACCATTCAGCCAATTCCCTTAAAAACTTGCTTGTTCTTTTTCTCTCAGTGAGATTTACAAAACAAGCCTACGTTGAGCAAAATTCATACATGTTCACAATTTATGATCTGAATCTGTGTTGCATCTTTTTATTTGTTTTAAACCACAGGGAAATGAAAATAAAAATTACATCTGGGAAAAGCCCACACATGGAAAATTTCAGTGACCTTCACACGAGCAAATTTGTTCACAAAAAATTATGAGCAACTGAACAAATAGATTTAGAATGGAAGTTGTGTTGCATCCTTAAATACAGCGATCACTAGCATAAGTGCTAAGAGACCTACCCCCACACAAACAGAAATTTGTCAGGAATAAAAAATTCTAGATGTTGTATTTCTAGGGAAGGTACTGCTCACATGAAGTCATATGGTGTTTGCCCGTATGTCTTACAAATGCTACATAATGTATGCAATAATTGCTCATAAATACTACATGGAAGGCATTGTATGTCTTAACGATTTTACCTTGCACTTTCTGTACAAATTGTATTGGGCTGTACATAATTTACCTTATAATTATAGCAAGAGATTTTATTGAGTTATTCCCTATACTACATAAGTTACAAAACTTTGTGGTTTACCACTGAGGCTTAAAAAAAATAAAAATAAAAAATAAGACAGACAAGACATTTACATCACCAACTGTAACTAAGACTAAAACCAGCCCCAATACCAGCATGTTGGTTTGCAAACTGAGACCACCTGCAGAGAAATAGTGGAGGCTGCTAAAAATCTAATGGATGAGGCAATCAGGAGAAATTAGATGCATAATCCTCATATATCAAAGTCCAGGCAAACTGTGATATAAATGGACTTCTTCCCCCTGGAACAACGGCACCAGGGGGCTGACACATGTGATCTTTGAGAAAGACCATGGGAGGTGAATCCTGAAGGTGTAGCAGCGTCCACAGAATGGCTCTGATGCACTCTGAAGTGGTGGATTCCATCCGCCCCCCAGTGAAATGCCCGTGTGGAACCCCCTTACTCAGCTTAGGCACAGGTTCCAGGATTGGGCCCATGGCATGGTGTGTTACCTTGTAAGCCTGTTTAGCCATATATATTAAACACAATCACTCATTACACTAAAAGAAAATATAATCACATCTTCAAGCATCCCTGACAGGATCTTGTGTAGTATTATCGTTATAGAGCTGCTGCTAACTTTAAGGTACTGATGATCAGAGATGTATAAAGAAATTGGTATGTAAATGTGGTATTATAGTGTGAATGCTTAAAATGCACATAGTAACATCCAGTTTAGCACTAAAATCTATAGTGATTCAGCTGAATCCTTTTTAAAGGAGAGCATATTATCTCTCAATACCTAACTAATTTGAGTGAGTCATTACAGAGATATTTTAGTGGTCCTAGAAGTGACTTGAGAGAGGATGAGAAAACCCACAGTGCATGAAAGAAGTGTTCAGCATCCCTAGAATTTGCGCAGAGCGTGAGAAAGGACCACCACGGTTTTCTGAGACAAGAATTCTCATTGCACCAACCCCAGCAAATGGAGCAATTGTATTATTTATCAGTGGAATGAAGCATGTGATGGAGTGCGGGTGTTGGAACAGTTACAAAAGAAAAAAACCAAGTCATACGAATGTGGCTTCTTCGTCTTTCAAAAATGGTTTATTAAAAAGCAATGATTTCAAACACCCTTACTGCATAAAAGGCACAGATCATACAGGGCCTACCCAAAGCTCAAGGAGCAGACTCTCATTGACGTCAATGGATCAGGCCCATAGCTGACATCTACTCATCTAGATTTCCCACCCCCACAATACGAGAGATCAATAAAGACTAATTTGCATTGTGATGTTATAACAGTCATCATAATAACGATATAAGAGGACAAGCAGATGCCATCTTATTCTAAGAAACATTAAAGGAATACACACCAGTTGTAGCAGATCTGCTGACTCACCGGTGCAGTGCCTCCTGCTGGTTGCCTCAGGAATTAGCTCTTTTAGCCCCAGAGCGCCCTCTGATGGCTGGTGTCTTGCCTGCCTCAGCCCCCCACCCAATGTCCCTCCCAGACCCCAGTGCCCTTTACCTTGAGTTCTGTCCCAGCAGTACCTCCTCACTCTGGGTCTCCCCTCCCAGGGGAACCCCCAACCCTCTAATACCCACCTTGCCTCAGTGGCTACTGCCAGTCATCACTTAGCCCCCATTCTCTGGGGCAGACTGCAGTATGTAATGGCCGCTCATCACTGGCAAGGGGATAGGACCAGCTGCCTCTGCCTAGACCCGGGCTACACCTCTTCAGCCCCGGTACCTCTTGAAGCCTTAAACAAGGCCTCAGCCTGGGGAGTTGCCAGGATGAAGCTCCTCTTGCCCTTCCCCAGCACTGCTCTGCTCGAGGTACTCTGTGCTCCCAGGCAGCTAGGTACTTCTCTCTCCAAAGCTGGAGAGGGATGGACCCAGCTCCTCCCTTAGCCCTTTTATCAGGGCCTGCTTTGGCCTGATTAGGTGTGGCCACAGTTGTGGCCGCTTCCCCAATCAGCCTACCCTTTCTCCCAGGACTGCCCCACTACACCAGTCTTTTACTCCAAAAGTGTAACATTTTTCATATAAAATTGTAAAGTCTCATAAGAAATGTGGTCTTTGTTAATTACAGTCTATCTGAAAAGGGAGAGGGGTGAAATTAATTTGATCCTCTAGCGATGAATTATTCAAAATGAAAAAACAAACATCAAGACCCTAGGAGTACACATTGGCAATCAGCAATCAAAACACACATACTCCTGATTCTACAAATAAAGCCCTTTATGTGCTCTGACGTTACATTTTGAATTAGTCCGTGCAGGAGGACTGAAGAAACATTACCCATAAAACTCCCATTTATTTCAACAGAAGTTACTCACATATAACATTTGGAACCAGGCCTTTCATTGAAAAAAGAACCATGTTCCATACAAAAAAGTTATTTTAAGAACAGCAGGACCTGCATTCTTTAATTTCCACTGGAAGTTTTGTTTCACCGAACAAGTAACAAAACGAGCTTCTGTAGCACCACACTGGTTAACAAGCAGCCAAAAACGCTGTCCCCTTAGGAAATCCAGCCCTTATCACCACCCAGACATCTGGTCTTTATGATGAGATGTTATTGAAAACCAGATTCATAAAGTTCTTCCAATCCCAAAGGATCAGCCACCTCCCTGGGTCAATATATAGCTCAGATCTTACCCAAAAAAGACTTTTGTAGCCAATCCTTTAGTAACTAAACACTAAAGGTTTAATATAAAAAGAAAAGAAGAGTTATCAAATGGTTAAGGAATCATATACATTACAACTCATTTTCAGAGTTTGCAAATCAGGATAATAGCAATGATGTTAAATCTGCAACAAGTTGGGGTTCATTCAGTTCTTTGTTCAAAGCTTCCTTAGAAAAATCACAGTCCAGAGAGAAGCAGGAATGAAGACAAAGCAGTTATGTCACAGCTTGCAAGTTATAGCTCAGCTCACATGCATGGAAAGTTACTGGCAAAAGATGGAGTCTTAGATCATATGTCCTTGCATGTTTTGCTGAATCATAGGGGTAGCCATTGGCTCCATGCTGTCTGAGGCGGCCTCTGGAAAGACTCACTGAAAAGCCAATTCCCTTCAATGGCCCATCACCACATGGATGGCCCATCAACCAGTGATCCTTAGTTTGACTGTAAATTTGTCTGGGGGCGGGGTGTCACACAGAAACAATGCATATTTGAGATACACATACTTGGCAAATATTCATAACTTCAGATACAAAGATGATATGCATTTAAACAGGATCATCATACTTGGCACATTACTTTTCCATTGATACCTTAAATGACATACTTCGTATCAGATCTAGTGCAATCGTGCCACTGTAATAATACATTTGTGATGATTGTAGCAGTAGTGTACATCTGGTTATCACTCTTTTTATACAGCATCACAGGATCCACTGTTAATGATTTATATTGTGGTAGTGCCAGACCTCACTGTCAGGATTGAGGCTCGTATTTGTACAGCATCCACCACAAAAAGAGAAGGGAGCCTGGCCCCAAGGAGCTTGAATTCCAGTATTATAATACAATGTTAATACCAATTGTAGCAAGTAAATGTGGCCTCCGTGTGTATATTTACCAAAATTTCTTAATGGAATATTTATTTAAAAATGTATGGTGCAGTAAATAAAAGTGTGTACATCCCCAAGCTGTGGGCTCCCTCAAACTCTTAAAAATGTATACTTTAAAATAAATGAATTCCAGCAATTATCCACAGGGAGCACTATAGAAAGGCACAGACATTTGGAAGAAATGTAGTAAGTCTAAGAAAATCAGTCAGAATCCACCTGCAGTCACAGCCCTCTACCAGTTGCCACTGGGCCCAGGAGAAAGAATAGGCCTTGCATCATGCCCTTAAGGCATTGGGCTATTACAGACCATGAAAAGTGTTCTGAATTCATATGCAGAGAACACTCATGAACACAGAAATGTTTCCAATGGCAGCATAGAGTAGAGCTTCTGAATGATCAACAGCAGTCTTGCCAGTATATGGGTCTCAGACTTTGGGGTTGGTTCTTAACAGAATTATCAAGCTGGTGGATGAAGGCACCACATGTGAGTCCTCATCCTGCAGCGAGCCCCATACAGGCGGCAGGCAGCCCCTTGCATCTATGCGACACCCTATTGATTTCAATGGAGTCTGCCCATGTGGAACTTCTTGCAGAACTGGGGCCTTAATTCCACTCTAGTAAGCTGCATTTTTGCAGTAATTGAAATTCAATATGATGCACAAGGAAGGACAACTCCAATGGACTTTGTCCTTCAGGCATCTATCAGAGCCTTTATTTTGACTCTGCCTTTCATTCAAAATTATGAAGTGGCCAGGTTCATCTGTCTCTAGTTTAATTTTTTATCAAAAATTTATTCATTCACATTTCTTCAAAGCAAGTTTTAGCTGTTATCTGTGAAAGCTAAAGCACAATGTACAGGATCACGGTGAACCCAAAAAAACTTGACTGAATGGGGCTGGAGCTTGCAATTAAAGAACATAGATCTTTCAAATGCCTATTGTGGGACAAAGGGAAAGCTAATCTTTCCTGACAATCTGATTTGAGGTTAAACCGGGTTTGAGGGTCTCTGGATAAAACCAAGAAAACATGACTTGTGAAATGGCAAGAAGTATGTTTCACTCATTTTCCTAGCTGCAGAACACTGAAATTAGACAGATTTTTCTTGCTGGATTTGTAACATTTTCAAAAAACCTATTGATATAAAGGTTTTATATAAACACTGGTTTAACATTTGGTTATAGAATGTAGCTAGACTGTGGGATAAAATAGCAATGCCATTTTCATGGCGGTGTGTTGTAGGGTTATTCTTTTTACAAGGCCAGTGGGGTGTTAAGATAGAAATCCTTTTATTTTGTTGTTGCCAAAACGTGTGTCTTTCACAGGTACTTAAAAAAGCCCCCCAGCAAAAGACAAAAGATTTGCTGCCGCAAGCGGCAGCATGAATCCGGCTTTGTTGGCAGGAGCGCTCTCCTGCCGACAAAGCTTATGCCACCCATGGGGCTGGAAGTATTTTGTCGGCAAAAGTGCTGACAAAATACCGCAAAAGAGCATTCACACACACTGACTTTTAGTAACAAGACTGTGTCAACACAGCCATGTTGCTAAAAGCTCCATAGTGTAGACAAGCCCTTAATGTTGGATTCTACCTGTCTAAAGTACTCAAATGGCCCCATTACTGTAGTATCTAAATTAATTAAAGAGCATGAGGTGTTCATTTACCCTCACACCACCTCTGAGGTTGGATGGTGCTATTATCCCCATTTTACAAGTGAAGAACTGAGGCACACAAGGTGGGATTCACAAGCAAGACGTAAGTGATGCAATGCTCAATTTGCAACCCTCCTTGGAACTTTAGATGCGAGTTAGGTACCAAGCTGCAGGGCAGTGACAAGACTGAGGCAACTCTATGCTTGCTCAGCTATCAAACTACAGGCACCTTGGGAACTTTAATGGTGGAGACTTTGGCACCTACAAAGGTAGGTGGTAGCTGAGCAGGGATTTTGTGAATGCCAATGGTGTCTCCATGTTGGACTTATTGCACCTAAGTCCCTTTGTGAATCTCGCCCTAAGTCACTGTTTCTCAACCTTTTTGATACCAAGGACTGGCTTGCTGCCTTCCTAAACTGTGTCAGGGAGAGCTCAGGGACCGGCCATTGAGAAACACTGCTCTAAGGGACTTGACCAAGTCACCCTGGAAGTCTGTGGGGTCAAACAGAATTAAAGCTGGCTCCTAAGCCCCAGACTAGCACTGGAGCATCCTTTTGCTCTGATTCTGGTACATTTACTCATGCTGAGTAGTACTCACATCCTGTGGATTCCCATTGGCTTTCAGAGTAAGGCTCTGATTCAGCAAAGCATTAAGCATGTTCCATCCCACTGAAGTCGATGGAAGTTAAGCACATATTTAAGTGCTTTCCTGAATAGGGATACATATGGTATCATAAAAACGGTGACTAATAATGAGGCTTGGAAGGCTTAGATTTTTATCAGTAAATGTTGATTTCACCACATACACACAAACTGATGAGGAAAAAAAAAGACAAACTTTCCATCATTAATAATCAACATTTAGAGTAGGCCAAGTAAGAAAAATGCAGCTTGAAAACTTAGAGTTTGGTTTAAGGCTATTTATTTTGTATATTGGGACATCTGATGTTGACAAGTTGTGTTTTAATGGTTATAAAGATTTAACTTTTTGAATCTCAATGTCTACTGTCATTAAATAATCTACCTCCATAATTTCTTGCAACTGAAAATTTAATAGATAAACAGAAAAAAGATACTTAAAGCCCATAATTTTGCATGGATAAAACTGGAAAAAAATGCTTTAAAATTAACATTGTTATCCATCAAAATGATAGAAAAATAAAAATAAAATTCTGCCAAGCCTAATAATAATACTCAGCACCTTACTGGGAATTATTCAGAGTTCCTAAATATTGAGTTGTAATTCTCTTTCTGAGCCACCAAAGCATGCTGAGGTATTTATTCATAAAAAGTATTTGTAGAGCTCTGATTCATCATAAGAATTAGAATCACAGCTTGATTATTTTTCTGTGTCCTTCATGTTTCAGTGCATCTGTGATTGGGTTTGATAGTATCCATGCCTACTAGTTATAATAAATTATGATTGTATGTTATAGATTATTAGGTTGTCTACTAAAAACAACATTAAGAAGAAAGAAGGAAACATGCTATATTGCAAATATCAACTTGGTCCATGTGTTACTAGATAGCACACACTGTAGTTTATCTCCAAGTAAGCCATGGCAATGTTGTTTGTAGACCCCTATTATCCTGACCCTACAAGGAGACATGGACATGTCAATCATGTTATGAGATATTACCAAATAAATTTATCATGCCAGCGAGCAACCTGAGGAGAAAATAGTCTCCAGTTCCTACAGCAACCATAGCTAGGTTCATTATTTTGGGTTATGTTATATACATTCTATTTAGGAAGGTAAAGTGAAACCCGTTCTGCCCAGGATTCAGCCCATTTCCCAAGAGATAGAAACCTTAGATTATCTAGAGTGATGCTAACAGATCAAATCTGGACTGGTGCAGAGAGACAGCAACTCCCAATGAGATCAATGGCAGGCCTCAGGCATTTATTATAAAAGCAACCATGCAAAGATCTGTACTGAACTCTGCTTCTCACCCATGTTTGCTAATAAACTTCAGGTTGGAGCTTCATAAAATGAAGCCTGAGTTTCACGTGCATTACTGCTTGTGCATTTGCAGGTCTATTTTCTGCAAGAACAAGTACAGCCATATGTGTACAAATCCGCTATCTAAGCACCCATTTGCATGAGCCAAATCCTGATTTGTCCATGCAACTGAGATACTTTCATACATAAAAGTAGGTATGCAAGTGGGAAAATATGCATGGGCATTAGGCCTGGGATTATGAAAATCTGATCCTCAATGTCTGATTAAGCGCTGCAAAATTAAAAACCTTTGTAATTCAAATGTGGCTTTGAAATATCATGGCTGAAATTCTGTACAGGTGTAAAATGAGAGCAGAATTTGTTTGGGAGTTACTGTGACTTCAACCATATTAGAAGTAACCGCATTAGCTTACTCTGAAAGGATCTCCAGTTCTGAATTGTGCAAAATGCTCAATTACCTCCATGAGTATTTTGCCATAATACAGTTAGTCAATGTTATATTGCCTTTTTTCAAGCTTAAGTCAGAGACAGATTCCTGAAATACAGCACAGGGACAGATTTATAAGACAGATAATGGGACTTACGCAAGTACTTTCTTGACTAAAGAAAAAAAACTATTCAGAACTCTTTACTGATGTTTAGGTTGGCGTGTAGCAATAGAATAAACCCAGACTCTAGCCATAAAACAGTACTTTCAATATTTTTACAAGCATATTTTAATGAGTTAGGAGGGAGCATTGCAGTGAAGATGGAAATGCTGAAATGCTCTGTGTAGCTTGAAAGCTTGTCTCTTTCACCAACAGAATTTGGTCCAACAAAAGATATTACCTCACTCCCCTTGTGTCTCTAACATCCTGGGACCAACACAGCTACAACAATACTGCAAACAAGATGGCACAATAGTCCTATTCTGGTTGGATTATTCTGATAACCTCATTGGTGGCTCTCCAGTATCAGCTAGGGAGAAAGGGTGGTTTTCTGATAAAAGCTGTGGGTTGGAACGTAGGAGACCTAGCTACAGTCCTTGACTTTGTCATAGACTTTGTGTGTGACCTGCATCAGATCACTTAACCTTAGGGTGCCCAGACAGCAAATGTGAAAAATCAGGACAAGGGGGTGGGGGGTAATAGGAGCCTATAGAAGAAAAAGACCCCAAAATCAGGACTGTCCCTATAAAATCGGGACATCTGGTCACCCTACTTAACCTCTGTGTGCTTCAATTCTCTATCTCATAGGGATACTGTGGGGGGGGTAAATGGTTTAACATTTGTGCTGTGCTCAGGCAATACAAAACATGTCACTGTATGCATAGTACAAGTATGTTCAGTAATCAAAATGGCTGAAGTTAGCTTTCACTGTTCTCACTGTCTCTTGCAACTCCATAGGTTAAATGACTTCACTGGCTTCCCATTAATTTATTTGTTGAGCATTGTGTTTTGACCCTCCACATTTAAAGCCTGATGCTCTGGAATGCCAGCCAACAAGTATAATTTGGTTTCTGTAATTACACCCACTCAGAATCTATGCTCAATTTTTTAATTTGTAGTTACAGTCTCACCAGTTCTTTATTATGATAAATCTGAGGCTCCTGCCCTTATAATTCCTCTGGGGCAGAATTCTCTATTTCACTAGATTTGTGTCTCCGTAGGAGAGCTAGGATCTGGGAGGCCTTGGAGCCACTTATAAGCTAAGTGATAAGAAAGTGGATACAGCCTTACAAAGTGAGTGCTGGAGAAACCTCTGGTTTCTGTTGGAGAGGTTTTGCTGCACTGACACCTTTCAAATCTAATTGGAGGTGAGGCAGCATTAGAGAGAACCAACTCCTTCAGCCCCATAGCCTTAATTCAGCAAAACACTTCAGCATATTGTTATGAGCTGACTGAAACCTTGTTATGGACGGAGTTAAAATGTGTGAATGAATCCCCCATTTAAGACAGTTGTAAGAGACAATTGAGAGACCACACATAAAATAAAGCCCATTAGTCTGCTCAGAAACTAGCCCCAGGTTGATGGAGGGTTTGGGTGACTACCCCAGGGGTGGGGGTGGCTGCAGAGAGAGCACAGAAAACTAAAAAAAAAAAAAAAAAAAAAAAAAAAAAAAAAAGACAGAGCACGTGCGTGCGTGCCTACAGGAACAGCTGAAAGCACAGGGGTGATTCTGGAATAGCCCCAGGAGAAAGATTTTTGGGCTGGGGTGCAGGTTGAAGAGAGAGTTGTGGGTGCTATAAGTAAGGCTACGTTTTAGTCAGACTTTTTTAGTAAAAGTCATGGACAGGTCACAGGCAGTAAACAAAAATTCACGGCCCGTGACCTGTCCATGACTTATACTATATATCCCTGACTAAATCTTGGGGCGTGGGGGAGGCAGCCCAGGGGCAGCACGCAGGTGCTGGGGGGGCAAGGCAGGACTCCTGCTGGTGCAGGAGGGTGTGGGGGATGGCATGTGGCTCTGGACCCCTACTGGGGAGGGGGAGGTCGGCAGGGCTTGCAGGCTCCCTACCTGGCTCTGTGGCTCCCTGGAAGTGGCGACATTCCTCAGCTCTTAGGCGGAGTCAGAGGCATAGCCACGCAGCTTGGTGCACTGCCTCGTCCCTGAGTGCTCACTCTGCAGCTCCCATTGGTTGGGAACCACGGCCAATGGGAGCTGCAGGGGCAGTGCCTGCAGGTGGAGGCAGCGCGCAGAGCACCCTGGCCATGCCTCCCCCTAAGAGCCGAGGGATGTTGCCGCTTCCGAGGAGCCTCCCCAAGGTAAGTGCTGCCCAGAGCCCTCACCCCTTCCGGTTCCCCAACCCTGAGACCCCCCCCCCCACCCAAACTCCTGCTGCTGTGAGGGATGGGATGGTGACCCAAGACTGCCCCAGCAGCGGCCAGTGCAGCTGGCCCAGGGACTGCCTGAGCTGCTCAGGCAGCCCCGGGGCCAACTACACTGGTCGCTGCAGAAGTCACATAAAGTCATGGAATCTGTGACCTCGGTGACTGGCAGCCTTAGCTATGAGCAAAAGAAGTTGCTTCCTGCTATTTTATTCCTTCTGTGTTTAGAGACAAAGGACTTCGTAAGTAAACAAAACTACATCAAA
The DNA here is from genome assembly GCA_033296515.1 of Macrochelys suwanniensis. Taxonomy (NCBI): domain Eukaryota; kingdom Metazoa; phylum Chordata; order Testudines; family Chelydridae; genus Macrochelys; species Macrochelys suwanniensis. The sequence goes on along the minus strand of CM065776.1, from coordinate 17,194,411 downwards.
GAAATACTTGTCACCAGTTTCTACTCCCTGGGCCCCAAACCTTGACTAGCCACTCAGGGTGAAAAGGGGCAACAATATACTTAACTTTAAGCAAATGCCTAAGTCCAATCCCACTTCTTACAGGTAAGTGTGTGTTCAAGGGCTTTGCTGATTCAGGGCCTGTCGCAGGAGGACCATGAAAGCCTGTTTTGGAGCCATGCTGCAGGCAATTTTAAGAATCTTTCTGTGAAGCAACAAGCTGAGAGAGCTAGAAACCAGCCCGGAGTGCAGGGAGGCTGGAGAAGGTGTAGATAGAGGAGAGCAAAGGTGGCTCAGCACAGCAACCACCTGTGAATTATTTAGGTATTTAGGTCTGGGGGCTTTCCCCCACCCCTGCACCTGAGAGGAGGCCCTTGTGTAAAGGGAGGCTTCCCTCCTTCATGCCACTCACTGTTCAAAAAGCTGAAGGAGGGTCAGCATGAGCAAATGACCACTCCCGGCCTGGATGTGTGTGTGTTGGGAGGTTTAGGAGACTCCGACACTTTCCTCTGTGTTTCTTTTTGGAGGTGAAACTCCACCCTCTGCTTACGTGGGCTCCTAGGTCATCAGAACATGCAGGGCTATCTGCACTATAACATGGGCTGCTGGTATAGGCTGCAGACCCTGCAGTAGCTCTAAGAAGACTAGAAGAGGGGGAGAAGGGGGCCTGTACTCCTACCTCTCCCCTAAGAATTATGGGCAACAGAAGGGTTGGCTGGGGACAATAATCCCTTTGAAGATACAGAGTAAAAGCACCAGCAGGGGGAAGTGAAGGAGCATCTGTGCTCCCATCCCCTCATTCCCAAGTTACCTGGGGCAGTCAGGGAAGGGGAGGAACACTCTCCCCCAGGGAGATGGCAGAGCAAACAGAGATGGGCTGTGGGAGGGCAGCAGTGTCCAGTTCCTCGCTGCACCACTAGTGCCCCACGCTGGGAGTATGTGGAGGGAAGGAATCTATGGATTGTATCTGTGCAGTGAGGCCTCTGCACCTGCTGCATGCTAGAGAGAGGGTGCCCATAATGGTGTCCCACTAGCCAGAGGGGAGGATAGGGACAGACCTGAGAAGGAGGCTACAGGGTCCAAGTTTACACAGATTCAGTGGTCCCATGAAAGTGGCCCAGAGCGGCTGCAGCCCTCTGCTGAACAGAACTGTGGAGCCCTGGCCAGGAGTGGGAGGAATGGACCTGGGGCACTGCAGCCCTACGCCTTGGCCTCAGACCACCTGTTTTCCCCCTGCTCTAGCTGTGTGTGTGGAAAATCATCCTTTGTGCATAAAATAATCTCTCCCCCCAAAAAAAAAATCTTAAGGAGGCAGAGATGGGAAGCTGCTCCAGAGGTGTGCTCAGAAGGCTGAAGAATGATATCAAGAGTAGCTCAACAGCAGTAAGTCAAAATTTTTCATCCCAGCAAACCTGGGTTTTTATTGGCACCCCCCAGATGATACTAACCTTGAAGTTGACACTAGATTTACTGCTCAATTTCAGAGGGTAATGATCCTGATTACACCCATACAGAGAGAAAAAGGCACGCTCTCTTTCTATCTAAAGAGATTTCACTCATGTCCATCACTAGGAAAGTCTATGACAGAACCTCTGAATTGCTCTAGGTGTGTGTGTGAATACATTCAGTATTCTTTCCAAATTGTAGAAACCTCTCCACTCCCCCAACAGAGTGGATAGCTAAAAAAAGAGGCAGTCAGCTTTAATTTGCTGTTGTAGCCACCCTATGTACAGGGATGAAGGGAGAGATTAAACCAATTTATATTGCCAAAATACTCAATTACTTATCAAAACATGAGATGAACACATCAGCAGTAGTTCAACTGCTTAAAGCGTAACCCTTCTGCCAGGTGGAGTCGCAAGCGACAAAGGCCAGGCTCAATATCTAAGGGTTCCTTTTTAACACTATAACAGAGAACTGGCTTGAGTCCCCACCCAGTAACCTGAGGAAATTACACACTATCCCTTGGCACCTCTAAGAGGCAGTACTTCCCCTCTTGCAAGCACTGAGTCTGTGTGTAGAAAAAGAACTTTTAATAAAAAGGGAAAAGTAACCCAGTATTAATTTGGGAAAATGCTGCAAGCATAATTCAGAAGCATATGATCATGAGCAAAACACCCACCCCAGAGTATGTTGGGCCGTGTTCTTTGCCTCAGGTTCTCACCTTGCGGTAAGAAAGTTCAACAAACAAAAGTTCCTTCAACATCCCACTCCCCTATCCCTCCTCCACACCCCACTCAAAGTTGTTGTCCTTGGTCAGCGAAGACCCAGAGTACAGAGGTGCATTGACTTGAGCTCACTTCCCACCTGCAGGTGGGGGGAGAATGCACTGAGCAATGCCTCCGCTGTCACCTGGCTGCTCTCCATTCACTTGGCCGTCGCCCGGCTGCTCTGCCGGCCACTTGCTCCACCATTTGCTGCTTGCTTGCTCTGCTTACTCCGACAGCTGCTCACTCTGCCACTGCCTTCTCTACTGCAAACAATGGGATGTCTTGAGCTCCCACCACTTGACAAAGCTCTTAACACTACACTTTATTACCCCTGCACCCAATAACCGAGTGACTTGCAATCCAACATGAGCCAAAGTGATCATTTGGGCAAAGCGGCTCCATCATGCTGTACACGTAGGCAGAGTGAGTATGTCAATGCAAGCAAGGTCGGTTCCTGAAGTCTTCTCCCCCCTGCCCATCACTAGATGCTCATTCAGACCCTGCTTACATCAGTGAAGCAAAAATATCCACCTGCTGACTTTGGTAACCCCTGAGGTGTCACTTACTGATGGGATATGCAATACCTGGGTGTAACAGAGATTCTGCAGTTAGAGACAAATTCAGCAAGATACTTATTCACATACTTTGTTAGGCATGTGCTTAGTAGTACCACTGACTTCAATGAGACTTCTCATTACTTAGAGTTAGGTGTGTAGATATGCGTCTTGCTGAACTGGGGCTTTATTTTCTATTCAAAATATAGGGGTATGCAACAGTCCTTGCTTGGAGGTTGGTTGGTAGGGTAGCGTCATGTAGTGGTCAGGGCTTAGGCCCAGGACTTGGTAAGGGAACAGGGCCCTCCCACTTCACTGGGCTCTGACCAGGCCCTTGGAAGGCTATCAGTGCTCTGACAGCCAGAGGGCTGCTTAAGGCTGCCCTCACTGGGCCACATCCTATCTCCCTCCTGTGATTGTCCCAAAGTCACCATCTGGGTTAAGGTGGTGTGAAGGGTGACCACATACCCCAAGATACCTTCTGGAGGCAGTGGGTAGCATGGTAGCTCTCTTCCTCGCTCAGGCAGCAACTGCCTCCTTCTGTGGTATGGCCCATCCTCCTGGGCCAGCCCAGTCCTAGGGCTGTCCCCTGCTCGTGTAGTCCAACCAAACAAAGGGAATTACCAAAGTTCAGAGTTTGTACAAGAGGGAGAGGGGAATGCTTCCCTCTCAGGCAGTCTCTGTAGTAGGCCCTCACTTCCCTCAGGGAAGTTGTGATGGGGAGAGAATCCACCTTGCTCTCAGCCCTTCTCTGCTGGAGCTGTCGATTGCATGTCTGTTCTCTTCCCTGGTCTGCCTCCAAGCAAGCTGCTTCCCTGCCTTTTAACTTCTCCTCCAGTTGGTGTATTTCCTACCGGTGTGATAAAGAACTGGTCTGGGCTCACAGCCAGCCCCGCCCTAACTCCACATTGTCCAGTGTGGTGTTAGTACACCCCATCACAGGATATAACTGCTGTATCTCAGAATATCAGGGTTGGAAAGGACCTTAGGAGGTCATCTAGTCCAACCCCCTGCTCAAAGCAGGACCAATCCCCAATTTTTGCCCCAGATCCCTAAAGGGCCCTCTCAAGGATTGAACTCACAACCCTGGGTTTAGCAGGCCAATGCTCAAACCACTGAGCTATCCCTTCCCCCCCAGATATCACATATCTCAGATATCACAATGTGATAACTGTCAGCGCTGTCTTATTAAATGGCAATCAGTGTACATCTACATTGGACTTTGTGTACTTCAGGGATACACCTCTCCTGGAACATCTATCCAGATAATTATTTGAGAGCCAGGGATTAGGGCACTAATTTAGGATGTGGGAGCAGGGCTGGCTTTAACTATTTGGCCGCCCCAAGCAAAAAACAAAAACAAAAAAACCACAACAAAAATAAAACACCCCAAGCGCCGCCCCACCGAAACAAAAAAACCCCCAAAACAACACCCCCCCCCAGGAACTCCCCCCAGTGTTGCGCTGCAACAATTCCCTCCCCCCGCCAGCGCCTCTCCCTGCCGAGCAATGTTTAAAAAAAATAAAAAACAAACAAAAAAAACCCCTGAGCGCCGCCCCCCCTAAGGTGCCGCCCCAAGCACATGCTTGGTAGGCTGGTGCCGGCCCTGTGTGGGAAAACCAGGTTCAGTTGCCTGCTCTGTGCTAGCTGGGTGTGCAGTGTCAGTACTCTACACGGTGCCATAAATGCAGACATACCTATAGTGTCTTATTCCAAGAGATTAAAATTATGGAGGACTTCTTTGAAATACAGTAGTTGGTTTCTGCATTGCCCTTTGCCCATCTAAAGCTGTGCCTGAGATCACTACAGGTTCAGTACCACAGTCCTTACACAAACACAACTCCCACGGAAGTCTGTTGGAGTTATGCATGTGGATAACTGAAGAACTGTGCCTATTAAGTGTCTGTATTACTAACAAAAACACTACAGTTCAAGGTTTCACATGATGTTCTCATTTTTAACCACTTCATTTGCTTTCCCAGAGACTAACAAATTACTTAGCTGACATCAAAGCAATACATTTTAAAATATCTCAATCAAAACGTTTCTAGGGCACTAAGATCTCACTTGATTTCCACCCTTTTTTATACTGCAAAATTAATGCCCAATATTGTAAACTCCAAATACAGCATAGCACTGTAGTCACACAGTAGTTAAAGAGACTTACCAATTGAAGGCACACAAATCCCTGTAGTTAATGGTAGACTGGGTTGAGCAATAACCCAGTAGTCATTTCTTCATCTACACACTTAACAGTTCATTAACTAGATAACCATTAGGGAAGTCTGACAGCAATTTAGAAATTTGCTTTCCTCCACAAAATTAAAGCAAAAAGAAATGGATAGTGTGGGTGTATCTTGCATTTGAAATCTTCTGAATTAAATTAAGATATGGTGGGGAATTGTGTACATTTAGGAGTATGCATGATAGCATATGTGCTTGCCATGTACATTATACTTATTTTATTCTTCAGTATACTCCCTGGATTTTTGTCAATGCAATTTTAGTATATTAAAGTGCATAGCAGAATAAAATGAATAGAAGTATAACACAGTTAGTGAGTTTTGGATGTGAAAGATTGCAGGATCAGGTCCTTAATTGCACAACAGCAATATTATACAGGGCTGGTGTAAACTGGCATAGGTCCATTGATAGTAACATTATGTAAAACAACATTTATTTATTGGAGGCCAGTTATTGAAGTGGGTAGTTCCTTTATTTTGGAGAAAAAATTAGGCATGCAAAAACAGGCATGCAATTGTTCATCTAATTTTCTGGCAGTTTTTTTTTTTAATTTGTAGATAAGGCCCAGAACTATCACCCTTCCTCACACTGAGTAGTACCTTACTCCATGAGTAGCTCCACTAATTTAGGCCTCAGTTCTGCAGCCCCATGGGCATGTGTGCAACTTTACTCACTGAAGTCATGTTACTACTTACATGAGTAAAACTTGCATATGCATGTTGCAGGATCAGGAGCCTTACTTGGGATTGCTTGTAGAAAAAGGTAGAGCTCAATGAGATTAAGAGTGTCAAAGTTAGGACCACAGTTTGTGCAGACAGAAATAAAACAGAGAAGAGAAACAAAGGGACACTACTTTATAGGTAGATGTAACCCTTCTGGCAGGTGGAGCCAGCAGCAGCCAGGCCGGGTTCAATATCTAGGGGTTCCTCTTCAACAATACAACACTGAATGGCTCGAGCCCCCACCCAGTAACCTGGGAAAATTACACACTACCCCAGACGCCTCTGAGAGGCAATACTTCCCCTCTCGCACGCACAGAGTCTGAGTGTAGAAAATAAACTTTTAATGAAAGGAGGGAAGTCACCTGACATTAATAAGGGAAAATGCCACAACCAGAATTCATAATCATAAAACTGAACAGGACACCCTCCCCAGAGAGTACGTGGGGCCATCTTCTGCCTCGTGTTCTTGAGTTCTACAACCAAAAGTTCCTTTTCTGTGCCCCCCTCTGCTCTCTCACCATACCCCACTCACAGTGGTTGTCCTTGGTCAGTGAGGACCCGGGGTTCAGAGGTGCATCTTTGTGAGTTCACCTCCCACCCAGGGAAGAAGGCACTTTGCTTGCTCCACCATCTGAGCACTTGCTCTAGCTGGCCATCCTTCCAGCTGCTGTTTCTCACCACCTGGCCACCCTATCATCTGCAGTTCCTCTCTGCTGGCCACCCCACCAACTGAGGTTCCTATCCACTGGCCACCCCGCCAGTTGCTCATTCCACTTGATGTCTCGTCAGCCACTTGTTCTGCTTAGAACCTCTTCATTCGCTGGCCAACTGTCAGTCACCTTCTGCTGCCACCTGCCTCTCTGCTGTGACCTCTGCACATCAGTCTCTTAGTGATTATCAGCTCTTTGCAGGCAGGGCAGAAACACTGCCCCATCTCAAGTGATTTCAGCTCTTATTGAGTACTTTAAGATAAGAAAAGGTTCCTAATGAAGCCTATTTAGATCTATCTTGGAACAGTAAGGAGGAACAGGTTAAACCAGACTGGGAACCCTTAGGGAGGGTCCACACCTCCTGTCTGGGACACCTGTCCCCACCTCTTACTTTCACAAGGATCTGGCATTCGAGCTCCTGGCTTAGTGAGTTCCTTTCAGCTGAGGGTGACCCCTCAGTTGGGACAAGGTCAGCACAGTTCTGCTCCCCTTTAGTCATACAATTAAGATAACATTAGTAACAACATTTCCTTACCCCTTCATACCAAACTAAAGTAATTTGTAACCCAACACCAGCCAAAGCTGATCACTTGGAGTTACACAACTCCTGTCTGCTAGATACCTACACAGAGTAGGTGTGTTGATGTAAATACAGTTTGCTCCTGAAGTCTCTCCCCCTCCTGAACTAGCTGTCAGGGGAGAGTACATTCAGACTCTACTTATATAGGCTATAGGTAACAGAAGTGAAATGGTCACAATTTATATTTTGTACAGAGTAAATAAGAGCAGCAGGAATGTATTAAGCATGAAAAATTCTTTCTAAAGTGATGAAAAATAATTTGTTTCACACTGTGAGCAAAGCTTCCAGTTGAAGGAGTCAAATCTTGTTACCTTTTCCCACCATAATGCATTTTGTTAACCTATCTTTAGATAGAAAACAATGGGCTCTATGTGGCACTCAGAGAATCCCAAGTAGCTTTCAAACACCTGCAAAGCACATTCATTACTGGGAGGGTGAAAGAAAATGAGACAGTGACAGACACGTGTGGCAGGGTTCATACTCTGTTGCCCCTCTGAGTCACAGGGGGGCTAGGAGGTACCCTGCCTGTCTAGTTCCTGGTCCATTTTTTATGCCACTCTGGGAAGCCCACCCAGCGGGCCTCAATGGCCAGAGTCCCCCTTAGTCTCATCCCCTGAAGGGATAGCACAGCCTAGTGGCCTGAGTTACTTCAGCATGCCTTCTCAGTCAGGTAAGGCAGTCTTGAGTTCTGAGCTTGGGGCCCATCCCCCAAGGGCAGCAGCCCCCAGTAGGGGACCCAGGGCCCAACCCAGGGCCTTAACAGTGGGTAACACAGCCTGCCAGGGTCAGCGGGGAATCCCACCAAAACACGCTGCCCTCACTGGGGTGGGAGGTACCACTCCCACACACCCCCTCCTGGGTCACTTCCTACCGACTCTTTTGGTGCAGTAGTCCATGGGCTTTCTGAGTCTCCAGGCTCCTCAGTTCCCTGAACTTCCTGGGGTTCCAGTAGCGGCTGGCCTCCAGTCCCAGTCTTGGCCTCTTTAGCTCTCCCTGGTAAGGGCTGCCCTAGCTCCTGGGCTGGAGCCTCTGCTGAGCATCCTTCCTCCTCAGCAGCCAGCCCTGACTGAGCAGCTCTGCAGGCTTTTATACCTGGCCCCCTGCTGGAGCATGCCCAGCAGGGCCTCAGGGGCGTGGCTTCCTCTGCCAGCAGAGAAGGGTTAACCCTCCCATGGCCAGTGCGGGGCCAGTCTGCCCCGTCACAACAAGAACAAAACATTCCACTGGTTGGCAAAATGACAGAAGAAAACAAGCAACATGAGAAAGATTTCAGACAGATGTACCTCAACAATTTCTCTCTGATAGTGTTGATGCCTAATAGCTGATAGAGCTTCACCTTCAAGAGTAAGCATTGAAAAATAACACAGAAAGAGAGAGAGAGAGAGAGAGAGAGAGAGAAAACAGATCAGATTGAGAAAGCTCAATTGCTATTAATTTCAATAATTTTCATCTCCTGGCACTAAGCTTCTGTGCCTTAGTTCCACTGGGAAAGACAGATAGAGAGATGCATTAATGGGAAACCTTACCTTTATAAACACACAACTTTCACATTAAAAAAACAGTCACAATACCAAAGACTTTCAAAACACAGAATCATAATTGATATCTCTGTGCTAGATTATGTCCCTGGGATACAGCTCATAGGAAGGAGCAGTGCATTACTGCACCATAACAGGGAGAGCAATAATTCTCCCCCATTTCCTCTTGATCCAGAAGTGTTATCTTATATGCCCTTAGGTCCCATTTTGAGTGCACAGTCTTGGTTAGTATCTAGCCCTGTGTATTTAATACTATCTAATTTGGCGTAATAAGAGGTGTACTAGGCCCTAGTTCAGCAGAGCACTTAAGCACATGCTTAACCTTGCAGTCAATGAGACTTAAGCATGTGCTTACGTGCTTTGCTGAATAGAAGCGGTAATTTCCCTAGAATTGCTTCCTGAATATAAAATCACAGAAATTATAGAATTAAAGAAATGTACGGCTGGAAAGGACCAAGAAAACTTAGACCATCCCTGACAGGTGTTTGTCCAACTAGTTTTTAAAAACCTCAAGTGAGGGGGTTTCCACAACCTCCCTTGTAAGCTTATTCCAGAGCTTAACGACCCTTATAGTTAGAAAGTTTTCCCTAATATATACCCTAATTCTGCCTTAAGACCATTACTTCTTGTCCTAACTTCAGTGGACATGGAGAACAATTGATCACCATCCTCTTTGTAACAGCACTTAACATATTTGGACTGTTATCTGGTTCCTCCTCAGTCTTGTTTTCTCAAGACTAAACATGCCCAATTTTTGTAACCCTGCCTCATTGGTCAGGTTTTCTACTGAACCTTTTATCATTTTTGTTGCTCTCTTCTGGAAGCTCTCCAGTTTGTCCACCCAGAACTGGGTACAGTACTCCAGCTGAGGCCTCACCAGTGCTGAGGAGAGTGGGAAAATTGCCTCCTGTGTCTTACGTAACCACTCCAGTTAATACGCCTGTGACAGAGTGGACTAGGCCCAGAGGCCTCAGTGTCCTGCCACACCTGTTCCAGAAAAGGAGCAGTAGAGGAGTCCTCCAAGCAGCCTAGAGTGGATGCAGGGGAAGCAGCCAATCAGAGAGGCTTCAGGGAGAAGCCAGTCAGGGACCAGGAGGGCCATATAAAAAGAGCTGCAGAGCCAGTCAGTTTTTTGGTGGAGTTAGGAAGGAGTGTAGGTGGTGCTCCTGTCTGGTTAAAGGGACTGATAGCACCATGGACAGCTCAGTGCGGGTAGGGAGAGCGGCAGTGAGGAAGAGCTCCCGTTTAGCTTTTGGGCCTGAACTTAGATGAGCCCTGAGGTAAGGGTGGAGATTTGGTGAAGCCTGGGGCTGTGGAGAAGTAGCCCAGGGAACTGAAAACTGTGTAGTTAAAGGAACATGGCAATATGTGGCTGCTATTCTTTGGGTTGCTGGGCTGGGACCCAGAATAGTGGGTGGGCCTGGGTCCCCCTGCATGGGTCACTGGGGAACTGACCTACAGTCAGACAGTGATTAAATCCCAGAAAGGGAACTGAACTACTTAGTGCCCCAGCTGGGACCAGAATAGCCCAAGAGGGCAAAACTATGTCCTCCAGGGACAAAGCCTTGGATGTATGGCCCAATAGCAGGGCTGAGACTATTTAAAGTCCACAAACACACCTGACCAAAAGGAGTGCTTGTGAGAGGTGGGTGCCATGCTGTTACAACACCCCCAGAATATTAGCTTTTTTTTTTGCAGTTGTATCACGTTGTTGACTCATAATCAGTTTGTGATCCACTATAATCCCCAGATCCTCTTCAGCAGTACTACCACCTACCCAGTTACTCCATTTTGTAGTTGAGCATTTGGTTTTTTTCCTTCTTAAGTGAAGTACTTTGCACTTGTCTTTATAGTATTTCATCTTGTTGATTTTAGACCAAGTCTCCAATTTTTCAAGGTCATTTTGAACTTGAGTCCTATCCTCAAATGCTTGTAACCCCTCCAAGCATACTCTCCACTCAATTATCCAAGTCATTAATGAAAACATTTAATTGTACCAGACCTAGGACTGACCCTTGCGGGACTCCACTAGACATGCCCTCCCAGTTTGACAGTGAACCATTGATAACTACTTCTTGAGTATGGTCTTTCAACTAGTCATGCACTCACCTTCTAATAATTTCATCTAGACCCATTTCCCTAGTTTGCTTATGTGAATGTCATGTGGGACTGTGTCAAGTTTTTCTAAAAATCAAGATCCATCACAACTACAGCTTTTCCCCTACCCATTAGGCCAATAACCTTGTCAAAGAAGGAAATTCAGTTTGGCTTCATTTGTGCTTGACAAATCTATGCTGGCTATTCCTTATAACCCTATCATCCTCCATGCTTACAAATTGATTGTTTAATAATTTGTTCCAATATTTTCTCAAGTATCGAAGTTAGGCTAATGCTAGAATATAGCATGTTTCCTATAATGACACAAAGGAAGAGAGCAAGGAAGCTGCTTTTTTTCTTTTAATAACTACTTTAAAAGGTCTGAGAATTTCTTATGTCCATAGTCCTTTGATATTAGAGCTCAAAAAATGCAAATATGGACAGCGATGCTATTCATCTCTTCTGAAAGTTTTAGATTCCCAATAGATATGAGTCTTTTTGATATTTAAAAATTAGGGAAATGCTTTTTAAAATACAGATTTTTGAAGGGCTAGATTGTGATATCCTTACTTGCACTGCATCTGTATCTTACTCCAAGATGACATCCCATTGGAATCAATGGAACTAGGTATTTCAGTCCATCTTTAAGTATATATGTATTTTAAGAGAAGACATGTTAGAAATGGTTTCAGTTAATATTAATCCAAACTCAGGATGAAATTCTTCCATCTGGGAGATTTTCACTTAGCTTTCAACTTTATTCTAGTCTTTGTGCAGGCCATGACATGCCCAGCTTTGATCTTATACCTTTCCTGGGGGATGGGGAAAGAGTTTGAAGTGCCACACTCCAGAAATGAATGGTGATTGTTCAGCCAATAGTTATATATATATATATATTTATTGGAACTGACTGTCTAATTTTAATCATCTGAAATTATAATGAACACTTGCCTATTTGTGGATACATAGGCCCTGATCTTACAACTGGGTCCATACAGATGGACCCTCTTCACCCATATGTAGCCCTAGAATCAGTTGCAGGGTTGTAGTCTGAAACATACACATTAGGGCCAAAAGAGAAGAGCCTCAGATGATCCAAAGGATTGCTCTAAATGAGTTCTCTCAAACAATAGGCATCAAAAACATTGCAAAGCCACAGTAAAAGTTCATGTAAATCATGTGCTCTCTATCAGGTCATAGTCAGTCCACTAAGTCTTGCATATCCCTGCTTGCATGTGGCAAGCTACCACAGAGAGGCAGCTCATTAGTAAGCATGACAAGTGCCACAAAATGCCACTGTTCCATTGCACTTTAAATGAGACAGCTTGCATGTTGCCAATTTATACATAGTTGGAAGAAAACAGTACCCACTTCTTTCAATCCCAGCAGTTTGAAAATTCAAAAGACGGTGCCATCGGATCTTCACCTTGGGAAGACGTTCATGTGCTAAAAGGGGGAAGGAAGATATTGAATTTGATACTTGTAAATTTGTAGCCTAGAGAGTGTTTCATTCTTAAATTTTTTTAGTAATATCAGGGTGAAATTCACTCCCCCTGAAAGCGTGCTCACACAAGGCCTGTGAACCACATATGCACTCAAAATGGGCTCAGTATAGGAGTAACTGAATAAAGTTCTATGGCTGGTGTTATGCATGAGGACCAGGTGCGGCTCCAGGCACCAGCACAGCAAGCATGTGCCTGGGGCGGCAAGCCACGAGGGGTGGCCTGCCGGTCGCTGTGAGGGCAGCAGTCAGGGAGCCTTCGGTGGCATGCCTGTGGGAGGTCTGCCAGTCCCATAGTTATATAAGATCATACCCAGCTCTTATAAAGCACCTCTCATCAGTAGATTTCCAAGCACTTTACAAAAGTATAATTATCCCCATTTTACAGCTGGGGAAACTGAGCTACAGAGCAGTGAAGTGAATTCCCCAAAGTCACTCAGCAGGCTAGCAGCAAAGATGGGAATAGAACCCAGGCATTCTGAGTCCTAGTTCAGTGTTCTGTCCACTAGGCAATACTACCCTCAGTTAATACACTCCCGACTAACTTTAATGGGAGTTAAGTACTCAGTGCTTTGCAGCATCACCTGACAAGCAGTGTGTATGTACAATCAGGTCATACAGTAAGTTTTGCCATCACTTTATTCATTTAAGTGAGAAATTACTTGTAAACATACTGCAGCCTTTGAGGAATTACTAAGCAAATACTATACATTCCTGAGAGTGCTTTTATTTATTTGTTATGAATATACTTACATGTGGTATGTTAGTGGGGCATGGATGTTATGTTAAAGATTCGGTAGATTTGTATATTCGGTAGATAAAGATTTGTATTTCATTATTACATTATCCGTCCACTTCCAAGATCTTATTTTCTACCACTGGATTCTATGGTTCAGAGAAGGAATTGTCGAAGAATAGTTACATTGGTGGGATATTATATGATTCCTCCCCACTCCTATGCTGGTACATCTCATGCCGGACATGCAACCCTACTTGATATCCCAGGCATGGACCCCTTGAGAGCAAACAGCCAAACTGAGTTTAACTGTATGACGGTAATGTGGGATGAATAGATGTCCTTTTTAAAGACCTGCAGACCAACACATGGCACATGAGCCCAGAGCCAAAATGTGAAACTAGCTCTCCAGCTGTGAAAAACACAACCCCCAGAAATACTTGCTGTCGCATCTTTGTACGTGATACCTCAAATTAATACCTGGGTTCAGATTCAGATGATCAAACCTATGCACACTTTTTTTTCCTGTTCAAATAACAGAGCCCAAATTCATTAAACCATTCAGAGCAAATCTCAGCCTGCATGAATCGACTGAACAGCACTATCCTTCGAACTAACCAGTCAATCAATTATGGCACATTAAGATAGTGACCTTTGGATCATCAAAGGTTCCAAGACGGGAGCTTCTCTCCCTACAAACCAAAATCTCGTCTAGGTATTCCCCACCCCTCTGATGCCTTTGAGCTACAGGATTTTCTCTCAAGTCGTGGAACTTTCAAACAGTGTCAACTGAAGCACGAGCAAGTTGGACTGACAGAATAAATATGTGGCTTTACTTGTTTAATTGTTACTATCTTGGTCTCTCTAATCAAATTACTGCACAGTGTGCGCACATATGCATGGACTTTGCAGCAGCAACAGAGACATTCAGAGAAAAGGTTCTGTGTTTGATTAAAAAATGAAGGGCTAGGCTGTCAGTCTTGTCTGCGGTACTGCTATCGCCCCTGTTACCATAGTATCTGTGCACCTCCCAGTACTGAATGTATTTATCCTCACACAACATCCCTGCTAGCTAGGGATGATTGTCCCTATTTTACAGACGAGAAACTGAGTCACTAAATTAAATGACTTGCACACAGGACATCTGTGGCAAAGTAGGGAGTTGAACCTGCTTCTACAGCCTTCTAGCCTAGCAGGCTAACCACCAGACTATCCTTCTCAACAGAGGCTTTGACTCAGCCAGGTATGGGAATAAGGTTCACATGTTTAGCCCTGCTCAAACTACTATGTTAGCTGAGGCAAGGGGGAGGGGAATGAGGCCTGAGTGCCCACTAATCCCCTCTATGAGTAAGTGGGTGGGGAGTGCACAGCACCCCCTACACCCAGACTAGCCAGCCAGCCAAGCTGGTGGGTGCCTGGGGTGGGCAAACAACTCTTTGAAAAAGACTCCTCTCTAGTCCAGAGGGACAGCTGCACTATCACCTCTTTACACCACTCTGGTAATAGACGAGGGCTGTGTAACAAGGTTTCACTTCATCTAGCATCAGAGCCTGCTGTTGTCTTAGTTTCCCCATTCTTGGGGTTCTCAAAACTTCCCCAGCCACCCTGCCAGTCAAGTGACCACCCTGCCAGGATCTACTTTGTTATTAACAAACACAGTTCAACACAAACTGGACAGATGCCCAGCCAGCAGCCTCACACTGGGTCCTGCCCTGTTTGGTCTATGTGCCCTCACAGGGCTAAGCAGCTCAGTGCACGAGACAGTGGACTGCCTCCCATTCTCACTGGATGTCCCAGTCTGGATTCCTAAACAAGTGTCAACTCCCTTTACTACCCATCTGCTCTATCCAATCCAGGCTACTTCCCTCTGGAAGGACCGGACCCTTCCTCAGGGCCATCAATTCCCTACTGCCCCCCACTACAGGTAAGTGTAGCCAGGCTTTTCCCTGTGGTGGGTGTGGAGAACCCCTTCCTGAGCCTCTCTAGACACCCCCTGACTGTCAGTCTTTCCCAGGTGATCTGGCTGCCTTTTATCAGAAGCAACGCCCCCCACTGATGCCTGGTTACCTGACCCAACTACCACCCAACCCCAAATCACCCAAAAACAAGATGAGTAGGCACAGGTGGGGCTGAATCCAACTCCCCTGAAAGGGCCAGCCCTCCCCGTGACAGGCCAACTCACTATAATGCCCTTTATTCTACAGCGTGGTGTAAAGGGGCCTTAGTATAACTGACAATCCTGTTGTATTCTTAATGAACCTGAAGTTACAGCATGATTAAAATAATGGGATGGCAGGAAGCCCAGAGGGATTTTGCACCTTCCTCTGTCATTGATTTTCAAATACAGACAGTTTCAGAAGCAGTGACGTAGCTATACAATACACAGCTGTCTCTTTGTCTGGGTGACAAACACCTTGGTTTATTTATTTTTTTAAAATCAGTTCCGTTTAAATTTTGTCTGTATCCTCCCCGACAAAATGCATACATCACATTTTGAGATCTGCTACTAGCCCCAAAGATCCGATGATGGAAAACGCCTGCAAAACAAGTATCTTACAACCGTGATTAAAACAAAAGGAGTGAGGTGCAAAATGATACTTTCAGGATTACCATATATATTTACTCAGCCTAGAGCTCAACACAGATAATTTATGAGTCACTCTCTACTGCTTCCTAAGGAAAGAACAGCGGTTACAACAGATCATCTTAATAGGCAATAATGTCTAGTAGGAACTGGAAAATTCCTGCCTTAGGACTTCTACCACACTATTAAGAAGTGCTAGACTCTGACCTAGTTTTTACAAATGTTTGGACCACACAAAGTGCATTTCCTGCAACAGTTAAGTTCAAATAACTCTGCTGAATTTGCAGAACACAGAGAAATCAGCTGCACATTGCATGTTTCCTGCATGAAGTGCTTTCTCAGCAATAATTCTATGGAGACTCCATGTATTACTCAAGAGGAGAAGAGGCCCAACTCAAGAGGACAACCTGCCTTATTGCCATCTCAAGGACCTAGCTAGAGATTGATCTGGATGTCACTTGATCTGCAAGGAAGATATGCCCCTTTGGGTTTTGCCATGACGACGACTGCCATGGAGGAAAAACAGCAGAATTCAAACACAGCTTGGATGCAAGGGGTGAGGGAAATGAGGGAGTAAAAAGTTGCGGGCCTGGGCAATAGGGAGACATAGTTGAACAAACCACCAGACAGAAAACAGGGAGAAAGGAGAAGGCTTTTGAGGAAAAATAGAGTCCATTTTGGGTCATCTTATGTTTAAGTTGACCATGATGCACCCAGAGACTGTGTTGCAAGACTGAATGGAAGGAGACAAGTCAGGAGTACAGAGGTACCTTTGTGAGTCATCAGTATAAAGAGTCACTGAAGCCACACCAGCTGATAAGATCACACAGAAAAATGTGAACGGAGAAGTGGAGGTGGCCCAGGAGACCCCCACAGAAGTAGAAGAGGGCAGGAGGACCCACTGAAAGAGACACTGAAGAAATGGCCACAGAGATATGTAGAGAACCAGGAGAAGCCAGTAGTGTGGAAGTCTGGAGAGCACAAGCTGTTGAGAAAGAACATCAAGCAGTGTCAAAAGCAGCAGGTGTCAAGTTTATGGGGATCAGAGACCCTGTGATTTGGCCAGGAAGAGATTATTCAAAACTTTGCTGAAAGTAGTCTCGCTAAAGGGGATGGGGATTCAGGACTGTAATGGGGAAAAGGAACTCAAAATGATTGTTCTACCTGGCCTGTACAATGAATTTAGAGATGTGGCATTAGTTGGAGAAGCAGGTGGGGATGGAACACCAGACCATGCTTGAACTCTGAAGGGGTGAATCAGAAAAGCAGGGGAGAGAGAGGATAAAGAGGAGGGGAGGGAGGTCAGTAGCCAGGAGAGGATGAAGTCTATAGGTTTGCAAGTGACAATGTGGTTTGTTGGTGTGGAAATTAATGCGGGTGGAAAGACAGTGTTTGTTTTAACAAAGAAAATACAGATGAAAGAGCACAAGACAAACTCATTGTGGAAGATATCCATAAAGTCACTAGGAACTTTCTCTATAAGTGGCTAGATCTTGGGTGTAAGATGGGGTTGGAGAAACAGACTACACATTGGGAGAGATGGGCAAAGGTATCAAGGGAAGAGGAGAGAATGAAGTGGAAGGAACTCAACCACTGACTTGATAGATTTAATTGTCAAGAGAGCCGACAGGTTGGAAGCCACATGTTAAGGTGGTGTGAGAGTTAAAGCTTTGATGAAATAATTAGGAATGAAAAAACATTTCCCTACCACGATCACATTGACAACTGAAATGCCATGTAGCTTTTTCATTCACTATTTTAAAAAGCTCTATTTTTTCAGAACAAGCACAAAACCTACAACTAAGCATCCCAGAAGAGAGCTGCTGCACTGAACTCATTGCAGGTTAGTTGTACATCATTTTATATTAAATATTGGACATGCTGAAGAGGGACCCACTTGTTGCCGTTTCACATTTCCCAGCAAAGTTATGTTTCTACATGGATTTCTTTCTCGTGACAGCTTCAGTAATACTCTGGCTGAGTCGGGCAATCATTTGTAAATTATTCTGGGGGCGGGGAAAGTTGCCTTTAGTTTGGTGTTGTGGAGATGCTATTTTTCTTCCAAAAATGCAGAGACCTCATTGCACGCTGGGCAAGAATCCGCCTGCTCATGCACAGGTGCACAAGTTGGAGTGGGGTGGTAAAGGAAAGAGGCCAGGGTGTTCTTCTGGACTTCTACAAGTAGCAGTTAGAATTCTGGGGCTTGCACCCTGAGCATAATGTGCAAGGAAGCATGAACGGGCACTGGGGCCAGATAGTACCATACCCCCTGTGAAGTGTGACCACGAATCTCATTCTGTATCACTAGTGAGTGGAAGCTGTTGTGGGGAAGAAAGTATGATGCCCCCTTTAAATGGATTAGCAATAGCAACCATTAATATCTGCAGGGCAGGTACTGCCTGCCTATTATTAAGGATGTCTGACACTTCCTATTATAAGAAGTTGCTTATAAGTTTGCCACACTTTAAAGTGTTTGGGAAGAATTTTCCATGCTCGATGTCTGCCCCAGTGTAAATTGTTTGGCTCAGCCGTCTCTGAGAACAAGGCTAGGGAAAAAACATTGTTTTGCTCATGTTCAAAAAATTCTGGCAACCTCTTTTTTGAGACGTTCTTAAGCACACGTGCTTTGGACAAGAAATTTGGCAAAGGGGTGGCCTTTGTGTCAGGGATGTGCCTTTTGTTGTCCTCATGAAAATCCGCCCAAATGTGACCAAGTTTATACCTTTGAAAAGTCACAGTTTGCACATGCTCAGCAGGTGCTTGCTACAATTTCATGGCTAAATTCCCGGAAGATTCCATCTGCATAAGGGCTGAGAAGTACTTTCCTTGCCCTTGCAGGTCTGGGGTGGGCACCAGAACAGGGAGCCTACCTTTGTATCCTAGAAGCATGGAGGAGGAAAGCCGCCCAAGAGGAGACAAGTCCACGGATAAGTCCCCTTCACCGCACAGACCTGCTCCATCCCCAGAGCAGGACCCTTCTGTGCACTGAATGAGGCAGGGGTCCTATGGAGAAAATAGTATGCAATGATGTAATTAAGGACTATTATAATGTATATGCACAAGGGAGCTGTATTACAGGTTCATGGGCAAAGATTAATACGATGGCCATCTGGCTTTCCTGAGACATTAGAGCCTGCAATCATTTGGCTCTTATGATTCCATTGCCCCTTTAGCACAAGGGTAATATAAACCTAGAGGAGCTGATGTAACCCAGTGTAAAACACATACCATGATTTAAATACATACACATACATCCCTGTATTATAATAATGTTATGCAGGTTACTCTTGCTTAAAATACATGTTAGAGGAAAGTGCGTGCTGTTAGTTTTTGGACAGAGGTAACAAACCACAAATAATGAATGGATACAAAACTGAACTAGATTTGAAAAGAAATGCAGGGTGATGCACAGGTCACATAAGCAGCAGGATAGATAACAGATGGGCACAGATAATCTTGGATTGGATACCGAACAGTGAAAATGCAGCAGAGTGACTGAAATGTCAACAGGCAATGTGAAATAGCACCCCAGGCTGAAGCCTGCAATCCTAACTCATGCAAAACTCCTCCTTTACTCAGTCAACATTCCCATGAAAGTCGAGGACACAAAGATCAATGCTAGCAGTAAAAAAATAGCATGAAAGACTGAGAAAAAGCCTTCTCTAATCAGATGCCCAGCCATGTCAGTTGCAGCCAATAGGAACATATTCATTCCAAAGATGCTGAAGTCAGCAATGATCTAAATGTGCATGAAATGGGGCTCTAAACTAATGTGGCACTGCTTTCCTTTTCTTTACACTTCTAACTGAGCTATTCAAATCACCTCTACTGAGAAGGAGGTGCTATTTATTGAAATAAAAGCCAATGTTATACATTATTATTCAACTTCAAACATATAATGCCTGCTAGGAAACAAACAGGGGAGTGGGCGGAAGGGGGAATTGGAGCTATAGAAGTATTTGGTTCAATTTCTTTTTTTAAATCGTGTGGTTTCCTTGTTGATCTCTCTTTATTCTGTATAAAAACATTGCCTGATGAATGCAGGATTTACATTGTAGGCTGAAGTAGCTTTGCTATTCCAAGCTACCTAATTACAGATGATATTACGTCATTTCAATGCATCTCAACCCCTATGTTTAGGGATTATAGTCCATTAGGGATTTAGATGAGACCACAAAGTCTCAATTCACTTTGGACATTTCACAGATAACAACTAATAATGATTTTCGGTCACTCTATTCTGAGCTGGATATGAAATATTTAATCTAGTAAATCAGTGAATCCTCCAGTCTGTTTTATAAATACAAAATGCCTGGGTTATAACAGACAATCAAAGCTGCCCACACCTGCATCTAGCATTTCTTTAACACAAGGCTAAGTGTCAAGAGCAGACAGTCTATGATATGCCTTTGTGAAAGCTGGAGAAAGGGAATAATTTAGAGGAATTATAGGGCATTCACAGCCTGACAGGGCAAGTCTGATTCTTTGTATTTTATTTAAATACACATTAAGATCCAAACAAGAGGAATGAGGCATGCTGGAAGGAAGTTTACTGCTGAAGCCAGTAGCTTGGCTTCATTTGTTTATTTGCTACAACTATGAATCTGCTGGCTTCAGTGATTTTGGTACTGAAGAACAGAGGCAAATGGTGCTGAGAATGTACCCTAGAAAGCGCTAAATTCTTCTCTTGGTTACAGCAATGCAGTGGCATATGACCAAAAACATTAAAAACTGCACAGAATATTTGTTTCACTAACGAAGGTTTACAAGGTTTCTGGACATCTGTTCTCTGAGAGGGGATGAATTTCTGTAACTCTTCTAACTTCTGGTTTCCTAACTCATCTTGCCCTTTCAGCACACTAGTAACTAGAGCTGGTCCAAAAACTGGAATTTCCATCCCATGGGATGTTCCAAGAGTCCAAAATTTGGTTTAATCCCAAATCAGATGAAAAGCTAAAATCATTTAAAATAAAATAAAAGTATTCTGAAATATTTTGCTTTAATCTTATTTCTTTTGTTTTGATAAAGTTGAAATGATTTTTTGTTATAAGTTATAATATACAAGCTGAAATGAAACAATCAACCTTATAGAAATGTTTTGATAATTTCCCATTGAAATTTTCAATGACGTTGATACGTCCTTGCAAAACATTTCAATTCAGTTGAATGAGCATTTTCCAATGGAAAACTCTCTGTAAAATTTTTGACCAGCTCTACAAGTAACATAATATAACCTCTGTAGTTATACTTCAAGTATTGTTCACTCTCAGCTATACCGTACAGTACTGATTAATCAAAGTCCAGAGGCTCCAGTTAGCATTGGATTGTGCTCAGTTCTGTACAAAACACTTTAAAAGTCAATTCCTGCTCCCTGTTTAGCAGGGTTTGTAATTTGGGGAAATTTTTGAAGGAAGAAATGGAAGCTTGGCACCTAGCTCTTGTTGGCTTTCATTAGGAGTTGGGGACCTAGTTCCTGTTTTTTGACTTTGAAAAGTCTCCTGCTGACAGTATGCAGATGTATGTGTACACACACAAAGGGTGGAATCCTGACCCCCTCTGAAGTCAATAGCACAATTTTTATTGATTTCAATGGAGCCAAGATTTTATTCAGTCTTTTTCCTCCCTCTCTTCCCCCACTTCTCACGAACACGTCTTTGTCTTCTCTACACTATTATCATCTGTCTGTTCTGTACACTATTCCCTTTTGTTTCTAAAATATGAAAAACATTCTGCAAAAATGTGAGTAGAATAAAAGACTGGTATTACCCATAATTGGCTTGAAGAGAATAAAATCTTTAACTCAAGTTCCCGTCCATTAAACAGATGAAAAATATCATCTTTTCTCCTGTTGCTGCTCTGAGACATAAAGCTCTGCCTGTAATGTTGAAGTAATTTAGTTTTTATTAATTATTGTTCAGTAAGAAAGTCAGTCAGCTGATCAGTGAATTTAAGCAAGTCCCAATGAATATGTGGTACAGCACCAGCTCCGGCACCCACAATGCTCGCTGCCACTGGAAGCGGCTTTGTGAAGCAGTGCCGCCCATCCCACACTGGCACTATGGGCCTGATTTTTCATAGACATGTCCCACATTCTGTAAATGACCCCTGGAGGCTATTGAGAGAATCCCGAATTCCTGAGCCTTATGATGCTGTTGCTGTGTCACGACAGTAATGCACCATTAGAGAAAGGAGTGGCTAGTGGTTAGAGTGCTAGCCAGAGATCTGGGTTCAGTTCCTGCTCTGTCATAGATACCTTGTGGGACCTTGGGCAAGTGACTTAGCCTCTCTGTGCCTCAGTTCCCCTCTGTAAAATGGGTTAACAGCACTGCCCTATCTCATGGGGGAGTTGTGAGAATGTGTTAAAGTTGGTGAAGGGCTCAGCTACTACAGTGATGGGGGCCATATCTTAGATTGATCGTTATTGACTAACTTGAAATGGAATTGGTGGTTGGGTCACATAGAAGAATAATCTTCCTAGGACCCCTAAAATGCTGCCTATACTCAAATTGTGCCAAAGCCTTTTAAGGACCATTTGATTTTAAAAAATTGCATAGGGTATTATTATTGTTGTCCCTTTGTTGAGTGGTAACAGATGTCCAGGGCTTTGCAGGTCTATTTCCCATTGGAAAGAAATCAGTGATGCAATCTGAGAATACTGCCAAGTGTAACTTGTTTTATTTATACTAGTCCTGGAGCAGAGATGGTTAAACAGCATGCAGGGTAATTCCTTTGTCCATCAGTGTCCAGTTCTTAGGGAGCAGCTGTGCATCAAGAATTGACTCCTGTCAGACACCACAGTTGAGAGTCAACTCTCCTGCTTCCCACATAGTTCCCCAGAGTCTTGCATAACAAAACTGCCACTGTCACATAGCATGTCTCCTCAAGACTGAACATTTGTTCAGCATCAGAAATGTACTTGGCAGACACACAAATCTTTTACATATCGGATTTGTGAGAGAAGAGGCAACTTTTCTTGCTTGTCAATGATATTTCTATGATGAACAAGGTCATTTTCTAACTTGAGTTTTACTTATGCACTTTTGGGCTTGACCTGTCCTCACTGAAGTCAATGACAAAGCTCCCATTGATTTTTTTGGTCAGGGCCTTGGACAGGCCAGAGCGAGCCCTGCAATAGCAGAATTTTAGACACCATTCTGGGGGTCCTCAAGACTTATCAGCAGAGTGGGAGAAGACAGGAAGCTTTCAAAAAGCCACTCACAACCTTCACCAGCAGCCACATCAGTTTGTTTGCAGTGTGTGTTTTGGTGGGGGGAGAGGATAGATCTTGGGACTTCCCCCACTCCCATTGCCTTTCTACTCTGTCCTAAAGGAGTATTATTAGAAAGTTTTGCTGCTGTAGCCTACCTGTCTAATGACATCTGAGCTGCAGCAATATGCTCCTCCCAGGATGAATCCAAGAATGCATACTGTCTGGATCTCACACAGACCTCCAAAGCACTTATGAAGCCTATGAAAGGACAGAGACAGAGACACTGCATTATATGGTCTGGCCATTAGAGGAGCATTTACTGAGTTTGATATTTGTTTTGTTTTTCTCCAGTCACTGGTTTCTTATCTATTAGTAATATCCCTACTTCTTTCCCCTCCCCCACCCACCGTTTTAATAGTGAAAGGCCTGTTTAAATGAGGGAAAGTAATTAAGTAAAGTTATGTGAAAGACAAGAAACTTTCAAAGAGAGAAGCAAATGCAACATCTTCCGTACTGATTTAATGAAGTCTGGAGCATTGATATAGAGCTGGTAACAACTTTGTTACCATAGATGTAACACACTGTAAGAGCTGAGGCCAATATTTTAAAACTTAGCACCTAAGGGCCCAATGAAGCAAGGTACTTTGCCATATGCCAAAATTTTCAGCACATGTATAGTCCTATTGGGCTTCAATGGGCCTACTCAGATCTCTGAAGCTGGGCATGTTCTTAAGCACGTTGCTGAATCAGGGCCTAGACCCGTGGTATGGACCTTAATTGAAAATAACCTTAATTTCAGAAGTGCAGAGCACCCACAACTCCCATTAAATGAAATGAAAATGGTGGGCATTCAGCCTCAAAGTCAGGCCATGCTGCATGACACAGCTAGATTTAGGTGCTTAATGTCAGGCATCCATGTTTGAAAATCCTAGCCATAAATTTGACCAGCTGCTGTTTATGACCCACAGAAAGAAAAGTAACAGATTCCTAACCATTAGGTATGGGAGTGAAGGAGAATTTTCTGTATAATGCTTTGTAGGGCTGTGAAACCTGAAAATTCATTGGCCTCCTGATACACCATTGTACACTGGAGCCAATTAACCCTGACAGAACAGCATTTACAGTAACACAGAGAGCACTTGCCAAGGGAATAGAAGAATAATAGCCTTTCTGCGCTATTGCACTGACCATTTTGAACTATGGTCTTCACAACTAGTATGATGGAAAATCAAATGCAAAAGGAGCCAGGGTGAAGAATGAAATGGACACAGGGATTGAAAGTCTGAGTACTTTCGAAAAGCGGCAGAGCTAATCCTCATTTTCTGACAGTGGTTTGCAGCAGGCAAGATGCATGGTGTTTCAAATGCGACATGAGCAGTTGGGAGATTTACTGTTTTTCACAGGGTCCATTTTAGAGTTACAGAGTTTTATTATTAAACAGGTCCAGAAGAAACATTAGTTTAAGCACACTGTGCAGAAAGAACATTTACACTAGATAATCAGTTTGAACAACTTTTCTGTACAAAGCTGCACTAAAATACTTTAACATTTATCATCCCAGTTAATTGTAATGAGTCTAAACCCAATGAGCCTTACCTCTAAACTCCATTTAAGACAATAGTTAATTGCTCCATTTTAATAAATGTTGACAGAATGGTGAGTATAACAATGACTGAACTTTCAATTACTACATAAATGAAGATATACAGTACTAATGATATACACAAGCTGAAAAGCAATTAGGATCCAGAGGGCAGAATAGGCATTTCTTTTAGAAACAGGGTAATAAATGAATCGGTTTGATTTGAACATTAAGCGGAAAGAGGTTTCAGAAAGAAGAAAGGCACCATTCACTATGCAATACCATATCTGGCATTTTAGTTTTATTCATTTCTAATTCCCTGTCCTTTGCATTGTGGTCCTTATCCACTTTGTGTGCAAGACCCATGAATAGCAGTGGCATGGGAAAGAGAGCAGGATCTAGTGAGGGGCTGGAAATCCACGCATAATAGTCTGCATTTATACGGCACCTGTCCTCTGAGGCTCTCTAAGCCCTCTACATACTCTGAATGAAGCTTCACAGAACCATTGGGAGGCAGGGAAATACCATCACCACCATTCGACAGATTGTTACTCAGGAAGCTATGGAAAAGGTGGGACCAGACCCCAGGATCAAATTGCAGCCAACTCTATGCCTTAGAAAAGCAATATGGGCCTGTGGCTAGACTCACACACCAAATTAGCATTCAGTAGATCTGAGTTCTATTCCTAGCTCCACCACTGACCAGGGGTAAGTCTGGCTTCTACCGTGTCCCATCAGTTTGTGAACCCTTGGTACAGGGGCAGTCTCTTCCTAGGCCCTAACATGTTGGGGCCTCAAGATGCTACTGAAATACAAGTAGTTAATAACAACAATCCAAAGAACATCCTTCCTCCAGGGGAGCATGTCACAACTGTAGATGACTGCTGAACATTGTATGTCCATTTTCCCTTTGTATTGCTCCACTCCCAGTGTGATGCAGGACTCCCTTTGGACACTTGCTTTCTGAGTTGAATGCATTTCCCTCTTGGTTATCATACCCGTGAGGGGGAACTGTTAGTGTGGAGCAGTTTCATCAATCTCATTTGAGAATTTTAATCTCTCTGTTGCCTGGTGGTCTTTAATCACAGGTGGTGAGGACTAAGGTTAACTTTCATTCTCTTTCCTCATAACTCAAAGCTTTGAGATGTGTAACTTTTCACTCCTTCCATGCTGTGCCACATTAAAAGGAGTTACATTCTTCCAAAGGTATACTGATAGACACTTTAGGTGACCTGTAACCAGTACCTTATATAGCAACACTGTATTACCACTTCCTTTGATTTACCGTATAATTATATTTCTCTAGCAACACAACCCACAATCCTGTTTGCCTTCTTTAGAGAAACCACAGCCTAAGCTCAGGACATCCTGGATTTGATTTTCTCCCCCTCTTACAAGCACTCCCAAAGCTTTTCTCTTGGCAGTATGCAGCAGTACATTTCCATTTTGCAATTCCTCGTTTGGTTCTTTGTTCCATGACTGATTGTTTATCTATATTTAATCACATTTGCCATTTAGATATTACTTCGGAGTCCAATTTCAAAGCTCATTATCATTTGTTGGTCTTTAGCATAATTTACAAACCTGAAAACCTTGATTTCAGTGTCATTATGCACATTGTTAATATAAACAGTAACAAAGCTCATGTCCCAGTGCTGCTTTCTGTGGAGTTTTTCTGACAATTTTCAAGGAAAAAAAACCCCACTACTGCTTCTAGCATTAGTCTAATTTAAAGCACTGCACTAATACCTCACGGCTCCATGGCTCTGCCCTTAGATGTTATTTTAATTGGAAACTGAGGAATTGTGTTTAAAAGCTTTATGAATATCCTAGCACTGTGCAGTGTTCAGTTTCATTACAGCAGCCTTTACACTGACAGCAAAACTCAAAGAATTTTAACAAGCTAGTGAAGAATAATCTCGTTTTCATGAAGTCACCTGGGTTTTCCTAAATGGACCCCATCCTACACATTTGCTGGGCTTTAAAATCGGATTAATGATTTGGATAAATACCTACCCTTTTATGCTACACCATATATTTCTACCCTTGTACCAAGTGACATGACATGGGTGGGGATTCTGAACAAAGATGAAGAGTATGAAGAGTATGTTATGGCCCATACTAGAGGAATTAGTGTGGGTCACTATTTCTTTCCCTTTTATTAGTCTGATCCTGCCAGTTGAGCAGAATGATTCATGCAAACAAGAGTTTTCAGGCTCAGGACCTGATTTTACTGCTCTCATCTGTAAGGAAACCCCATTTTCTGAATTTTCCTGGTAATCTGTCAGTGTGTGTGTGCAGATCCCTTCCCTGGTTTGACTAGTATGACTTTTTAATTAACCAGTGCAGCTATTTTTGTTCAATAGGGCTGGAGGCAAGTAGGCTGAGGTGAGGGTTGAATGTCTTGTCTTTTGGATGGTATTTGATTCTTAGCCCTGGCAAGCACCGGCACAAATTAGGCACTGGATTTGGGCCAAGGGATGATTTTGTTCCGCTTTTTTTTTTTTTTTTTAGTGGAGGTGGAGCTATTGCTACATGGTCAAAAGTTGGCCAGCTTAATCTGAAGACCTTAGCACCTTATTACCTGCTTTAATGTCTCTGAAGATGATAATTGATTCTTAGTGCCCAAGGCTAACTACTGCAGAGGAGAAGCTGGAAGTAACCGAACCGAACCTGACAATGTGGACAAATATTACAATTTGCTTCTCTGTAAAGTGGAAACTACAGCAGCTTTTTTGTGAAACCCTGATGGAGTGAAGTGGTTTCCTTGACAGGAGAGCAGAAAATCTGGAAAATGTAAGAAAAGAAGTTACCATAGAGTCAGATTCCCCCCCCCCCCCCCCCCCCGGCTCACGTGGAATAGCCCCTCACTCTGTGAGGAACACCACGGAAGAATTAAACCTCACAACACTCTATTTTGCAGGCATAGAGATGCTACAGGAGTTTCCCCAGGTTCATACAGGGAGTCTGAGGCAGAGCTCCTAGCTAGAGCTGGGCAAATTTCTTCAGACAAAATAATGTATTTGCTGAAAAATACAGTTTTGGTTGACCCAAAACTATATGTGAATTTGATCCAATAGTTTCAGCTGGGGAAAAGTTATTCAGAGCCCGCAAACTCTGTGTATGAGCCCCTTTATAACCTTTAGCCCAGCAATTAGGGCACTTGCCTGCAATCCCCATTCTAGAGCAGCAAATGAACTCCTATCACTCCCCTACCTCCTGAGCATCCTAACCACCAGGCTATAGGCTGTTCTGGGGTGGGGTGCTCTCACTTGCTCCTGTTGAAGCCGTAGATACTTAAATATTCATTGGGTCAAAGAGAGAGAATGGCTCAGGCAATTAAGACATTCCCCTAGGGGGTAGGCACTATGGATTCAAATCCCTCCTCTGGATCAAGCGGAGTGCGTGTGCTGCCCTAACGGCACATGGACTGCCACCCCTTCCAGATTGCCGCCCCAAGCACCTGCTTGGGACGCTGGTGCCTGGAGCTGTCCCTGCTGAGAGGGAGTGGCAGAGTCACTCAGTCCCTATGATATTAGCCAGACTATTAGAGACAGACGGGACCTTGATCACTTAGTCTATCCCCCAGGCACCGGGGCAGGTTAATTCCATACTGTGCATTTGTCCAGTCTAGTTTTACAGGAAATGTTCTCATCCTAGGGGTTCCCATAATTTCCCTTGGAAAGCTATTCCAGTCAAGACTCTGAATGAGGATTGAGAGGTACACGAATAAGTACTACATTGAAAACTATTTCTAACAGGTTGAGTATTAATTCAGAATGAACCTTTCGAAGGGTGATGGCTTTGTATATTCCTGACAAACAATGGGGACTATCAAGTACATTACTTAAGATGGGATAATCTAGCCCATAAATAAATAGATAACTTTAAGGAAATAATCGTAAACCTGTCTCTAGCAGCACATCATGTGAACTTTGCCTCAACTGCAGTAGACGACAGGATTATGGATGCAGTTGGAATAAAAAGGAAATTTACTTCCATGTAAATAGATCTATCTTAAACCAAACAACTCAAAACAGACGGAAACAATTTTCTTTCTAAGGAAATATCTGAAGTGTAGGAGCAGAGGTATCAATTCTCTACCCTGTAAAGTGAAGGGTGATTTATCATACAAAGGGGTTGAAATACATTTCTATGGGCTACATTCTGCATTTGATTTTTATAGGAGGGCAGAAAGAATAGTTTTGTGGCTAACGCATAGGACTGAGTGCTAGGAGGTCTGGTAGAACTAGCTTCTAGTCTCAGAGCTGTCTCAAGACTTCCTGTATGACGTTGGCCAGTGACACGACTTCTCTGTGCCTCAGTTTCCTTGTGAAATATTGTAAAGGCTTAATTCATTGATATTTGTGAAAAAAATAGCTCTTCTGATGGTAGGTGGTATAGAATTGCCATCCTGCTGATCTGAAAGGAAGTTTGTGTATGCAGCAGTTACACAATACAGTCCTGGGACTTTGATCATTTCCTTTCTAAGAATACCCAAAGCAATTAAGATGGAGATTTTACTTTTAAATGGAGTCTAAATTTGGCTCCTAATGTCCATTTTAGGCACTTGAAGCTTTCTGCCTTTGTTTTCCCATCTGTAAAAATGGGGAGAATATTTATTTGCCTAGCAAGGATTCAGGAGAGTTAAACATTTGTAAGTCACTTAGAAGATGGAAACAATATGGACTTGATTTTCAGAGGCATTTAGAACCTGCAGCTCCAATGGCTTCAGGTGGAGTTTTAGGTGCTCAGCACTTCTGAAAATCTTGCCATATGTGGTTAGTGTTATTTTGGCTGGATGTATCAGTACTGCTTTCCCAACCCCGGTTTTGAAGTGTTTTGTTTCCTATGCTAGATAAGTATAGCAGTTCAGTTAGGCTATGTTATGTTTGATCCTCCATTTATAACTGGACACTTTATCCAGACAAGGCTGACATAAGGAATGATTTCAGATTGGTGACTGAGTTAATAAATGTTCACTTGTAAGTTTTGTTCATCTGGTTTACTAATAACTGCTCACTAATTTTGGCCCAGATCCTGAAAGGTGCTGAGCTCCCCTTGCAAGGCAGAAAGTACCAGCAGTTCCTGCTGAAGGCAAGGAGAGTGATGAGCACTCAGTACCTCTCAGGATCAGGCCATAATTAACATTCCCAAACCTTGCAGGATATAGTTTTGGAATGATTAATGTTCTTTATAGTTCATAGTGATTTTCCCATGACTGTTTTGCCCCATTGGTTTCCCTTATTTTCAGAGATTAGATTTTATTGTATTTAATACAGACTGTATATTTCTCTGCCTTTTTTGGATACGTATTTTTTTCACCACAGGTTTTTTTTTAGAAAACTTTCTACCTCCACCTTTTCCTATCTTTATTATCGTTTTGCTGCAGTACAGTTTATTTTCTCTCTATACCATTAAGGGTATTTCCTCTCCCAAGATCTGAACACTAAAGTATATATCTTTCCAGCTTCTCTTTGCTCCTGCTGTTGGTTCATTTTCTGAGCACTGAGTTCATTAGCCATAGCTTTCCAAGGGAAGTTATGGGAACCCCTAGAATAAGAACATTTCCTATAAAACTAGACTGGACAAATGCACAGTATGAAATTAGCATGCACATGGCTTGGTGGATGGTCTAAGTGATCTAAGTCCTTTAATCTCTAATAGCCTGCCAAACATCATGGGTCTGAGCGATTCTGACACCCTCACTTGGGCAGAGTCATTCCACTTTCTTCAATGGACAGGACAGGGAGCAAGGAGTAGAGATGGACAAATAATTGACCAATGGTCAATGTAATGGACCAATACCAATGTCAGAATTCGTTTTGGTCCTAATATATTTTAAAAAACTCCTTTTAATTATTAACTCTGCCATCCAGAGAGTTCTCCTTGTGTCCCTTTGCTTCCCTTATCAATTTTCTATAATTCCTAACTTCTGATTTATAGTCATTACTATCAACTTCCCCTTTCTTCCATTTTTGTTGTAGTATATTTTATAGATGCCTTCACTTTCCCTCTAAACCAGATAGTTTTTTAATCAGTATGGCCTTCTTCATCTATTGTGTGGTTGTGGCATCTAGGCCTGGTGATCAGGCATCCTGTATCGGTCAGGAGATTAGGCTAGACAGTGGGTGTTTTCAACCTAGGGGTTGGAACTATTCCCCCTTACTTTATAGCTAGATGGGATGTTGGGGTTAGGGAGGGCTCCCAAACTTTTTTCTGTTAAAATATGGGGTCAGACTGTGAAGATGCTGAGAACCACTGGACTGCATGATTAGAGTGGTTGCACTTAGCCTTTAAAAATAAATCTGTGATTCTATCAGGTTATGCATTTAAGCAAAGCGTACAGATTCAGTCCATGGTCCATCATAGATCCTGATCAGTAGTCAAGATGATGGGGTTAAGCAAAGGTTATGACAATGCAAAATGGTTGCAACTCAGAAGCGAGCAAAACTGGTTAATGAAAAGGCATGGGCAGAGTCGGCAGGGGTTGTGCAAATTATCCACTCCTCAATCTTCATGGTGGAATCCAGGGTAGATTTTAAAGCTACTCCTAGTTAATAGAAACTCCCTTCCCTCCCTGGGGTAGATCCCCACTCAAGTACCAGAGGCAAGGATGGTTCTGGGAGGTAAAAACTGCACCCAGGCCATATACCTGTGACTGCTATAAAGCTATTTTAGCTTTCTTGGAGACAGCGAACTGCATTTCAGCCAGTGTGAGGAGAAACCCAGATAAGCCTTGAATCTATTATTTGTAAGTATTTTGTGCTTGTTTGGCTTCAGTCTTAATACTATCGTTGGAAAGATTTGGGAACAGTAATGGGGAAGTGGAGCTGAGATATCATACAACTAAGCAGGGCTCAGGTAGATCCTAAAGACAAGCAAGTTATATCAAGAAGCTGATCCTACACTCCTTACTGATTCATTTCGATGAGAGCTTTCCCTGAGCATGGAGCACAGAATCAAGGTTTATGGTAACATTGTGTGACCTTGAAACTTACATGACACTATAACTGAATATTAATATGAAACAGATTAAAAACCCAGCTAATATGACCTTCAGTAAAGGCAGAACCTAAATATCCCATCAAACCAGTATGCCCTTAGGGGGAAATCCTACATACAAGTAGTTCTG
Source organism: Macrochelys suwanniensis (assembly GCA_033296515.1). Taxonomy (NCBI): domain Eukaryota; kingdom Metazoa; phylum Chordata; order Testudines; family Chelydridae; genus Macrochelys; species Macrochelys suwanniensis. The sequence continues at coordinate 17,162,990 of CM065776.1, read as the reverse complement.
TTACCTTCAATGGGATTACACACATAAATCAGGTGAGCAGGACTTCAGTGCATGACAATTTACAGTAGTACATAATACTGATACCAATTACCCTAATGCTCAGGCACTTACCCTTAATTAATTAAATACTGTAATCAGAGTGCTTCTCAAGTTAGATTTGGTACTGACTGTCAATAAAATGCCTGTTGCTTCTGAATATTAAGAGCCAAAAATGATCAATATAAAACAATGGCCACCATAAATACCAGTTGGACACAATTCACTGTCTCGAGGGGAGAACATATAGCATGTATGTTCAAAGGAGTAGGTACAGCATTGACAAATTCTTTAGTTCAAGCTGTAGAGACTTGTGCTTTTGGCTTTGGAGGCGGTATCAGTTCAATCTTTGGTGTGTCAGCCAAGATGGCCATGGTCATAATTCTACTTTCACAGAAGTCACAGGGAAAACTGCCACTGACTTGAAGGGGAGCAGAGCTAGGCCAATGCTGAGTGCTTTTGAATAGCCCAGCCAGGATTCTTGCAATGAACACCTTCTGGTCAAGCTACTGACCAAGAACTACTTATAGGAGTGAGGATTCCACCATAGAGTGTAAATCACTATCTGTTCACGGAGAGTTTATGATCATGCTCGGAGGTAAAGATTTATCAAGGTAGTTGACCAGCTTTTGTCAGCTGTGATAAAAAGTGGCAATAAACATTCTCTGAAATCAATCCATACAAAAAGTTCCTACAAGCTACCTAAGGACCAGTCGACGGCTGGCTACCAGAATCTCTAGTTTAATTAATGTGTTGAATTTGACCTGCCACCTGCTTTCCTCTGAGGATGTTTACGCCCTTCAAATAAGTCTCTGTTCTAACCCGCCTTAAAAATGAAGGGCCCATGCTCACTACTCCTGTTCACATTCAACATGGTGAAAAATGACCAGCACGATACATGAAAGAAAATCTTCCTGATATCGTGTGTCATTTCTCGTTTCATTTGGGGTAGATCTGTCGAAGGGCAGCCTCCTTCTCATGGATACAATTTGCACCTCCAAGATTCGGACCAGAGCACTTGAATAATGGCACCCGCCATAAAGAAAAAAAATGTACCAGTCAGATCAAAATGCAGCAGCTGGCTTCCTAAGCAACACCAGCCATTGCGAGTACATCACCCAGGTGCTCTACTCACTACAGCCTGTCTTGCTGCCATGGAGGTCTATGGAAGCTTTGCCATTGGATTGAAGGAGGGCAGGAGCAGGCTCTTCCTAGAAACTGGGGTTAATTTTGAGATAGTGCCCCTGGGCAGAGAATGGTCAGGGACTTCAGTGTCCTCAGGAAGAAATGAAAGACTCATTTCCTGTGTCTTCTCACATCACCAGCAGGAACTAAGAAAAAGCTGGAAGGGAGAAGAGGAGGCGCTCCCACATACACTCATCCATAAGACACAGGGAAGGGAATCCCTGCTGGATAGGTCTCTTGTAGTATCATTCAAGCTGTCCTTTTCTAAGCTCATCATTGGCTGCAACCATGTATCCAAGGACGAGGGTATGACCAGTTTCTGAGTGGGCAGCATGCCATGTGAACAGATGGTTGTGGGAGCAGTCAAGAGATTACGTAGATGAATCAGATGTGAATGTCGAAGGCACAAGTTACACAAGAACATTTAAAGGTCTGTCCACCCTGAACTCACCCATCTGTATTAAAGGAGAAGAGAGCTACTCTATAGAAGTAACATTATTGATTGTCATGTTGTTATGTATTATGGTAGCCGCTAGAGGCCCCAATGAAGGACCAAGGCCCCACTGTGCCAGATTCTGTACAACACAAAGAAAAGAGTGGTAGCCATGTTAGTCTGTATCAGCAAAAAGAACGAGGAGTACTTGTGGCACTTTAGAGACTAACAAATTTATTTGGGCATAAGCTTTCATGGGCTAAAACCCACTTCATCAGATGCATGGAGTGGAAAATACAGTAAGAAGATATATATATATATATATATATATATATATATATATATATATATATATATATATATATACAGAGAACGTGAAAAGATGGGGGTTCATGTTCTCTGTATATATATATATATATATATATATATATATAGATTCCTACTGTATTTTCCACTCCATGCATCTGATGAAGAGGGTTTTAGCCCACGAAAGCTTATGCCCAAATAAATTTGTTAGTCTCTAAGGTGCCAAAAGTACTCCTCATTCTTTTTAAAAAGAAAAGACCATCCTTGTTCCAAAGAGCAGGTTATAAAGGAATATCTTTTACCTCTGTATGGGGCTTTTTTTTTTTTTTCTTAAAAAAAATCAGTTAAAATAAAATCATGAGATTTGATTCCCCACTGGAAGCCACTGTGGAGTTATTTAATTGCTGATAGTGTGCTTGGCACTGAACAAGATACAGAGCCATTCCCTGAAGAGTTTACAATGTACCCAAGAAGATTCATTGAGGCCCGGTCTATACATAAAACTTAGGTCGACCCCTAGCTACATCACTCAGTGCTGTAAAAAAAATGTTGTGCTCTATGCAACATAATTTGGTTGATCACTGTAGAATTCTTCCACCAACCTAGCTACCATCTCTCGGAGAGGTGGATTACCTACATTGACAGAAAAAACCCTTCCATCAAGGTAGGACGTGTCTACCCAACAGCGCTACAGTGACACAGCTGCAGTGCAGACATACACTCAGAAGCCCAGAGGACTGAATGTCTTGGATCCCATTCCTTCCAATTAATATTGCTGTTAATTCACTTCTCGTATAGAGAAGAAGCAGTGAGTCTTTGGGAAGTAATGACCTAAAGCAATTTCCACTGTTCAGCTGTGTTTCATGGCTACTGGATAAGCAGGGTGCAGAAACCCACTACAAAGGGTGCTTAATCCATAGACATGAATGGAATCCCCATAGCACTGACAGGAGAAATGACTTCTCTGTGTTTAATCGTTCTTGCACTGACATCACTTCAGCTTTTGGCCCCGTCTTCTCAACAATGAATTAAGAAGATCTCACAATTTCTTTACATTTACATTGAGCAAACAGAGCTATTTCCCATTTAACACAAGTTCTTCTGTTACTCTAATCCCACCTTGGAACTAGTCATTCCTGACTGGGCCAAGAAAAACAAAAGCATTTTTATTACTTTTCCTAAATCTGCTGTTTCCTTAGCTTTATTTTTTTTCAAAGTGCGTATTTCAGAACTGTATTTACAAGGAGCAAATATATGTACCTATTTTTGGTTTAATTTGAAGGGACAGAGGTATATATATATATATATAACGATATAATTAATGTTTCAAAACAGTTTCCATAATAAAAAAAACTGATTCACAAATAAAAGCAGGGGATCCTTTTTGTTATTATTGATTGGATCATATTATGAATAATATGGAATTCATGGCAACAGTTTAGTAGGATTAAAAAAGGATTAGCCATTACATTGATGATACATTTATAAGCAATAGTAACTTTCATGCAAGAAGATGTGATGTGTATCCCCCACACTGGCCCTGAGAGGGTAAATTAGGCCAGGCAGGCCTAATTAACCAATTAAGCAGCACATAGGGGAGAGATGTAGGCTACAAAGAGGCCACTAATTAGAAGCAGGCTTGGCTGGACAGGAACAGGAGGAGCCTGTATAAAACCCAGGAGCTGCACGTGGTAAAGGGGGCCTGCAGGGAAGGAGTCTGTAACCTCTCCCTGAGCAGTAGGCGAATGGGCTGGCGAACCCAAAAGAGGGAGGGGAGCCAGTTATGTAGGAAGAAGCCCAGGGAAACAGAAGCAAGGGCTAGGACAGTACAGGCCTTGGCTACATGTTACAGGGTCCCCAGGCTGGAACCCAGTGTAGAGGGCGGGCCTGGGTTCCCCTACCAGCTGCTGGGTTGTGGCACAGGGTGTTGGAGATGTCAGCTGGATAGCTGGTCTGGAGGAACTGTGATTTCCCTGGAGGGGAGGACCTTAGTGACCTGGCAGGAGGGCCAAGCCACAGACCCGAAGCTGCTGCTCTGAGAGAGGCTGCGGACTGAGAGAAGAAGATGGGTAGAGAGACCGCTGAGGAGAGCATAGCACCTGGCAGAGCTAATCCCCCGGACAGCCAGGAGAAGGCTCCATGAGCGGTGCAGAAGGCAAATGCCAACCCATATGTACCAGGGGACAGGGATACACTTTCTCTATACAGAAGCTGGTATGTATTTATCCACAGAGTGAAAGGATAATGTAGCAGTTAAGGTGCTAGTCAGGGATTTGGGACACCTGATTCCCTGCTCAGTTACAGACTTTCCGTGTGACCTTGGCCAACTCACTTAGAGCCAGATTTTCAAACACAGATAGGTGCCTAATAGCTTCAAAAATCTGGCAGCTTGTCTTTCCGTGCCTCTATTTCCCCTTGCATAAACTGGGGATCCCAGCATTTCCTTACCTCACAGGGTGTTGTGAGGTACTCAGCTGCTATAGTAATAGATATGGACATTTTCCTTTGAAGCTAATGTAGGTGATGAGATATTGAACTAGGTAGACCAGTGGGGTCTGATATAGTATGGAACACATTCTTACATTCTTTTGCTTGGCTGAAATACAATAAAAAGCCAGCAATGCTGGAAAAACAGTGGCGGCAGGCCAGCTTCCACTCTCTCTCCAACGCTACGCCCGCTGCATGTTTGTGAACAGCTAAGGGGTAAAATCACTGCTCTGTCAGTGCTCTTTCCATTTCAATTTGTGTTTGGATTTGTTTTAGCAAGAGGTTTGCATGCTGGGTGCTTCAGCTGCCAAAAACCATAATATTAATATTCCCTAACGGGCAATGGGGGAAATCAAGTGCCAGACTCCAGCAGCTGGCTCACCTGCTCATCTTTCCATGGACATAATGGAGCACAAGGCATGCGCTCATCAGCACTGACAACCCTCCCCTCCCCCTTCGAGAGTGTTCACTGGAGCTGCATTACCAGGCGGTGGAGCCTGGCATAGGGAGTAGAGCCATTGTGCATAGCCCTTCTAGTGATCCCAGAGGCTCTGCACAGCTGAGAGCAAGAAGCATGTCTCATGCCAACACAGCCTTCTAGCCCCCTAACAGAAAGATGTATGGAGAAGCTCTGTGAGTTTTCTTTCTCCTTGGTCCCTTCCCAAGGGTTTTGCTATGTGAGTGATGCAGCCCCTAGTTTTTGGAACCAGTGACAGCAGCAATACCTATCCTGAACGAGTGAAGGGTCAGAGTGATCAGATCATTGTGTCTGAAGCCACAAACACTGCTCTTCAAATTGTCTTTGCTCAGGTCTGCACCACCGGAGCTATGTGCCTCCGCAAACCATTTCAGTGGAGGAGAATGTCAGATTAAGGCTAAGCATGGCCTGGGGCAGCCAAAAATGCAGGGCCCATCACTAATGTGGGTTCTCCAAACCCACCACAAATTCTGAACGGATGCTTTCCGTGTAAACTTCAGGAGCCCTCTTAGAAACTCAAGGCACCAAACCCCTTGGATGTTTGGTTTCTTAATTTATTGTTTAAATAGGAAACTTATGCAAGAGGCTCCAGCAGAGAATGCTGCAGCTAAATAGGAGACACTTCAAATATATCTGTCTAGAAATGTAGCATGACACAGAACAGTTAGCATAACTGTGATCATCAGAATGCTGAACATTGGTACTTTAATGGCAGCTCTGCATAGTCAGTACTAGTGAGGGGTGGAGGGAAGTCAGGCCACATACTTAAATTTATGCTGCTGGATTTGAAAATGCTGGCTTATGTGATTTGCGTCAGGCCACAAAGCAAGTTATATCCAAGAGCCAAGATTAGAACCCAGGAGTTGTTTCCTTGGTGATGGTCAAGCCACTAGACCATGCCAGGTTTCTTCTCAGCCTGCCTCTATCTAGGCAGTGGGTGACTTGCAGTGATGTCTGGAAAAAGAACTGCGTTTCTAGGAAGTGCAATGTCTTCAGAACTTGGAGCAGAGCAACATAGTTGTCTTTTAATGGAACAGTCTCTTGTGAACACATTGGCATCTCCTCTAGGCTGCAGCAACTTCAAAGAGCTAGCCCACCGATGAGTCAGCTAACCTGTGGCTATAATAGACAGATCCTTTGAAGATGCTACAGCATCAAGCTACTGACACAGCTAAAGTCCATAGTGTATTTATACTCCCTGAAACAAGACACCACCACACAACAAAAGGGAATAGAGTTAAAGATTTTCCTCCGGTTCTTTTTTTCTTTGCCTTTTTATTGGCAACTAAGTACGCAGGTTAGTGAATTATGACCTGTTGAGTTTGTGATTTACATACAGGGCTTGAAGCTAGTATTGACCAATCAAATGGGTCCCCCAAATCCTGCCAATGTTGTAAGAGTTAATAATACCCTCACTACAACTCAAGTACAAAATCATTTTTTTTATTTACAGCAGCACTAAAATGATCAGTATTTCATACTGATCAATTAACAGTATTTCACTAGAGATTTGTTATAATAGAGAGCAGTAAAGTGGCAGGCATCAAGTGACTGTTATTCTTGGGCTCCATTCAGAATGCTGAGAGCTTATTGAATTTGTGACTTATGGAGACATTTGTTAAATATATAGCCTGTGTGAACTAAAATAATAAATTCTTCTCCAAAGTTTTTTTACCTACATGCGCTAGGCTCCATCGTAGCATTCTGGGTTGTTCACTTGTGTCTAGAAAGTGATCTTACCATATATAGGGCCAAGTTCTGGGATTTGTACCCCCATTCAAGTTTATTGAAGTTTGCTGAGGGTGTATGTCAGCATAGACAAGATTTGCACAATATTTTATCTTGTGGCAGAGCTAAGCCTGTAAAAGAACATTGACTTAAGGTTATTTATTTGGCTTCAGAAGTTATTTTCAGTACTAAGATTTTTTTTAAAAAACTATTTCTGTAGCAGGTTTATTGAACTGAACTCTGGTATATGTAGCAAAATATAATGGAGATGATAGATGTATACAGGTGTGTATATATACTGCCTTCCTCAGTGTGATATCTGAGCACTTTAAAAATAAATTCTCTCTAAAGTATGTGTTTAAGCATATGGGGTGTGATGTGTATGGAGTGTTTATTAAAGTATAGAAGGGGAGAAAGTTAATGATGCGATGAATGATGCAGAATCTTCTAATAGAAAAACCTAGAAACAACTGACCCAACACTTGTGTAGAAGCTTATGTTTTCTGTTGACTGAAGTTTATTTAAAATAAATGCCTCCAGAACTTGTTGGGAGAATCATTTAGACCATTGCAAGGGTGATTTCTAGGCAATGTGCTTTTCCCACCATGCTACTCTATTGATAAATAGTTCTTAAAGGCTTCAGCACTTCACACATGGAGGGCGGGGCGGGGGGAGGGGGGGAAGATGAGCAGATTTTAAAAAATTCAATGTTTGCTCAATGTGCTGAGAGTTTTTGAAGCGCTGGCCACTTATGAAGATGGTTCAACAGGAGCTGAGGTCTTGACAATCTTGTTCTGGATGTGTGCATGCAAACCCCTTCTGAAAACTCCAGCTGTGCTGGGCTACTTCTCTCTGGGATTGGAGCCTTAGTTCTCTGCCGTTTCAGCCTATGGAATCCATCTTTCAACTGAACTGAGTCACTTCAGAAATGGAAATGTAGCCCTCAGCGCTAAAGCTCCAATCCTTATTTTTGCTGAATATTTCTTTTAAATTCTGAGTTATATAGATACAATAGCGACCATTAAAGCAAAAACTCATTTGTCTACACTCTACTGTCTCAGGTACTGTTTACTTCCTATTCTAAAGTATTAGGAAACATAGGAATCTGACACAGTTGGTCAAAACATGAACAGATATTATTTGTACTGTGGGATCGTTAGGGGATCCCCAGTTATGAGCCAGGGCAGGACCCCATCATGCTAAGGGCTGCACAAGCATAAAACAAGAGGAGAGAGAGTCCCTGGCCTGCAGAGCCTACAGTCTAACATGTATTCACCTATACAGTTTTCATCAATTGACAGAAGAAAACCAACCAGAGCTTAGAGGGCTGGATATCTGGCCAACAAAGAGCTGTATGAATCAAGAAAAAGAGTGAGCTCCTGAATCCATTATTTGTCCTCTTTTAACACAGGATTCCAAATGGCTAGAATTCCCTGAAAGGAAGCCAAAGCACTCGTGAACCCCTGGTGCGAAGCATGGAAAGGAAAGACAGTACATGCAAAGCTCTCTGACCATGCTGCCAGTCTCTGAATGGTGAAAGGTAATAAGCTTGCGAACACATGACTGATGACAGCTCACCCGTGAAGGGGGAATGTAAACATTTATTTTATGAGTTTTAAAACACCTATAACTCTATTAAGCTCCCTTTTCCACCAGTAAAAGAAGTTTAATCACCCTTCAAGGGCAAGGAAATATGTTTATTCTAATGAAATTCATTTTTGTTTCCATTAAATAGACTCTGCTTTGGGGTGGGGGGCATGCTTGCTCATCTAACTGCCTTTAGCTGGGCAGTGAAACAGCATCACCAAAACACAGGCAGACTATTGGGCACTGATTTCTTGTTTCCATTATGCAGTTTTTAGATCCTAGGGAATATTTCCAGAGGCACAGAGGGGAGGGAGGGGTCCAAATCCCATTGAGTTGGAGCGAGAATTGGGACCCTAATCACCCTGTGTCCCTTGATAATTTTTGCAATTGTCTCCAAGGAACATGGCCAAGATTTTCAAAAATGACTAGTGATTTTGGGTGCCCAACTTCAGACACCCTAAAGGGATTTGATACTCAGAAACTTCACTCTCAAAATCAAGTCCCCTCGTGGTTCCTCATGTTGGGCACCCAAAATCACTAGTTACTTTTGACAATTCTGGTCCATGACTTCATGTACATATAATGTGCAATAAAGCACTGGTTCTCAACCATGGATCCGGGGCACCCTGGGGGTGGGGGGCCGTGAAAAGGTTTCATGAGGTCCACCAAGCTGGGCCAGTGTTAGACTCGCTGGAGCTTAGGGCAGAAAGCCAAAGCCCCACCTTATGGGGCTGAAGCCTGGGGCCCTGAGCCCCGCCACCTGGGGCTGAAGGCAAAGCCTGAGCAGCTTAGTTTCATGGGGCCCCCTGTGACATGTGGCCCCACGCAATTGCCCTGTGTGACCAGGATCCCAGGGAGCCACACTGGAGTCACTCAATTAGGGTGAACTGCAAAGAATGCTCATATCACAGACACAAAGCAGCCATAGTCACTGCCCTCCTGCTTAAGATGGCTTCACTGTATTTTGCTAAAGATTTTACATGCTTCTCTACAGTCAGAAATTAGAAGACGCCTTTAATCAGCTTGGGCTAAGTTGTTACAATTGTCTAAGCTAGCAGCATGAAGGACTATTTGTGTTGTAGTAGCACTCAGGAGCCCCAGTCATGGCCGAGGACCCCACTGTGCCAGGCACTGTACAAAAACAGAAGAAAAAGTGGTCTGCCCAACGAGCTTACAATCTAATTAAGATCTACTCTTAGATTTCCAAACTAGTTTCTCAGAACCTATATGAATTACAATGTCTACACTGAATGTAGAGTATTGCAGAATGGCTTTGAGAAAGCTGATTTACAGAAGAGATTTGAAGGGAGGGATGGCACAAATGAAGTTGGAGTCTGTTCTCTCTACCTGGAACAAATAGAAGGTGGAAAGATGAAGCAAAGAGACTATCCAGAAGAGATCTACATAGAACCTCAACTGCCAAGATGAGGCTGCTGTATTGTTCTAAAGCCCCTGCCTCATGGTTGCTTGGCTTCTATTCTAGTTAAATTACTTGCTTTGTACAACCAGTTGCATTTGTGATACAAACTTTTGTTTGATCATTTTCACCTTTTTACTAGTGATGACTGAAACATCCAGCTTGTTTTTCCTTTTGCATTTTGGGAAGGATAAAGCGAGATTAAATGTTATTTCGAGTGAATTAATATGTTAGTTGTTGGCTGACCCATTGATTTTTAATCAAGTCCGACTGTCATAGCAAGACTGATTTTAAGTCAAAGATTTCAAGTTTAGTGCAAGTTTAGCCTTGTTTCGACAGCAGCAGAAATCCTGGAGAGACAGGAAAGTTCGATTGAATAGTTGTAAGAACCAGCTGTGGTTGTAAAATTGTGATTGAGTTACTTGCTATACAGGAATTACAGCAGAGCCAAGGGGAATTGCTGGATGAAATGAGTAGAGATCAGATAATGCTACCGTTAATCAATTCTTGTAAGCAGCCATTTCTAGATGGTCAAGTTAGTCTCAAATTCTCATCAGTCAACATAGGTTCAGATTTTCTAGACTCAATTATGAATTTTTACAACTAAATACTTTTTTAATGCTCTGAACTGGGCCTATGAGTGTCGCCACTCAGATTCCTGCTACATCTAGCAGGACTTTGATTTTACAAGCATGCATTTGAGCCTGGACTTGGATCCATGTGGAGGAGCCCTGCAACCATAAGGAGTCCCACTGAAGCCAGATAGGTGATTGGGGGGTGACAACTGCAGGATCAAGGCCACTAGAAGGAATAGCCTATTCTATACCATTGTGTCTAGCCAAGATTTCTACTTTTTTTTTTTTAAATGCTTCTCAGTTGATAAACTGGTAATTTTCAGCCACTACCAAACAACTCAATTACTGACAAGTACATAGCACCTTAAAATTCAATCTGGGAGCTACCCTTTTCTGTATGATAAGTGGTAAAAATATTTTCCTTTATTTTACTATTGCAGCATAGGAGTTGTGATGCACACATGCTCCAACCTATCGTTATTGTTGTAGGGTATTAACAAGGTTTAAACAAAGTTCTAACTTTCCTATTAAGTTATATTTCCTCTGTGTTTATTTAGAGAGTTTGCTCTGGGCGTAGTAAGGTGAAATGTGTTAGGTTAACTGCATTAAGAATAGAAAATGGGGCCTCAAGTTTGCAGGATCTATGTGAACACCATCTCACCCTAATGTTACAGTCTGAAGGGATTTGAATAATGTGCTGGTATCTAACCTCTGTAAACAGATTGAATGGAGGATTCAAGGACATCAGTCTTGTCCTTGCTGCTGTTCCCTCCAGCCCAGTTGGCCTTCCACTGGCTGAGCAAGGGTTCCTACTTCTCAGACCAGGGCAGTCTGTCTTTCTTGGAAGGGGAGAGACGATTGTAGGTAGACTACAAAGCAGGTGGGAGAGAAATTCACATGTCTGATACAAGTCATGTTCTCATTACTTACAAAAGCCCTACGTGTTAGTATATCTTGCTTTCATGCTAAAAAAAATTGCTATGCTAGAAAAGCAATTTTGTGGACTAAACACTCTCCCCGAGCCAACAGAGAAGCTAGAGGAGGCCTGCAGAACCAGATTGAAATAAACTGGTTTTATGAACTGCCCCACAGCAAGGCATTCTACCAGCTCCTGGGTAGTCTTGGATGGCTGCCGTTCCCTAGCTGGGCAGTTGTCTGTCTGAGACAGAGTGGAACTAAAACACCCAAACCAGTTCATTATTCAAACCTTGATCTAAAGAGATTGATGAGTGTGCAGGCAGAAATGGTGGCCGCGTATATCTCGCCACCATCTTGAGCTGGAATGACAAGACAGAAAATGCCACTAGCGCAGAGAGCTGGAGTCTCCAACTGGGAGATGTGATCCGCTCTTGCACATATAAGAGCAGAGAACATCAGCGGTCCATCTGCGCAGAGACTATATGGTCCTTACTCCCTCGAGAGAGCAAATCAACCTGAAAGGGGCCGGGAAAAATTGGGGCCATGCCCCACCTTTAGCCCTACCCTTAGCCCACAGAAGAGTGCCAGTGCACCAGAGGCAGCAAGCTGCATGATCCCTAGAGATGGCACAGACCTCACACTCCCCATGTGCCCCAAGCAGTTCTTAATGCTCTTCCTGGGGTGCAGTGACTCTGCAAAGCCCACTACACATGGCTTTGTGTCAGCTGCATGCTCTAGCCTTTAGCTGGGCTATGGACCAAAAAAGCCCAGACCACACAGTTTTTGTAACATATCATGGGTAAGCTAAACCCTTACGGCAGTCTAGAGAGGACATTAGCAGTTGCTGCTGTTATCTTATTTATATACCATCATGTGTGCACAGCACTTTAAAGGGGAATAGAGACATACAGTTCCTGTCCCATTCAGAGATTGACTGTAGCCAGAGAAACCCAAAGGGAGAGAGAAATGGGAGGGTATTAGCTTAAAACTCATTAAGATTCTGCCCCTTTTGCAACTGCAACAGAGGCAGAAAGACCTTTGTCTCTCCCTACTCTCTCCCCAGTTTCATTTGGCAGATAACATTTTTCTGCACATCTCTCTAGTACTTTAATCTATGAATATAAATAGACTATTGGCATGATTGGTATTAAAGGCTCCCTCAGACCATGAAATTTGAATCAAGCTAAATATCCTCATTCTTATGGAAAAGCAGATGCGGATAAAATGAATTTATCAAAAATTGCTGATAATATATTGCCATTGGTAAACAGATTAAATAATCATTCATCCAGACCCTGATGTTTAACTTGCCTCTTTTACTCATGCATTGCATGGACAATCTATCAGTCTTTCACCACTGCTGTTGGAAGTAAAATGATATCTTAACAACACAGCTTTTAGATAAGAACTGTTCAAGTAATATGTATAAAGCATATAATCAAAACAAACAATCCCTTCCTGAAAAATGTTCTTCAAACCATTTACATTTAACCAAGTCAGGAGTCCATGAGATAAAGATTTCTTAGGCTGAGAACATTGGTTACTTACAGAGGTTTAGATGACAGCATTTCTTGAGCTAACATCAGTTTCATTTCTAGTGGGTGTATCCCGTTAGAAAGGAAGAGGTGCTGTTGAGATCACTGTTTTATCAATGCAAAGACCACCACCAAACTCACATATATGGTTCCACATTCACTTAGGTTGGGATTCCTTCATAATAGTACAACCTGCAATGTCATTTCCCTCCCGTCTGTTCTTAAGCAAGTCAGTATCACTAGCATTTCAGTTACCACGGCTTATTTGTTTTGTGGTAGAGCCTAGAGGCCCAGTAAGGGACTGGGACCCCAATGGACTAGGTGCTTTCCAATTCATAACGCAAAGGTGTCCCTGCCCCAAAGATCTTACAAGCTAGTTATGAGATGCCTTCCTCTGTGTTGTATTCATAAGGTAACAGTGAGATGATAATACGTGTAATAAGCAGTGGTGACAGCAAACCAGCTGCCTAGGTAATGCAGAGACAATCAGTCTTCTGATTCTAACTGTAGAAGCAGCCATGGTGGGAATGACTGCAATTAAGGGTAGTTGGCATCTATACTGTGCAGAGCTATATCATCGAGACACAGTCTGTCTACTTGGCGTAACAGTAGACGTGTGAGAGGTTGTGGAGATGCACAGGGAAGTGATGAGTTAATGAAGTGAGAAATATAAAAGCAGCTATGAATGTCTATTTTATATCTTGCCCTTTTGCACTCAGGTTGGAGGGCCCAATTCTGGCTTCACACTGGTGAAAGTCAAGAGCAACTCCACCAAAGTCAACAGACTGAGGAAACATGGTGTAAGCAATATCAGAATCAGGACCTGTGTCTTTAGTTAAAGTGCACACTGGAAGCTGCAGGTGGCACTATTACCAAAAGAAGGAGCATGTCAAGCACCATATTTCTGTTTGCTATAGAAATATTATACTCAACACTGCCTAAATATTCACCTTGCACATCAGCCTACTGTGCAGAGGAAGGGAGGTCTGCTCAAACAAACATTTAATTTGCTGGGTACATTGTTTTCCAGAGGGTGCACACATGCACACAGGGCCATCTGTCATAGTCACCAATTACTCAGTTGGATAGCTATAGCACCTGACATGGGGAAACATCAATGCTATAAAAATACAATACAGATGTGAACACCCACTTCATGGAGAATGGTTTCACCAAAGATATCCTGCTTGGGAGAAAGAGCAGGGAGTTTGGCAGTGGGGAGCTGGGGCTCTGCACTCAGAGTAAGAGACTTTGGTTGGACTCCAAGCTGCAGAATGTTGTGTTTCCTTTCTAGCTACTTTTGCTTTCTTGTAATAAACATTAATTCTCCTGGGAAAGGCCTCGCTGACTGCTACTGGCAGGGCCGGCCTACAACATTTTGGCACCTGAGGCGGGGAGCTCAAATGATGTCCCCATACCCCCTTGCTTGGGCCAAAACTTTGAAAGGTCTCAATTCTGCCTTCCTCCTGTTCTACTCCTCTCATGGTACTGCTCTGCTACCTACTCCGATAAAGGAGAACTAGCAACTTAAAATGCCTTGTTCAAAAATACATAGATGCTTTGAACTACATTAAAAAATTCAGCAGCCTCACTAGAAGCTGATGCTTCATCACTGACCACCAAGTTCAATGAATGAGAACTGCATGGGACAAAAAAAGCTTGAGGGTTTAACTCTCGGATCCATGTCTGCACTCCTCTGTTCTTTCCTCTCATGTTGGCACCATTATCGTAGCCCTGACCTCTCATGTCAGCTATCGCAATTCCTGTATCTTCCAGCTTTTTAAGAAGCACATTTGTCATACCAGCTCCTGTAGTATTATCAATGTCAATAAATTCTAGAAAATGCTTTCTGACAGTCACCATTGCAGGGACATTTTCACTAGTTTCTGTTGTTGTTACAAAACGCACCATTAAAGTCATTTGTTCCATACGGCTGATGTCAGGTGTGCAGTCCAGAATAACAGAGTAATATCTCGCTGACTTCAGATCTGCCACAATCTTCTGTTTGACTTTTGTTACCAGTAACTGTATGATCTCATTTAGAATTGTTTTTCCAAGGTAGTGGTGTATGTACATTTCTTGGGTGGTGACTCTTCTTAGATGCTCCTGGAGAACAGCATCAAACTCAGCCATCAGCTCCACAATTTTAAGGAAGTTTCCATTGTTTGGTATATACAGCTGATCTGAAGTGCCACGCAGTGCTAGGTTTTGGGTAGCAAGCACTCTCACAATGGCAATGAGCCTTTTTAGAACATTTTGCCAGTAAATAGACTCTGATGCAATCTTCTCTTGATGCTGATCATCTATGGTGGCCTTATAACCTTAGTCTCCTCTCAAGCTCTTTCCACCTATGGAATGTTCTCTGGCGATTTGCTGCCTTCTCAGGGCATGCCAGATTTCTAGCCAGATTTTCCAGTCCTTTGTTCCTGTAGAACCCAACGTGGCTGGAACATTAGACTGGAAGAGTTTGCAACAAAAACAATGTGCAGTGTTCTGGGGTTTTGAGTACATAAGCCATGGCCTCTCCGCTTTGTCACAATTGAGGATTTCACGCCAGTAACGTGTTGGATGGAAACTTCTATTTTCATTGTCTTTGGGGAACATGAAGTTTTTCACTTGCTGTGGCCCATGCAGTACAAGGAAGTCCCTCAGGCTACTGCTCAAGTGGGTCCACAGTCCTGGATCATCTAGACTTAAGGAACTAAACTCAGCAGCAGCTGTTTCTTGCACCTCCACCACACTCTTCTCTGATCTACACTTTTCTTCAGGTATGTGCATGGTTACATCTATTTGAGATGGAGATATGGATGCTGCAGTAGCTGCCAGGTCACCTGCACTCTGACTAACTGGAAGATCAGGCATCTCCTCACCACTCACATCCTCACTGGGGCCAGAAGGCTCACCGTGAACATTTGTGTCTTTGTATCTCAGGAGAGCTCCTTCCTGCTTAGATAGAAAAGCTTCCTTTGCTTGCTTGCTTTTTCTGAATACTGCCCCAGAGGGGTGTTTTCTTCTTTCACTCATGACTGCTGTTCTGTGCCAGCTATAGTGGCACTCAACACTCAGTTGAAGAGGACAAATAAGCAGGCTGGTAGCAGGGCCTGAGTGAGGGAAGATATCAGCATCTTAAGGGTCTAACTGGCTCCTACTACATCAGCTGACTACCTGTTCTCCTCAAGTGGGTTCAGGGAAGCAGCAGGAAACAGGAAGCTCCCTGAGAAGCTGGTGTTAATGAGTCCAGGCTCCTGGGGGTGCAAGAGAGGTTCATAAGAGGCTCCTCCTCCTCTCTCCCTGCAGCTCCTGCTGCTTTCTGTTATTCCCTCTCACCTTTTCTCCTGCCTGCCTGTTATGTCTCTTGTGCCCTCCTTCCTCCAGCACAGCACTCCACCATCTCTGTGCATCTAGAGCAGAGAGAATACCTATACACCAACAGCAGACACAATTTTCTACACTCTGGGTCCTAGTGGCACCCCACCACAGTCTGGCACCTGAGGCAGCCGCCTCAATTCGCCTCATGGTAAGGCCAGCCCTGGCTACTGGATCAGCTTTTCCTGCTGAATTATTCCTCCAGTTTACAGACTTAATCCTGCAAGGTACTGAGTGCCCTTCACTCTAATGGAGTGCAGTGGGAGTTCAGGGAATTTGGCACTTTGCAGGAGGTACTCAGCACCTTACAGAAGCAGGCTCATTATGAGTATGTGAGAAGGGAATCCCTCCTCCCTCTGCTACACAACCCCTCAAAACCAAACCCTGAGCTGCAAACAAACCAAACTAGTGTCAACACTGGTGAAGAAATGGAGCTGGACAGCAAATTGGGTGAGATGTAACCAATCTACAAAAAAAAGTAGTGAACTGATGACAATATTTAGACATGTATTAAAAAGAGAATCCATAATTTTACAGGTACTATTTGTTCTTCAGGTAACATTAGAAGGGCTTTGTTAGAAAGTGCTTTGTTAGCAAGCATCTGCCTACTACATCCATGAGTAAAGAGAAGGTATGTGTACAGTGCAGTAAAAGGCTCCAGCCAGAGGCTGGCTGTTTACCCTGCAATTTTATAGCGCCCCACAGCCCGAGCCCTGCGCGCCCAAGTAAGCTGACATGGGCCAGCCGCAGGTGTTTTACTGCAATGTAGACATAGCAGCTGGTGCACTTGTAACAAGCCCCACTGGGTATCTGGCTGCCTCAATGCAGTTATACACAATAGAGACAAGGTCTCAAGTAGGTGAGAGTATAAATAAACTAAAACTGGTATAACAGTCCAGTATTTCCCTAATAAAAATGTAAGGGGACTATCAGTGGCAGTTTGGTAGAAAGTGGAAGGATGGTGCAGGGGCTAGCACACTAGCCTAGGCCTCAGTATTCCTGGGTTTGAGTCCCCATTTTGCTACAGTCTTCCTGTACGACCCTGGGCGGCAAGTCACTTTGGGCCAGATTTTCAAAGGTATTTTGGCACCTAAAGCTGCAGACAGATGCCTTGTGGATTTTGCAAAGCACCCATCTGCAGCTGTCGATGCCTAATTACCTTTGAAAATCTGGCCCTTGGTCTCTGCAAGCCTCAGTTTCTCATCCCTAAAGTGGGGATAACAGCACTTCCTCACTCTCAGGGGGTGTTGTGAGGATAATTACATTATAGATTGAGGTGCTCAGATGCTATGGTTCTGGGGCCATCTTAGAACGAAAGCAAGATTTGTTGTATAAATATGTTGAGCTCCTGGTGCTAGACTGTCAGCCTCGTTGTCTAGTGATTACATTAGAGCGTCATTCAGTGGACCTGGGGTTGATTCTCACACCAGGCGGAGGGCTGAGGAGATGACATGTTCAGCAGCAGGACTATGAGCAGCCTTTACAGTACATGACTTGACAGTTCCACCAAAAGGCCCCAGGGTGGGAAGTAATAGAAGTAGCCACAGACTAAAAGCAAAAAGGTTAGAGTCCTGATGAGACAATGAGGGTCATGTTTTCCAAAGTGGCATCCAGTATTGGGTGCCTCCATGTTTTGGGCGCCAGTTCAACAACACGCACTTTTGTGAAGTCAAGACACCCAAGAAGGGAAGCACCAAAAAGTAGATGGAGTTTTGGGAAAAAGTATAGCCATTAATCCATGTAAAACTGAGCCAGTGATATTCATCTACCTTACAGGGGTGCTACTTCATATGTGTAAAATACTGTGAAGACCAGATTGCAGGAGTGAGACTAGAACTCAAGATGGCTGCATTCATTCCTCTTTAGGGCATACTGCTAATGGCAGTGAGTGAATACCACAGCAGTGTTTGCTGTTGCAGCTGACATCCACTAATAGTAGATAGGTTTCAGTGTAGTAGCCGTGTTAGTCTGTGTCAGCAAAACGAAAATGAGAGAAAAACTTGTAGCACCTTAGAGACTAACAAATTTATTTCAGCATAAGCTTTCGTGGGTTAGAACCCACTTCATCGGATGCATCCGATGAAGTGGGTTCTAACCCACGAAAGCTTATGCTGAAATAAATTTGTTAGTCTCTAAGGTGCTACAAGTTTTTCTTTCTTATTTTCGTTTTACTGATAGTAGAGTTATTGATGTTCACATGCTGTAGCACAGAGCTGTGCTCTAGGAGGTCTCCAGTCAGTGGCTGCAAGCTTCTTAAGTCTTGCATTAACACTGTGTGCTACCAGAAATATGCCCAACGTGTTTAATTGCCACACAACTCCCCAACCTACTTCCCATACTTAGCTAAAGACACTAGTCCACATCATAACCAACAGATTAAGACACATCTGGCGTTTCTAGACCAGGCTGGGTTTTGTGGGGTGGGGATATTACAAGCCAGGAGGCCATTATGAAAATTTCTAAATGAGCTCCATGTTTGAACCCTTCTCTGTCCCCAGTGCCTTTTATTCTCTGTCTTAAACTTTGCAGAAGAGTTCAAATCTGTCACTGGGTCACTCAGATGAAATCTCAGGTGGATAATTTTCATTTTGGCAAAGTCAGGAGTGAGCATGTATTTATCAAAGTCAGGCTTGCAATGACCAGATAGCTTCCACTCTAACTATATGGAGACTAAAGCGTGTATAATCCCCAATCAACTAATGTTAGTTAGCTAATGTGGTAAGTACTGCTATACTATCTGCCTCTGCCCCACAAGGCAGACACCTGCATTTCAGGACCCGCCTGGATCTTCTATTTTCTCACCAAGAGTTTCTGTATCAGATTCCCAAGCAGACAGATTATATGCTATTAGTAGAGGTACTATGGGTACAGAAGTGATTTATAGGCTGATGAGCTTTTACCATCTGAAAAGAAACAAATCTTTCCAAAAAGAGATAAATATACATTTTGTTGCATTATAACAGTAATTTAGACAGTCGCTTGGTCGTTTTAAAGGTAGCATAAATGAGGCTCCTGGCTTTGAAAGTTCTCATCCATCAGAAGCTTTACTATCAAACCATTTCACCTGTTTTAATAGCAGCCCAGTGCATTCTGTGATTCATATCACACACTGCTCTCACCAGGAGAGAGAAGGGAAAAGCTCCTCTGCATCAAAGCTGCTCTTACTTGCCTTGCTGTAGTTCACCATCCCATGTGTTGAAATCACTTGTCTGCTTCTACTCTGGGATCAGTAGGTTTTAACCACCCACTACAAATGATTGAACTGAGCCCATTGCTCCTCTGATCCATGTCTTCTCCTCTGGGAAAGACCCTTTGATTCTGCTTCCTTTCTTCATAATGAGCAGTGAATCGCTCCATGAGTAGATCCATTGATTTTAAGGGCAAAGTCCTCCTCAACAAGAGTAAGGATGGCAGAACTGGATCCCGTATGGGAAGATTATTGCTCGTTATTTGTATTGCGGTGGTGCCTAGGAGCCCCAGTCATGGACCTGGACCTCATTGTGCTAGGTGCTGGACATACACGGAATAGCTAAGAAGGGGTATATTTTTTAATGTGCTGACACTTGCATTAGGGTGTGGACTCGTTTACACTGCCTTTAACTTGGTAATGCACTTTTCTGAACTGGAATGAAGAGGAAAATTGCTGTGGTGACTGATGAACAGTCCAGGTTTATATATCTTTTTAAATTAAGCAACCTAATGCAATTAATTCTTAACAATGCAGCTAGATTAGGCCCACACTAGAGGCCCCGCCCAACCAAAATAATCCTAGGACAAATAATCTAAAGGTGAAAGATGGAATTGTGTGATCTATCTGTACATCATTTGCCAGGCTAAGGTCTCTGAATGCTATGTGTGTAAAAAGATGGATTTGGGATACTCTATCATTGCAGCTTCAGTGCCAGTCTTACTTATATTTTAAAGGGAAAGTGAGACTTGCTGGGGGCATCAGTTTCTTCATTCTCACTCCCTCACTAGGTGTCTCCTGTTGCTGTCACCTCTTTCCACAGCACAATTTCAAACTAGATTGAAACCAGCAAACCCTTCACAAAAAGCACAGAACATCCATCAGATGGTAATGTCTTTCAGCCACTACTGATCTGGGCTAGACTGAACTAAGTAGCAAGATCTCAGTCTACTTCGCTTCCCTGTTCATTCACCCTAGCTTGTGTTCTTTCTGCCGCTCACCGCATCCCTTCATATCCATACATGTGTCTCCAAAGTCCTGCAATTTTAGATGTATAATCTGTTAAAAACCAATACTAGTTTAATCTAAAAAATACCACACATTACTGTACACAAGCCAAGGACACTGATTAAATATATAAAGAGGAGCATGGGCTTGGATTTTTGACAGCTGTATAATGAATTGCTGATTAACTATGCAGTCACCACTCACAAAAGAATTATAGACTGGGGAAGGAAAAGAAAATGGAACGTTTTGACAGCAAAATAATGATTTAGATCCCAATACCGAAAATGCTTAGGTAGACCCTTAAAAGCTTAATGCAATGAAAAAGATGCGTTTCTGCTGTGTGTGTGTGTGTGTGTGTGTGTGTGTGTGTGTGTGTGTGTGTGTGTGTGTGTGTGTGTGTGTGTGTGTGTGTGTGTGTGTGTGTGTGTGTGTGTGTGTGTGTGTGTGTGTGTGTGTGTGTGTGTGTGTGTGTGTGTGGTGGACCAAGGCATGGAAGCTCCAAATACATGTTACTCCCCTACAGAAGTGATGGGGTCAACTGCAAACTGAGATGTGTGGGAATCATTGGTCACACAGTGGAATTCCACACCACCAGTACCCCTGCTGGCGAGGGAGCAGCTGAGACATCTGCCCTTTCTACTTAACTACAGCAGCCATGGGTTGCCGCGCCAGTGCCCTAAAGCATGTGGGAATGAGAATGTCACTTCTCAGACCTCCTGGGGTAGATCCTCAGCTAGTGTAAATCAGCACAGCTTCATTGACTTCACCATGAGAGGATCAGCCCCGCTTTCTTTTTGCTACTTTTCTTGCAGGCAAAGAAAAGCCTTTTGTACCCGGGCTTTGCTTAGTGGGGAGGGACCCTGTGTGGTTACCACTCGTCGCAGCTCTGTGACAGTCAGGCTGAAAGAAGTAAATGGGCACAGCATTAAGAACCCAGTCCCGCTCCTGTTGATAGCAATGGCAAGTCTCCCATTGACTTTGGTGGGTACAGGATCAGCTCCCTAGTGCTATGTGGAGCGTGGCCTACATGGCTGTGAATACATAATCAAAGGAATCCACCTCAGGAGCTGTCACAATCACCGTGCAGACAAATTGGATACGAAGCAAAAGGGAAAACAAACAAGCCCCCAACTTCAGAAAGGAGTAGGAGCCGCGAGACATATTATCGTACACAGAGAAGAAATGCAGATCGACTGAGGGTGGGTGGGTGAGAGAACATACAGACAAGTCAGAAATATGCTAAGGGAACGGAAGCTTAAATTCAGACGTGTAGTACAATATAAAATGACAAAAAAAACCCCAATGAAATAAAATCACAGGGAAAGAATTAATTATAAGAAAAGTGGCAATCCCCAGGAAATAAGATACTGGAAATAGGAAAAAAGAACAGATGGAACAGAATGAAGAGAAGATAGAGAGTGACAAGTGCAATGCTGAAACTTTCCACAACCCAGGGGAAAAACCCCACCCCAAATATTGTAAAAAATGCAAATTCGAGAGAAGGGATAATGTGAAATAAAGACTGAATCACACAGATAACAGCAATGCTGGAGCGGAAGGAAAAAAATGCAAACATTACAGAGAAGGACAATAGGCTTTGTAGTAAGCTTGGGGGGTGGGAAGTGGGGAGGGAGACGGGAAAAATCACAGGCAGAGTGTAATCTCAGGAATTAAAGAAGAAAGTAAAGTAGATGGGAAGACAATATGGCGATAAAACAATGAACACACAAACACACACAGAGCTTATGTGGAGAAAAGGGGTGCCGAACCAAAGCCAAAACAACAAAATAGAATGAGAACAACTGAAGATAAAATATTCTGGATAGAATAGAAGTAGAAATGACACAGCGGTAAATAAGAAGTTACAGATGGGGCTTTTTCAAACAATCATGCATAGAGCATAAAAGAAGTGACGAATAGCCAACTTCCTTCCCGCCTCCACTGGAAAGACAATAACTTAAAAGAATGAAACCTTCATTATTATTTGTAGTGTGGGGTGCTTGGGGGCCCCAGTCATGGATCGGGGCTCCATTGTGCTAGGTGCTGTATGAAAATGGTCCCCGCCTGGAACAGGTTAGAATCGGAGGACAAGGCATGAACAGTCCTAGGGGAGCACGAAGTAACAAGGAGTGGAACTGGTCAGCCTGATGAGCAATAATCATGACACGCCAGTGCCTAACCACTGGGTAGTGTTTTGTCAGGCTAAATTAGGGGCAGCAGTGTGATCTAGTGGAGAAGGCAATGTATTGGGACTCAGAAAGAAATGGTTACTCACCCTGTGCAGTAACTGTGGTTCTTCAAGATGGGTCCTCCTACGGGTGCTCCACTCTCGGTGCACTAGCAGCACCGTGTCTTTGATTGGAGATTTCCCATAGTAGTGTCTGTTCAGCCCACGCATGCGTGTCAGTCTCCATCTGGGGATATCTGAGGTGACACCATCGGTACCAGGTGAACTTCAGGAGATCTTGATGTTCTTGGTACTGACAGCATGTCGGAGCCAAGCAGAGGAGACTCGGGATTCTCAGATACAGCCAAGTCCTAGGGGAAACAGAACTCCTGCAGTCCCGGGAGTGTTATCAGTATGGAGTTTGTAGTCTGTACCTAGGTGATCGTGGCCAAGGGCACTGACAGTACTGTACGTATTGGGCTCTCTGAGGGAGGCACGGTCAGAGCCCATGTGGGCTTCTTTGGTACAGAGGAAGAGCTCTTGCCACCTCCGTCTGCTAACAGTACCAATGACCTCTCTGGACCCAAGGCTTTGCCGTCTTTCGGTCAGGCCACGCCCTGGGTACCTGAGGAACCAGCAGCCTCGTGGGTACCTGATTGGAGAGCCGATGGTACTGGAGTAGCTGAAGACACTGATGACCTTGGCTTTCTAGAGGTAGATTCTCTGCCCGGTGAGTCAGAGGCACGTTCCTTTGAGGGTTTATGAGACGAGTCCTGTGTCTTGCTTTCAGATATCCCGCAGGTGTGCAGCTCTGATATCATGGAGGCAGCAGATTTGCTCAGAGACCACCATATGGTGGTGGGAGTTCCTTGGCCTGGCTCAGAAGCCAGGCATAGAGAGCCGTCCGTCATGAGGAGACGAAGCTTTCTCTCTCTTTTTTCTGGCTCCTGATTTCAGTACCAGAAAAAAATTGTACTTCTGGGCAATGTGAGATGCCCTGAGGCAATGGAAGCAACTGGAGTGCCTGTCACTTACTAGGATCACCTCCCGTCACAACACACAGCATTTGAAGCTGGGAGAACTGGGCATAACCTCCCAGTAAGAACTAGTATCTAAATAAAATAAGGGAGAAAATAAAAAGATTTTTTAAAACTAAGCAGCTATACTATTACTACTGTAACCCTTTGGCCAGGTGGAGCCGGCAGCAACCAGGGCCGGGTTCAGTATCGAGGGGTTCCTTTTCAACAAAACAACACTGAACTGGCTCGAGCCCCCACCCAGTAGCCTGGGAAAATTACACACACCCCCTGTGTGCCTCTGAGCATCAATACTTCCCCATTCGCGCACACAGAGTCTGAGTGTAGAAGAGAAACTTTTAATGAAAGGAGAGAAATCCCCCAACATTAATTAGGGAAAATGCTGCAAGCAGGATTCATAATCATAAACCTGTAAGCAGGACACCCACCCCAGAGTGCATGGGGCAGCGTCTTCTGTTCTTGAGTTCTACAGCCAAAAGCTCCTTTACTGTGCCCCTCTCTGCTCCCTCACCCCACCCTACTCACAGTGGTTGTCCTTGGTAAGTGAGGACCCAGGGTTCATTGTGTGAGTTCACCTCCCACCTGGGGAAGAAGGCACCTGGCTTGCTCCACCATCTGAGCACTTGCTCTGGCTTGCTGCCCCACTAGCTGGCTGCTTGCCACTTTTGCAAACTGCTCCCACCCCGGCCGCCTGTCAGTCACCTTCTGCTGCCACCTGCCTCTCTGCTGTGACCTCTGTAGGTCAGTCTCTTAGGGCACGTCTACACTGGCAAAGTTACTGCACCGGCAGTTACAGCGCCGCTCAGAGAGTGCTGAAGGGAAACTGCTGTTGTGTGTTCACACTGTCAGCTGCCTGCGCAATAGCATGTTCATGCCTGCGGCACGTGCAGCGGTATTCGGAGCGGTGCACTCTGGGCAGCTATCCCACAGAGCATCTCTTTCTCTTCTGCAGCTAAGACTTGTGGGAAGGCAGAGGGGGTTGCGGGGCATCCTGGGTCCTGTCCCAATGCCCCATGATGCATTGCTTCGCATCCCAGCAATCCCTGTGCTTCCGTCCGCATTTGGTGCCATCTTTCAACGGTTTGTGTACTGCGTGCCCTGCCTCTTCGGGCTGCAGGAAAGGATCCCAAACTGTTGACCAGTGTGCTGCTCGCTCTGACCAACACATCACGTGTGGCAATGGAGTTTAAACTACAAAGGCAAGAGGAGTGCGACATTGATCTTGCCATGCGTAGTAGCTACGACACGAGATTGCTTGTTGCATTCATGGAGGTGCTGACCACTGTGGAACGCTGCTTTTGGGCTCGGGAAACAAGCACTGGGTGGTGGGATCACATCATCATGCACGTCTGGGATGATGAGCAGTGGTTGCAGAACTTTCGGATGAGGAAAGCCACATTCATGGGACTGTGTGATGAGCTCGCCCCAGCCCTGTGGCACAAGGACATCAGAATAAGAGCTGCCCTGCCGTTGGAGAAGCGTGTGGTGATCACACTATGGAAGCTGGCTACTCTAGACTGCTACCGATCGCAGTGGGAAAGTCTACCATTGGACTCGTGTTGATGGAAGTGTGCAGGGCCATTAATCGCATCCTGCTCTGAAAGACCCTGGGCAATCCATTACCGCAGGTTCTTCGGCAGAGCTGCTTTGTTTCTTGCCCTATTAGTGGTAACTTTCCCGCGCCACTTTGCCGTCACTGGAGGGAGGGGGAGACCACTGCTGCACACAGCCAAGCTGCGTAGGGGTCAGGGCGGAAGCCTCAGGCTTGGAGAAAACCTTCCCTTGATTCCCTGCTCACCCTCAGCGGCGAGATATCTTCCATAATGATCAGATCTTGTGGAAAGTGTGGGGACAGGAATGATTATCAGGCCCCCTCTACAGTGCTGGCTCTCCCCAAGAGCCACGTGCCCAGTGTAAAGCAGGGTCTGGGAAGAGTGATTTACCCTGCCCCTGTGGCTACTCACCATTTTGGGGGTCTTGTGGCTCATGTGTGCTTGCCTGGGGTCAGTTTCCTGGAGATCTCTGAGGAAGATTCCCGTGAAGTGAGGGAGTCAATCAACAGCCTGTTCTGACGCTCAGACTAGGCATGAGGTGGGAGACAAGCCTGGTTTCTGCAACCGTCCTGACCCCAATTCCCAAAATCAGATCCACTTACCAGGGGCCTCCTCTCCTGTTTGCGCTCGCCAAGCTCCAACAGCTGCTACTGGCTAGCCTCTTCCAGGGTAGAAAAGAGCTCCTGGTTGCCTGCATCTCTGACCTCCAAGTCATCCTCTGCCTCTGGGTCCCCCTCCCACTCCATATCCTCATCCAAGATTTTCTCCTCCTGGCTCAGTCCACTCTTGACTGGCATGCGAGCCACCGAAATATCCACAGTGGTCTTCGCAGTGGAGGTGGGGTCGCTGCTGAGTATCACATCCAGCTCTTTGTAGAACCGGCAGCTCATGAGCGCAGCACCAGAGCAGCGGTTTGTCTCCCACACCTTGTGGTAGGCGTTCCGCAGCTCCTTCACTTTGACCCTGCACTGCAGTGTGTCCCGGTCATGGCCCCTTTCTGTCATACGTCGTGAAATCTGTCTGTAGGTATAATTCCTATGGCTGGAGCACAGCTGGGACTGGACAGCCTTCTCTCCCCAAATGCTGATGAGGTCCAGCAGCTTGGCATTGGTCCAAGCCGGGCATTGCCTGGTGTGTGGAGCAGGCCTGGCCACCTGCAAAGATGCACTGAGACCACTGCACGCATCACCGAGGAAACAGGAAGAGGTGGCGCTGATGGTTGGTCACCTGAGGGCAGGGCAGTAGAGTTCAAACCGATGACCAGAGAGGTGAGAACAGGCATTGTGGGACACCTCCCAGAGGCCAAACACAGTGCTGTAATTGCCATGGTGTCTACATTGGCACCACAGTGCTGTAGCCCTGGTGCAGAAAGCTCTACGTCTCTCATTGGGGTGGTTTTTTAAAAGTGCTACAACTGCGCAGTTTCTGCGCACTAAGTGGCTTGGCAGTGTGTCCACCTCAGGAATTACAGTGCAGAAAGCTGCTTTACTGCACAGAAACTTGCCAGTGTAGACAGGGCCTGAGTGATTTTTAGCTCTCAGCAGGCTGGGCAGAAACACTGCCCCACCACAAGTGGTTGAAGCTCTTATTGAGTACTTAAAATAACAAAAGATTCCCAATGAAGCCTATTTAGCTCTATCTTTAAACAGTGGGGAGGAACAGGCTAAACCAGACCAGCGACCCTTAGGGAGAGTCCACACTTCCTGGCTGGGGCACCAGGCCCCACCTCTTATTTTCACAGGGGTCTGGCATTTGAGCCCCTGCCTTAGCGAGTTCCTTTCAACTAAGGGTGACCCCTCAATCAGGACAGGCTCAGCACAGTTCTGCTCCCCTTGACTCATGTAATAAAGATATCAACATGGATAACAACATTTCACTACCCCTGCATTCAGTACTACAGTGTTTTGTAACCCAACGGCAGCCAAAGTTGATCACTTTTGAGCAACACAGCTCCTGTTTGCTGGATACCCATGCAGAGTAGGTGTGTTGACGTAAATACAGTTTGCTCCTGAAGTCTCTCCCCCTCCCAGCTAGCTGTCAGGGGAGAACTCATTCAGATCCTGCTTACACTACTTACTAACTAATTAAACTAACACTAAGATCTATTATAACTAATTAGTAGGATAAGAGGATAAAGTTAAGGAAATCTCAATGAGACAACTGCCCGAGCTCCATCTCAGACCAAGATGGTTGAGAAGGAAGTGAGAACTGATCGCCCGCGTGTAGGGTGACCAGACAGCAAGTGTGAAAAATCGGGATAAGGGGTGGGGGATAATAGGAGCCTATGTAAGAAAATGACCCAAAAATCGGGACTGTCCCTATAAAATCGGGACATCTGGTCACTCTACCCGCATGGTGCTATATAACAGCATGAGGCAAGAGACTAACACACATGTGCAGGCTGAACGGACACTGCTATGAGAAATCTCCAAGCAAAGTGCATAACTGGTTGGAAAATCGTTCTCAGAGAGTAGTTATCAGTGGTTCACAGACATGCTGGAAGGGTGTAATGAGTGGGGTCCCGCAGGAATTGGTTCTTGGTCCAGTTCTGTTCAATATATTCATCGATGATTTAGAAAATGCCATAGAGAGTACACAAAGTTTGTGGCCGATGTCAAGCTGGGAGGGGTTGCAAGTGCTTTGGAAGATAGGATTAAAATTCAAAATGATCTGGAGAAATGGTCTGAAGTAAATAGGATGAAATTCAATAAGGACAAATGCAAAGTACTCCACCTTAGGAAGGAATAATCAGTTGCACACATACAAAATGGGAAACGACTGCTTAGGAAGTACTGCAGAAAGGAATCTGGGGGTCATAGTGGATCACAAGCTAAATATGAGTCAGTGTAACACTGCTGCAAAAAAAGCAAACATCATTCTGGGATGTATTAGCAAGAGTATTGTAAGCAAGACACGAGAAGTAATTCTTCCCCTCTACTCTGTGCTGATTCATAGGCGCCGACTCCGTGGGTGCTCCGGGGCTGGAGCACCCACGGGGAAAAATTGGTGGGTGCTGACCACCCACCGGCAGCTTCCCGCAAGCCCCCCGACCCGCGCCCAACTCACCTTCTGGCCGGTTCCCGCCCTCCCAGCGAAAGCTGCAGTCATGGCTTTTTTTAGCCCAGCCGCCGCCTCTCAGCTGTTGAGGGGGGCGGCGGGGAAAGCGCAGCAGGGAGGACGCCCCTGAGGAGCTGCTCGCAAGGTGAGCTACCACAGGCAGGGTGGGATGGGGGGCTGCAGCAGCCGGGAACGAGCCTCCTGCCACGGGCGGGGGGGCCGAGCCTGCCCCCGTGACCTTCGGGTGGGCGGCCGAGACTCCTGCCGCCACGGGTGGAGGACCAAGCCGCCTGCTGCCGTGGCCTGTGGGCGGGGGGCCGAGCCTGCCCCCGCAGCCCACGGGCGGGGGGCCGAGCCGCCTCCCCCCGCAGCCGGGGGACCGAGCCGCCTCCCCCCGCAGCCGGGGGACCGAGCCACCTCCCCCCGTGGCCGGCGGGGGACCAAGCCGCCTGCCACGGCGGCCCACGCGGGGACCAAGCCTCCTGCCGTGGACGGGGAGCTGAGCCTGCCCCCACAACCCGGTGGAGGACCAAGCCGCCTGCCTCTGCAGGCAGGGGGCCGAGCCTCTCCCCATGGCTGGGGGAACAAGCCACCTCCCCCTGTGGCCGGCGGGCGGGGGGGCCGAGCCGCCTTCCCCCGCAGCCAGCGGGCGGGGGGCCGAGCCGCCTCCCCCCGCGGGCCACTGAGCTGCCACCACAGGGGGTGGGGAGCTGCGGGGTGGAGCTGGCTGCTGTGGGCGGGGGGCACAGGTAGGGTGACCAGAAAGCAAGTGTGAAAAATCGGGACAGGGGGTGGGGTGTAATAGGAGCCTATATAAGAAAAAGACCCAAAAATAGGGACTGTCCCTATAAAATCGGGACATCTGGTCACCCTAGGCGCAGGGCTGGTACAAGGAAGTTTCACCTAGGGCGCGAAACTTCCTTGCACTGGCCCTGGCCGGTGGGGAACTGCCGGTGGGTGCTCAGCACCCACTAATTTTTTCCTGGGGGAGGAGGCGGGGGCAGGGATTTGGGGAAGGGGTGGGACCAGGGGTGGAGTTAGGGCGGGGCCTGGTGGTGCAAGCACCCACCGGCACCGACTTACCTATGAAGGAAGATTGAAAAAATTGGGTTTGTTTAGTCTGGAGAAGAGAAGATTGAGAGGGGACATGATAACAGTGTCCAAGTACATAAAAGGTTGTTACAAGGAGGAGGGAGAAAAAATGTTCTTCTTAACCTCTGAGGATAGGACAAGAAGCAATGGGCTTAAATTGCAGCAAGGGCGGTTTAGGTTGGACATTAGGAAAAACTTCCTACCTGTCAGGATGGTTAAGCACTGGAATAAATTTCCTAGGGAGGTGGTGGAATCTCCATCATTGGGGATTTTTAAGAGCAGGTTGGATAAACACCTGTCAGGGATGGTCTAGATAATACTTTGTCCTTCCTTGAGTGCAGGGGAGTGGATTAGCACAGAGGGTGCTAAAACACCTAGAGTGGTACACCTGTAGGGACACTACTCGAAGAAGAAACCTGGATTCTATTAGTGGCTCTGCTACTGACCTACTGGGTGACCTTGGGCAAATCACTTCACCTTTCCCCCCTCCCATACTTTTCTATTTAGACTGCATGGTGTTCAGAGCAGGGACTGTCTCTCATTGTGTCTCTATGGTACCTAGCACAACAGGGCCCCAGTCTCAGTTAGGGACTTTGGGGTGCTAATGTAACACAAATAAGTTCTACAAAAGTATGTCAAACCATGTTGTCATTTTCTGCGATCTGAAAAACTCTTGCAGCCATTACTATTATCCCATAGTGCCTATAGAGTTGGTTTGGGCAGTGAGTGCATTCAAAAAGCAGAGTCACATCTCACTGCTATGGGCAGATTCTCTTCCCAAATACTCAACCCTGACAGTTGGGCTGAGAGCCTTCCATTTCCATTGAAGCCAATGGGAGTTGAAGGCACTCAGCACTTTGTAGATGGTGCTCGGTTCTTTACAAGTTTGGGCTCATACATTGCAGCCAATAGATTTTATGACTGCTTTTGTGGATCAGGTCTCTGCTGTGTCTCCCATCAAGTCATTACTGGTATCAGAAAATTGTAGCACTTTGGCAAAAATGAAGTATGAGAGAAGACACCCCATACAATGGTGGGGCTGACAGGGCCTGAAATTATGGGTTGCTGTTTTAACAGTGCATTTAGTGTCAAAGATTTTCCCTGATAGCCTTCTCCACATTGCTGGCTCTGTCCACATAAGTGACTGAGGGCTTGTCTTGCTTGCATTCCTAGACAATGCATTGACTGTCAGAAATATAATAACCTGTTATTACAGCATCCCTAAGTTTGCTGAGCTGTTAGAACTTAGGATCAAACAACTTTCTCCATCAGTAGTGTGATGTGACTACAAGATGAAATCCCCTCTATACATGTTTCAGCACCGAGCAGAAAAAGAGGAGGCAGTCTCTGCAGTCTGCTTTGGGTATGTTATTAGGTAAAGGATCATGTTGCTACTGGAGGCACTGTATTGTCTCGTTCAGGCCGGGGGCTCATTTCTCCTGCCCTTACTTAGGCAAAACTGCCTCACATGTTAATGGAAGTTTTGCCTTAATAAAATTTAGCAGGAGCCTGGACTGATTAACACCAGCTTCTCAGGGAGCTTCCTGTTTCCTGCTGCTTCCCTGAACCCATCTAACTCAGGTCTTGCTGAGTGCAGTGACTTAATTTGCCTGATGATTAACTCCTAACCTTTGTTGTAATACTAGGCTAATCTGTTTGTCTCTCTCTGCAGTGGTTTCTCAGCAGGCCTCTGATAATTCAAGTTATTTTTACTTGCTTGACTTTGATATCTTGGGGGAGGGGGTAGGGTGACCAGACAGCATGTATGAAAAATCGGGACAGAGTGTGGGGGGTAAAAGGTGCCCATATAAGAAAAAGCCCTGAATATTGGGACTATCCCTATAAAATCGGGACATCTGGTCACCCTGGGGGTGGGGGAGGGGAAGAGTGGCTCTATTTGTCTCTGTCACACAGTGTTAGGCACTGGCTTCTGGTAGAAGTTGTGCAGCTCCCATTTGACTCTATTGAGGACCACATCACTGTTCCAGATTCCAAGGAAAAAGTTCAACTCCCCTGTTATGGCCATAAGAGCAGCAGCAGCGGAGCCTGGGTTGTGTAACGTACTATATCATACACAGTCAGTGGGAGACCTGTACCATACTCACTCGTTGCCTTTAATGTCCTTTTAGTATTTATGCCATGCTGAATATGATGGCTTTTGTTTTGTCTCCAAACTGCACATTGTTGGCTACTCTTTACATAAATTCTCTGTACAAACCTTATGTTTCCACATGCAAGTTTCTTGCATGCCAGGCATGGCACTTTAGTCAAACTGCACAAGCTTAGAAATACGTTGCATTTTAAAGTGATACATGCAGGGTTAATTAAACGTAGCTGCTCCACTCCTGAGGAGCTCCCCCTGCTGGATACTCACCACGTTGCTGTACTGGACCCAAACTAGGTGCACTTGGCTTGCTGGGGCCCTGCAGAGCTCCAGCCCTCCTAAAGGCACACTCCATGTCTGATCCCCCTCTTGGCAGTGGGGATCCCACAGTCCAATTGCCTAGGCCCTGACACTACTGTCACTTCTCACAAGGCTGTCCAGTAGCCGTTGCATACTCTTAGGGATCCACAGAAACTGTGGACCCTCTGTTTTTCTGTTTCCTGCTTCAGGGACTGTGCAACACTATAAGCCAGACATGCTGATTCTTCAAAGGAATTTCCAAACACACCTGCACTTTACTCACTGGGAAGGAAGAAGGGACGTAAAGATCCTTGCAAAAACAACACATAAGTGGATACAAAAAATCTCCCTGCTTGCTCACTACTTAGAGCTGTAGTGAACCCTCGCTCACCCCGGGGGAGGGAGGCCATTAGGTCCAGTCCTGTTTGGCCAGGACCCGAGTCCGCAGGACAGTCTAGAGCCCCCAATGGGGCGGGGTGACACTCCGTCCCTGTCAGGGGTTAGTCTGATCTGGGCGACTGAAACTGTCGCCGCTTAAACCAAGGCTACAAGTGGGCTGGGGCCTGGGCTGGAGGAGGCTCAGGTAGTCCGGAACCAAACAATCTCAGGGCTGGCATTAGCCTGGGCGGGGCTCAGGTAAGCCGTCTATATGCAGGTGGGGGCCTGGGCTTGTGAAGGCTCAGGCAGCCAGCAAACAATACAGTCTTAAGGGCTGGCTTTTGCCTGGGCGGGGCTCAGGCAACCAGCATACAATGGTCTATAGATAGGCTGGGGCCTGGGCTTGAAGGGGCTCAGGTAGCCAGCAAACAATACAGTCTTCGGTGGGTGCCTGGGGAGGGAAGCGCCTTCCCCACAGCAGTAGCTTCTCAGTGCCAGGCAGGAGTTGGCCCCTTCACCGGGGTGGGGCGAGGGGACGCAGGCCCACCCTAGTCCACCCTGTCCCAGCCCAGGGCCCTAGCAGGGGTAGGGTTGGCTGCCCCTGTGTCGGCGGGGATTCAGCCGCAACACACCGACTCAGCCGCACCTGGCTTTGCAGCCGGCGGCATGGTGGCTGCCCCTGGGCTACTTCCTGCCTCCCCAGGGGTTGGTACCTCTGACCTCCAGGCCTCGTCTGGCTCCTCAGGGTACACGGCAGTGGGCACTCCAGGCCAGTCCTCGTCAGCGTCTGGGGCTTGGGCACAGCCAGGTGTAGGGTCTCCTCTGGGCTGCTGCAGAGCAGGGGGAGCGCCCTTCTTCTCTACAGGTTCTACCCCCACTGGGCTGCAGGGCCGGCCTTTTATAGTTCTGGCCACTCCCCTGTACTTCCAGTGAGGGGGCGGGGCGATCTAGGCTCCGCCCTCCAAGGGGAATGTAGTGAACCCTTGCTCACCCCAGAGGAGGGAGGCCACTCCGCCTCACTACAGAGCCCTTTGGGTTTTGCTCAGTACTTTCAGGTCCCAAGATCATCTCTCCACCTACCTTCCTTCCTCCTGCCCAGTCTTGTTTTCTTGATCTGTTTTGTGAAAGAGAGTGCTGCTCAGAGCATACCTTATCCCTTTATAACTTTCCAGTTCCCTCTCATCTGACCCACTTAGTCAGCCTCAAAACCCCCCCTCAGATGATGAAGTGCTCCCCCAATAAGTGATTTGCTGATTGGTTACCACCAGCTTAAAGTCCAGACTGGGGAAACAAAAGAATCAACCAACCAAAAACTGTAGCCAACTCATTGTATGGCCAAGGTAGACCTATTCAAATGTTAATAGATTCATATATTACAAGCCCAGAAAGCACCATTGTGATCATCTAGTCTGATCTCCTGTATAATACATCCCATAGAACTTCCTCAAAATAATTTCTAGAGCAGATTTTTTAGAAAAAAAACATCCAGTCTTGATTTTAAAATTGTCTTTGATGGAGAATCCACCACAACCCTCGGTAAATTGTTCCAATGGTTAATTACTCTCACTGTTAAAATTATACGTTATTTCCAGTCTGGATTTATCTACCTCAGCTTCAAGCCATTGAATCATGTTATACCTTTCTCTGCTAGACTGAAGAGCTCATTATTAAATATTTGTTCCCCAAGTAGGTATTTACAGACTGTAATCAGGTCGCTCCTTAACCTTTTCTTTGTTAAGCTAAATAGACTGAGCTATCTGAATCTATGACTACAAGACAGGTTTTCTAATACTTTAATCATTTTCGTGGCTTTTCTCTGAACTCTCTCCAATTTATCAACATCCTTCTTGAATTGTGTGCACCAGAACTGGACAATATTCCAGCGGTGTTTGGCACCAGTGTCCAATAGGGTGGTAAAATAACCTCTCTGCTCCTTCGAGATTCCCCTTTTTATGCATCCTGGGATCACTTTGGCTGTTTTGGCCACAGTCTGACAGTGGGAGCTCACATTCAGTTAATTATCCACCACAACCCCCAAATCTTTTTGAGAGTCACTGCTTCCCAGGAGAGAGTCCCCCATCATATAAGTACGGCTTATATTCTTTGTTCCTTGATGGATATGTTTAGCCATATTAAAATGCACATTGTTTACTTGCACCCACTTTACCAAGCAATGCAGATTTGTCTGAATCAGTGATCTGTCCTTCATTTATTTTACCATTTCCCCAGCCTGTGTGTCATCTGAAAACTTTATCAGTGATGATTTTTATGTTTCTTCCTGGACACTAATAAAAACATTAAATAGTGTAGGGCCAAGAACCAATCTCCATGGGATCCCACTAGAAATACCTGTACTCAATGAAGATTCCCCATTTACAATTACATTCTGAAACCTACTAGTCAGTTTTTTTATCCATTTGTGTGCCATGTTCATTTTATGTCATTCTAGTTTTTTCATCAAAATGTGGTGTGATACCAAGTCAAACACTTTACACAAGTCTAAGTAACATTATAACCTCCTCTTCTTAGAACACATGATAAGTGACTTCAACTTATCTGTCAAACTCGACAGGGACATTCCATCTTTATTTTTAATCAACCAAATTTGTAATCTCACCAAAGAGGTATCAAGTTAGTTTGACATGATCTATTTTCCATAAACCCATGTTGATTTGCATTAATTACATTACCCTCCTTCAATACTTGATTAATCAAGTCCCATATCAGCCACTCCGTTATCTTGCCTAAGATTGATGTCAAGCTGACTGCCTGTAAAAATCTGGGTCATTCATTTACTCTTTTTAAAAACTGGCACAACATAGTCTTTCTTTCAGCCTTCTGGAACTTTCCCAGTGCTCCAAGACTTATTGAAAAGCAACATTAAAAGTACAGCAAGCCCCTCAGCTAGCTCATTTAGAACTCTTGAATGCAAGTTACTTTTAAATCAGTAGGTCCAGATGTCTAAGTTTAGTAGCTTCTGTTTAACATCCTCTAGAGATACTAGTAGACTGGAAAGGGTGTTATCACCATATGATGAGAGTATATCTGTCCCTCCACCCTAATACAGAACAGAAATATTTATTGAATACTTTGGCCTTTTCTGCATTACTGATAATTTTACCATTTCTAGTTAGATATGGACCTTGTCAAAATTCTTGTTGTTCCTAATATTTTTTATTTTAAAAAACCTTGTTATTGTCCTTAACTCTACTGGCGATAGATTTCTCGTTGTGTCTCTTTGCTTCCCTTATCAATTTTCTAAAATTCCCTACTTTGGATTTACATTCCTTACTATCAATTGCCCCTTTCTTGCACTTGTTATATACTATTTTTATAGTTGCCTTCACTTCCTCTCCAAACCAGCTCTTTAAAAAAATTAATATAGTCTTTTTCCTCAATTGTGGGATTCTGGCTATTTGGGCATCTAGTAAGGTATTCTTAAATGATTTGCAATTACAATTCACATATTTTGATTAAATTCTTCCTCCCAGCTGATTTGGCTCAATTGTTTTCAGCTTTGCAAAACTGGTCCTATTAAAGCACCAAGAAAATACATTACTGGTTTGTACTTCATTGTAAATTGATTATTAATGTGATCAAGTCGTGATCACTTGTACCTAAGCTACCATTAATTTTTAGTTCTGTGAGCAATTCCTTTCTCTCTGTTAAGACAAAGTATAATAAAGAATTCCACTGGCAGTCACGCTTTGAGATAGGAAATCATCATCATCTGTAATGTTTAAAAATTCCAACGATGTTTTAGTACTGGCAGTATGAGACTTCCAGCACATGTCACTCAGATTGAAGTCCCCCATGAACATGCAGTCTTTTTTCTTACACATTATAGATAGATACATAAGGATGTGGTCACCTGTTCTCTAGTGTTATGTGGTGGTCTGTATCAGACACCAACTAATACCCCATCTTGTGCTTTATCTCTTAGGGCTTTGAGCCATAAGCATTCAAGATGAGTGACTCGGAAACAGACAATACTATTTTTGATATACAGTGCCACTTTTCTTTGATCTTTTCTATAGAGGTTATAACCATTGATTTTAACATTCCAATTGCATGAATCATCTTGCCAGGTTTCAGTAATACCAACTAGATCAAATTTATGCTCATAATGAGTCTTGATCTTCCTGTAACAGCTCTCTAGATAGGGTCCGTGGAGTATGTGCCACAGTCCCTGTTAGCAAATGGCTGATTCAATATACATTGAGGCATAATGATACAGTTTGTAAAATCACCCAGAATTCACATAGACAGATTTCCCAAACTGTCACAGAAGATATAGAACCACAGTGGTCCAAAGGCAGATTAAGTTTCCTTCTGTAAGACTCATAGTACCTGAAAGATCATAAGTGAAATGTAAAATGTGTCCTAGCTTGAGGAGGGGACAGTGAAAGGAAGTTGATGAGAAACTAACATGTTTATTTGCAGTATATTATTCAGCCACTAGACATCTCTCTATGCTGCAACGTGCTAGACAGAGCACAGTCCCACGTAAACAAGAGAGACAAAACTGGAACTCAAGCTGTGTGGAAGCCTGTTAATGTCTGTAGTTTGCAGCTATCTTAACATACACCTACACTTTAGGAGACTGATTCTATTTAGCACAACACAGACAATGAGTTGGAGAAAGCAGTTCTCAGCCTTTCATATCGAGGTTCTAGCCAAAGCTCCTCACAACTGTTCTTCCTCAGATGCATCATCAAGTATGCACTGCTAGTTTCAACTGTGCTTCAGAGTTAATAGCAACACGTCATTTCCCAAACACCTCCCTGCACCGATACAATCTTAGTCTAATCAGTCTGTTGCTTCACAGGGAGATAATGAAGATCTATTTTACACACACATTATAAGGGCAGGCCTGGTGCCTTTATGCTCTTTAGATATTCTATTTTTTTCTTATTATATCCCATTGACTGCTGAACTTGCCTTTGATTTTCCACTCAATGACCTTGTGGCAAATTGCTGACACTACTATGATGGGTCCTGCACTTTCTCTTCTTGTGGGGGGGTTTCAGGGCACCGTTTCTTGCCCCTGAACTGGGGTATCAGCTGTCCCACTAGTATCCCAGAGAAGGGGAATGGAGAGGGAGGGACCCGGGCCCGCCCTCTACTCCGGGTCCCAGCCCAGGGGCCCTAGGTTAGCGGGTAAACCACTTGTATTAGTGGTACTTTCTCCTGGGCTCCTTCCCTCTCCTGCTTGTGGGGCTTCCGGCCTTCCCTCTGCACAAGCCAGGTGTCCCTTTACCTAAGGTCTTGGTCTTCTTAGCCTGCCACAGCACTTCTCCAAACTCTTCTCTGCTTTCCTCCAAACTGCTCTCTGCTCCACCACCAATCCACTCTGCTTCAACTCCTCCAAACTCCTCTCTGCTCCACCACCAATCCACTCTGCTTCAACTCCTTCCTCCTCCTCCTCTGTCTGCCTGAAGCAGGGGGGTTTTATTAGGTTCCTGAGAGGGCCTTAATTGACTGCAGGTGCTCCAATTAACCTGTAGCCACCCTCCCTAGTCTCCAGGGAACCACGACTTAATTAGCCTAGGGCTTATATATTTCCCCTCTCACACTCTACTGCTGCTGCTCCCTGGCCCTCCTGTATCACAGACCTCTTGCATCTTTCTTATTTATAAAAATCCAGTAAATGGTGATGTTTTGGGAACTACAGCAGGACGGAGTGTCCCTGCTATACTATGTTATTGTAATAGTATTTTATGTGACTTTTTTTACAATGCCATTTCATTTTCTTAAAGGTTAGAGAGGATTGCAGCCCAACCCATCCT
Source organism: Macrochelys suwanniensis (assembly GCA_033296515.1). NCBI lineage: Eukaryota > Metazoa > Chordata > Testudines > Chelydridae > Macrochelys > Macrochelys suwanniensis. The sequence continues at coordinate 17,125,267 of CM065776.1, read as the reverse complement.
CCCAAGAAGCAACACTGATTGCATATTATTCCCGGCGGGCTAGATTAGCATGTGCATGGGAAAACAGAGTGGCAGGAACCCTCCAGACACCTGTGCATAGGTTACTCAGACCTGCGGTCCAGTTTGTAAGCTCCTTAGGGCAAGGACGATCTTTTTGTTTTGTGTTTATATGGTGCCTAACACAATGGGGGACTGGAGCACCCAGGAGCTACGGTAATACAAACAATAATGCACAAGTAAACAGACTTCAACAAGACTACTCACACGCCAACAATGAAGCAAAGGCTTAAGTACTTTGGTGCCAGAGTACTCAGTGCCTTGCAGGCTTCAGCCCTTTGATAGTAACACTGGTGTAAATCCATCAAACAAAAAGTGGGCCAGATCTTCATCTGGCATAAACTGGCATGGTTCCATTGACTTCCTCTGGCACAACATCATGTTTAACCACACTGATCGATCACAAACTGTACTAAGTTCTATCCATCCATTCCAAATTATCTAAACATACTCCATGCTCCTAGGTCAAATCTACACAAATCTAGCCTCAAAATTTCAGAGTGGCAATCACAAAGCATAGCAAAGAGCCTTCCCTGGCATTAATGGGAACTGTGCAGCAAGATTTCCCACACAGTTCATTAAAAATGCAGGGAGTTAGTGTCTGAATACCTTATTAATGCAGACTGCATTTTAAGGACTGTATTCTACCTGAAGCTTCTCCTATACCTCCTATTTATACCAAGGAGTGTTCTGCACTGGGATATAGGATAGAATTTGGCCAGTTGAATCTAATACAGATTTTCCCAGATACTAAGGGTATGCATACACTACAGTAAAACACTGCTGCTTGCCCATGTCAGCTGATTCAGGCTACAGGGCTATAAAATTGCAATATAGAATCAGGGTCGGCTCCAGGCACCAGACGAGAACGCACATGCCTGGGGCGGTGCCTTGTAAGGGGCAGCACTCCAGGGATTCTTGGGGTGTCCGAGATTATTTTTTTTGCTTCGGCTGGACTTTTTTTTTTTTTTTTGCTTTGGCAGTCCTACCTTGTGGGGGTCCCGGAGCCTGGGCTCCCACTCGAGCCCAAATGTCTACACTGCAATTTTATAGCCCTGAAGCCCAAGCCCCATGAGCCTGAGTCAGGTGATACACCCTGTTTGGGGAAGATTTTGGCAAACCAGTAAAGTGCCTAAACCACTATTGCTTGTTGCTAACAGTAGCCAGGTTAGCAGGCCGTACTGAGCCATTCTTGCTTACTGCTAAAAGTAGCCTAGTCAGCAGGTCGTAAATTGGTTATGCAGTGGCCTCAGCATAACCAAGGCAGGAGGGGAGGGGTTTTTGGGTACCATAGACAGAGCAGCTTGACCCTGCGTCCTTCCTGCTGAGAATGTTGAAATTGCTGATGTATTTTAGAAAAACAGGAAGTCTATATGCGCTCCCGGGAATGTCTGTCAGGGACCTAAGGCATGGACATTCTGAAAAAACAAAAAAACCAAAAAAAACCCCCACACCATATCTGGTAAATTGATGACCATAAGAAAATCTCGTGCTTGATCTTTAAAAACTGCTTGCTTAGCAAGTTTTCTTTAAGGGATATGTCATTGGATTACTAATGTATGGATAAGGGGGAAATGTTTGAGGTAATTAGACTTCTCAGGAGGGGCCCTTCAGGGACGCTCCCTCTGGACACATCTTCGGGTCCCCACCGGCAGACGGAAGCCTGTCCAGCTGAAGCCTATCACGGTGCTACTCAAAAGCCACGCTCAGCTTCGGTAATTATCGAGGGTTGGGGGTGTTTTACTAACCTGTTGTGGAAGTGTGGAAGTGCTTGAGACTAAGTAAAGTTTAGCTTTAAGTGAAAGCACTCGTGTTGTACTGTTTGTGCCAGCCATCTATCGGTTGGATGGCTGTGTCTCCCTTGATTTATTTCCTGACACCACCTTGCACAGAGTAAAAGTTACCGAGAGCTTTGGGTTGAAAGAACCCGGGGTACCAAACCCAGCTGTGGGTGTTGGTAGGTATATCTACACTGCAGTGTAACTGCAGGGTTCAAACTCAGGCTCAAGCCTAACCCCCACTCCTTTTACACACACAACTAGCCCTAACCCAAGGCTTGGACCCAGGGTCCCAGGCCCCTTTGGCAGTGGAGGTTCTCAGACTGAGTCAAGCCAGGACCCAGGGTTCAAGTTCTATTGCTTTGCAGTGTAGATGCAATCCCACTGGACTTCTGCTCTGGGAGTTGGCCAACTGTCTTTGTCCTCTGGAAAAGTTTTGTGAACAGTCAAGTTTTCCCACATTGCACCACCACCAAAGAGCTAGAATGGCCACATACTAGGAGGGCGCTGGGAAGTCTGGGTTATGGGTGGTTGGACTCGGGCCCTCATAATGCAGTATAGCCACTAGATCCCCAAGTTGGGAGCTAGTATTCAACAATTCCTAATGTTACAAATGAGTAGATGCTCAAACCCAGGGTCTGCTAATTTCAGTTTTGCTAAGCCTGGGCTTAATTGCTATGTAGACATACCCCGAGGGCCTGATCCTCATCTCCCTCACACTAATGTAAATCAGGAGAAACTTCATGGAAAATAATGGAGTTAGATGATAACGCTGGTATAAAAGCAATGTGAATGGAGACTCAGGCCCAGAAAGTCTATAAAAACCTCACTAAAAGGATTTACATCCTGTACATTCATTTTTCAAGCAGAGTCTATGACCCCAAGCCTAGGCAGAGCAATCTGACAGCTTTTCATTTCAAATGATTACTAGAAGCAACAGTTTAAATTAGAAAATTATCTTTTTTCTGCCTTGATCTTTGCCTCTCAGTCTGTTACAGTGCATTTCATAATCTTGTGTGATGGGAAAGCTACCAAAAAAACCCAAACCTCAGAGCAAAGTTTTGAGGAAAATCTCAATTTGAGCAAATCTTCCCACTTCTTCTATCACATTTCATCCTAAAAACAAACAAACCCCCCACTTGCCAGCTAAAGTTACTGACAAGAAAGAGCTGAATGCTTATTCTCAGTCTTCTTTTTAAATGACTCCCCATTCTCCCTCTGTTCTTCAGCTGCTCCTTAACCCTGGGTCCCTGAATGGAACTGCCTCAGCCAGAGTGCCCCAGACATTTCCTCACATGGTATGCACAACTGAAACTCTCTCCCTTCAACTTAGCATGACCCCACCCTCCATTTGGCTTGGCTGGCCCTCCATCATGACAGAGGAGCCGCTGTGCCAAATTTCAATGAGTGGCATTGCAACTCGGAGCAAAAAGGTCACAATTCCATTCAGTTTGGGGGCCCTCTCAATTGGAGGGGGGCTATGGCATATTGTCCCCCTTCTGGATGGCCCTGCCTCTTCCAATGGTATGCACCATGTGTAATGTGTGTATGGCTGCAGGTCTCACTGGCCTAAGCCAACTGCTCCTCCACCACACTCTGGTATTTGAGAGGAATGGCCAGGTCTCCAGCTGTGAGATTTTAGTGGCTTCTCTTCTCAACCCCAAACTTCTAAGAAACTCAAAAACAGATTCTTGAGATTTATATTTCTTCACTTCATAGGTGCTGCAAAGCACACTGCATGTAGGAGGTGAAGGGGAGTAATGGGATGAAATTAAACAAAGGAGAAAGTAACCTGAATATCAGGAAAAGTTTCCAATAATGAAATCAGTTAGGCACTACAGTAACAAAAACACAACCACCACCAACACGTAGCCCCAGTCATGGTCCAGGACCCCCTTCTGCTAGGCACTGTACACACACAGCACAAAGAGCCGGTCCATGTCCCATGGAGCTTACAATCTAATAGGATAGTCTAAGGAAAAAGGTGGAATCCTCATTGCTTGTGTTATTTAAAACTGGCCAGGACAAACCAACGGTGAACATATATAAGGAACAAACCTCCTGCAGATGATCATAATGAGCAGCTTCTTCCTGTTCTGAGAGCTCCATTTTTGGAGTGCTGCAGGACTCAATCATCTCTCAAGTGGTGCCAAGGGACAATATGGATCCCATAAGTAGACGTTGCCCTTTCCTCTTTGAAGAGCACCTAGCCACTGTGCTCAATGCAACTGTCACCACCAGCCTGGGTGTCTGCAAATGCACCTTATCTGGGACTGACAGTGTAGGCCACATGGGTTGCAGCAGCCCACCTCTTAAGTGAGAGACTGAAGAAAGAGTGTAGCTTGTGCTCCCTGAAGTATGATGAGTGGAAATAGAGAAACAAGGTCAGGTGCCTGGAGGGACAAAGTTTGGCATGGCACCAGGAGGCTCAGGAATGTAAGCTAGTCCCACATTGTTGGCACCCAGAAATCTAGCACCTCAGCGTGTAATGTGGCTATTGGCCATAGGTAATAAAGATTTCTTTCCTACAATTGTGCCTGATCACTTATTGCTAGGGAAATGCTCCCCACTGGCTCCGTATCCATTGCAGGATCAGACCCTTTAGAGACCCCACTGGACTAGGCCCAAGCTGTTTCAGGGATTGCCTCTTCCTCTGTTTACCACTGCAGGAGCTATAATCAAACAGGAGATCGGCTGACAGCCCCCAAGGGGAAACTCACAGGAGGCATAGACGGCATCTAGTCATTGGGAGGTCCTAGACTGTGAAACTTCCCTCCAGTAGAGATCAGGATGAGCTCCAGAGTTACCACACTGAAAGACTCCTTTTCCATTAGGTAGTGGCAGAAAGACTAGAAGCATTAGAAGCTTCTTGGATGAGAGTGCTAATGGAAGTGCCAGTTAGTATCACAGGTAATGTACAGACCTAATACTGAGTGGGCTGTTGACTTGGGGTACAATGCAAGGTCTGTTTTTTGTTTTTTTCCTGGCTTTGAAGGGTCTGGGGACTAGTGGCTATTAATAGTGCTAGGCCAAACTTTTCAAAAGTGTGTGTAAAATCACACACCTAAATACATAGCCTGATTTGAGACAGTGAGCACCCACAGCTGCCACTTCTGTCAATGGGAGATGCCTATGCTCATACTTGACAAATCAGGCCACTTTTTTAGGTGCCCAAGTTTGAAAATAATTCCTTCGGTTCCATAAATAAGCTACACTGATGCCTTTCTTAAGTGAACACCCAAGGGACATGCAGAGTATCAGATGCCTGTCAGAGATGGTATTTAACTAACCGTTGAATACTATTGTCCCGGAAACACTGGGAATACTTACAAGTGACCACTTGAACAATCTCCTGTCCATTGCAGGTGAGCCATGGGTGACAGGATTTACACACACAAATAATGGACCAGTAAAAAGCTGAACAATCTTTTATCCTCAGTGACAGATCACTCCCTCTTAGCGATACATTGCTCTCCGAGGCACAATTTTCCAATTTGCCATACCCAGAATTTTGTTTTTCCTTTAGGTAACCTAACTGGATTCTCCATCCATCAGTGTTCCCAGCACAGATCCATGTTGGATCAGATGGAGATAGCAATCCCTCTTATACTGGGGGCAAAACCTTCTAAACTCTTCCTCCCCCACTCCCACCACCAGCTGTTGCAATCACATTTTATCCATTGGTTGAAATCTTTAACCAACGGCCTCCTCTGCTGTAAGCCTGATGCAATTACTGTCCCATTGGCCAGCCAGGAACACACGGTATCAAGCAAACCCTGCACCAGTCCACGAAGGGAGTTCTGTAATACACCAGAGTGCCATCAGCCTGCAGAATGAGAAACTGAACCAGTGAACAGTTTTGCCTGTTAAACTGGCCCTAATCCATATAAGGGGACAGCAACAGTCAGCACCTTTCCTAGGACTTTTGCTGTTATGGAAACTGGAAAATATACAAATAGTAAAGATTGTGCTAACCTAAGCTTGAGTGGCATGATATTTTCCAATAAAAAATAAAGCACTTTCATGAGGCTTGAGTACCAGATGACTGAACTGTTTATATTCTGGCCCTACAAGATACTAAAGTCAATGCCACACCTGAGTCAAAATTTTAGTTCTGATTTTTCGAAGAAGTTCTATGGAAGTTCCAAAGACACATTTAATATGGGGTGCTTAGTGCCAGATTGTGCTCTGACTTACCCCTATACTGCCCCACTGACTTGAGAGACCTGAGTAGTCTGGCTGTCAGACAGCCATGAGTTTGTAATTCAAAATGGCACAGACAAAAGACACTGACTTTGGACTGTACACGCACAGGCGCCACATCCTGTTGCGGAGAAGCAAGAGTCGCTATCTCTATGGCACTGATGAGACTGCACAAAGATACTAGCAAATTGAAAGGAACTTAAAGACTCAATTGACTTGACTATAGATCTGGAGGTGTAGAATTGTGAGGAAAGATTCAAGAGCTCTAAATATATAGCCAAATGACAGCTAAAGGGATGGCTGGTGGAGGAATAGAGCAGGACATGAACGTCTACACTGCAAGAAAGAACCATGGCAGCGAGTCTCAGAGCCCAGGTTGACTGACTCAGGCTTGTGCTACAGAGCTAAAAATAGCAGTGTAGATGGTTGGGCTCCAACCCGGCAAGGGGGCCTGGTCTTGGTGCTTGTGCTCTGAGACACTCCCCCCATTTCAGAGCCTGGGATCCAGCCCAAGCCAGAATGTCTACATGCCTATTTTTAGCTGCCTAGCGTGTACTCAAGTCAGCTGACCCATGCTCAGATTCACTGCTGTGAGGTTTTTTGCAGTGTAGACATACCCTGACTGATAATCACATACAAAGAACAAACCCAGATGCTTTCAATTAGACCATCTTATCCCAAGAGAACAAAAACAAAAGGAAAGTCTTCAGGAGAGAGCACCCAGGGCTAGATTCACAAAGAAATTTAGGCATGGTGATGTTCAGCATCATCAAACCTAACTTTTAGGAACCTATGAAAACCACTGGGATTCACAGAGACAGACTCCCTATACAGTCAGTGGTGCCTCAGAATGGGATACACAAAAGCCAGCTTGTTAGGCCACTCTCCACCTAAGCTAGCTAATGGAAGATGTTGAAGAGAGGAGTGTGTCCTAAGCCCTACCCCCAAAGGGAGTTTGGGGCCTAAGTCCAGGCTGCAGGGAAACACCTCACTCTCCATGTGAGTCTCAGCTGCAAACAAACCCTCTCTTGGAGTTAAGCACTTATGCCGTTTTTGCAAGAAGTGGAGGACGATGGAGCCCTCCCGTGTAACTTTTAGCCTAGTGGTTAAAGTACCCACCTGGGGTGTGGGAGACCCCCAGTTCAAGTTTCCCCTGCCCCGGCCATTTTTTGTAAGTTCACCTATAGGGGCTTGATCCAAGCTGTGGATATAGAGGCAAGCTGTGACCCACTTACCAGATTGGGCCCCGCAGGTCAGTTAGGTGGAGGAACACCTGTCTTCACCTGGCTCATGCATCACCCTGGGGTGGCAGTGCTCATGCCCAGAAGCAGAAATATAGGCACCTAGGGAACTTCTACTGCAAAAATGTAGGTGCTGATTGAGGTTAGGCGCCTACAAGGTTCAGTGGCAGCTGAGTGGTTTTTTAAAATTGGAATGGGGCCTGAGTCTGGTATTTTGGTGCCTAAAAGTGGCAGTTAGGTGCCTAAGTCCTTTTATAAGTCTACCGCCACCGTACATCTCCCATCCTGCAGTCTATGAGAGAAAATGACTGCTGAACTCTGCCTGTAGGGCAGAGGTCCCCAGACTGTTGGGCACCCCCCCCAGGGGGCACAGAGGAATGTTTGGGAGGCATGGCAGAGCCCGGGCCAGCCCCCACAGGGGATGGGGAGGGAGCGCCATCCAGCCCCACTCTGCCCCCAGCTCTGCTCGTGGCCCTGGTTCCAGACATAGCCATGGCTGCGGCCCCAGCTCCCGGCCCCGTACCTGGCCCTGGCTGCTCCATTCCCACCCCCACACCCATTCTCAGCTCCCGGACGGTTCTCCACTCCCGGCCCTGTCCCTGCCCCCAGCTGTGGCCCCCAGATGGGCTTCCACTCCCGGCCCCGGCCCCAGCTGCAGCCCCCATCCAGGGCTCCACTCCTGGCTCCGGCCCAGACCCACCCACAGATGCAACCCCAGTCTTGGCCCCCTTACCCCTGTCTGCAACCCCCCTCCTGGAGCCACGGCCCCCTTCCTGGCCCTGATTCCGGGGTGGGGGAGGCGCAGACAGGGGTAAGTGGGGGCATGACCCTGAAAAGTTTGGGGACCACTGCCTTAGGAAGAGTTCTTAAAGATTTAAAGGTGCAGTGCACAGAAAGCAAAATCATAGTTACTTGTCTGGGTGGTACTGTTAGGTGTTAATTTGAAAAGGTATAAGTGCTGATAATGGCTTACAGTGGTACAAACGGTACAGCTAGACATAATAATAATTAAACAAAGAAATTCTGAACATTTTTCCCCACTATTCAGGTCAACGTGAGAGCGTGGAATTATTATTTAAGAGAACTGTTTGAAACTGCATCATTCCAGTCCTTTAAAACTGGACAAAACACTGTATATGCACTAGATGACAGTCCAGTAATGCCAAGAGGATGAACTAAGTGACCCAATAAGTTTTTTCTGACTTTAATCTCTATGATTATATGAGTTAATATGAATGAAGAGGACTTTAACACCAATAATATTCACAGCCCAGGTCTTTCATTTAAGAAAAAAATCAAAATGTGTGTTAAAAATGAATAGCTGTGCTCATACATTGGGAAAAGTAGCTCATGAAGAAAGGTTTTAAGAAATGCCTCGGGCAATGGAGTGACATAAAAAGCGCTTTGCTGCTTCAGTGACACATTTAACATAAAAGAAATCTAAATGTGATCATTTTCAGTCCAACAATTTTTGACTCTGTCATCAACAAGAGTAAAAAAAAGAAACATTCCGTAAAAATGCACTAATCAATAAAAGCCTTGTGTTTTGAGTCACTAGCCATCAGCACTGGTGACTAACTGCACCTGCTGCCTATGGCAAGATTTCCCATTTAGCATCTGGTTTTCTTGGCAAAATTCAGATAGTTCTCACCAGAAAAAGAGCAGGCAATGTAGATCAAAAAGCTGTACCTCTTACCTGACTCCCATTCCAAGAAAAATCCTTCATTTTAGACACATATTTACCTTTTCCCACCCTCGTTTTGGTAATGTAACTTATTTACTGAGGATCAAATGCTGAACCATGAAACCGAGTTACTGAGTGTTACAAATTGGAAAGAAGTTAATCCCCATTTTGTGTAAGTTATCCAGAATCATTTGGTTTCTTGAACTCCTCATATTGGGGTCAGAAACAAGAAGTTACAGTTTCAAGGCAGGCTACTGTGTTCATTACATGTCTGATACAGTGCAACACAGAGCTGACTGCAACAACTGGCAGAGGTGCAGGAAGATACAAGCAGCACTTCAAACGGGGAGCTGGTATACGGGACGTATGACTGGACTGCTCATATCGTTGCATGAATATTGCAGTGAGTCTCTAAGCATCTCTCCATGTGCCGCGATTTGGTGCTCTAGTGCACCATGACAGGGCCTTTGTACGCATGAGCGCATGGAAATATACATGAGGAAATGCACAATATGCAGTGTGCTGCAGAGGTCCTTGATTTTGACTACCTAAGGGTTTGCTGTTAAGATGATGGGATCGTAGTAATTACTCACTGTTTATAGATTAATTGTAACATTTTATTAACAGCATAAGAAGGTCTAAAAGGAGCCAGTATAACAATGGAGCATCTGTCATGCCTAGTCATGGTTTCACTTATACTCTTTAACAATCCCAAACAGTATTTTGTTACAATGAGGTAATCTGTTGAACCTATCATATATTTGACTCCTAAGGTTATTGTCATCTGATGATACATGAAAGGTAAACTACAGTGATTCATTCTAAAATGTTAAATAGCTAATAGAATATTGACACTCTCTCAACCTCTTTTATGTATACACCTACACACACAATCCAACCTGATTTTTCAGCACCTTTTCTGAAATAGCTGAAGCTAATTTACGATCCTCACAACAGAAAGCTTTTGTCTTCCTCAGTGACAGCTGCCATTTTACTCCTACTCCCCAGCAGGAAAGGAGAGGGATTTCATGGTTTTTCCCACAAACAAAGAGCAACCCTATACTTTCAGTCAGGACGTCATTCGTGACATTGGCAGACCAGGTGCCACCTCATGCCAGAGCCCCAGGACAATTTGGAAGGCTGACAGACCCTGGTCGTCGGCGGGCAGGATCAAACCTGGGATCTCTGAACCTTATTATATGAGCCTCTACTAGATAAGCTAAAAACTATATGGCTCTTAGCGAAGGCTGTAGCAGACTCATCAATCTCTAGACCAGTGGCTCTCAACCTTTCCAGACTACTGTTCCCCTTTCAGGAGTCTGATTTGTCTTGTGTACCCCCAATTTTACCTCACTTAAAAACTACTTGCTTACCAAATCAGACATAAAAATACAAAAGTGTCACAGCACGTTATTATTGAAAAATTGCTGACTTTCTCATTTTTACCATACAATTATAAAATAAAGCAACTGGAATATAAATATTGTACTTTCATTTCAGTGTATAGTAGATAGAGCAGTATAAACAATTGTATGCAGTTTTAGTTTGTACTGACTTCACTAGTGCTATTGATGTAGCTAGTGTAGTAAAATGAGGCCCTGAAACATAAACCCTTGGTATCAGAGGCCCGGTATAAGGCCTAAGGCCTGAGCTAAAGTAATGGTCAAGACTTTGCTAACATAAAGCAAAGTTAAGCTGTAAGCCAGAGGCAGGCCATGCTCACAGAAGCTGGCAAGGAAAGGGCTGATGTTACATAAACATATTCTGGTCTGATCAAGAGAGCTTTAAACTAGGAATGTGGGGGAGACGGTTGGGAGATGTCCAGGTAATCTCCACGCTGGATTTTAACATTGAGAGGGAAGACAACCAAGTAAGAGAGGATATAGCCGGGGGTAGGAGAATGGACATAAGGAGGAAGGGCAGAGTGGATACTAGTCAAATAGGTCATACTGGCAGTACAATGTCCATACCAAATTGGGTAAGGAATGTGAGTGAGGCCAAACAGCAAAAATTAAGATGTTTGTACACCAATGCGAGGAGCCTAGGTAACAAAATGGAGGAATTAGAGCTACTGGTCCAGGAAGTGAAACCAGATATCATAGGAATAACCGAAACATGGTGGAATAGCAGTCATGACTGGAGTACAGGTATTGAAGGGTATGTGCTGTTTAGGAAAGATAGAAATAAAGGTAAAGGTGGGGGAGTAGCATTGTATATCAATGATGAGGTAGACTGTAAAGAAATAAAAAGTGATGGAATGGATAAGACAGAGTATGTCTGGGCAAAAATCACATTGGGGAAGAAAACTACTAGAGCCTCCCCTGGGATAGTGCTTGGGGTGTGCTATAGACCACCGGGATCTAATTTGGATATGGATAGAGACCTCTTTAATGTTTTTAAGGAAGTAAATACTAATGGGAACTGTGTGATCATGGGAGACTTCAACTTCCCAGATATAGATTGGAGAACAAGTGCTAGTAATAATAATAGGGCTCAGATTTTCCTAGATGTGATAGCTGATGAATTCCTTCATCAGGTAGTTGCTGAACCAACAAGGGGGGATGCCATTTTAGATTTGGTTTTGGTGAGTAGTGAGGACCTCATTGAAGAAATGGTTGTAGGGGACAACATTGGCTCGAGTGATCATGAGCTAATTCAGTTCAAACTAAATGGAAGGATAAACAAAAATAAATCTGAGACTAGGGTTTTTGATTTCAAAAGGGCTAACTTTAATAAATTAAGGAAATTAGTTAGGGAAGTGGATTGGACTAAAGAATTTATGGACCTAAAGGCGGAGGAGGCCTGGGATTATTTCAAGTTAAAGTTGCAGAAGCTGTCAGAAGCCTGTATCCCAAGAAAGGGGAAACAATTCATAGGCAGGGGTTTTAGACCAAGCTGGATGAGCAAGCATCTCAGAGAGGTGATTAAGAAAAAACAGAAAGCATACAAGGAGTGGAAGATGGGAGGGATCAGCAAAGAAACCTACCTTATTGAGGTCAGAGCATGTAGGGATAAAGTGAGACAGGCTAAAAGTCATGTAGAATTGGACCTTGCAAAGGGAATTAAAACCAATAGTAAAAAGTTTTATAGCCATATAAATAGGAAGAAAACAAAGAAAGAAGAAGTGGGACCGCTAAACACTGAGGATGGAGTGGAGGTTAAGGATAATCTAGGCATGGCTCAATATCTAAACAAATACTTTGCCTCAGTCTTTAATGAGGCTAATGAGGAGCTTAGGAATAGTGGCAGCATGACAAATGGGAATAAGGATGTGGGGGTAGATATTACCATATCCGAGGTAGAAGCCAAACTTGAACAGCTTAATGAGAGTAAATCAGGCGGCCCAGATAATCTTCATCCAAGAATATTAAAGGAACTGGCACATGAAATTGCAAGCCCATTAGCAAAAATTTTTAATGAATCTCTAAACTCAGGGGTTGTACCGTTTGACTGGAGAATAGCTAATATAGTTCCTATTTTTAAGAAAGGGAAAAAAAGTGACCCGGGTAACTACAGGCCTGTTAGTTTGACATCTGTAGTATGCAAGGTCTTGGAAAAAATTTTGAAGGAGAAAGTAGTTAAGGACCTTGAGGTCAATGGCAATTGGGACAAATTACAACATGGTTTTACAAAAGGTAGATCGTGCCAAACCAACTTGATCTCCTTCTTTGAGAAAGTAACAGATTTTTTAGATAAAGGAAACGCAGTGGATCTAATCTACCTCGATTTCAGTAAGGCATTTGATACAGTACCACATGAGGAATTATCGGTTAAATTGGAAAAGATGGGGATCAATATGAAAATTGAGAGGTGGATAAGGAACTGGTTAAAGGGGAGACTACAGCGGGTCATACTGAAAGGTGAACTGTCAGGTTGGAGGGAGGTTACTAGTGGAGTTCCTCAAGGTTCAGTTTTGGGACCAATTTTATTTAATCTTTTTATTACTGACCTCGGCACCAAAAGTGGGAGTGTGCTAATAAAGTTTGCAGATGACACAAAGTTGGGAGGTATTGCCAATTCAGAAAAGGATCGGGATATCCTACAGGAAGATCTGGATGACCTTGTAAACTGGAGTAATAGTAATAGGATGAAATTTAATAGTGAGAAGTGTAAGGTTATGCATTTAGGGATTAATAACAAGAATTTTAGTTATAAGCTGGGGACGCATCAGTTGGAAGTAACGGAAGAGGAGAAGGACCTCGGAGTCCTGGTTGATCACAGGATGACTATGAGTCGCCAATGTGATGTGGCCGTGAAAAAAGCTAATGCGGTCTTGGGATGCATTAGGCGAGGTATTTCTAGTAGAGATAAGGAGGTGTTAGTACCGTTATACAAGGCATTGGTGAGACCTCATTTGGAATACTGTGTGCAGTTCTGGTCTCCCATGTTTAAGAAGGATGAATTCAAACTGGAACAGGTACAAAGAAGGGCCACTAGGATGATCCGAGGAATGGAAAACCTGTCGTATGAAAGGAGACTCAAGGAGCTTGGTTTGTTTACCCTAACCAAAAGAAGGCTGAGGGGAGATATGATTGCTCTCTTTAAATATATCAGAGGGATAAATACCAGGGAGGGAGAGGAATTATTTCAGCTCAGTACCAATGTGGACACAAGAACAAATGGATATAAACTGGCCATCAGGAAGTTTAGACTTGAAATTAGACGAAGGTTTCTAACCATCAGAGGAGTGAAGTTCTGGAACAGCCTTCCAAGGGAAGCAGTGGGGGCAAAAGACCTAACTGGCTTCAAGATTAAGCTAGATACGTTTATGGAGGGGATGGTTTGATGGGATAACATGATCTTAGTCAAGGGTCAATTAATTGCCATCAGTGGTAAATAGGACCAATGGTCAATGATGGGATGTTAGAAGTTACTACAGAGAACTTTTTCCTGGGTGTCTGGCTGGTGAGTCTTGCCCACATGCTCGGGGTTCAGCTGATCGCCATATTTGGGGTCGGGAAGGAATTTTCCTCCAGGGTAGATTGGCAGAGGCCCTGGAGGTTTTTTGCCTTCCTTTGCAGCATGGGGCACGGGTCACTTACCGGAGGATTCTCTGCATCTTGAAGTCTTTAAACCATGATTTGAGGACTTCAGTAGCTGAGACATAGGTGAGAGGATTATTCCAGGAGTGGGTGGGTGAGATTCTGTGGCCTGCATTGTGCAGGAGGTCAGACTAGATGATCATAATGGTCCCTTCTGACCTTAAAGTCTATGAGTCTATGAGTCTATGTTGCACAAATAGATATTGGATACCAAAAATATAAACAAATGGCACCAAAACATTCTTATACCATCCACACAAATAACAAGAAACAGGCTGGCCCATCCTAAAGAAAGGGGCAAAAGGGTAATATGATGGATAGAGTTGTTTTGTTTAAACCAACATGTACAAGGTGGGAGGTGGCACCTTACTACGTAGAAGGGGTTGTACCTGGTTACGTAGAGGGATTGCACCTTAATACGTCAGGAGTAATGTGTAACTTGTTTGTACCTGTGTATAAAAATGCAACTCTGGGGCGGTCTCTTTGTCTGGCCTAGCGGGCAGCTACCAATGTGGTGCTCTGCTCTGCTTAATGTTGATTTTAGTTGGCTGCGTGCGTGTGTTCCCTCTGTGTGCTGCCCCAGCTCTGCGCAGATAGCTAACACAGCACACCCGAGAGAACCCCCAAAGACCACAGACGCTAGTAAGGTACAATGGCACGTCGGCCAGGTTTATTGTTCAAACGAAGCACAGTGATAGTTTCTGATAGACTTTACCAGGCATACTACGAATTTATGCTCCCTGACAATGGACCGGCTCAGTCAGTGGCGGGACTTTCCACTGCCCCCTAGGCCAGACAAAGAGACCGCCCCAGGGCTGCATTTTTATACACAGGTACAAACAAGTTACACATTACTCCTGACGTATTGAGGTGCAACCCCTCTACGTAACCAGGTACAACCCCTTCTACGTAGTAATGTGCCACCTCCCACCTTGTACATGTTGGTTTAAACAAAACAACTCTATCCATCATATTACCCTTTTGCCCCTGTCTTTAGGATGGGCCAGCCTGTTTCTTGTTATTTGTGTGGATGGTATAAGAATGTTTTGGTGCCATTTGTTTATATTTTCGGTATCCAATACCTATTTGTGCAACAGAATATGTTTATGTAACATCAGCCCTTTCCTTGCCAGCTTCTGTGAGCCTCTGGCTTACAGCTTAACTTTGCTTTATGTTAGCAAAGTCTTGACCATTACTTTAGCTGAGGCCTTAGGCCTTATACTGGGCCTCTGATACCAAGGGTTTATGTTTCAGGGCCTCATTTTACTACATTCCCCCACTTTTTGTCATTTTAAGGGGAGGATGTTTACCCATCATTTCGGAAAAGCATAATGTACGGACGAAAGATAACCCAGTGGGCTAAACACTGTTATGTGGTTATTTTATTTTACCATTTATACACTGATGCCCCACCTGTCATTTAGTTTGCACATTTTTTTTGTACGACTGATAGATTTTATTATTTAATTATTTTTAGTTCCTTATGGTGGGCCTGTCATTTAATTTCAACTTGGTTACTGTGTAAAAACAACCGTATTATTGCTGTACTATTGTATCATCATTGTACTGTTGTATTATTGCTGTATTGTATTATTGTTGTACTACTGTATTATCATTGTACTGTTGTATTATTGCTGTATTGTATTATTGCTGTACAACATTTACAATGTGCATAACCTTGCTAAATTGTTTAACCAACGCACAGGTAAAAAGCAACAAATCAATGGCAGCAAACAACACCAGGGCATGAGGTGTTGGTTACCAGTGGCTATTAGGGATTGAGTTCTCATCTGCAGCAAGTTAACAAGACAGCATATGGAAATGAGACGAGACCTCAGTTCAGGGTAGCCAGTGAGTGCTGTCCAGGGGCTGGTGATAGAGGTTGTTGATACTCTGAGAGGGGTGTTTTGTTGCTTGCTTATTTTTGTTCTGTTCCTTTTCCCCCAGTTTGGTGAGGGGCAGGACAAATAAATGAGCTGGAGGCTTTCCCCGATTGACTGCAGCACCTGTGTTATTAGTGACAAGCTGAGTCAGATGCTCAGGATCTTTGACAAGTTCTTGAGGAGCACAGGCCCAATGACAGGCTGCCTCATCATCTCCTTGCTTTGCGGGGCTTGCTCACACCTCCCTAAGGAGTGAGTCCAGAGCAGTGCAGGACCCAGCTCAAAAGCTATGCACCCTTCAAGTCCGAGACTCTAAGTGGGGCCTGAGCAGTGCATTCACCTAGTGCTGCCCCCACTCTGCACAGTGGGTGAATTGGATCAGAGAGCACAAAGACTGGGACCTGGGCTGACCTCTGTAAAGGGCAGGAAGGGGAAGGCTCCCGAACCCCTTGGGCTACCTATTCTGCACAACAGTCTGCCCTGTGTTTCTGTGTTATGGGAAATAAATGGGTTTAGAGCGATTGACGGGGGAGTAATTTAAATACATCTAAGTAAGTAATAGCCTAATTCACTGTTCTAGCTAAAGCACAAATCAAATATCCTCCACCTCTGCCAGGCTGCTGAAATGCTTTAAACAGTGAGGGAGAGATTGTTATTCTTTCTATTACAGCAGACCTGGAGGGCCCCAGTCGGGATCAAGTTCCATTTGTGCTAGGTGCTGCACATGCGCACACACAGTATGGGCAGTAAGCTGGGGTGTAAATCTACTCCTCGGTAGCCTGCAGCACGCGAAGCGACCGCATGGACCCTGCTGCCGTGCACTAAGAGTTCCCTAGTGCACTTTAATCTGCCCTCGCCAAAATGGACCTATAGTGAAGTGCACTAGAGAACTTCTAGTGTGGAGCAGCAGGGCCCACATGGACACTTGGTGTGCGGCAGGCTAGGGCAGAGTAGAGTTACACGCCAGCTTGTTGTGAACGAGGTGTTTGTTTAGACAAGGGTAAGAGCGAGTCCCTGTCCTGAAGCTTCTACCAGCAAAACAGCAGTTGCACAACAGGGAAGGGGCAGGAGGGTGCCTGGTGGGGAAAAGGAACTGCTTCCTGTTTATGCCCCTGGGGTGCAGTCTACTCCCAAGGAGTGGTGGGGTGCAGCTGTCCCTTCCCTCCTTGAACTGGCCTCTGCAGCAGGGGCAATGCACAGTGGGGTTCATGCTGCACCTGCTGAAGGGGCGTGTAGCACTGGGTCCCTTTCCCTACACACAAGGGAGCTTGGGGAGGTTCCTGGGGTGGAAGGAGAGAGATCTGCTTTGTTCCATTCCTTGCTCTGAGCTGTTGTGTGCACATGGTTTTGGAGAAAAATGCAGCTTGTGCCATATCTCATGTGCTCGAAGGGTTAACAGTCACGAGCAAAAGCAAGGCAGGGAGGCGCATAGCACATAGAACTGAGGCAGTCTGACTGGCAGATAAAAAACACCCTGACAGTTCGGGAGCAAGAAGTCTGTATGTGAGCCACATAGCAGTGATGGAGAAAACAAACAGTGCTGCCAAGGCTCATGGGAAATGTCATCCTCATGGAAAACATTTCCATCTGCCCTCTGTGGGCTTGTTAATGATTGGATCTGCCCTCAGTCGTGTTTATTCACTTACTGCATATGGTGCAGGTATCTTGCTCTTCCCTATGGGTCAGATCCTGCAGCCCTCACTCGCCATGCGTCATGCTAACTCAGACAGGTAGGCCTGCTGAAGGAAATGGGAAGCGGGAATAAATAAGCATTACAGACTCTGTCCCCTAGCAAGTGAATAATTGCTAAGCTCTGACGGGAGCCAAATAATGTTTTCTCCCTCAGTACATGATGCTCAGAGGCAGTAAGGGTGGCATAAGGCAGTCTACTCTTTTGTTGCCCCAATTCACCAATGACTCTCCCAGTTACTAGTGAGGTTTTGCCACAGAGCAGCCCTGAACCCTGCTCACAGACACTGCTGAAAGCAGCACAAAGGAAACTTCCATCCCAACAGGCAGCCTCTGCTCCAAAACCCACTACCCCCAGCAACACAGAGCCCCAAGAGCGCTCTTCCAAAAACATCCACAGTCCTGCTCCTCCTTGGCTGCTCTCTGATTCCTGAGGTTCCCCATCCCCTGGGCCTCCTTGAATCCTAGAAGGCTCCCTCACCTTATCCAAACTCTTCAAGCCTAGAGGGAGGGCCCCCTTCCTCCTATTGTATCCCAGATTTCCCTCCTCCTCTGCCCACCTTGTGATCCCTGAGGTACCCTGTCCTTGAGCCTAGCAGCCTCCTTCTCTAGCCCTGAGGAGGATCCGATCCCTTCCACCTAATGTACCCCCTCTGCTTTGAGTCCCAGAGGTTCCTCTTCCTCTACCCGAGCCTATGGTCCCTTCTTTTTCCTCCTCCTTTGGTCCCCCCAAATCCTGACCTCACAATCAGGATCAGGCCTCATTACACTGGATATTGTGTAAACAAAATTAAAATCCCAGCCCCAGAGAGTTTACAGTCTAAGATCCTGATGCAAAGACCTTTGAAGCAAATAGGAGTCTTTCCACTGATTATCAGTGGCTTTGGATCATAGACATCACCACTGAGTACAGAACCCAGTGGAGGGAAGGAGGAGGCCCCCAAGGCTGGCAGCAATCTGAACATGACATTACATAAGAATGAGACAAATCAATCTAATGGCCAATATCTATGTCTACACATTATTATCTGTATTATAGTAGCACCTCAAGGCCCCAAAAACTGTAAGCTCCTTGGGGGCAAGGACTGTCTTTTTGTTCGGCACCTAGTACAATGGGGTTCTGGTCCATGACAGGAGCTCCTAAATGCTACCACAACACACATAATAGAATTGGGACCATTTATGCAAGGCACTGCACATACACACAGTATGAGATAGTCCTTCTGCCCCTCTCTAAGGTCTGGTCTACACTAGGGCGGGGGGGTGTCGATCTAAGATACGCAACTTCATCTACGAGAATAGCATAGCTGAAGTCGACGTATCTTAGATCGAATTAAATTTACTTACATCGCATCCACGCAGCGCAGGATCACTCCCCCGTCGACTCCGCTTCCTCCTCGCGCCGAGCTGGATTACCAGAGTCGACGGGGAGCGCTTCTGGGATTGATTTATCGTGTCTACATGAGACGCGATAAATCGATCCCCAGAAGATCGATCGCTACCCGCCGAATCGGGCGGGTAGTGTAGATAAGCCCTAAGGCAGAGGATGGAAGGGGAAACACCAGAGAGAAATTACTTGCACTGCATTACACAGCAGGTCAGCAATGTAACCTAGACTAGAACCTAGGTTTCTTGAGCTGGAGTCCAGTGCTCTAGCCACTTGATCACACTGTTTCTGAGGCTAGAAGGCAGAAAGCTGTCTGGTGCCCCTGCAGGGAATCCAAACATACCACACTCCATAAGGAAACATTAACAGCATCCTTCATGGGATAAAGAAATTCTTGAAATAAATTTTAACATGTCTGTACAGCGAAATTCCCACTGACAGAAAACACATTTATTATCGTTCTTATGACAAGCTTAATTCCCTGGACAGTCAGGTGTAACCGATGGAGATTGCATTTCTCACCCTCTCAGTCCTGAGATTTTTCCCGGGAAGATCTCCATGAGAATTTGCTCATGATGATTTTTCATCCATGTCATTTGCTTTCTACGAGTAAGGACAGTCACTGGACCCCCTTTTTAAGGAAGAGCACAGCCCTTTGTTTTCAGGGAGAAAGCTCATTTTGTTTAGATCAGAAACAGTATCATTTTCTAGTTGTCTAAGGTCTCACAGGTTACAGTGTAGTAGCCGTGTTAGTCTGTGTCAGCAAAAAGAAAATAAGAAATAAATAAATACTTGTGGCACCTTAGAGACTAACAAATTTATTTCAGCATAAGCTTTCATGGGTTAGAACCCACTTCATTGGATGCATGGAATGAAGCATACAGTAGACAGATATTTATACAGTCACACTTACCCATGCTGAAAGAGAAGAACACTACTGTTACAGCACAGAGTTGTTAGAATAAACCACCTGTGTGCTCAGCACTTTGCAGGACTGGCCCTTCTGTAATTATGTTCCCTACAAAGATATGACAACATACAAACAGGCGTTTGTTTCAAAGGGCGCATGCAGAATTGAACATGTGCCTGACTCATATACACACTAATCATGATTTGAGAGACTACATGTGAGTTTTGTGTGTATATGAGGTGGAAAGGAGGGATAATTTCTTTCTAGAGTGATATCAACATCTTATCGATGTCAATAATTTTTCTCATCCATGTTGTACAATACATTTTTACTTTCTGCTTATATAACCCATGCTGGCTGATTGTCTTTCTCCCTCTGTTGTGGTTACTCTATGTAAGAAATTAAGAGTCTACTTCAGCTAGTGCTATAGCTCCTTTAGCTCAAGCAGTAGATAATTAAGTTCCTGGGTTCAAACCCTGTAGGTGGTCCAAAGCAGAAGCTGCCTTTGAATGAATTCTTGATATGCCCCATAATGCATTACAAATGCAAGTGCTCACTTCTTCATTGGTGGAAGCCGTTTGAAGCTGAGATCACAGCAGAATCACTCAGGGACTGTGAGCCTGCTCTGGCCCAAGCATATTGCATTCCTCCCAAATATTTCAAGTGACTAAAGCAGGCTGCAGCACCACTCAGATTTGGCCCATCTGCCCCTTCATAGATGGAGGTAGGGTGACCAGAGAGCAAATGTGAAAAATCTGGACAGGGGGTGGGGGATAACAGGAGCCTATATAAGAAAAAGACCCAAAAATCAGGACTGTCCCTATAAAATCGGGACATCTGGTCACCCTAGATGGAGGGGAAGCCAGGTCAAACCTGAGTGGCACTGTGACTCTGGTTTAGGGCCCCTCTCTTGTGGAAGGCGCGATGTTCCCCTGGTGTTATCTGGACCGGTGATCTGCTAGGTCACTCCAATCCTTGACTCTGGGAGCCAGCCTTACGCTGCTCTGCTGTGAGAACCCCCACTCCTGGGCTGTTCACGTACAGACTCTGGCATGTAAACTGCTCCTTGGATTGTTCAACCGAAAAACACTAGCTAATATCTCCGGCCCCAGACACAACCCTAGGAACCTCCGTCTTGCAGTGTCCAGTTATGTCCGCTGGATGCTGCAAGCTCATGTGAGTTCATCAGTTTAAGAAAGAAATTGATATGTACTAGGCTTCTTATCCCAAGGGGAGTCTCTGACATGCTTCAAACCAAACGCACTGCTTCAGGTAGAATAAACAAACAATTTTATTAACTATAAAGATAGATTGTAAGTGGTTATAAGTCAAAGCACAAGAAGTCAGATTTGGTCAAATTAAATAAAAGCAAAACGCATTCTAAGATGATCTTAACACTTTCAGTGCCCTTACAAACTTAAATGCTTCTCACCACAGGCTGGCTGGTTGCCCTTCACCCAGGCTCTCTCCTTTGATCAGTGCTTCACTAGCTTGGTGGTGGTGTCTATAGATGGAGGTGGAAAAGAGAGAGAGAGCATGGCAAACGTCTCTCCCTTTCATAATGTTCTTTCTTCCCTCTTGGATTTGCCCCCGCTTCAGAGTCAGGTGAGCAGTACCTCATCGTAATCCCAAACTGACCAAGGGAAGGGGGGTGACTCACTCGAGAGTCCAACAGATCCTTTGTTGCTGCATAAGCGAGTGTCCTTTGTTCCTGTGAGGCTAGGCTGGGTTTGTCCCATACATGCCCTGATGAGGTGAGAACTGCCTCTCTGCTCTTGGGGAGTTTTTTGCTGGGCTTGTTTTAAGCCATGAGGACACATTTTCAGCCTCATCACTATATACATGAAATTATAATCTATAACATTACTATAACAACAATGCTCAGTGCATCATGAGCTTTACACCCAACATGACAAACTTTGCATTGGATACCACACAATCATATTATAAGGATGAACATGGGGGTGCAGGGTGTTCCCTCGAGGTACAGAATGTCACAGAGGGCCTAGGGCAAACTACCCCTTTTGCCCCCTGTGAAGCTCCTGCAAACCCGGGCTGATAAGCCCTCCAGGAGAATTATACAGCACACCAATCTACTGAGGGACCTTCGCCAAATGTGTTTATTAGTAAGCTCCAGATACAACACAGTATAGCAGCAGGTGGATGGAGGGCCCTTCCCGCCCCCTGGATCAGTCTTTTATACTTATGCTCTCTTCCCCGCATTCTCCAGCTCACTGGCAGAACATTAAAATTAAATAACTCTATAATAAAGTAAACCATGGGATAGAGTAGTGTAGTCTGACAGGTAGGTAGGGAACTTAAAATCCCTAAAACTGGGCCTGCTGACTGATGAAGACTGTTGATATCTGCTACTGACTGCAGGGAAAGAAATATACATCACGCAGTGTAGCAGATGATAGAACAATGGCTATAAAAACAGGGCCAAGAGTGACAAGGTTCTATTGGGAGTGAATGTGCCATAAAACAAGAGTGCAAAAAGGCCGGGGAATCCTTATAATTTTAAACCAATAGTCACAATCCTAGCTATTTCCAAACTCTGAAAAAGGATTATTTTTAAAACAACAGCATCCAGATGGATACCTGTGTGGGGAAAAAAATCTCAAGGCAGAAGTTTTATAATCTCACATTAAACTTCTGAGGTTTAAATTACTAAACTCCACTTGTTGTAGGTAAAGAGGATAATACATCCAGGAAATGGCACACATCTGAAATGTTAAACCACTGAGTTTGCTAGTCTCTGTAAATTTAATTTCATTGCCATTTGTAAAAACTATGGGATTAAAGGAGATACCAGATCCAAGATAAAGAAAGTGAAAGCTTTTAAAATAATTTATGTTTGTCATGCTCTATTTTCTGATCAGTTACTGGAAACTGAGAAACTTCTGTTTGAAAAGGTCAGAATTCTAAGATTATTTCCAATTCACATAATCCTGTATAACAAGAATATTTAATATTTAAAACATAGCATTTACACAGACCTTTGCACATTCAAAGCACTTCACAAACAGTAACTAGTCACAGCACTCTCTTTGGTGGACATTATTATCCTCAGATTACAGATGGGAGCATAGGCAGAGTGGTTAAGAGATTTGCCCAAGGCCACAGCAAGAGAATGACAATGCTGGGATCAGAACCCAGGTACCCTGCCACCCACTCCCATACTCCAACCAATAGACCACCATTCCCTGCCTCTCAGAAGCATTTGTCTCAGTATCTCTTTTGATGGGTTGTCATCCTCTTTTTGTGGGGGTTTTCCAAGGCCCTGACCTCAGCCCACTCTTCTCTCTCTACATAGGAAATAGTTGAGTTAGTAGAATGTAAAATACCTCTACTGTTAGAGTCTGGCCTCTGGGAGGACCAAAAATGTACTCTGAACACTACCGTAGATTCCCTCCTAAGGGACAGATGCAAAGTCCTGTAAGCAGCACACTAACAGCCACGCTAATGATTGTGGAGACAGACAGAGACGTTTTACGGGAACACAGAAAGAAAATCAGCAGCAAGTTTCTGCTATTCCCTAGTCTGAGCCATGCTACAAAGCAGTGGAGAAAAGCATTAGCAACAATTTCACCTTGGTTCTATGACAAAAGCTATCAGGGAGCACTCAAGTCATGTTTCCAAGCATTTCTCCAGGAAAGCTAGAAACTTACTTTTTAAAAATAGAAAGCTCACGTTCTCAGGTGATTACATGACTTCAGGAGCTGGGGTTTGAAAAAAACAGAGTTTACCAGGCTTGTGATACAAATCACAAGAGTGGCCAACACTGTAAGTCTCTAAGACTGTCTGTAAACAAGTGGACTCCTTCCAGGCACCCCCAGCTGGCATCAGGGCAGCCCTGCAAGTGGCTCCTCACTGTAGTTTACCTCTTGATTCTTCAGAAGAACTGAGTACAGCCTTCAGAGCATATAAATAGCCCTTTTGCGGAGTTAATTTATCACCCACAGTCCCACTTCCATCAGCCAGAATCCCCCCAGCACAGTCCAAACAATACATTCACCCCCAACAGTCCAACACCAACTACTGCTCTAGCATTTCTCACCATGCCTCTCAGCCCCATTTCCTTCCCAGGTAGGGTTCCGATCTTGCCTGGAGACATCAGTAGACTCAACCACCATCATTCCCCAGCTTTCTCTGGTTCCCTGGCTTCAGTTCTCTGGCTCAGACAGCCAGCAAGCATCTCCCTCTGCTGTTCTCAGACTTCACAGCTCTCTCTGACCATGGCTCTGTGGCCTGGGGAAATTTTTAGGTGACCCCGCAATTGCCTTCTGTTTTCACCAGTGTGATCTGGTGCCACTGCTCAACCAGGGAACTTTCATTGCTCCCTCCTTCAGGGGCATCTTCTCACCCCAGCTTTGTCTTCTGAGCAGTCAGAACTCTGGACTCCCTCCCTTTCTAAACTCTGGTTTCTGAACTATCCCTCTACACACACACTCTTTCTCTCTCAGGATTCAAGACTCTCATGTATAACTCCCAGGGGCAGCCCACCCTCCTCATTACACTATACTAGGGCAACTGGACTGGACCAGGAGAGCTGAGCCCAGTTTCATATAAGGGGCCAGCTACCCTGTCACACTGTCTTAAGGCTAGCTAAGTTAGATCAACAACTTGTTAGATGCTGGAAAAAAAACATATGTAATAAAGTACTGTCCGGATGGCTTTCTGACAGTGTATTCCTTTTGCCAACAATCCACCCTTAAGCCTGTTGTTCCGGCATGGAAGACTACTAGATCTAACTTGAGTATATTATATAGATGTTTCTATAGAACAAATAACTTCAAAAACAAAAAAGTGACCTAAGTGTCAGTACAACTCAGGTAGGAGCACTCTGACCCACTTAACGCATCTCAAGTTGCCCATGCAAAATTTAAGACATCCAAAATCATAAGACACTTGGAAATTTAAGGCAATCAATTTATTTGAAGAGGTCACTGTTCCCTTGCAAGATTGGTTGGTTAATTTAGAGTCAACCCTAAATTAAAATGAATAGATACCATTTAACTCACTTATGACGGAGTTCACTTATTGGAAGTGGTCATTACTGCTTATATTTCTGTGCTTTAATACAAGAAGCTGCCACGCATAGCTTAGCTTATGCAGATAGCACACAAAGCATGGGCATACAAGGACTAACTATTGCATTGTGGCTAGCTAACAATACACATTGATTTATGGGTGCTATTACTTAAAAAAAACCCAAACTATATTAAACCTTAGTTCAATATTAAATAGATATGGATTTTACCAAATTAGATAATAGCAAACATGCCGCAGCAGTACCCTGTGGTGAAGCAATGAACAAACATCAGCTTCTGGAGGTGGTAACTAATTGATAGTAATATTATTTGGGCAAATTTGCTCTTTTGCCATATTGGCCAGCCATCTCTTGAGTAGAGCACACTGTCCAGAGCACATCACACCTGTGCTCTATGCTTGGGACCCGTCCACTTCCAGTTAAAAATATAATACACTGGATAGTATCTATGAAGCCCTAAATGGCCTGGGTCTTAATTATCCCACCTCTTCTCCTAAGCCCCATCATTACAACTGGTAGGCTTTTACCTGTGTTCATTTTGGCAGCTGCAGGAGGGATGCTTTCAGCTGTCTGTCCCAAGCATGGAGGTTGGGAAACAAGTTGTTCTCATTTGTGGCCTCTTGGTGTCCCACTTAATGTACATGTGATACCAAACTTCCCCACTTTTAGAACATGATATAAGGTACATCTCTTTGTCCAGGGTTTACACAATCTGCATATTAGAGCCCCTGCCACAACCCGGTTGGTGCCTGACTGGGGCTCGAAGCATTATTGTAAACCGCATAATAATAAATGAATGCAAACAGAAGCTAAGCCAACTCATGGCTGTGGAAGCCCCTTGAGGAGTCTTCCAGAGTCAGAGGTGGGGTCAAAGGAGTCTGTGCCAATGTGATTCCAATGGAGCTGAAAGGAGATAAGGGGAAGATAGGAAAACCTAGAGACAGTGGGGAGATATGCAGTAGAGAGCTCTGCATGGATGCTTCCAGCCTATAATGTATCCACACAGATCTGCACTAATCTTGAGGTACCCTTGTATTCTAGAGATCAAGCCTCTAGGCATGACTGCAATACAAAATAAATAATAATACTCATCAGTGAGGTTCCTCCTTCTTACATTGGTTTAACTGAGGATAGAATTTGGGCCTTTGCCATTACATTCTGTGGAAGAGGGCCAGTAAGTGTCTGGTTTTTGCAAGTGATATTGCATAGCTTAGCTTTGATGCTTTGGCAGTGAATGATATATGTTTATGCAACGTATTTAGGGGAAAAAGCACCAACTAATAAAACAAAATAATAATTTACATTTCAGTAAAAAAGAGAGGTGGTATTAGACATGGAATTTACTGACAGTAACTAGCTGTCCTGGTATATCTGATAAAGCCTTATCTTGTGAAGTCAGATGTAATGGGATTTTCTAAGGGAAATGGAGCATCAATAATTATGTAAGGTTTATTGTATAATATTTTATCGTAGTGCTCAGATAAGATTCCTGGTATACTGAGCTCTATTGCACAAGCACATCCACTCACAGCCATGTGAGAAAATACAAGAAGGGGACTGATTTTCCTTTGCACAAAGGGAAATGAGATACCCAACTCCCCTCGCTATTCAGTAGGAGTTGGGTGCCTTAAAATAACCTCCT
Organism: Macrochelys suwanniensis; assembly: GCA_033296515.1. Lineage (NCBI taxonomy): Eukaryota > Metazoa > Chordata > Testudines > Chelydridae > Macrochelys > Macrochelys suwanniensis. The sequence continues at coordinate 17,098,698 of CM065776.1, read as the reverse complement.
CCTTGGAATTGTCAAGTATACTGACAATGTGTACAGCAAAGAAGCAAACAGGAACACCTCTTTCAGAAGAGAGAATATTTAGAATGACACACAGTGAAACTAACCACTGACAAAGTTACTGCTGGGAAAACTCAACACCTTCTCATAACCAAGTTCATATTTTTAAAGTCGCATAGAGTGATTAACTTACAGATGGGCTGGACCAATTACATCATATAGTTTATTCACTGACCAGTAATGGATTGTTCCCTAGAGTAAGGGAATGGCTAGGCAGGCAGTACTGCCTCTGATTTGCTAATTGTTTGTGCTGTTTTGTCCTGTCTCCCCCACCTCCCTCACCAACACATTTGTTTGTCTCATCCACCTGTTATGTCTTTTTTAAGAGTATAAGCTCTTGGAGCAGGGACTTTATTTTTAATTTGTCCGTACAGCACCTAGCACAGTGGAGCCATGGCCTGGGTGCCTCTTGAAGTTACTGTAATAGAAATGTTTATTATTAATAATAAAATAAAATAATAAAACAATAAATAAATAAATAAATAAATAATAATAATAAAGTATATTCTCTAGTGCTTAGTCCAGTGCAATTTGAATAACTCAGGCAATGGAGCATCCACTATGTTCCTTGGGAGGCTTTTTCCTCATCTACTATGTCTAAACCTTTTGCTGTGGAGGGAATGGTAGCAACTTCATAGTTAAGTCTAGACTTCGATTCTATACCTTATCTTCTACAACTCTAACCCTTGGCTGAAGTAACCAACTTGTTTGACATTAGGATGCGGAGGGACAAAGAGAAATAAACAGGCTGTTTAATTTATGATGGGGACTAAGCCAGTGTTTGGACAGGAGCAGGGTGCTCAAATGTAGCTTAAAGACACTTCTGCCACCCTGCTAAGCCAAGTGGTCCTCGGTCACATCTTAGTATCTGGGCAATAGTCTTCTTTCAAACACCTAACCCATCACTGTATGGAAGGGTAACAGACTCAGAATCTAGTAATCTGAATTCTAATATCTATAATATTTCTTTTCACCAAGCACCTTAACTCTATCACATACCAACACTTCAACTCCATCACAAACACCATATGTATGTTATAAAAAAGTATCCATTAGTGCCAGAGGACAAAGAGTCCTGTAGCACCTTATAGACTAATGGATATATTGGAGCATAAGCTTTCGTGGGTGAAGACCCACTTCGTCAGATGTCTGCTTATGCTTCAATATATCTGTTAGTCTATAAGGTGCTACCGGACTCTTTGTCACTCTTGCAGATCCAGACTGACATGGATCTGATACTTGACACCATTAGTGCCAGTAACTTTTGACTTGATGACAAGAACCCCAGAATGGAAGGTGGGCCAGAGAAGAAATCCTTTGAAGGAGTTAGGATTAGGAGTTGGTGGCATTCATTTCCATTAACAAAACTTGGAGTGATGTGTAGAAGTTATACACAAGTGGAAGCTTCAGTGAGATTCTTGCAAAAGCTTTTTGAATAGATTTTTCCACACAAGTACACTAAAGAGACTACACTAAAAACTCATGCTGAAGGGCTCAAAGATCAAACACAAAGCTCATGAGCTGGAACTGTAAAAAATATCATGTAGAAGTAAAACACCAGCACTTATTAACTTGTATTGTACTGTGGCATTTAGGTTGCTGCATTATTGCTTCTGATAACAGCAGACAGCCAGAAGGGAATTCAAAAGGAAAGCAAAGTCTTCACTCTTTGCCAGACTGCATGAACTGTGTCCCCAGCCTCTCTTCCCCCTCCATTGGTTGTACCAGCGAGACATCAAACAGGAAAAAGGAGTATCACATAGCACAGAAAGTTCTTCCTCAAAAGCCAGAACATGTTAACGTTAACACAGTCCCTGAAAACAATATCTGGGCATACCCATTGGCACTAGCTACTGACTCATGTCATTCAGAGGACAGAAGAGAAGAGTTAAGGAGATTAAATTGGACAGGTTTCTCTGTCTAAGGGCATATTTTCTTATGAATGGAGATTCACACTTAAAACTTCATGAGCTGAGCAGAGACTATTTCCCTATGCTTGTTACCAGAGCAGATGGTAATAAAAGACAATGTCATCAAAACCTGGAGAATTCAGGGGAGATTTTCAAAGGCACAAACAGTCGTTAGGTGCCCCACTCCCAATGACTTACAAAGTGAGTTAGGAGCCCAGCTGCCATTTGTGCCTTTGAGAAACTTCCACTTCTTGTACAATCTAACAAATTAAAGGGAAACCTATATGTTAGAGATAAGTGAGACCTATTCTCCATGCTTTCATTGTGCTGCCAGTGCAGGGTTTTTCATCACAATATGGTTAAAATTTTCAAAGCCTCCTGGAAGATTTGAACACCTGGCAACTGGGTTTCAAAATCACCTTGGCAGCTTTGAAAATGGTCTATATATTCAGTACTTTTTCTAGTCCAGTTCTAAGTGACTCCAGGGATGAAGCTTCCATTACCTGGGGGACCATTACCAAGACCATTACTAGTCCAGTGCTATGAAATACTTACTAATATTCATACTATACTGGTCTTCCTTCCACCCAGTTTCATTTAATTCCTTCAAGTTATATCTATTCTATCAAACTAAAAACGTCTTGTCCTTATGGTGGCAGTGGTGGTGGTGTGAACAGCTGTCTGGAGAAAACCCGAACAAATCAATGGGTTTTTTACCCTTTGCGTAGTTGTCCAATTTGTAGTCACCTTGCCTGCTCTTAATCCGATCATGCAGGAGCAGATTTTAAACTGTATTTAGCTACCTGAAGATCCACATAGGAACTTTGAAAACCCCACTAGGTGCCTATCTGCATCTTTAGGCACCTAAATACCTTTAAAAATCTGGCCCACAATTTCTTGTATCAGAATAAGTAGGGCTTTTTTCTAAAATTGTAAAGACACAGCTCTGCTAAATAGCAGTTGATTTCCTTTTAAGAACATAAGAATGGCCATACTGCATCAGACCAAGGGTCCATCTATCCAAGTATGCTGTCTTCTGACAATGACCAATGCCAGATGCTTCAGAGGGAATGAACAGAACAGGGGAATTATCGAGTGATACATCCCATCATCCAGTCCCAACTGGATGATGGGATGGCAGTCAGAGGCACTATACATCAGTATAACCTACACATCACTCCAAGCTCTGTTAATGCAAATGAATGCCACCAACTCCTAATAAGTCCTTCAGAGGTCTCCTTCTCTGGCTCACCTGCCATTCTGGGATTCTTGTCAAAAGTAACTGGCACTAACTGATACTTGTATAACATACATATGGTGTTTGTGATGGAGTTGAAGTGCTGGTGTGTGACAGAGTTAAGGTATTTGGTGACAAGAAATGTAGATATAAGAATTCAGATTCCTAGATTCTGAGTCCATTACCCTTCCATACAGTGATGAGTTAGGTGTTTGAAAAGAGGCTATTGCCCAGATGCTCAGATGCGACCAAGGACCACTTGGCATAGCAGGGTGGCAGAAGTGTCTTTAAGCTGCTTTTGAGCATCCCTGCTCCTGCTCCTGTCCAAACACTGGTTTAGTCCTCTCTGTGTGTAGTAGTTTAATGGGCAGAAGGGATCAGTAGATCATCTAGTCTGACCTATATATCACAGGCTATTAAACTTCATCCAGTTACCCCATATTGAACCCAATAACAACAACATTTCAGTCCCCAGGAGACTAAACTCTTGTGTGCCACAGGCAGAGAACAGGAGAGACCAAGGTTTCACTGTGTATATGGCCCCTGTAGTGGAAGGGAACTGATTAGGTGAGGTAAGACCAGGTGTCAGATATGCCCAGATGTCAATGAAGCCTGCCTGAAAGGAAGCAAAGCTCACCTTCTTGTGTCTGACCTTCATTTGAGGCCAGGAGGAGAAATGTGTATTGATTGTCATTGAAAATTTCTTTTAAAATACAGCTCAGCATCTATAACGTCTCCCATATTCGAACAATTGCACCAGGCGATTCACTTTGCTCTCCTTTGTCTCTGTGAGATGCCTGTAGGCTACTGCAACAATTTCATGCTCCAGTCCACAAGCTCAAATTATCAAACTATAAATATGGAGGATTATTATTTATAATAGAGCCCAGAAGCTTACCCTGTGATTTACTGAACACAGAGGCAGCTGTGATCTAGTGGATGGAGCATAGACAGGGCTGAGAATAAGGACACAAAAGTCCTACGTCTTATTCTTCCATTGGCAAGCCATGTCACCTTGGGCACATCACAGACACTGTGCCTCAGCTTCCGGTTTGTAATACAGGGACAATAATCATCACCCAGTTTTGAAAAGCACCTGAAAGTCTTCAGCAGGAAAGCGCTATATAAGTGAAAAGTATTATTATTAAACATACAAGAGCCATCAACTGCTGTACACGAGACAGATGCTCACATGTAATATATGACTTTGTGGTCCATACCATAGCCCCTACCATTAACTCTAAACAGGAGGAGATGCAAAGATTGGAGAGGTCACCCGAGTGCTTCCAGTCATGGGAATTACGTGCCCTGATTTCCCCTCTCCTTTGTTTTTTTACCAAAATGCATAAATAAAACAGCCACCAAAAAAATAAATGACAAGGGAAAATTGAAGGGGGTGTCTGACTCTGGCACTCAGATGAAATATGTCCCTGTCTACTCTGCTGTCATGCTGCGTTCCTGTCATTTACAATGGCAAGCTTTTGACTAAACAAGTTATAAAAGTTCTTCTGGAGAGCTTCTAAAACAATTGTCCGGCATTGTAAATAAACACTGCATGTGTGTGGGGTGGAGGGGGGTGGGGAGGGGGTGGAGGGGGGTGGGGAGGGGCAGGACATGGTAGCTTTTTCTTCTGGACATTGTCTACAAGAGGGAGGGTATTATCCACCCCTACGTATAACTCTAAAGAAAAGTTGCAAAGCGTGAGAGAGGAAAGAGATATTACTGGATATTATAATGAGGTACCTGCTCTGTCTATTAATCCTTACTCTTCCCCTCTTTCTGTTAGGCCCTCATTCAGGAACATGGGATACCTTTTCAGAAGTGCCTAAGAGCCTTGGGAGCCTAAATTCCATCATTTCCAATGCAACTTAGATCCTAAATCACCTAGGTGCTTTTAATTTTTTTTTCCAGCACCCCTATTCAGGAAGGATGCTTAAGCACAGGCATTTACTTTAATGGGCTCTAGTTCTCGATGGGACTTAAATATATGCTTAAAATTAAACACATGCTTAAGTGCTATTCTGAATAGGGATGGATTTAAACACATATCTAATCAGTTTCCTGACCCAGGGTCTTTATCCTCGCACTCTTTTTATTCCATGAATCTTTTTCTTCTGCTTTTACTTGTTGCACACACTAAAATCCATCATTAATTGCAAAAGTTAGTGCTTCTCTTCCAGTGAAGCAAAATCAAGTACAATCTTATTTAGATTGGTCCCCGGCCCGGCCTGTTTTCTGGCTGAGATAGGAGCTGAGATAATAGGGTGATGGGCGGCAATATAAAACCCTAATACAGATAGAGATTCACCCCTGGACACAGGCTATGGTCATCCCTGGACAGATAAGGGGTAAGTGGAATTTAAGTGGTACTTGGGCCTTATGCTGGACCTCTGTGTGGGGGTTAATTTCACTCTCCCTGCATGACTAAAATTCCCTCTGACTCCAAGGAGAGCATTGGGTGCGGAAGGAATGAAGAATCAAATCCATTATGTATCAGTTCTTGGCACTCTTTAAAGATGACTTAGGTTTCTCAGGCTGGACATTTTCTAATTGCTTCTATGCTACTCTATGGGCAGATTGTGTTCTGCTTGTCAACAACCTGTCTCCAAGCATCATAGACTTTTGATCCTTGGGCTGACATTTATCCCTCTGTTTTTTGTTTTAAAAAGACCTTTCCAGCACTTGATGTATTAATCTTTTTATCTCATTCCCCATTTGTTTCCCATGCAGTGGAATGCTGACGAGGTTTAGACTCGCAGTGGTGTTATTTGCCTCAGCAATATTTTGTACTGTTGTGTGAAGTATGTTTGAAGGCTGAACATGGGCCAAATGCTCATGAGGAAGGGCATTGCTGAACAATAGAAGAATATCTGTATTGCTTTGCCTGTATCCAGACAATTAGGGTAAAAGTCTGAGAAACATCAGAGATAGCTGCTGTCACCAAATTGATGAAGCAAATTGTACTTGGTGAAGTAATAATGCACCTGTTTTATCTACTTATTAAGTAGATTTGCACACATTTGTTTTATGTTCTTCCTGTGTCAGCTTCTCAGCAATAAAAAGGAATTTGATCAAAGACAGTGTAACCTCCTCGTACAAACTTGAACACAGGGTAACTCCTGACTTGTTTCAATGCACTTCCACTCCTCTTAGACAGCGAAGTCTCACCCTGCTTATAGCCTCACCTCACTATTGGCCTGATCCAAAGCCCAATGAAGTCAGTGGGGATCTTTCCATTGACTTCAAAGGGCTTTGGATCAGGGCCTATAAAAAGGTTCCACTGTGCTACTGTCAATAGAATGCAGCCCTTTGGTAGGTGTGAAGGCCACACACCGCAGTAAGATCCTCCTCCTCCTCCACCTGAGGAGAAGGAGGAGGAGAAGAAAAATGGTTACATGGGGAAGGAATATATCTGGTTCCCCATTCTGCAGCAACAGGAGTCAGTGGGCTGTGGAGGGGTGCTGCCCCCTACTGGCCACTGGGAATGAAGTTTTGACTTCTTAAGAGACACACTCTTCACATCCTCACAGATTCCTGTGTGCTCTTCACACGTACAAGAGGGGAACAGAGTCCCTCCTGCCATCTCATACTTGAGATTGAAGTATGGCAGGTGGATTGAAGGATGGCAGTGGAGTTATGGTTGTTTGAAGGTTGTGAATGCTTTAGAATGGTCAATGTCTATATAGTATAGGGAAGGCTGCAATTTTCCCTTTAAAAATTATATTCAGCAATGTTTCTGTATTGTTGTTTTTCTTAAATAAATATATTGAGAGGCTTCTTTCAGGGTTGCTCAAGGACTAGATCACAGCCAGAATAGTGTGAATAGGAGCCTTGAAAACAAAGTAAGTCAGCTTGTGCACTCTTCTCGTTCAACCTAAAAAGCTCAATTCATTTAGCATTTTTTCCCAGTGATTCAGACAGCTCTGTCCCTAGGAGCATAGATTTTTAGTTTGAAAAATACAGATTTTTTTATTGCATTATGCTTTGCAGGATGTCGAAATTGCTCATGAAGCCCCACAGCTGTTGCTTGCCAGATCCAAAGAGCTTCTGTTCAGTCACATATTCATTGAGCATAAACAATGGGACAAATTCTGTCCTGATTTACTCCCCATGCAGGTCAATTGAAATCTTTGGGACTGCACAGGATATAAATCAGAGGAGAGTTCAACCCAGCAACCCTCAAAGTAATTTTTCAAATAATTCAAAGATACCCTAAATCAAGAGCCTTCTCTGCACAAACATGAAAAATACATCTCAGTAGATGACTGTATTTCAGCTGGGAGTAGCAGCTATCTATAATACTTTCTAGACCAGTAGCTGCTGGTTCCAACAGCAGAGGAGCCGCTACATGTACATTCTCCTTAGGAAAGACTTGAAAGCAGCCAGAATGTAAATAATCAGAGGATAAACTTTATGGTCAGGCAACACCTCTGAGTGAGAGAGACAACAAGATTTATTTAGAAGGAATAATAGCTGTGCACCTTTTATGGATTTTTCTGTAGGGAGGGGTGAGCCATCTTAAAAACAATAAGAACCCACTTGGTCCTTATAGCTATGTTCTCATATGTGCTTAGAAAACAATTTATATTGTGGGTGCTGCCGGAATACAAATGAATACATCATAATAATATTCTAGGTATTTTCACACAAAGTGGGTTTTCCATTGAGCTCGGAAAGGTGGTCAGACTAGAGCACATAAGAAGAGCCAAGTATAGTGTTCCAAACCTTAGACCTAGCACTGAAAATGCCTTATCCCCAGTTCCAAAGAGTCACCCTCTAGTTAAAGTTGCTGACGACTGGAGCGGACCAGAAAATGGAACTTTTGAGCCGTGTGAAATTATGACATTTTGAAATTTGTTTTCATCCCAAACCAGAATGAAAAGTTGAAATTTCAAAATTTCCCACAGAACAAAAACATTTCATTTTGAGAATGTTGAAACATTGTAATAAAATAATAATAATAATAAATCTAAATGAAATTAAATGAAATGTTTTATCTTATTGAAACAAAACAAAAAAGTCAAAACAATTCATTTTGACTTTTTCCCACTGAAACTTTAATCAACATGTTCCCACAAAATGTTTCTATTTCAATAAAACTGCAATTTTTTGAGGAAAACAACTTGATCAACATTTTTTTGGCCAGTTCTACTGCTGACTCCCTCTTGACTTGGGGATCACACATGACAAAGTGGCCCTTGACTTAATCTGTCCTAGTTATGTAGGATCGGACCAGGAGTTTGAATTCAGCCCAGTATCAGATGGGAAAGAGCCGTTGAAGCATGAAGAGTGCCAGTGTGATATATTCTTGATGGCTCCTCCCTTTTAGGAGGTGAATTGCTGCATGTTGAATAAACTGGAGTTTCTAGTTGGCCTTGGTTAAGGCGTATCAGGAACTGGATAACTACCTGGTGGGTGGCTATTGTATTTTACTATTTCTCATTGGTAGAAAAAGAAAGCACATATTCTATGCCAAGCACATCTTTAATCAATAGGTAATGGAGAAGTAATTTGGCTGATGACATCAACTAGATTTAAATATGCTAGTCCTTCTGTACCTCTATTAATAAATGTCATGTACTCATGCCAGCAGAGCTAAGATGACATTGAGCCTTGAAGTCATGGTATCGACTATACTATATTTCTGAAATAATGTTTCAATCAATCTATATTACAAGTTTCAAGAAGAGATTCTGGATCAAATTCTCCACTCACTTCCATTAGCCTTAGTCCAAGGTAATTCCACTGACTTACTCCAGATTTAAATTAATGTCACTGACAGCAAGAATTTGGTCCTCTGCATAGATTTCAGATGCAATCCGTTACCAAGTACAGTACAATGCAACTTTTTTAACAAGGTCACCAGGGTAAATGGAAGTGTGTTGCGGTCTGCCTTCCATTTGGCACACTTCTCAAAATTCATAAGGGTTCATCATGGAGAATTACACATGCAGAATAAATGTTGTTCCTAAATTTGAGTGATTCCAGGGACTGTTTTCACCATCTTAAAGCAATTCATTAAGCTTTTTGAACGATTTTTCAAGCTGCAATTTGTTTTAGAACATAAGAACATAAGAACAGCCATATTGGGTCAGACCAAAGGTCCATCTAGCCCAGTATCCTGTCTTCCAACAGTGGCCAATGCCAGGTGCCCCAGAGGGAATGAACAGAACAGGTAATCATCAAGTGATCCATCCCTTGTTGCCCATTCCCAGCTTCTGGCAAACAGAGGCTAGGGACACCATCCCTGCCCATCCTGGCTAATAGCCATTGATGGACCTATCCTCCATTAATTTTTCTGGTTCTTTTTTGAATCCTATTATAGTCTTGCCCTTCACAACATCCTCTGGCAAGGAGTTCCACAGGTTGACTATGCTTTGTTTGAAAAAATACTTCCTTTTGTTTGTTTTAAACCTGCTGCCTATTAATTTCATTTGGTGGCCTCTAGTTCTTGTGCTATGAGAAGGAGTAAATAACACTTCCTTATTTACTTTCTCCACACCAGTCATGATTTTATACACCTCTATCATATCCCCCCTTCGTCGTCTCTTTTCCAGGCTGAAAAGTCCCAGTCTTATTAATCTCTCCTCATACGGCAGCCATTCCATACCCCTCATTATTTTTCCATCAGATTTTCAGAGAATAGAAACATCTGGAGTACTGAGGGAAAGGGGTGAAATGGGGAACCTCTCCCTTCAGCACACACCCCAACCCAGAACTGTATGCGTAGACCTAAACACACACACTCTTGGGGCACTAGGACCCAGGGCTGCCTCCTTTCTCCCCCTGACCCCTTATTGTCTTGGGGAACAATTCCTGGTAGGAACCAACCAGAAGAAGCAGTTGCAGAAGCAGCCAAAGCAGGGACCTTCATAGAACATACTATAGTTTTGACTGGACTTTCTCTGTCCTGTGTTGATTGGCTATTTGCTTCAACCCTCTCCCTCACAGTCTCTTAACCTCAGCTTCACCCCACACCTGATCCTCTTACCCTGTCTCCTTAACCCCCATTCCCCCAACATGCCCTCTCCCTTCACTTTTCTTTCCATTTAGTTGATCCCCTCCTAAATGCACCCCCTCAAAAATAAATAAATAAAACCATAGGACTAACATGCCATTTACTGCCATTACATGGTTCAGTCTGCTTGTGTGTTCTACCCCTTCCCACACCCTGGGCCTGTCTGGTCTATTTTAATTGTAAGCTCTTTGGCGCAGGGACTATCTGCTACTAAGTGTTTGTACAGCACCTAGCACAATGAGCCCTCATTCTTGGTTGGCCTTAGGCAGTACCGTAATAAACATGATACTGCACAATATTCAACAGAGTTAATTTATACTGGCTCTTTAACTAGCGCTCAGGCACTTGTAATCCTGCAGTGAATCGATTCATACAGGGCCAGATCCAAAGACCATTGACGTCAATAGATTTGGATCAGGTTCATATTGTTGAAACAATATAGAAACTTGTGAAATGGAAGATATAAGTAATACTACCACCATAGATAGTTCTTCCATCTAAAAATGCTGATACTTAAATTTAAAAGGAGTCTTTTTAAAGGGCCCAGTCCTATTCTCATTGTCTTCAGTGGGAGCAGGAGCAGGCCCTGGATTTGTAGTGTTCACACACAAATGTGTCTTACTGCATGTGGCAGTGTAACAGCATTACATTTCAAAGTTTGATACAATGCAAAGTGACATGAGCAGCTGTAACATGACACACACCAAGCATTCCATCAAAATCCTCAAAGGAACTCCACTCCGAGTTATCCTCATTAGAAAAGCAATTAGCTAATGCAAAATAAAAGAAACAAGATAATTGTTAAATCTGACTATAAAAAAACCCAACCAAACATTCTAATTAGACCAGCCCCAGGCTTTTCATTTCCACAACTATTAAATATTGCTGTAAAATACATTCCCTGTAACAAAAAAGAGTTATGTATATGCTGGAAGTGTGATACTTATGAAGATCTAGTAAAATGCTACATTTTTATATGAGTTTAAAACACCATACTCTAGAGTACTCTCCTCTTTCAGTTTTAGAGAGAGTACTTTTCTCTATCAGAAATACACGGTGGATTGTGTCTTAATTTCTAGAAAGGTTACAAACTATTTGTAATGAGAATCATTCCTTTTTGGTCAGAAAACCTACATCCAATTTAAAAAGAAGTAACCTTGCTATTAAAGAGTAGCAAGCAGCTAACCCAAAATGTTGCTTCTTTGTAAATGGTTCGCTGTAATGAAGTCTCATGGAAGTCAATGGGAGTGGCAGGTACTCAGCACCTCTGAAAATCAGGCCTCTTATTTAGGTGCCTGGTTTTTAGGCAACCATGTCTGAGCACACTGGTCTAAGTGACTGGACCAAAGTCACGTGTCACTGGCAGAAATGGAAATAGAACATAGGTATTGTGACTTCTAACCCCCTGACCCTAACCACTGAAAAAAATTGCTTTCCATTTCTTCATGCTGCAATGCGGAGGCCATCCGCCAGAGAGTAGAGGGAGAAAAAGTTATACACATCTGTCTGGGCATTAGCAATGGCCACATGTAGGATGTTGTATGCAATCAAGGATGACTGGATAGACGCACACACTGTGCAAGTGCACCATTGCCCTCTGCTGGGTAGAAACAGAAATGCTCAACTATATGACATAGGCCCTACCCTGCTGTGTCCTGTCTCTGCTGTTATGCTGACATTTGTCTGCACTGTGCACTAATATTACAGTGGAAAATAGATCTTCCAGCCTTGCCCAGACTTTCAGGATTCTCCTCCCATCTAGCCACCAGGGAGAGGTGGTTGCAACCCCGTGACCTGTTTACAGCCTCCTTGAGGGTCACAGTCCTCAGACTGAGAACTCACGCATCACACCATGGCTAGAGCGAGGAGTGTAAAGTCTTTGCTGTTTGTTATGGTTGGCTGTTGGCCTGTTTCCCCAGCCCAGGACACAGTAGCACCACACCCAGAGGCTGTTCAGGCTCTTCCTTCAGGGCACCATTTACTGGTTGCACCAACAATCTCCAGCAAACCCTGAAATAAAAAAACTTCAATATAAATCCAGCAGCTACCATTCCCTGGCCCCCGGGCTTCCTTGCCAGAGCCTCCCTGCTCATGGCACCTCTTCCCCAGTCCTCTTATAAGCCATCTACCTGGGAGTCCCCTGCTGCAATAACCAACCTGCTTCCCATAACTCTCCACCTCAGCTGAGCTCTTTCAGCCTTTCTAGGAATTAAATGCTAACCAGACCCATCAGGGTCTGATAAACTCCTCTACTTTTGGTGTCGCTGTGCTGGAGGGCTGGGGCGAGCTCAGCACACAGATCCAGGAACGTGGCCTTGCGCAGCCAAAAGTTCTGCAGCCACTGCTCGTCATCACAAACCCGCATGACAAGGTGATCCCCCCAGTCAATGCTTGTTTCTCAGGCCCAGAACCAGTGCTCCACCCTCTGAAGCTGCTCTGTGAATGCCACCAACAGCCTTGAATTGTGTCTATGTCCCACAGCAATCTAACCTCCAATGAATCGTCATGGTCCCTTTGGCTCATCTTGTGGCTCTGTAAATACTGCAGGATCGGGTAGACCCATGCTTGCACTGCTCATCACAACAGTGCAGAGCTGTCCAGGCTCTATGCTTCTGTCGGAGATGGCGGACAGTGAGGAGGCACGTGTGGGTTTGTGGGATTTTGAAAAGGACGGAAGAATCCCATGCACTGCTACAGACTAGGGACAGCTACACTCCAAAACATTATGGAGTGTAGATGCCATTATGGGATGGAGAACACTGCATTATGGGAAGCTGAACCCATGCTCCCTGCGCAACTTGTTTTGGCCCCATGAGGCATTGTGAAAACTTCCCAAAACACCCTGCGCTGCAAGGAGGCAAGTTGTCCACTGAGATAGCTACTCATGGTGCACAGCAAGTTACTTCGACACAAGCACTAGTGAGGACGTGCACCACCAACACAAGGAGTGTAGTGTGGATATGCACAAGTGATGTAATAACTGCGGTGGCTGTATGCCAACACAATTTATGTCGTCATTATTTTGTAGAATAGACATGGCTTAAGTGTAGACATACCCCAAGTGACTTAGGAGCCTAAGACCCATTTTTACAAATGACATTGTAATGAGTTTTAGGCTCCTAAGGTCCAGATCCTCAAAGGCATTTAGGCACCTAACTCCCATTGATTTCAAGGCCTGTATCTGGGTTTAAGTGCCTTAGTCATTTTTGAGGATATGACCTAGGCTTCTATATCACTTAAGCACCTTTGAAAGTTTTACCCATGACAACCAACTTTTAAATAAGTATAATGCACACTGACCACCCTTATCATTCAGCCCTCCTCGCCAAAAATCATACCTGCTATAAGCCTTCAAATGATAATCCGGTGAAGATTTTTGTTTTTTAAAAAGGTCACCAACATTGCTTTGCTGCTGGCTTTTCATTTGATCATATATCCAACCGTATCATCTGTCTAATTTAGAAGACAATTTCCTAGGGGCAGGAACCATATCTTCTTTTAAACATACTGATGGAACTTGCCAAATAATAACGTACTACAGTCAAATTAAACAGAGTTAAAGGTAAAGTACTTGACAGTGTCTCTTTACATCTTAAAAAATGTTAATCCGATAGTTTCTGTATTGATGGTAACAGACTTCAGTGTATGTGGTTATGTTTTATTGTCACAATGCCTCTCTCCCAAAATATCAGTAAATCTATTTGATTGCTAAAGTGTTTGTGTATATAGTACTACAAGGCTACATGGGGACACAGTATCTTCTGGAAAGACAATGTATTTGTGATGTGGATTTAGTGCAGAATATTGCTGCATATAAGAACCTTTCCAGATGGTTGCCTTGGTGCTCATCATAGCTGAGGTAAAGGGATATAGAGCTGATTTTCCAGGAAATTGGCCAAATAGATTGAACGGTTTATAAACAAATTGGAAACTGCAAGTGTGATTGTTGTTTTTATTGTCTCAAAATAATTCTGATTATAACACGCTGGCTGTGAAATATGATAGCTGTGGATGCAAAACACCTGCTACTATTAAAACATAGCTACTTTTGGCTAATCTCCAATAGTGCCTCTACTTTCAATATTACTTGAGCTGATGTTTACTACATGAATTTATTACCCACCAGAAAGCACTTTTGGCAAGTTGTTCCCATGACATCATAATGTTGTCACTAAAAGGAAAAAAATCTAGTTATTTTGATAAGGCCGCTTATGATGACCTTTGATGAACTATCGAAGTCTAAGTAATTCATGTGTTTAATTGCCCAGGGTGAGAAATGGGAAGGACTGGCAAAGTTTGGGGACTTGAAGAAATGAGTTCTTTAATTTACCTCAGACAAAAATGTTGGATTTGAACAAGTGACAAACCATGCAAAAGCAGAAGTGACATTGGGGGACTGAGGTGATTTTGTTCTTTGGTTTGCGCTGTATAAAGGGAAATTTGAAATGTGAGAGGCAAGAAAATCTCTATAGCAGAAGGATGATGAGCGTTCTACTTGTAGCTGGATGGAATAAAGGGGAAGCTCGTAATATTTCACAAAGTGCAGCAGGTGGAAGTAGAGAGAGGAAGGATGGCCTTGCAGTTAAACTAGATCTCAGGAGATCTGGATTTATTTGCCAGCTCCGATAGATTTCCTGCATGACCTTGGGTACGTCCCTTAGGATAAAATTTTCATAAGTGCCTAAGGCCCAGATTTGTAAAGATATTTAGGCGTGGCTCCAATCAGTATTGTGATGCCTAGCTAATTTAGTATCAGAGGGATAGCCGTGTTAGTCTGGATCTGTAGAAGCGACAAAGAGTCCTGTGGCACCTTATAGACTAACAGACGTATTGGAGGATAAGCTTTCATGGGTGAATACCCACTTCGTCGAATGCATGCGAAGTGGTTATTCACCCACGAAAGCTTATGCTCCAATACGTCTGTTAGTCTATAAGGTGCTACAGGACTCTTTGCCGCTTCTAACTAATTTAGGAGCCTCAGTCTTATTTTCAAAAGTAACAGGCATTTAAGAGCCTGAGTCTCACTAAATGTAAATGGAGTTAGGTGCCTAAATACCTTTGAAAATCTGGGCCTAAGTAATTTTTGAAAATGACAATTAGGATCCTAAATCAGTTGGGTATTCAGCGCTGAGCGGAGCAATGCCTCACTACCTTTAAAAATTGGGGCTTAAGTGATTTAGGAGTCTAAGTCCCAGGACTTACACACGTTGGAAAATTTTACCCTTAATGTCTTTACTCCCCTTCTGTAAAATTGGGGTTAAGACTTCCTTTCTCCCCGACTTTGTCGATTGTGCCTATTTATACGGTGTGCTAAGTGGACGGCAGAAATCTGGGGCGGGGGGTGTGAATCTGCATGCTTCACTATGCCACCCCATTTTTCCACACCCATGGATTTGCACCCTGGGCATTTGCCCCACTTGCCCTGCCCTGATTACTTGCCCTCAAGGCTATGGGCCTGAATCTTTTCTTTTATTGTGAAATGTTGGATGGGAGTTCACAAAATGGCACAGGTATACGGGAGATGTTGGTCTGGTGGAGTTGTGATAATTAAGCATTTGTTTGTGACTAAGAAGAAAGGTTCTAAGAAGCCTGTGTGATGATGGTCTCCTGCTGCCTGGGCGACTGCTGTGTCCACACTGCTGCCCAACAGCTCCAGTGAAATAGGGAACTGCAGCCTATGAGTCCTACATGTTCAAGCACCAGTGGACGTCCTGCCCTTGGAGGTCCTTGTTGGCAGAGCCTACCCCATTCCCTGATTGCAGTCCCTTCTAATCCTATCAGGGCTGGCGCTAACATTAGGCGACCCGAGGCGGTCGCCTAGGGTGCCAGGATTTGGGGGGCGGTATTTCAGGTCTCTCGGCGGCCACCGGGTCCTCGGCGGCTGCTTCTTTGGCCGCCGGGGTCCTTGGCGGCACTTCGGCAGCAGCATCTCCCGGCGCTGCTGCCAAGATGGCGCTGCTACTGAATCCTATGATTCTATGATTGGCCCAGGTGCACTATTTAAGGCCTAGGGAAAACACTTGGAAGCTGTCTGTGCAAACAGGTGAATCCCTTGCTTGCTGCTGCAAACAGATCCTGCTGTGCTCTCCTGATATCTGGCCTCATTCCAGGCCCTGGCTCCTGGTGCCTTGCTCCACTCCTGCCAGCTCACCCTGTTTCCATTCCACTAACCTGACTTCAGCTGACTTCCTGGGCTTTGATGTGGTGTGGCTCATCAACCTCAACTCCAACCTTTTCCTATAATGTGCCACAAGTATGGACTGCTGCTTCTGGCTTTGACCCTATAGACTGAACTCAGACCATGTTCTTGAACCCGCTCCAACCCAGGCCCCAGCCTCAACCTGTGCCAGGCTCCGTAGCTGGGATCTTGACAGGCTGACTGGTATATGGCTCCTGTTCTCATTCCAGTCTTCAGGGGCTTGTGATAAATAATAATTACCTAGTACTTGTAAAGTGCATCAGAGTGCTTGGAAATTCTCTTGGGAACCACAAAAGCTTAGTGTGATGGTTAACATAAATGTAAGTGTAGAAAACAATAACCACCTTTGCTAGCTCATATTTAGAAGTTTCAGCACTGATGTGTCTGAACATCTTATACTGTTAAAAAAACTAACCCAAACACTCAAAATGGCAAAACACAACTCTTTAAAGATTAAAGACTGAAAAGCAGAGTCCCTGCATTGTAACAGAGTAACACCCTTTGCTATAAATTGATCCCACAGATAAACATAAAAGTTTGACCAAGCTTACAGGTCTTACATGGTACCCTGCATGCCAGTACTCCTACTGAAGTCATATCTGATCCTGACTGAAATCAGTGACAAAACTCCAGTTAACTTCAGTGGGAACAGGATTGGAGCCCATGTTCTGTAAGTTGCTGAATTCACTTTTAATAACTGTTATGGATCAATAAAATCCTCAGAATTATCATTGATGAACCTAAGAAATGGTAGTTTGGGTGTCCACGGTGAGTTGTGATCGCTACTGGGAAGCTTGCCTTCAATACATACTGTACTTTTATGCTGTAAAGGTAGTAACTGTGGGGACTTAGAAGAAATGCAAACATAACACAGGACACCGATTATTCTGTGTATGGAAACCATCACCAAATAAATCCCTTATCTTTAGCGTTTTGTAACATTATTATAAGTATGGCTAAATGTCCTTAGACACTTGAAAATTAAGGTAGTAATGAACCCAGACATGCCACTATTGGAAAATCCTGGCTTACCAAAGTGCATTGGGTAATGACTTTGTCAGATGGAGCATGAAGAGTTAAAGTTATGTACTTACAACCTCATTTTGACCTTCACCCAGTCACAACAAATACAAGCCATAGAAAACAAGTCACTGCTTCAGTACTTACAAATCCAAGTACAGTGCTGGTACTTAACCAACAAAGAATAATTTGCAGCATACTATTAAAATCCATTATGTTCACACTGAGGAGATTGTTATTACTATTAATTATTTGTATGATTGTAGCACCTAACAGCCCCAGTTCTTTTTCTTTTGTATGGCTGGTGTAGAGCAGCAAGTACAATTTTATCTGAAGTTGATCTAGCCAAATGGCTACATCAGGAGCATCAGAATTTATTGCAGTAATGCCTCCTTCATATTTATAAATTGGGCAGTAGGTAGTGATATGTTTGATGGTCTGTCATGGGGACCAACACTCGCACTCTGGGGAGTCCTTGATTTTCCATTTGTGCATTAGATGTGTGCATCTACCATGGTTGGTTCAGATTTGGTTCAGAGTTGACCAAGATGACCGTGGAAGGTCATACCCAGGAACCTTCTGCATGGGATCTGGCACAAGGTGCTTATTTTTAAGTCTTGTTTAGCCCAATCTGCTTTCTAAGCCTCCTTCTGATCATAGACTGATTTCATGAAGCTAAACAAATATTCCCAGAAAGGCTTGCGGGACTTAAGACGTTGCAAGGGGGGGCATTGTCAAGGGCATGGACCAGCAACCCGTTGGGCTAGGTGCTGTACAAATGCAGACCAAAAACATGGTCCATGGCCCAAAGAGCTTACAATCTAAGTCTATGTCTACACCACAAGCTATGGGTGTGATTCCTCTGCTTGTGTACATACACTCACATTAGCTCATTGAGAGCTAGTGCAAGGATAAATAGTAGTGTAGCCACGGTAGCATGGGCAGCTGGTTTCTAGGCTGGTTTGTACTTTGGCATGGCTCAGCTGTGCCTCTGCTGCCATTACCTGTGCTACTGCAGCTACACTGCCATTTATACTAATGCTAGCTCTCATTGAGCTAGGTCAGGTATGGTACTGGAACAGGGGAATCACACCCCTTTCTTGTAGTGTAGACGTAGCCTAAGTATAAGATAAAAGACAACATATGCTTATAGACAGGGGAGCACAAGGAAAGACTGAGGACTAGATTGCACAAACAATCCTGCTATAGGTCCCAAACTCACTTTGATTTAAGTCAATTGCAGACTCCCATTGACTCGATGGAAGCTGTACTGAACCTGAAGCAAAACTAATAGGCAAACAAGAACTAGAGTATAACGATCATACATCAATCTCTTGTTATGGGGATTGGGGTGGACATGCTCCAACAGAAACCAGATGTAAGTGCTCTGTGCATGTGGGGAGTGGGGGTGGTGGCTGGATGGAGCAAGGAGCTCTCTTGTCAGCCAGCACAACTTGTCCAAGGTCAGGGGCAGTTACAGTCTCTGCACTGTAGAACTTTGGCTGAAATAATTGCGACCATTTTTCCCTTGATGACATATGGGGTTTAGCTGAAATAGAAACTTTTCACGGGAAATGTCAACATTGATGGAGTGTTCCAATTTTTCAACAGGAAAATTCAAATTGAAATGTTTAATTTTGAATCGACATTTTCAACTTTTAAAACACATTGGCCTTTTAAAACCTGTTTCCTTTTGATCAAAAAGTTCAGAGTTTCTCATTTTGATACTTCTGAATCAAAATTTTTCAGAACATTTTGTTCCAAAATGTTTGGTCTCATTTTGGGAAGAAAACAATTGTTGAAACACTAGGATTTCCCACAGGACAAAAATTCCCTTTACCAAACAGCTCTGTTTTTAAAATGAGCCCAGCTGCTACTTTTCTTACTGCAGCAATGTGACCAATAATTTGGATTCAGCATTCTCTTGATCGGGACTGAGTTTTGCTTGTTGTTCACCATCAAACCACAGGAAAAGAAAATGGAGAAAGTCATGTAGTAATCCTTCCTTTATAACAGTTCCCATCGTTCACTCACTCTGTATCGAGTCTTTTAAACCTTTGTTTGACCGCATTTCACCTGGTACCACAAAGGAAGAGAGAAGTTTTAGGTGGCAGCTTTCAGATTTTGTTGTTAAAGTCAAATGCTGTTTTTTTTTTTAAGACGAAACAAGACACCCACAAACAGAGAGTTCTTGTTCCCCACTACAAACCACCACAGGCTCTTCCACTTAAAGAAAAGAAAGTACTGTAAATTATGTGTTATGAGCTTTCATTTATTAGCTTTGGAAACATGAAACATTCAAAGGTAGTCCGATTCTAGGGCCCGATCCTGAAAGGTGCTAAGTGCTCTGGCCCTCAATCAGCAAAGCACTTAAGCGCTGCAAAAGTTTAAGCATATAAGCTGTCCTGTCCCATGCTTAAAGTTAAGCATGTGTTTAAATGCTTTGATGGATCAGGACTAGAATGCTCAGCACTTTACAGCATCAAGACCCAAATGATCTGCCCAGTGCCACTGGGCTAGCTATATAAAACCTTCAGCATAGACTTTGATTTCTGTTAAATTAATTCCTTAAACTATCTGGGTAAATGGTAACAGGTTTCCTCTGGGAGTCTGCTGTGCCTTTACAAGCTCCTGTAGAACATTTCTACAATGTTAGAAATTCAACACAGTTACACAGCCTGACTCCCAAAGGTTGATATTCTCTGAGCCACACAAGGAATTCCTGTGAAGTCATTCTGACTCAATACCTAGAGCAATGCCACCTCACTTTGTTGGAGAAGCTGACAGAGGGGTGTACCAAGACCACTATTTTAGGCCACAAGGGTCTGTACTGCCAATCATAGTTATAAAAAAAAGGATTATGAAATTCTTCACAAATGCAAACGTTGCAGAGAATGATTTCAGATGCTTGGAACATGAATGACTGATCCATGATTTGGCATGTCTCTCTAAAACCATAAGGTATTTAGGGCATAGAAAATATCTTGCTAGGTTTGCAAAGTGCTGTATAAATTTATATAATAAATTAATATATTAATTATAGTAATGTGAAATTTCATGGATCGGTTTTTCCATCCTAGGCTCCATTCTCTTCTTGCAAGTGCAAAAACTTATATAAAAGTACTGTACAAAATGGAAAATACAAAAACTGTGTAAAAACTACAGCCAAATGCTGTAGTTTTTACACAGTTCTGAGGCAAAACTTCTACTTTATACATGTGGCAGAATTTAATAATGGTCATTATTTTATATAGCACCCAAAGCGTGCTGGGTGCTTGCAATAGAATGAGGACAACATGAATTTAACCAAGTGATATATTCACACTAAAAGGGGCATTTGATCTATCAGTGTGAGTTAATGTCCACATTAAATAACGGCAGGTCATTTGTCAACCCTTTGTTATTTTTGCAATCTGAATCATAATTTTAATACAGTATCTTTGTTTATTTCTGATGCTTTATAGTCCCATGAATACCTTGACAGGTGATTTATAATGGAGGGAAGAAAGAAAAACAATGTTAAGACAAGACCTATCAAATTAAATATTAAACTAACTTCCAGCAAGGATAATAGAATTCTGTTCACAAACAAATGCCAGCAGCTTTCAGAGATAGGTGTTTAAGAGCATTGTTCTGCAAAGCTCTTAGCTCAAACGTTGTAGTTTTTGTTTTATGGATTTGCATTAGAAGATAGACACACAGCATCAAGACTAGACAAGCAGAGCTTTCACATTAATGGCATTGCAATAGTTAAGTGTCTCTGTGTACTAGCTTTTCCCCTCTAGAGACCCTGGTTTGGTTCCCAAAGGTTAAGTGAATTTGATGGTCACCATTAGTTAGCCACAGAATTCAATTAGATTTGAGCAATAAATGGGAGTCCTAGGCATGGAACAGTGCTGTCCGCCAGGATGGAAGTTCACTGGCACAGCCACATTTGGGAGCTTGGAAAACACGTGCCTGTATTCTGAAAAAAAACACCTGACTTTATAATGGAATGAACTAACCCCTCACCCCCAGCTCTGGACACCACTGAAATGTTGTGGCGTTTCACATGCAGATCTGAACTTTGCGGCTTTCACCTTCCTTTTACTGAGTTGATCCCATAGCCTGCCCCCATCAGAAAGCCAGGGAAGCCTTCTCCCTTCAGCTTGTGCCATCCTTATTCAGCTGGTGTGTGGCCCAGTTTGGACCCTAATGCAAGCTGGGGAAGCCTCAGTGCTGCCCTAAACTATGCTCCATGCTACTATAGCCCCAATGGGGCTTGTGCCAGCAACTAATCAGCAGGACATAGGAATGTCTTTGCTATATTTGTGCCCTCCCCATTCCTATGGGCACACCCTTGAGTATGCGGCTTCTGCGAAGCAGTACAGAGCCCATGGGGTTGGCTCTGCACCTGTCCTGAGGGTGAGGGGACTGTGGCTGCTTTGAGGCCATTTTACACTGATAGAGCCAATATAAAATGATCGTAGTACAGTGATGATTCCTCCTTTAGGCAGCACTTTGATACTACAGTAGCGGGCCCCTTAGAAATATCTTAGGCAGGGTGGCCTACTGAGAGAGTACTGGACAGGAACTCAGAAGATCTGGGTTCTATTCATAGCTCTTCCACTGGCCTTCTAGATGACCGGGAGTGATTGTGTCCTTTGCCTCAGTTTCCCCATCTGTAAATTGGGGATAATGATAATGAACTCCTTTGTAAAGCTTTTTGAGACCTACTGCTGAAAAGTGCTATAAGAGCTGGGAATGATTGTTAGTGTATCTTAGCATGCTGGCCATTTAAGAGTCAGTACAGGGCCGGTGCAACAACTAGGTGAACTAGGCAGCCGCCTAGGCGCCAAGTGGTTGGGGGCGCCAAAAAGCACGCTCAGGGGAGGAGGTGGAGTGGAGGTGAGCTGGGGTAGGGGGGTGCGGGGAGGGGAACTGCTCCCCGCCCTAGCTCACCTCCGCTCCACATCCTCCCCTGAGCACGCTGCCTCCACTCTAATTCTCCTCCCCTCCCAGGCTTGCTGCACCAAACAGCTGATTGGCACCGCAAGCCTGGGAGGCGGGAGAAATGGAGTGGCGGCGCCTGCGTGCTCAGGGGAGGAGGCGGAGCAGAGGCAAGCTGGGGCAGGGAGCTGCCGCGGGGGGGGGGGGGGTTCCCCGGGCGGCAGGGGGGGCAGAGAGCTGCCACAGAGGGGGTGCTGCAGGACGGAGTTGGGCACAAGGTGGAAGTTTCACCTAGGGTGCAAAATTTCCTTGCACCAGCCCTGAGTCAGAAGCATCTCAAACACACTCATTCACAAGGCAGAACGAGCTATGAGTATTAGTTGGTACTCTCTTGGCTCCTGGGCAGCTGAAATCAGTTTCATGTGGTTTTATTCAGACAGTTTCACACACATTTATGGAATCACAACACTATTACAGAAACTTTCCCAACCAAGACTGAATCTAATAGTTCCCTCTCTGGCAGGCAAACTATTTCTTACTAGTTTTATAGTTCCTTAAATAAATGCTGCCTAGTACTTTTCCATCTCGTGTATCTCTTAACTATTAATTATGTTGAACTTCTCTTGACCTCCTGTTCAGCAAGAGTGGAAGCTTATAGTGTGCTTAACTAAGTATGACCTCCAGATTGCAATAGTGGCACCAACATTTCAGCTACAGCGTAACCCTTTCTACTGCTTTACAGTGATTTATTGCTCAGCATCTCAGCTAAGATGAAGTGCACCATAAATTTAACAGCTAATATAGCTTCAGTTGGGGAGACTATGTCCTGCAATCACAAGGGGGGTAGACTTGAGCTGATAGCTATTTTCCAGTTTCAAATCCTATGGCCCAATTAAAAATTAAAGGAATTAACTGGGAGTCCACCCAGCCTAACTGGAAGAAGTAGGAGAGGTAAAAGAAGATGTCACTACAAACCTTCAATGAATTCTGGACCCGTTTTCTAAAGATGACACTGTGGTAGAAAGAGATATCCTATATAGGAAACTCCTATTGAATGTAAATAGAGATGAAATCTACAGAATTGTAAATTAATTAAAAACCTGGAAAATTTGACAGAGAAAGATATTCTTTCTATAAATATTTGGAATCATCCTATAGAATTCTATGGAAGGGATAATTTTCTATTAAATCCTATGGAGTAGTTAAAAATGTTAGCATGTTCTGTTATATTCTAAAGGAGATTTTTTCAATAGGAATGGGCTTAGAGACAGATTGTGCTAGACCAACCTGATCTCTTTCTTTGAGAAGATAACTGGCATTTTTTATACAAAGGAAATGCAGTAGATGAAGAACTGGTTGAAGAGGAGACTACAGTGGGTTATGCTGAAAGGTGAAATATCAGGCTGGAGGGAGGTTCCTAGTGGAGTTCCTCAGAAATGGGTCTTGGGACCAATTTTTTTTAACATTTTCATTAATGACCTAGGCAAAAAAGTGGGAGTGTGCAACTAAAATTTGCAAATGACACAAAGTTGAAAAGATGGGAATATATACAAGAAGATTGGATGACCTTGAAAGTGGGAGTATGGGATGAAATTTAGAAGTGCAAAATCATGCATTTAGGAGCTAACAACAAGAATTTTTGTTAGAATCTGGGGATATATCAGTTGGAAGTGACTAACGAGGAGAAAGACCTGGATATATTGTTGATCACAGGATGACTATGAGCCATCAGTGTGATGCAGCTGTGAAAATGGTTAATGCAGTCCTAGGTTGCATCAGGCAAGGTATTTCCAGTAGAGATAGGGAAGTGTTAGTGCTATTATACAATCCACTATTGAGACCTTATCTGGAATACTGTATGCCGTTCTGGTCCCCGTGTTCAAGAAAGATTAATTCAAACCTGGAACAAGTGCAGAGAAGGGCTACTAGGATGATCAGAGGAATGGAAACCCTACCTTATGAGAGGAGACTCAAAGAGCTTGGCTTGTTTAGCCTAACAAAACAAAAGTTGACGAGAGATATGTTTGCTCTCCGTAAATACATCAGAGGGATAAATACTAGGGAGGGAGAGAAATTATTAAAGTTAAGTACCAATGTTGGCACAAGAACAAATGGATATAAACCGGCCATTAACAAGTTTAGGCTTGAAATTTGATGAAGGTTTCTAA
The DNA here is from genome assembly GCA_033296515.1 of Macrochelys suwanniensis. NCBI lineage: Eukaryota > Metazoa > Chordata > Testudines > Chelydridae > Macrochelys > Macrochelys suwanniensis. Next base: position 17,074,160 of record CM065776.1, on the reverse strand, counting down.
GCAGCACAGGACAGAAGCTCTAACAGTCTTCGAAGTGGAGGGAAAAAAACCTAAATGGTTTCAAGACTGAGCTTGATAAGTTTCTGGAAGGGATGGTATGATGAGACTGCCTACAGAGGGACCTAGGCAAATTAGAGGATTGGGCCAAAAGAAATATGATGAGGTTCAACAAGGACAAGTGCAGAGTCCTGCACTTGGGACAGAAGAATCCCATGCACTGCTACAGACTAGGGACCGAATGGCTGGGCAGCAGTTCTGCAGAAAAGGACCTAGGGGTTACGGTGGACGAAAAGCTGAATATGAGTCAACAGTGTGCCCTTGTTGCCAAGAAGGATAATGGCATTTTGGGTTGTATAAGTAGGGGCATTTCTAGCAGACCGAGGGATGTGATCATTCCCCTCTATTCGGCACTGGTGAGGCCTCATCTGGAGTACTGTGTCCAGTTTTGGGCCCCACACTACAAGAAGGATGTGGATAAATTGGAAAGAGTTCAGCGGAGGGCAACAAAAATGATTAGGGGGCTGGAGCACATGACTTATGAGGAGAGGCTGAGGGAACTGGGATTGTTCTGGGATCTGCAGAAGAGAAGAATGGGGGGGGGGGGATTTGATAGCTGCTTTCAACTACCTGAAAGGGGGTTCCAAAGAGGATGGATCTAGACTGTTCTCAGTGGTAGAAGATGACAGAACGAGGAGTAATGGTCTCAAGTTGCAGAGGGGGAGGTTTAGGTTGGATATTAGGAAAAACTTTTTCACTAGTAGGGTGGTGAAGAACTGGAATGGTTTACCTAGGGAGGTGGTGGAATCTCCTTCCTTAGAGGTTTTTAAGGTCAGGCTTGACAAAGCCCTGGCTGGGATGATTTAGTTGGGGTTGGTCCTGCTCTGAGCAGGGGGTTGGACTAAATGACCTCCTGAGGTCCCTTCCAACCCTGAGATTCTATGATTTTATGAATGGCATATGGCCCATCTGCAACTGCTAGTAGCAAATCCAGAGATGGAACTCTAGATGGGGTGGGATCTGAGTTACTACAGTGAATTCTTTCCTAGGTGTCTGGCTGGTGCGTCTTGCCGACATGCTCAAGGTCTAATTGATTGCTATATTTGGGGTCAGGAAGGAACTCTCCCCCAGGTCAGATTGGCAGAGACCCAGGGAGGCAGGGGGTTGCCTTTCTCTGCAGCATCAGGCACGGGTAACTTGAAGGTTTAAACTAGGGTAAAAGGTGGATTCTCTGTAATTTGAAGTCTTTAAATCATGATTTGATTACTTCAGTAACTCAACCAGAGCTTAGGAGTCTATTACAGGAGGGGGTGGGTGAGGTTCTGTGGCCTGTGATGTACAGGAGATCAGACTAGATGATCACAATGGTCCCTTCTGGCCTTAAAATCTATGAGTCTATGAATTGGCAACTTGACTATATATTAGTAATCCATAGCTGGCTATGTATCCTTATTCCTAACTATAGAATTGCAAAAAAACCCTCATGATACATTGAAACATTGACAAAAACATTGTTATACTGATAGGGGAATATCAGTGATAATGGGGGGCACAATTCAATCTAATGTAAAATGCAGTGTAATTGCAATTTCAGCTGGATGGTCCTTCATTTCCCTTCCACCAGTTGTAAATGCTCACAATATTAGATCAATAACCTTCCTGTATTAAACATGGTATTAAAAGTGAGAAACATGCGTCCTAATTTAATATAACAGACACAGGTGTAAGGAACACATAGAAAGGACTTGCAAAGTCTGGTAAATTTAAACAAGAAGTGGAATCATAATTGAAAATTGGTATAGAAAAAAAATTATGGTAGTTACGACCCCAGAGGGAATTTCTGCAAATGTGAGGAAATTAGCATAGTAGATCAGAAGTAGTTTGCAGAGCATATTAGCATTAGTGAGGGAAGTGTACCAAAAATGGTTAGAGTAGGAAACTGGAAATTACAATTCCTAGCTTCTACTCCCAGCTCTTTGACAGATTGCGTGTAAATTTGCTCAAGTCACCTACTTTCTCTGTGTTTCATTTCACCCATCAATAAACTAACTTAGCTATTTCACAGGGATGTCATGCAGTTCAATTCTTTAATTCTTTTGTGAAGGCCTTGGAGTTCCTCCAATGGGAGATATTACAGAAGAACAAATTACTATTATTACACCATTCTAACTCACTCAGCTGAAGTCAATGGGCTTTGTGCGCACTCAGCACTTCTGAAAATCAGGCCACTTAGATTTAGGTGCCTAAATATGGGGTTAGGAGCCTATCTTCGAGCACCCTGTTTTGCAGATTTTGGCCAGTAGGAAATAAAAGAAGTGCAAAACACATGCTGCACTAATTAAGCAGTATTAATCCAGGCCCTGACTTTTCAGAATGTATTCCAGACACTGAAATTTAAACTTTGAGGAACTCTATCTGCCCAAGTGTTTATAAAGCACTGGTCACCATAGCGCCAGATCCAGATGCAGCAGGACAACAATGTGTTGCTGAGCTCCCCGAAGAGGGAATAAACATGTAAAGCAAACAAACTGTGTGGGGGCGGGGGAAGGTGTTCATTGCTGATAGCTCCCTTGAGCTGCTTGAATCTGTTGGCAACATGTTTTTACATTGAATGTCTGGAGGCTATTTTTCAGTTTTCTCAATAAAGTAGCAAGTTACAGCTAGCTCCATACCTTTTCTGCTTAAAGGACACGGACACATTCTAGTGTATCCAGTGCAATATGCCATTTTCTGCTAATCAGAAGGGGAAAATCTTCCAACAATCCAGTGATACAGTGGTGAAGTGCCTTAATGGCATCACCCAGTAGCCTCAGGACATAGTGTTTTAACTGATTAAATGGCCCTGGCTTGAGTTTCATGATTCTTGGAACAAATGTAATATGTTTATAAAAAACAGGACCAAAAACTTTCCCAAAAAATAAATTATGCTCCCATTTCTTGCACCATTTCCCATCAAGTATTGATGTCTTTCTACTTACTCGTATGGCCCTCACACCGGCCTGTCTACCTGAACACCTGTCAATCATTAATGGATTTTATCCTCACAACACTCTTGGGAGCTAGGGAAATATTGATGTGAAATCTGAGGACCACAAGCTATGGATGCCTTATGAAATGGCTCATGGATAATATATTTTTTCAGTATCTCAATTGAAATCACACGAGATCTCAGGACAGGCGTGCACTTCCACTCATGTCTCCCCTGTACAGAGATCATCATCAAGAACAAATTTGTCAAACTTGGATGTCACGATCAGAACGTGGGAGTCAGGCTGGGTCAGGTACCAGAAGGCCAGAATCCAACATAGATCAGAGGACAAACCAAGAGTCAGGTGTCAGGCAGAATCAGAAGCCAGAGTCTGGGGTCTGCTACACACAGGCTCTGCAGCATGCATGCAGGCTGTGCTGTTGCTCAGACAGCTCCCCATCACGGCTTCCTGACTTAGGTACTGGTACCAGCCAATCAGTGAAGTGTAAGGAGCTGCAACTCAGGTCCTGCTGAGCAGTACTTCCTCCTGAGCCCAGCTTCACGAAGTTCTTCCGTGGGAGCTTAGCCTTAGCTTCCTTTGGTGATGTGGCAGCATCAGCAGCCCACAACCCCCATGGGTCCAGGCTCTCGACCTGCAGGTTAGGGGCCTAAATAATGGGCCTAGACTTCATAGGCATTGAGAATCCACATATCCCATTTTTAACCAGCCCCGCCCATCAAGTTTTTTTTTCTTTTCTTAGGATCCACCCACTCCCTCAAAACAAGAAACTCCAGCACTAATTCCAGGGCCATCAGACTTAGGCCTTACCCCAGTAGCATTGAGCACTTCCCAATTCTTGATGTTTAACCCAAAGGTTTCCCTAAAGGACTGATTTCCCAGAGCTCAGCACCCAGAAAGAGGACCATATTTTCAAGAAACATCTATATGAAGAAGGCAGTGACATGATGGATGTGAAACACTTAGGAAAATCTGAAGGCTCCAACTAGGTCAGTGGTTCTCAGCCTTTTCCATACTGTGTTCCACATTACAACAGAAAAATGTTATAGGAACCCCTCAAGTTTAAGACCCTTCTTTACATCTAGCTATAAAGACAGGGAAGATGCAACCAGCTTGCAATCTCCAGGTTGAGAAATCATCATCATCTTCTTCTTTCATATGGCATTTAAAAAGGAACAGGTTGGGATTATAAATTAATCTTGAAATCCAAAAGCCATTCTAATGCATCTGGGGTAGCTAGGTGGATCCCCCTTGTGCCACCACTGTCAGTGTGAATGGGGCAGTTGACTATGATGTAGATTTAGAAAACCTGACCTCGGAGGAAAGGTTAAAAACATGGGTATGTTCAGTCTTGAGAAAAGAAGACTGAGGTGAGAATCTGATAGTCTTCAAATATGTTAAGGGTAGGGCTGTCAAGTGATTAAAAAAATAATTGTGATTAATCGCATGATTAATCACACTGTTAAACACTAATAGAATACCATTTATTTAAATATTTTGAATGTTTTCAAATATATTGATTTCAATTACAATACAGAATACAAAGTGTACAATGCTCACTTTATTTTTGATTACAAATAGTTGCACTGTAAAAAACAAAAGAAATAGTATTTTTCAATTCACCTAATACAAGTACTGTAGTGCAATTTCTTGATCATGAAAGTTGAACTTACAAATGTAGAATTATGTAACAAAAAAACCTGAATTCAAAAATAAAACCATCTAAAACTGTAGAGCCTACAAGTCCAATTAGACCTACTTCTTGTTCAGTCAATTGCTCAGACAAATAAGTTTGTTTACATTTGCAGAAGATAATGCTGCTTGCTTCTTGTTTACAATGTCACCTGAAAGTGAGAACAGGTGTTTGCATGGCACTGTTGTAGCTAGTGTCGCAAGATATTTACATGCCAGATGCACTAAAGATTCACATGCTCCTTCATGTTCGACCACCATTCCAGGGGACATGCATCCATACTCATGACGAGTTCTGCTTGATAACCATCCAAAGCAGTGTAGACCAAAGCATGTTCATTTTCATCATCATGGGTCAGATGCCACCAGCAGAAGGTTGATTTTCTTTTTTGGAGGTTTGTGTTCTGTAGTTTCCGCATCATAGAATCATAGAATCATAGGGTTGGAAGGGACCTCAGGAGGTCATCTAGTCCAACCCCCTGCTCAAAGCAGGACCAACCCCAACTAGATCATCCCAGCCAGGGCTTTGTCAAGCCTGACCTTAAAAACCTCTAAGGAAGGAGATTCCACCACCTCCCTAGGTAACCCATTCCAGTGCTTCACCACCCTACTAGTGAAAAGGTTTTTCCTAATATCCAACCTAAACCTCCCCCTCTGCAACTTGAGACCATTACTCCTTGTTCTGTCATCTTCTACCACTGAGAACAGTCTAGATCCATCCTCTTTGGAACCCCCTTTCAGGTAGTTGAAAGCAGCTATCAAATCCCCCCCCATTCTTCTCTTCTGCAGATCCCAGAACAATCCCAGTTCCCTCAGCCTCTCCTCATAAGTCATGTGCTCCAGCCCCCTAATCATTTTTAGTGTTGCTCTTTTAAAACTTCTGAAAGCATGCTCCATACCTTGTCCCTCTCAGATTTTGGAAGGCACTTCAGATTCTTAAACCTTGGGTCGAGTGCTGTAGTTATCTACAATTTCACATTGATATCTTCTTTGCATTTTGTCAAATTTGCAGTGAAAGTGTTCTTAAAATGAACATGTGCTGGGTCATCATCGAAGACTGCTTTAACATGAAATATATTTCAGAATGTGGGTAAAACAGAGCAGGAGACATACAATTCTCCTCCAAGGAGTTCAGTCACACATTTAATTAACACATTTTTATTTTTTAACAAGCATCATCAGCATGGAAGCTTGTCCTCTGGAACGATGGCAGAAGCATACGACTCTTTAGCGTATCTGGCACATAAATATCTTGCGATGCTAGCTAGAACAGTGCCATGTGAATGCCTGTTCTCACTTTCAGGTGACATTGTAATTAAGAAATGGGCAGCATTATTTCCTGTAAATGTAAACAAACTTATTTCTCTTAGCGATTGGCTGAACAAGAAGTAGGACTGAGTGGACTTGTAAGCTCTAAAGTTTTACATATTGTTTGTTTTTGAGTACAGTTATGTAACAAAACCCCCTACATTTGTAAGTTTCACTTTCATGATAAAAGGATTGCACTACAATATTTGTATGAGGTGAATTGAAAAATACTATTTCTTTTGTTTATCATTTTTACAGTGCAAATATTTGTAATAAAAACTAATATAAAGTGAGCACTGTACACTTTGTATTCTTTGTTGTAACTGAAATCAATATATTTGAAAACATAGAAAAACAACCAATATTTGCTAAAGTTCAGTTGGCATTCTACTGTTTAACTTTGTGATTAATTGCAATTAATTTTTTTTAATAGTGATTAATTTTTTTGAGTTAATCATGTTAGTTAACTGCGATTAATCGACAACCCTAGTTAAGGGCTGTTTTAAAGAGGGTGGTGATGAATTGTTCTCCGTGTCCACTGGACTTTATCTGTAGCAAGGGAGATGTAGGCTAGATATTAGGGAAAACTTTCTACCTATAAAGATAGTTAAGCATTAGGATATGCTTCTAAAAGAGGTTGTGGAACCCCTGCCATTGGAAGTTTTTAAGGACAGGTTAGAAAAACACCTAGTCCGGATGGTCTAGGTATACTCTGTCCTGCCTCAGCAAGGGGGATTGGACTAGATGACTCTCAAGGTCCCTTCTAGCCCTACAGATCTATGATTCTATGAACCAATATTCAGTGAAACCAATGCAAAGACTCCAGTGACTTCAATGGGTATTGCATCAGGTAAAAAAATAGCCAGATTCTCTCTTCTCAGACAGATATCACAAAACTATTATTCAAAAATAAAGACTAAAGGACAGATTTTCACATATGTTAGCTGCACAACTGCATGCACACATTAGAAACACAATTGTTCGCCTAATTTGCACATGCAACTAGCATAATGGTGCACATAAGTCATGTAATTGAATCTGGAAATGTGTCTAATTAGCCAATTGCACAAGACAGTTAAAAATTAATATCCTAACCAAGTTTGGATCCTGTGTCCAGTAAACAAATTTCCACTGGCAATTAGCGGCAGAAAAATAAGCTATATACCAAAATGTACTGTTTTCTTAGTATCCTATTTAGAAAGCATATCTGACTGGGTGCTGTATATTTTTCTATTATTTGCAGGAATGGAAGGGATTATTATTACAAACTGTAAATAACAGGATTCAATTTTTGTGATTCTTCAACTAATATGGCTGAGCAGCATGCTGCAAATTTAGAAAACATACACGGTGAAAAAAAATCGACAATCTATCAGCACTCAATGACTAATTTTTCTGTCTATCAGAAGAGATGGAATGGTCTGTTAATTCTAAACCTAACAGTTTAATTTGGATGGTGCTTGAGTTTTTATTCTGACTGTACAAGCACATTTTCATTTTTAATGAAGGCATGATTCGAATTAGCCTCTATCAGTTTAAAAGTCAATTGTCACAGCAGGCAAACAATTAATTTTGTGTTTCTTTGAAACTGACTTTCTGATAGTAATACCATGTGCCTCAGGCCCTTACATAGTTAAGTGTCTCTTACAAGACCCTGGAATCTAGCTGGTTGTGATGACTTTAAGAACAAGATGCTGAAGGGAAGTAACTTTTGCAAGTGGCCATTCATGAAAGAAAGGACACATTTAAATGCAATAGGCAGAGACATAAGCTGTAACAGTGTTACAGATAACTGGTAGCAGTCTAGTCCAGATGACACCCTTAAGTCATTTGAATTTGCCAAGATGCAAATGATTCTTAGTAGAGAAGGTGTCACCTACAGCAAAAAGTACAGAGCAGGACTCCTTGTCTTCTTGACCAGCTCAGGTCAAACGTTAATGGGCTATTTAAGCTTGTTTTAGACTGTGGTTCTCTGCCTTCTACCTGTGTGGAGTAGCTGCTAGTGTTATGTGAGGATGTGAGAGATGGGTGGAGAGTCCAAAGGGTCAACCTTCACATTGCAATGCAAGGCACTGTGATGCTGAGCAGATGGAGGGTTGCATGCCATAGTTAAGCGAGGTGAATGCAATGTTAAAATAAAATAATAATTTGTTGAACACAAGTTCACCTTGCATTAACCACACTACCCTTGTTACCTGGCCACCCTATTATTTTCTTCAAGGACTGTTTGCTTTAAGGAGAATGTGTGACTGGGATTGATGGCAGCTAGTGGTAGCTTGTTGCCTCTTCTGCCCCATTTGATATCAAACTCCCTCCCTTCATCTCATATAATAGAACATGTGGGCCTTTGTTAGCATAAAAATGGCACCTAGCTCCACCATTATTAGGGAATTCAGGTGTGTAAAAAAGAGCGTGTGTGGGGGGAAGGATAGTACCAGCTAGTACTAAAACCAGCCATCTATGTCCCCTCCCCATTAAGAAAAACAATGGGGTCTGCTCCAATTTCTACTCACTCCCATTTGTGCTGTTGCAGCATAAAGAGCTACTGTATCCCAAGCAGAAAACTCCTCTCACCCATTGCAGTACCTTGTATTTCTGACAACTTGTTGATTAAACTGCATGGACATAGACAACTGGGGGGTTGGAGGGCTTTAGTGCCATCCACCAAAAATTAGAGAGTGCATTTGTGATGTTATTGACACAAACTGGGACTGTATAGATCATTGTGGCAACCAAGGTCCTGTAGTGGCAGCAAATCTTGTGTAAAGAGGATCAAATAAGGTGTCTAAAGACAAGGTTATGATTTGCTGGTTATGATTATGCTATCTGTATGCATGTATCATTTTGTATTTAAAGTTATAAATATTGGCTCTATACTGTCTGTATTTCAAACTTGTGCTATGCTTCTGGGTGACACCCCAGACAATTTGGTGTCACCACTGCCTAGCCTGCTTGATGGACCATTAAGGACCATCAGCTATACAATTGACCCATTGAGAGCAAGCAGATACACCTTATGACTCAGCAAGGCATGCAGGGACATGCCTATGGACAGAACTCTAAGGTTTTTCTATGCCATGTGCTGGATAGCTTGTCTTTGGGACAAAGAAAGCAGAGGCCACATGGCAAGAGACTATAAAAGGCTGCTGCATGTCCTCCATCTTGTCTTCAGTCCTGCTTCTGACCTCTGGAAGAACCTTGCTGCAAACTGAAGCTCTGAACAAAGGACTGAATGACCCATCTCAGCTGTGGATGTACTCCAGAGACTTGACTTGTGCCTGCAGTTTATTCCATCACTGCTACAAACCTGAACCAAGAACTTTGCCATTACTGTATGTAATTGATTCCATTTAACCAATTTTAGCTCTTATCTATATTTCTTTCTTTTTATGAATAAACCTTTAGATTTTAAGATTCTAAAGGACTGGCAACAGTGTTACTTGTGGGTAAGATCTGACCTGTATATTGATCTGGGTCTGGGGCATGGTCCTTTGGGATCAGGAGAACCTTTTTTCTTTTACTGGGGCATTGGTTTTCATAACCATTCGTCCCCATAATGAGTGGCACTGGTGGTGATACTAGGAAGCTGGAGTGTCTAAGGGAATTGCTTGTATGACTTATGGTTAGCCACTGGGGTGAGACCAAAGTCCTCTCTGTTTGGCTGGTTTGGAGTGCCTTAGAGGTGGAGAACCACCAGCCTGCGGCTGTGACTGTCCTGCTCTAAGCAATTAGTCCTGAATAAATACTCTCAGTTGTGTCCCACCAAAGGCAGCATTGTTACAGCATTCATAAAGGAAACATACTTTGGAACAGAAGCTGTTTTCTCTCACTTTATTAAAAGCGGACAAATTTAGTATAAAAGTATTCATGAAAGCATTACTTTTGTAAACATGATTAAAAAGAACTTATAAATATGAAAAAGTCCCATTCAACAGGTTTCTTAAAATGAATTTTTCTGCAACATCTATAGGCTGTAAGTCATCAGTTTTATCCTTGTGTACATGTAAAATCATACACTAGTTGAGCTGTGATTGTCCCATTGTGGATCAAAGCCATGTTTTAACATAGCATAGAGCACTGAAACTATGCTCACTTACAGCACTGGTGGCTGATACCATCAAAATAATTTTTATCAGCTTCACCAATTTGAAAAAACAGCGGGTGTATGATTTGGCTGAGCAATCTGGTATATTTCTGAACTCACTTCAATTATCTTGTTGTAAGATGACAGTTGGCTGGCTTGCAACAGATGAAGCTCAATAATTAGTTAATCAGGGTTGAAATTGGAACCATACACCTGAAGCTCATCTTAAACTTGCATTTCCGTTACATTTGGAGTTGTTATAAGTGTTTCAAGATTTGACATAATGCGCTCAAATCATGACTGAATACTAGACATTGTAAAATCAATTATTTTGAAGTAGATATACATATAAAATTCCATTTGCATTTTCTTGGGAACATTTTATCTTCCTTGGAAAAGCTCAGGCATTCCAAAAATCTCCAACTTCAAACTTTTCTGATGAATTTTCTCCCAGAATAAGTTATAGCTTTTCTCTGATCAGAGGGGCCAAAGTGTTATTTTCATAAGAGATTGGCCTTCTCTTGTTGCAACGTCTGTCCCTTACAGAGTTGGACAGATTGTCTACCATAGTTAGGCATTTTGACCTAGATCAACATCAAAGAGGAAGTTAAACTTTTCCATTTGAGCCACAAAGCTACTAATTCAAGCCCTTATTACAGGATCTTTTGTTGCATCCTTCACAACCTCCCAAGTTGCACACAGTTCAAGATAGTGCTCACAAACTGAAGCCAATGCTTCTGCATGGAGAGTGAATTCTGGATCGACAGATGTCACAGATGCCACGTGATGTACTTAACACTTCATATATTATGTCCTGAAATGCAGCGGTCCATTTGGGTGATTTTTAATTAACTGTGTGATTTTTGTAAACAGTTTTGTGGGCATCTCTTAGGACTATATTATTTTTCATAACTGTCCTGGCCTGCCAAATTCAAAGCAATGAATATATGTAGCTCATGGTTCCTTTTGTTGCAGTCTGGTTGCTACACCTGATGCTTAGACTGCCATATTAGCAGCAGTATCATAGCATTGTCCACAACAGTTGTCAATCCTCAGATTTAGACTCAATAATATCTCTGTAATTACAGATTATTACCTCTGCTGATATACAGGCTACATTGTACAATCCAGTGACATCTTCGTGAACATTTGTCATCGGCCACATATCACAAGCATAAAACCACTTACTCTTTGCTGGAGAAGTCTGTTTCATCTACCATAACTGTATACCATTTTCCAGACATTTCTCAGAAATATCCCCCATGATTTGAAGAGCCATAATTTCCATTATTTCATTTTGAATAACTGGACTTCTGTTGACTCTTTTTAGCTCCTTTGAAATAGTTTAATATTCGCTTATAGGAATTTATTGGCTAGAACCAATTCCAGCACACACAGGCAGGATTGAACTGTTACCAGGGTTTGAGAACCCAAAACAGTGGTAACTTAACTATTTCACTCCAAGCGGTGTCAGCAATAAATCAATGGGGGCACAGCTCCTCCGTCTGATATATGATTGATACAAACAAGAGTGCTTTCACCTAAGACGACTTTTATTAGGTCTCAAGCACATATCTGTGCTGTAGCAGTAGGTTCAGAACATCTTAAACCTTCATATTTAAGTTAAGATCGTTTCAAGGAATCAACAGCCAGGCTTTATTTTGGGGAGGGTTGGGGGAAAGAGGGCTCCTTCCATCTAGCTGCTGGAAAACTTAGGTGTCAGATCCTTGCCAAAGAAAGCTTCCTCAAATTGCTCCCAAAACACACTTTCTAACTAAACGTTTTATAAATGTTAAGAACATAAGAATGGCCATACTGGCTCAGATCAAAGGTCCATCCAGCCCAGTATCCTGTCTACCAACAGTGGCCAATGCGAGGTGCCCCAGAAGGAGTGAACCTAACAGGTAATGATCAAGTGACCTCTCTCCTGCCATCCATCTCTGCCCTCTGAAAAAGAGAGGCTAGGTACACCATTCCTTACCCATCCTGGCTAATAGCCATTAATGGACTTAACCTCCATGAATTTATCCAGTTCTCTTTAAAACCCTGTTATAGTCCTAGCCTTCACAACCTCCTCAGGCAAGGAGTTCCACAGGTTGACTGTGCGCTGTGTGAAGAAGAACTTCCTTTTATTTGTTTTAAACCTGCTGCCCATTAATTTAATTTGGTGGCCCCTAGTTCTTTTATTATGGGAACAAGTAAATAACTTTTCCTTATTCACTTTCTTCACACCACTCATGATTTTATATACCTCTATTATATCCCCCCTTAGTCTCCTCTTTTCCAAGATGAAAAGTCCTAGCCTCTTTAATCTCTCCTCATATGGGACCCGTTCCAAACCCCTAATCATTTTAGTTGCCCTTCTCAGAACCTTTTCTAATGCCAGTATATCTTTTTTGAGATGAGGAGACCACATCTGTATGCAGTATTCAAGATGTGGGCGTACCATGGATTTATATAAGGGCAATAAGATATTCTCCGTCTTATTCTCTATCCCTTTTTTAATGATTCCTAACATCCTGTTTGCTTTTTTGACTGCCGCTGCACACTGCGTGGACGTCTTCAGGGAACTATCCATGATGACTCCAAGATCTCTTTCCCGATTAGTTGTAGCTAAATTAGCCCCCATCAAATTGTGTGTATAGTTGGGGTTATTTTTTCCAATGTGCATTACTTTACAGTTATCCACATTAAATTTCATTTGCCATTTTGTTGCCCAATCACTTAGTTTTGTGAGATCTTTTTGAAGTTCTTCACAGTCTCCTTTGGTCTTAACTATCTTGAGCAGTTTAGTATCGTCTGCAAACTTTGCCACCTCTATCTGTTACACTGATTACCCTTGAAAACAATTACTTGTATGTAGGTTTTGCTTATGTAATCCCCTGGGTTCCTCTCTAACCCAGACTTTGACAAGGAAAAGCCTACAAATGAGATGGCAGCACTAAGGTGAGAGGAACCATGATGTCTGGCCTCCCCTTCCCTTTGTGAAAAGAGCACATGGAACTCATGGAGGGGAAAGATGAAAAAAGAAAAGCCAATCAGCAGGCTCTGGGAGTCAATCCCAGAGGAGTGGCAGCTGATTGGACCTATCCCAAGTCTCCCTAAGAGTAAGAGGATCGGTAGCTTTCATGCGAGGGGGGGAAAAGCCAGCTTGGCTGCAGAAACAGTGGGAGAAGCACAAGCAGGTGAGCCTCACCCAGGCACACAAAATTTCTCTTCACAAAAAGAGAAGTCCCTGTGAAACCTTCAGCTTGGCCCTGGCTATCTAGAGCCAGCTGATACCCTGGGGGAAAAGGGAGCTTCAAGTAGCTGAGATCATCAAAGGACTGTGCCCCTCTGTAACACACTCCTGGGGATCCCCAGACCTGTGAGTGACTGTCTTACCTCTCTGCCTCAGCAAGAGGGAGTTTTGCTGGCGATTAGACTGCGTCAGCTTCTTGCCACACCAAAGTCCTCAAACTTCTGGCCCAAACCTCGCCTTGCAGGAGGTAATCAGTGAACTCCAGCCCCAAGCTCCTAAGAGATGTTTCTCTGCAGTGCACAGCCCCTAGCATCACAGAGATCAAATCACTGGTTTCTTTGTCTTCTTAAGGTGAAGGATAAAGATAGAATCTCTCTCTCTGTTCCTCATCTCCCCAAAGGGATTTCTTTGTCTTACAAGTCAGGAACCCGGAGGCTCAGTCAGACTCTGGGGTGCAGCAGCCATGTTAATTTTCTGTCTCTGGAGTTCAGGAACAGGATAATCCCTGCTGGTTTAGCTCAATAACTTTGTTTACTGATACTATGTAAGTTGAGGTAAACCCCAATTCTTTTGTTTATGACAAACCTGTTTATTACCTTTACTTAGGCTAGGCTGTCTTATCTTAAACATCATTCAGAGGGAGTTCATACCTTTCCATATAAGGTTAACACACACATTTTACAATGATATGAAAGCTAGTAAACTGGTTATTAATCATTATATAAATTAATTATACCTGACACATAATTACAGTGGTCTGTAGGGTTTGAATATGGGGTGCCTAGGGTCACAGCCTCCCGGACTGAAAAGAACAAACTGAATTATCAGGGGCTGATCTGTGCTACAATAATTAGTGTAAAAATGATATTCAATAGCTACTAGTTCATTATTTTTAAACTGTAGCCTTCCCTCCCTCAAAAATGTTGTCTACATTCCTGACCTGTCAGGCAAGCCAGATGGAGAAGTCACACATTTTGCCACACAGTGCTAGGATTCCCTCTGAGACCGTTTTCACTCATCTTATCCAGAAGACCTTGTCCCGTTCTGAGAGAACTGGATGAAGTGTTCCCCAGGATCCGAAACATTCAGTTTGACTCCAGATTTTCACCACTCAGTTTCCTTTATTTGGCATACAGCAAAGCCACGCTGAATTGATCAGACACAAATGTAGGGAGGTAGGTATAGGATGTACCACACATCCAAGGTTACACAGAAAACTTCTCCCTTGATATACATACACATTGCATTTGCTATAAATTATATCACACATTTTTGGCTTGGCTACTTTACAGGAACCAATCCCTGTACAGTATGGTCTATCCAGGTGAAACCTGATCTTTACACTCCAAGTTTATCTTGTCCATTGTCCCTAGCATCAGGGTGTTGCTGCTTATCTTAGCTAGTACAGACATCCCGACTCCATAATACTGCTTGTCAAGCCCCTATTTATACCATTCACCTTCCCAATCATGCCCACTAAGAAATGAGACAAGTTATTTATGTTAAGCCAGGCTGATACACATGTGTACCAATAGCCAAATGCCTGGAATCTAACAGCATACTAGTTTGTCTTTGACTGAGAGGTGGTGGACTAGCATTCTTTATTTTGGCATAGCTTCAGGGCCAGGCATTGGTGGCATCAGTTAGACTCTAGTGCTATAAAATGTAAGTGTAGACAAGCCCTAAGTAGAAACTCTGGCAGCGACACACATTAGAGAAAATGGCTGTGCTCCCAGGTGACATTTCCTTCTGCTCTTGCTGTAGGATGGGTTTGATGGAATGTTGTTAACTACTAGCTCATTTCAGAAGGCTTCTTCATGTCAGAAAATAGTATTAGTAATACACAAGCACTTAGGGAGATTCTGGACTCATTTACGTCCACAGTCTGTAATTTGTTTGAAGTGACCATGTTGTTATTAGCAATTGTTTATAGGATGGTTGCTCCAAGAGGCCCTAAACAAGATCAGGACCTCACTGTACTAGGCACTGTACAGATGCATCGTAAGATGGTCATCACACCAGAGAGCTTACAATTTAGCTAGACATGACAAAGACTAGGGCAGGAAACAGGGACACTTGATCAAGATCGCACAGCAGGTCTGTGACAGAGCCAGGAATAGAACCCATCTGTGTTCCAAGTCCCAGGCTAATGCCCCATTCACTAAATTATGGTGCCTTTCCTATGTGCATAGTGAAATTTGCACTCAACTTAGCCATTCAGTTCATGAGCCTCTCGCACAGCCTTGCAAATTCTTCTCTTCCATTGTGAATATATAATATATATTAGGGCTTTCAAGCAATTAAAAAAATAATTGTGATTAATTGTGCAATTAAACATTAATAGAATACTATTTATTTAAATATTTATGGATGTTTTCTACATTTTTAAATATATTGATTTCAATTACAAAACAGAATACAAAATGTACAGTGCTCATTTATTTTTATTACAAATATTTGCACTGTAAAAAAGAAATAGTATTTTTTCAATTCACCTAAGCACTGTAGTGCAATCTCTTTATCATGATAGTTGAATTTACAAATCTAGAATTATGCACAAAAAATAACTGCATTGAAAAATAAAACAATGTAAAACTTTACAGCCTACCAGCCCACTCAGTCCCACTTCAGCCAATTGCTCAGACAAACAAACTTGGTTACAATTTGCAGGAGATAATGCCGCCTGCTTGTGATTTACAATGTCACCTGAAAGCGAGAACAGGAGTTTGCATGACACTGTTGTAGCCGGCATTGCAAGACATTTACGTGCCAGATGTGCTAAAGATTCATATGTCCCTTCATACTTCAACAACCATTCCCGAGGAAATGTGTCCATGCTGATGATGGGTTCTCCTCGATAATGATCGAAAGCAGTGTGGACCGATGCATGTTCATTTTCATCATCTGAGTCAGATGCCACCAGCAGAAGGTTGACTTAAGTTTTTGGTGGTTTGGGTTCTGTAGTGTCCGCATCGGAGTGTTGCTCTTTTAAGACTTTTGAAAGCATCTCCACATTTCGCGTCTCTCAGATTTTGGAAGGCACTTCAGATTCTTACACCTTGGGTTGAGTGCTGTAGCTATATTTAGAAATCTCACATGGGTATCTTCTTTGTGTTTTGTCAAATTTGCAGTAAAAGTGTTCTTAAAACGAACAACGTGCTGGGTCATCATCTGAGACTGCTATAACATGAAATATATGGCAGAATGCAGGTAAAACAGAGCAGGGGACATATAATTCTCCTTTAAGGAGTTCAGTAACAAATGTAATTAACAATTTTTTTTAAACCATCGTCATCAGCATGGAAGCAGGTCCTCTGGAATGGTAGCTGAAGCATGAAGGGGAATACGAATGTTTATTATATCTAGCATGTAAACACCTTGCAATGCTGGCTATGAAAGTGCCATGCAAATGCCTGTTCTCACTTTCTGCTGACACTGTAAACAATAAGCGGGCACCATTATTGCCTTAAATGTAAACAAACTTGTTTGTCTGAGCGATTGGCTGAACAAGAAGTAGGACTGAGTGGACGTGTAGCCTCTGAAGTTTTATATTGTTTTGTGTTTGTGTGCAGTTATGTAATAACAAAAATCTACATTTGTAAGATTGCACTACAGTACTTGTATGAGGCTAATTGAAAAATACTATTTCTTTTATTTTTACAATGGAAATATTTGTAATAAATATAAAATGGGCAATGTACACTTTGTATTCTAATAGAAATCAATATTTGAATATGTAGAAAAATCAAAAAATATTTAATAAATTTTAATTGGTATTCTAATTTTTTAATCGTGATTAAAAATTTTTTAGTTAATTGTGATTAATTGACAGCCCTAATATATTTTTGCTAGGCAAATAAAATGGCATCATTTTTTTGAATTATCATGACAAAGGGCAGGCAAGTGTAGTCTATGCATGAGCTGGTATATTGTCATGAGAGTTTTGCAAGACTGCTCTTACCTAGATCCAGCAGAGAAAAACTGTCCAATGCAGCATTTTCTTCAGGGTGTACAGACCAGATGAGATTTTACCTACTACATGACTGAACACAGTCTTTATGAGAAAGCAATTATTTAACAAATCATGTACAATTATATCAGCAAGGGCATTGTTCTCTGCTCTGCCTAATGGGCCACGCTTCAAACACCTCCCAAAGCCCTTTATAATTGTCACTGAAGTAGTCAGAGCTGAAACAGCATTCTTAAGCAGCTGTCCCATTTATCTAAGTTTTGATAAACACAACTAAAAAACCCCAACAAGAAAAACCCAGACCTCTACCAGGCCACACAATGCATTTAAAGAACAAAACAAACAAACAAAAACCCCAAACCAACAGCTTGTCCTCTTGACAAGTTACAATAAGATGGGGCATGGGGAAAAAAAGGGACTAGATCAGCGATCACTTCAATTCAGTATTTTCCATCAGGTCCCACCCTATTCAGAGTTATTTCCTATAACGAGTATATGGAAAAATATGCATGGTAAGTAACATCATGTAAATACTGACTATTTAGCGATCAGTGACCCTCACCGCTGCAGTGGACATCTCCCTGCCATTTGTCCAGACAGAGAGGAAGGACTACTGTTATTAATTGATTAAATGAAGGCACAGAGATTTTCCATGGACCAAGAGAAATGTCCCATCTACCAGCATATCATCTGCCAACATGCCACCCTCACACTGCCCATGGTCACAATGAGTGACAGTGATGTCGCCAATGATCCCTGGGATCATTTAACAGGCTGAAATGTCAGAAGGGGCAGGAGTGCACTGCAGCTCTTCCGTTGCCATGACCGAAATGTACTAAGCACAAGAAAGACTGGTATAAAGGGAGGTCTTCACTGATGCTATTATTCCAAGAGAAGCAGCTAGCCAACACTGGTGGCTATGGCCACTTCATAGCTTGGCTAACCAAGGAGTGTCTGAAGAATCATAGAAACATAGGACTGGAAGGGACCTCAAGAGGTCATCTAGTCCAGTTCCCTGCACTGAGGCAGGACTAAGTATTATCTAGACCATCCCTGACAGATGTTTGTCTAACCTGTTCTTAAAAACCTCCAATGATGGAGATTCCATAACCTCCCTAGGTAATTTGTTCCAGTGCTTAACTACAGTTAGGAAGTTTTTCCTAATGTCTAACCTAAATCTCCCTTGCTGCAATTTAAGACCATTATTTCTTGTCCTGTCCTCAGTGGCTAAGGAGAACAATTTGTTCACCCTCCTCTTTATAACAACCTTTTATGTACTTGAAAACTTATGTCCCTCCTCAGTCATCTCTTCTCCCAATGAAACAAACCCATTTTTTTTCATTCTTTCCTCGTAGGTCATGTTTTCAAGACCTTTAGTAATTTTTGTTGCTCTTTGAATTTTCTCCAATTTGTTCATATCGATTCTGAAGTGTGGTTCCCAGAATTGGACACAGTACCCCAGTTGAAGCCTTATAAGTGCTGAGTAGAGTGGAAGAATTACTTCTTGTGTCTGGCTTACAACACTCCTGCTAAAACATCCCAGCATGATGTTCACTTTTTTGGCAACACTATTACATTACTGACCCACATTTAGTTAGTGATGCACTATGACCACCAGATTTTTGACCGCCTAGGAAGGAGTACTGCCAAAAGTTCACCCTTTGTATTTGTGCAATTGATTATTCCTTCCTTAGTGTAGTACTTTGATTTGTCCGTATTGAATTTCATTCTATTTACTTCAGACCATTTCTCCAGTTTGTCAAGATCATTTTGAATTCTAATCCTGTCTTCCAAAGCACTTGCAACCCATCCCAGCTTGGTATTGTCTGCAAACGTTATAAGTGTACTCTCTATGCCATTATCAAAATCATTTATGAAGATATTGAATAGAACCGGACCCAGGACAGATCCCTTGGGGACCCCATTCAATATGCTCTTCCAGCTTGATTGTAAGCCACTGATAACTACTCTGAGTAAGCAAAAGGAAAATAAGAAAGAAAAACTTGTAGCACCTTAGAGACTAACAAATTTATTTCAGCATAAGCTTTCGTGGGTTAATACCCACTTCATCGGATGCATGGAATGAAACATACAGTAGACAGATATTTATACAGTCAGAGAAACATGATAAGGTCGAGGTGCATAGACCAACCTTAAGAGGCTAATTAGTTGAGAGGAACCATAACAGCAGGGGAAGAAAAACCTTTGAAGTGATAAACAAGATGGTCACACAGGTGTGAATGAGGATCGTTAACTTAAGGGAAAAAGATTCAATTAACGTAATGGCCGAGCCATTCCAAATCTCTATTTAATCCGGACGCAATGCAACCTAGTTTGCATATCAATTCGAGTTCAATAGTTTCTCTTTGAAGTCTGCTTTTGGAGTTAATCTGTCGCAACACTGCTACCTTCAAGTCTGTCACTGAGTGATTAGGGAGGTTGAAGTGTTCTCCTACTGGTTTTTGAATGTTATGATTCCTGATGTCAGATTTATGTCCATTTATTCTTTTGCGTAGAGACTGTCCGGTTTGGCCAATGTACACGGCAGAGGGGCATTGCTGGCACATGATGGCATATATCACATTGGTAGATGTGCAGGTGAATGAGCCCCTGATGGCGTGGCGGATGTGATTAGGCCCTGTGATGGTATCATTTGAATCGATATGTTGACAGAGTTGGCATCGGGCTTTGTTGCAAGGATAGGTTCCTGGGTTGGTGTTTTTGTTGTATGATGTGTGGTTGCTGGTGAGTATTTGCTTCAGGTTGGGGGGCTGTCTGTAAGCAAGGATTGGTCTGTCCTCCAAGATCTGTGAGAGTGAGGGATCATCTTTTAGGATAGGTTGTAGATCTTCTTCGCGACACCACTGACTTCCTGAGGAAACTACAATCCATCGGTGATCTTCCAGACAACACCATCCTGGCCACTATGGATGTAGAAGCCCTCTACACTAACATTCCACACAACGATGGACTACAAGCTATCAGGAACAGTATCCCCTATACTACCACGGCTAACCTGGTGGCCGAACTTTGTGATTTTGTCCTCACCCACAACTATTTCACATTTGGGGACAATATTTACCTTCAAGTCAGTGGCACTGCTATGGGTACCCGTATGGCCCCACAGCATGCCAACATTTTTATGTCTGACTTAGAACAACGCTTCCTCAGCTCTCGTCACCTAACACCCCTACTCTACTTGTGCTACATTGATGATATCTTTATCATTTGGACCCATGGAAAAGAAGCCCTTGAGGAATTCCACCATGATTTCAACAATTTCCATCCCACCATCAACCTCAGCCTAGACCAGTCCACACAAGCGGTCCATTTCCTAGACACCACTGTGCTAATAAGTGATGGTCACATAAACACCACCCTATACCGGAAACCTACTGACCGCTATACTTACCTACATGCTTCCAGCTTCCATCCTGGACACACCACACGATCCATTGTTTACAGCCAAGCTCTAAGATACAACTGCATTTGCTCCAATCCCTCAGACAGAGACAAACACCTACAAGATCTCTATCAAGCATTCTTACAACTACAATACCCACCTGCTGAAGTGAAAAAACAGATTGACAGGGCCAAAAGAGTACCCAGGAGTCACCTACTACAAGACAGGCCCAAAAAAGAAAATAACAGAACACCACTAGCCGTCACCTTTAGCCCCCAACTAAAATCTCTCCAGCGCATCATCAAAGGGCCCTGTGGATTGCAGCTGTTTAGAGTGCCTCCTGGAACAACTGCACGACAGCTACAACTCCCTGGGCTACTTCCCCATGGACTCCTCCCAACACCTTCTTTATCCTCACCACAGGATCTTCCAGCAGTACGTCCTCTTGCTCCCAGCTCCTAGTGCCTCTTGCTCCCAGCTTCTCACACGCAACCTCTTTCCACAGCTCCTCCCCTCTCACTGACTAACTGGGAGGCTTTTAACTAGTTCCAGCCAGTCCTTGATTGGCTTCAGGTGTCCCAATCAACCTCCCTGCCTTCTGGAAAGTTCTTAATTGGCCCCAGGTGTCTTGATTAACCTGGAGCAACTGCCATTTGGTTAACAAGGTATCAGGGATTTGTTTAGCCTGGGGCTAACATACTGGTTCCTCACCACTTTCCTATAGCCCTCTGGCCGGGAAGGAGGTAGAGGACTGCTGCTGCTCCTCCTGCTCATCCTGCTGGGGCTGCTGCTAGGCCCTGGGCCCTCCCAGCTGCTGTTTGCTGCTACTGCTGCTCCAGCTTCTCCCCTGGCTGGGCCAGACACCCCTCCCACTACTCTACTCTCTGGTTGCTGGCTGCTTGGCAGCTGAACACCCCCCCACCCCCAACACCTTGGTTGCTGCTACTCCTGCTGCTGCAGCAGCCCCTTGGGGGGGGAGGGGGCCTGCTGGCCCTCTCCCCAGAGGAGGGGTGTGAGGGACCCCTGCTCCAGCCGCTGCTGTGACCACCACCACCACCACCACCACCATCTGTGAGGGGTCCTGCCTAACCACCGGACCACCGCCTGGAGTTGCTGGAGCTGCTGCTACTGCTGCCCTGTTTGCTGCCAGGAAGCTGCTGGTACCCAGAGGAGGAAGACCCGGAAGACCGTCGGCGGAGACTCTGCAGACCACCGTGGAGGGGGCCTCCAAGAACTGAGTAATCTTTCGAACTGTGCTCTAGTGGTGGGGGTATTGACTGTGTTTGTAGGGGCACAGGGGGTGTGGCGCCGAGCCTGCCCCCTGCTCCACCTGTGCCCCCCCATAACCCCCACCACCACCGCTGCCCCCTCCACCACCTCTGCTGGCTGCTCACCATCTGCCTTGTGCTACAGCCTCTGGACTTGGCTGCTTCCATGGCCCGCCACAACCTTTTAACGTCATTTGGGCCTGCAGTGGCAACCAGCCCCACCCATTGACTTTGTGCAAGCGCACGTGGGTGCACGTGCCCCTCCCATACCCCTTGGACTGACCCTCTTCCCCCCAGCAGCACGTCCCTTGCTTTGTCCCTTGCCACCTGCCCCATTTACCCCTTGCAGTTGTTTGCCCCCCTTTTTTTTTGGTCCCAACCCCTTACTAGTTTGTTTTGTCTGCCCTGCCCCTCTCCCTCTACAGCCTTGTTTGTTTGCCCTACCCTAGCCCTGAAACCAGTCCCTTGTTTTTCTGCCCCATTCTTAGTTGGTTGTCTCCCTCCCCCTGAAGCTCCGTTTGCCCTGATTAGCCCCCCGCTTTCATGCACCCACACCCCCTCCCATGCGCTTGTGCCCCTCCCCTGTTTAATTTTGACCCTATCTCACTGCACCCCCATGCTG
Organism: Macrochelys suwanniensis; assembly: GCA_033296515.1. NCBI lineage: Eukaryota > Metazoa > Chordata > Testudines > Chelydridae > Macrochelys > Macrochelys suwanniensis. Next base: position 17,051,588 of record CM065776.1, on the reverse strand, counting down.
TTATATCATCCCCTCCCCTAGTGCAACATGAGGAGCCGGATTTCCCATCTTGTGTCGGTGACTGAACCCTACCCCCACACTAGTCCGAGATGACCCTGAACCCTGTCCCCACTTTTATTGCCCTCCTCCCCTGCCTGCAGCCTAGCAGGGGGGAGTGGTCACCCCAATTCCTCTCCCCACCCCCCCCTCTCAGGAGTTTTCCCTTCCTCCCCTGTTCATCATGGCAGGCGATATGGAGGGAGAAGCCCCTCCAGATGGCATGGCCGCCCCTCCTCCGCCTGTTCCCCCGTCACCCTCCCTAGCCTCCACCTCGACCGCCGCTGCCAAACCACCTGCTCTCGCCCCCGCTGGGGCACCGGCAGTGGCGGACACTGAAGAGACCTCCGCTGCTGCCACGTCCCTCGCCCCCCATGATCCTGGGGGAGCCCCCCCAGCCGGCAGGAAGGGCCAGGGTAAAAAGAAGGGTAAGGGCCCCGCGACAAAGGCCAGACCCTCCATGGCAGAGGCAGCCGCTACTGCTGCGGCCCTGCCACCGGCCGCGGCGCCCTTCCCTGCTGTTCCCTCTACCAGCTCTGCGGGTGTCCCACCCCCGGCCCCCAGAGCGTACGCCCAGGTGGCGGCAACCCCCCCACCTGCCGCAACGTCACCTAACCCGCCCACCGCCTCAGCTACCATCTATAGCGGCCGGGGCCCCTTTCCCACCTTGACCAGGAGGCATGGCGTCCGTTGCCTCCTGGTACCCGCCTCGCCCCACGTAGAAACCTATGTGCGGGCGTTGGCGAGGGTAGTGGGGCCCACGGCCATCGTAGCGGCCTCCAAAATGTACGGGAAGGTAGTCTTCTTCCTCGCATCGGAGGCCGCGGCCCAAGAGGCGGTGGAGAAGGGCCTGGCGGTGGGGGGCGTTTTCGTCCCATTAGAGCCGCTGGAGGACTTGGGCGTCCGCCTAGTCCTCACTTCCGTCCCTCCCTTCCTCCCCAATGCCGCCCTGTTACCTGCCCTCTCCGCCCTAGGGAGACCCATCTCTGTAGTCAGCCCTCTCCCACTGGGCTGCAAAGACCCCGCCCTCCGTCACATCCTCTCGTTCCGCCGGCAGGTGCAGCTCCAAATGCCGCCGGCGGCACGTGACGGGGAGGCGCTCGAGGTGTCCTTTATGGTCCCCTATCACGGGGCCCGTTACCGGGTGTATTATTCCACGGGGGAGGCCCGGTGCTACCTCTGCCGGGCGATGGGACACGTCCGGAGGGACTGTCCCTTGGCCCGGCAAGGAGGAGCATCCGAGACCCCCGAGCCCCGGCAGGGCGTCGGCCCCGTCATCGCCGGCGCCCCTGTATGCCCGGTGCCCAGAGCCGCCCCTCCTCCTTCCCAGTCTACCACTGTTCCCGCTCGGGCCCTGGGAGTACCTCCCCCAGTGAGCCCAGACGAGCGGGAGAGGCCCACTGCGAACAGTCTGCTGAGGCCTGTGGAGGAGGGTGAGGCAGGGATATCGCCGGGCGTGGGAGAGGGCCCGCCCCAGAGAGACTTCTCTCTCCCTTATGCTGCCCCACCACTACCTCCCCGAGTCCCTAAGAAATCATCCCTCCCCCCTGACCCGACCCTTACTAGCCGACCCCCAGATGATGCCATGGAGGGCTGGGCCTTAGTACAGGGGAAGCGGGGCAAGCGGAAGGCTCGAGCCCCGCTCCTTTGCACCGATGCGGAAGCCCCCCGAAAAACCAGGAAGGGGGGCACTGATGCCGAGCCTTCCGCTTTGCCCCCGAGCGGCTTTTGTCCGCCAGAACCGGCTGGGAAAGACGTGGCAGCACCGGAAGGTATTACCGCCCCTCTCTCGGAAGCCCCTGATAGAGCCCCTTCTGTCCCTTTTGTCGACCCTACGCACCCCGATCCGAGCATCGCTTCAGGTGCCGGCGGGGAGAACCCCGGGGTGGCAGAAGGTGACCTACCCTCCATCTACGAGGAGATCGAGGCCCTGGGTCTGACCCCAATCACCCAGGGGGAGGACGACCCTTTACCGGCAGGACTCGATCTCAATGACCTCACCCCGGTGCCCCTTTCCCCCCTCTCCCCATGCTCCCTCCCCTTGACCGCTGGTTCCGCTCCCACCTCTGAGGATCCCCTGGGCTCTTCCACCTGCCCGGTCGCAAGTGACACCTCGCTGACGGCCGCCAAGCCTCCTGAAGCGACGGCCGGTGCCCTGCGGCCGGGACCCGAATCCCAGAGGGTACCCCTCATTGGGGTGGGACAACAGTTCTCCTTCCCAGGCGGGGACCCCGCAAGTATCTGTCCACCTCCCGATGCCGTGGCTATAACAGACACCATCATACTAGAGCCCGGCATCGTGGGGGGTCCCCTTCCCAATTCCCAGATCCCTCAGCCACACCAAGAGAGGCCACCTCCCAGTGGCCCAGCTCCTGCGGCTCAGGATCCTCTACCCGTTCCTCAGCCCGGCCCTGCTCATGTCCCACTCCCTGCCCCTACTTCTGATCCCTGCCCCGCCCCTGATGCCATCCCACTCTCCCACACCTCCCATGATGACACTGCCGCCTCTGGGGCTGTCTCCCTCCCCTTCTCGGAGGATGACCCCCAGGGAGCGGCTCCAGTAATTCCTCGTCCCGACCCACCAGAGGCTGCTCTTCTCCCTCCGCCGCCTCTCCCAACTGAGCCGAATTTCGGGTTGGGCCCTAAGGTGCCAGCCCAGCAGGAGCTGCGTAGAGGCTCCGCCCCTTGCCTATCTGTCTCGGTGGGCCATAGGGCTGTGTCCGGGGCCCCTTCTTTCGATAGCCGGGAGCCAGTAACCCCGCCCCCCCATACGCTGCGAGAGGAGCTGCGGGAGTTCCTGGAGGACGTCCGGGGCTCCCGCAACAAAGTACAGCTCGCTCTCCAGCGATGGGGGGATTTCCACCAAATCCTCCGGGCCGCGAGGGCCCTCATGGGGGAGGGCAAAGGGACTGGGAAGCGGGCCGCCACGGCCTACCAACGGGTCCGCCTTTTCCGTGACTCACTACTCGCCTACGGGGTGGGTCACGGATTGTTACGCGGCCCGATGGGGGCCGTGAGTGACTCTGCCAGCGAGGATCCCCTCCAGCCCTCCTCATGGCATCTCTCCTCTTCGCAACATTGAACACCCGGGGCTGTAGGATGGGTCTCCGCAGGAGCCAGGTGCTCTCCTTCCTTCGGGAGGGGGGGTACTCTGTAGTATTCCTGCAGGAGACCCATACGGATCCAGCCGCTGAAGACAGCTGGCGGCTGGAATGGGGGGACAGAGTCTACTTCAGCCATCTCTCTGTTCGCCAGGCTGGAGTGGCGACCTTGTTCTCCCCCGACCTACGGCCTGAGGTGCTGGGGGTTGCCGAGGCTGTGCCGGGCCGCCTGCTGCACCTACGGGTCCGTATGGAGGGGCTCGTGGTCAATCTCATCAACATCTATGCCCCGACACCGGGCCCGGAACAACTTCGTTTCTATCAGCAGGCGTCCACCTTCCTCGGCACCTTGGATCCTCGCGAGTGCCTGGTCCTGGGCGGGGACTTTAACAACACCCTTGAGAAACGGGACCGCTCGGGGATCGAGCAGTGCCCGGCCGCCGCGGACGTCCTCAGGGAGATTGTCGAACATCACTCCCTGGTGGACGTCTGGCGCGACCACCACCCGGACGACAGCTCAACCTTCACCTTTGTCCGGGTGGAGGCCCATCGGTCGCACCACTCCCGGTTGGACCGCATCTATTTATCACGTTTTCACCTTTCGCGGGCCCACTCCTCCAGCGTCCGGCCGGCCCCGTTCTCTGATCATCATCTCGCTACCGTGACGGCCTCTCTCTGCGCGGAGAGGCCGGGGCCGGCCTATTGGCATTTTAATAACAGTTTGCTGGAGGATGTGGGTTTCGTGGCGTCCTTCCGGGAGTTCTGGCTGGCCTGGCGAGGGCAACGGCACGCCTTTCCCTCGGCGCGGCGATGGTGGGATCTAGGGAAGGTACGCGCCCGGCTCTTCTGCCGTGACTACACCCGGGGCGCCAGCCGACGGAGGGATGCGACGATAGGGCAGTTGGAACGGGAGGTCTTAGAGCTGGAGAGGCGTCTGGCCGCCAGCCCTGAGGATCCATCCCTCTGTGGGGCGTGCCGGGAGAAGCGGGAGGAGCTCCGGGAACTCGAAGATCATCGGGCCCGGGGCGCCTTCATTCGATCCCGCATCCGTCTCCTTCGGGAGATGGATCGCGGGTCCCGCTTCTTCTACGCCCTGGAGAAAAAGAGGGGGGCTAAGAAACACGTCACCTGTCTCCTCGCAGAAGATGGCACCCCCCTCACGGATCCGGTGGAGATGTGCGGGAGGGCCAAGGCCTTCTACGCGAGCCTTTTCTCCCCGGATCCGACCGATCCTAACGCTTGCAGAGTGCTCTGGGACGAACTCCCTACGGTCAGCACGGGCGACCGAGACCGGCTAGAGCTGCCTCTCACTCTGGCCGAGTTCTCGGAAGCCCTCCGTCGCATGCCAACTAATAAATCTCCGGGACTGGACGGGCTGACCGTGGAGTTCTACCGCGTGTTCTGGGACGTCCTCGGCCCAGACCTTGTCACCGTCTGGGCCGAGTCCTTGCAGGGCGGGGTCCTCCCTCTTTCGTGCAGGCGAGCCGTGCTCGCCTTATTGCCGAAGAAGGGGGACCTCCGCGATTTACGGAATTGGCGTCCCGTCTCGCTCCTCAGCACGGACTATAAAGTCGTAGCAAAGGCCATCTCGCTGCGGCTCGGGTCCGTGCTGGCGGACGTGGTCCACCCAGACCAGACCTACACCGTCCCGGGCCGCACCATTCTCGACAACCTGTATCTGGTCCGGGATCTCTTGGAGCTTGGGTGTAGGGATGGTCTGTCGTTCGCCCTTCTGTCTCTGGATCAGGAGAAGGCGTTCGACAGGGTGGATCACGGGTACCTCCTGAGCACTCTGCGAGCGTTTGGCTTTGGGCCCCAGTTTGTGGGTTTTCTCCAGGTGCTGTACGCCTCCGCAGAGTGTCTGGTCAGGCTCAACTGGACCCTGACCGAGCCGGTCAGCTTCGGGCGAGGAGTACGGCAGGGGTGCCCCCTCTCGGGCCAGCTGTACGCTCTGGCGATCGAGCCCTTCCTTTGTCTCCTCCGCAGGAGGTTGACGGGGTTGGTGCTCCGAGAGCCGGAGCTGCGGCTGGTCCTGTCGGCATACGCCGACGATGTGCTCCTCGTGGTCCAGGACCCGGGCGACTTGGTGCGGGTGGAGGCTTGCCAGACGATCTACTCGGCGGCCTCCTCTGCCTGGGTCAACTGGGTCAAGAGCTCCGGCCTGGTGGTAGGGGACGGGTGGCAGGCGAGCTCTCTCCCACCCGCGCTTCAGGCCATCAGGTGGAGTGCGGGTCCGCTGCTCTATCTCGGCGTTTACCTTTCTGCCACGCATCCATCCCCGCCGGAGAACTGGCAAGGTTTAGAGGGCAGGGTGATAGAGCGGATCCGGAAATGGACAGGACTGCTCCGATGCCTCTCCTTTCGAGGGAGAGCACTGGTAATCAATCAATTAGTCCTGTCCATGCTCTGGTACCGGCTCAACACCCTGGTCCCGGCCCCGGGTTTCCTGGCCAACCTCCGGACGTCGATTCTGGAGTTCTTTTGGTCAGGACTGCACTGGGTCTCTGCAGGGGTTCTCCATCTTCCTCTGGAGGAGGGTGGGCAGGGCCTGAAGTGTCCACACACTCAGGTCCATGTCTTCCGTCTCCAGGCCCTGCAGAGGCTCCTTTATGGTGCAGGTAGTCCGGCGTGGAGCGTATTGGCGCACGCCTTCCTGCGCCGTTTCCGAGGGCTCCGATATGACCGGCAGCTCCTTTATCTCCATCCGAGAGGTCTTCCGCGAGACCTCTACGGGCTGCCGGTCTTCTACCAGGACCTCCTCCGGACCTGGAAGCTATTCTCAGCGACCAGGTCCGTGGCGGCCACCGAGGGGGCAGATCTCCTCGCGGAGCCCCTGCTACACAACCCCCAGCTCCGTGTGCAGGTGGCGGAGTCCCCCTCGGTGCGCCAGAGGTTGGTCCTGGCAGAAGTCACTAGGGTCGGAGACCTCCTGGACTACGACCGGGGAGATTGGCTGGATCCCCTGACGCTTGCTCAGCGCATGGGGCTCTCCAGACCTCGTACTCCCCGGCGCGTACTTCAGGAGGTGAAGGCTGCTTTGCCGCCCGCTGCTCGGGTTTACCTCGACCGGGTCCTGCGACAGGGTACGCCCCGCCCTCCCTTCACCCCAAGCCCTCCGGACCTTTTTATTGGGCCCCTGCCCCGTGGACCCAACCGGGTCCCCTGTCCCTTCACGGTGAGCCGGCTGCACGAACTGCAGCCGGTCCGCTTCCAGACCGCGCCACGGAAACATCTATACACGCTCGTGCTCCACACCCTTCATCTCCTCACCCTCACGTCCCGCCCCGATACGAAATGGCGGGACCTCCTGCCACCTCTAGAGGGTGAGAAGCCCCGGTGGGCCAGCCTTTACTCCTCCTTAGTCCCAAGGCCCGCCGGGGACGTCAGTTGGCGGCTCCTTCACGGAGCCGTGAGCACGGGCGTGTACTTGGCGCGGTTCACCCCTATCCCCGACACATGTCCCTTTTGCGGTGTGAGGGAGACCCTGGCGCACATTTATCTAGAGTGCGCCAGGCTTCAGCCCCTGTTCCGGCTCCTCTTAGACATTTTGTTGAGGTTTTGGTTGCACTTTTCCCCTCACCTTTTTATTTATGCACTTCCAATCCGCGGCCCCACAAAGTCACGGGACCTCCTAGTCAACCTCCTCCTGGCCCTAGCTAAACTGGCCATCTACAAAACCAGGTTGAGGAGGTTGGCCGATGGAGGCTCCTGTGACTGTGGGGCCTATTTTCGATCCTCTGTTCGTTCACGCATCCGGGCAGAGTTCCTCTAGGCAGCATCCACTGGCTCCCTTGACACCTTTGAGGAGCAGTGGGCGCTGTCCGGGGTTCTCTGCTCGGTGTCCCCATCTGGTTCGCTTTGTTTGACCCTTTGACCGCACTCCCGTTCCTGTTTTTTCATTTTTTGTCCCCCGGACTCACTTGGTATCCAGGTCCTGTGGATCCCTCCCCTTAGGCTGAAGGGGGGGATCCTTTAGCAGTGGGCGGGCTTCGCCCGCCCACTTCCCGGATCCCAATAAGAACATACTGGTTCCTTACCACTTTCCTATAGCCCTCTGGCCGGGAAGGAGGTAGAGGACTGCTGCTGCTCCTCCTGCTCATCCTGCTGGGGCTGCTGCTAGGCCCTGGGCCCTCCCAGCTGCTGTTTGCTGCTACTGCTGCTCCAGCTTCTCCCCTGGCTGGGCCAGACACCCCCTCCCACTACTCTACTCTCTGGTTGCTGGATGCCTGGCAGCTGAACCCCCTCCCCCCCCAACACCTTGGTTGCTGCTACTCCTGCTGCTGCTGCACCCCTTGGGGGGGAGGGGGCCTGCTGGCCCTCTCCCCAGAGAAGGGATGTGAGGGACCCCTGCTCCAGCCGCTGCTGTGACCACCACCACCACCACCACCACCATCTGTGAGGGGTCCTGCCTAACCACCGGACCACCGCCTGGAGTTGCTGGAGCTGCTGCTACTGCTGCCCTGTTTGCTGCCAGGAAGCTGCTGGTACCCAGAGGAGGAAGACCCGGAAGACCGTCGGCGGAGACTCTGCAGACCACCGTGGAGGGGGCCTCCAAGAACTGAGTAATCTTTCGAACTGTGCTCTAGTGGTGGGGGTATTGACTGTGTTTGTAGGGGCACAGGGGGTGTGGCGCTGAGCCTGCCCCCTAGTCCACCTGTGCCCCCCCATAACCCCCACCACCACCGCTGCCCCCTCCACCACCTCTGCTGGCTGCTCACCATCTGCCTTGTGCTACAGCCTCTGGACTTAGCTGCTTCCATGGCCCGCCACAACCTTTTAACATCATTTGGGCCTGCAGTGGCAACCAGCCCCACCCATTGACTTTGTGCAAGCGCACGTGGGTGCACGTGCCCCTCCCATACCCCTTGGACTGACCCTCTTCCCCCCAGCAGCACGTCCCTTGCTTTGTCCCTTGCCACCTGCCCCATTTACCCCTTGCAGTTGTTTGCCCCCCTTTTTTTTTGGTCCCAACCCCTTGCTATTTCCAGTTTTGCCTGCCCCGCCCCTCTCCCTCTACAGCCTTGTTTGTTTGCCCTACCCTAGCCCTGAAACCAGTCCCTTGTTTTTCTGCCCCATTCTTAGTTGGTTGTCTCCCTCCCCCTGAAGCTCCGTTTGCCCTGATTAGCCCCCCGCTTTCATGCACCCACACCCCCTCCCATGCGCTTGTGCCCCTCCCCTGTTTAATTTTGACCCTATCTCACTGCACCCCCATGCTGTTATATCATCCCCTCCCCTAGTGCAACAAGAGGAGCCGGATTTCCCATCTTGTGTCGGTGACTGAACCCTACCCCCGCACTAGTCCGAGATAACCCTGGACCCTGTTCCCACTTTTAGTGCCCTCCTCCCCTGCCTGCAGCCTAGCGGAGAGGAGTGGTCACCCCAATTCCTCTCCCCACCCCCCCTCTCAAGAGTTTTCCCTTCCCCCCCCTGTTCATCATGGCAGGCGATATGGAGGGAGAAGCCCCTCCAGAGGGCATGGCTGCCCCTCCTCCGCCTGTTCCCCCGTCACCCTCCCTAGCCTCCACCTCGACCGCCGCTGCCGAACCACCTGCTCTCGCCCCCGCTGGGGCACCGGCAGTGGCGGACATTGAAGAGACCTCCGCTGCTGCCACGTCCCTCGCCCCCCATGATCCTGGGGGAGCCCCCCCAGCCGGCAGGAAGGGCCAGGGTAAAAAGAAGGGTAAGGGCCCCGCGACAAAGGCCAGACCCTCCATGGCAGAGGCAGCCACTACTGCTGCGGCCCTGCCACCGGCCGCGGCGCCCTTCCCTGCTGTTCCCTCTACCAGCTCTGCGGGTGTCCCACCCCCGGCCCCCAGAGCGTACGCCCAGGTGGCGGCAACCCCCCCACCTGCCGCAACGTCACCTAACCCGCCCACCGCCTCAGCTACCATCTATAGCGGCCGGGGACCCTTTCCCACCTTGACCAGGAGGCATGGCGTCCGTTGCCTCCTGGTACCCGCCTCGCCCCACGTAGAAACCTATGTGCGGGCGTTGGCGAGGGTAGTGGGGCCCACGGCCATCGTAGCAGCCTCCAAAATGTACGGGAAGGTAGTCTTCTTCCTCGCATCGGAGGCCGCGGCCCAAGAGGCGGTGGAGAAGGGCCTGGCGGTGGGGGGCGTGTTCGTCCCATTAGAGCCGCTGGAGGACTTGGGCGTCCGCCTAGTCCTCACTTCCGTCCCTCCCTTCCTCCCCAATGCCGCCCTGTTACCTGCCCTCTCCGCCCTAGGGAGACCCATCTCTGTAGTCAGCCCTCTCCCACTGGGCTGCAAAGACCCCGCCCTCCGTCACATCCTCTCGTTCCGCCGGCAGGTGCAGCTCCAAATGCCGCCGGCGGCACGTGACGGGGAGGCGCTCGAGGGGTCCTTTATGGTCCCCTATCACGGGGCCCGTTACCGGGTGTATTATTCCACGGGGGAGGCCCGGTGCTACCTCTGCCGGGCGATGGGACACGTCCGGAGGGACTGTCCCTTGGCCCGGCAAGGAGGAGCATCCGAGACCCCCGAGCCCCGGCAGGGCGTCGGCCCCGTCATCGCCGGCGCCCCTGTATGCCCGGTGCCCAGAGCCGCCCCTCCTCCTTCCCAGTCCACCGCTGCTCCCGCTCGGGCCCTGGGAGTACCTCCCTCAGTGAGCCCAGACGAGCGGGAGAGGCCCACTGCGAACAGTCTGCTGAGGCCTGTGGAGGAGGGTGAGGCAGGGATATCGCCGGGCGTGGGAGAGGGCCCGCCCCAGAGAGACTTTTCTCTCCCTTATGCTGCCCCACCACTACCTCCCCGAGTCCCTAAGAAATCATCCCTCCCCCCTGACCCGACCCTTACTAGCCAGCCCCCAGATGATGCCATGGAGGGCTGGGCCTTAGTACAGGGGAAGCGGGGCAAGCGGAAGGCTCGAGCCCCGCTCCTTTCCACCGATGCGGAAGCCCCCCGGAAAACCAGGAAGGGGGGAACTGATGACGAGCCTTCCGCTTTGCCCCCGAGCGGCTTTAGTCCGCCAGAACCGGCTGGGAAAGACGTGGCAGCACCGGAAGGTATTACCGCCCCTCCCTCGGGAGCCCCTGATGGAGCCCCTTCTGCCCCGTTTGTCAACCCTGCACGCCCCAACCCGAGCATCGCTTCAGGTGCCGGCGGGGAGAACCCCGGGGTGGCAGAAGGTGACCTGCCCTCCATCTACGAGGAGATCGAGGCCCTGGGTCTGACCCCAATCACCCAGGGGGAGGACGACCCTTTACCGGCAGGCCTCGATCTCAATGACCTCACCCCGGTGCCCCTTTCCCCCCTCTCCCCATGCTCCCTCCCCTTGACCGCTGGTTCCGCTCCCACCTCTGAGGATCCCCTGGGCTCTTCCACCTGCTCGGTCGCAAGTGACACCTCGCTGACGGCCGCCAAGCCTCCTGAAGCGACGGCCGGTGCCCTGCGGCCGGGACCCGAATCCCAGAGGGTACCCCTCATTGGGGTGGGACAACAGTTCTCCTTCCCAGGCGGGGACCCCGCAAGTATCTGTCCACCTCCCGATGCCGTGGCTATAACAGACACCATCATACTAGAGCCCGGCATCGTGGGGGGTCCCCTTCCCAATTCCCAGATCCCTCAGCCACACCAAGAGAGGCCACCTCCCAGTGGCACAGCTCCTGCGGCTCAGGATCCTCTCCCCGTTCCTCAGCCCGGCCCTGCTCATGTCCCGCTCCCTGCCCCTACTTCTGATCCCTGCCCCGCCCCTGATGCCATCCCAATCTCCCACACCTCCCATGATGACACTGCCGCCTCTGGGGCTGTCTCCCTCCCCTTCTCCGAGGATGACCCCCAGGGAGCGGCTCCAGTAATTCCTCGTCCCGACCCACCAGAGGCTGCTCTTCTCCCTCCGCCGCCTCTCCCAACTAAGCTGAATTTCGGGTTGGGCCCTAAGGTGCCAGCCCAGCAGGAGCTGCGTAGAGGCTCCGCCCCTTGCCTATCTGTTTCGGTGGGCCATAGGGCTGTGTCCGGGGCCCCTTCTTTCGATAGCCGGGAGCCAGTAACCCCGCCCCCCCATACGCTGCGAGAGGAGCTGCGGGAGTTCCTGGAGGACGTCCGGGGCTCCCGCAACAAAGTACAGCTCGCTCTCCAGCGATGGGGGGATTTCCACCAAATCCTCCGGGCCGCGAGGGCCCTCATGGGGGAGGGTAAAGGGACTGGGAAGCAGGCCGCCACGGCCTACCAACGGGTCCGCCTTTTCCGTGACTCACTACTCGCCTACGGGGTGGGTCACGGATTGTTACGCGGCCCGATGGGGGCCGTGAGTGACTCTGCCAGCAAGGATCCCCTCCAGCCCTCCTCATGGCATCTCTCCTCTTCGCAACATTGAACACCCGGGGCTGTAGGATGGGTCTCCGCAGGAGCCAGGTGCTCTCCTTCCTTCGGGAGGGGGGGTACTCTGTAGTATTCCTGCAGGAGACCCATACGGATCCAGCCGCTGAAGACAGCTGGCGGCTGGAATGGGGGGACAGAGTCTACTTCAGCCATCTCTCTGTTCGCCAGGCTGGAGTGGCGACCTTGTTCTCTCCCGACCTACGGCCTGAGGTGCTGGGGGTTGCCGAGGCTGTGCCGGGCCGCCTGCTGCACCTACGGGTCCGTATGGAGGGGCTCGTGGTCAATCTCATCAACATCTATGCCCCGACACCGGGCCCGGAACAACTTCGTTTCTATCAGCAGGCGTCCACCTTCCTCGGCACCTTGGATCCTCGCGAGTGCCTGGTCCTGGGCGGGGACTTTAACAACACCCTTGAGAAACGGGACCGCTCGGGGATCGAGCAGTGCCCGGCCGCCGCGGACGTCCTCAGGGAGATTGTCGAACATCACTCCCTGGTGGACGTCTGGCGCGACCACCACCCGGACGACAGCTCAACCTTCACCTTTGTCCGGGTGGAGGCCCATCGGTCGCACCACTCCCGGTTGGACCGCATCTATTTATCACGTTTTCACCTTTCGCGGGCCCACTCCTCCAGCGTCCGGCCGGCCCCATTCTCTGATCATCATCTCGCTACCGTGACGGCCTCTCTCTGCGCGGAGAGGCCGGGGCCGGCCTATTGGCATTTTAATAACAGTTTGCTGGAGGATGTGGGTTTCGTGGCGTCCTTCCGGGAGTTCTGGCTGGCCTGGCGAGGGCAACGGCACGCCTTTCCCTCGGTGCGGCGATGGTGGGATCTAGGGAAGGTACGCGCCCGGCTCTTCTGCCGTGACTACACCCGGGGTGCCAGCCGACGGAGGGATGCGACGATAGGGCAGTTGGAACGGGAGGTCTTAGAGCTGGAGAGGCGTCTGGCCGCCAGCCCTGAGGATCCATCCCTCTGTGGGGCGTGCCGGGAGAAGCGGGAGGAGCTCCGGGAACTCGAAGATCATCGGGCCCGGGGCGCCTTCATTCGATCCCGCATCCGTCTCCTTCGGGAGATGGATCGCGGCTCCCGCTTCTTCTACGCCCTGGAGAAAAAGAGGGGGGCTAAGAAACACGTCACCTGTCTCCTCGCAGAAGATGGCACCCCCCTCACGGATCCGGTGGAGATGTGCGGGAGGGCCAAGGCCTTCTACGCGAGCCTTTTCTCCCCGGATCCGACCGATCCTAACGCTTGCAGGGTGCTCTGGGACGAACTCCCTACGGTCAGCACGGGCGACCGAGACCGGCTAGAGCTGCCTCTCACTCTGGCCAAGTTCTCGGAAGCCCTCCGTCGCATGCCAACTAATAAATCTCCGGGACTGGACGGGCTGACCGTGGAGTTCTACCGCGTGTTCTGGGACGTCCTCGGCCCAGACCTTGTCACCGTCTGGGCCGAGTCCTTGCAGGGCGGGGTCCTCCCTCTTTCGTGCAGGCGAGCCGTGCTCGCCTTATTGCCGAAGAAGGGGGACCTCCGCGATTTACGGAATTGGCGTCCCGTCTCGCTCCTCAGCACGGACTATAAAGTCGTAGCAAAGGCCATCTCGCTGCGGCTCGGGTCCGTGCTGGCGGACGTGGTCCACCCAGACCAGACCTACACCGTCCCGGGCCGCACCATTCTCGACAACCTGTATCTGGTCCGGGATCTCTTGGAGCTTGGGTGTAGGGATGGTCTGTCGTTCGCCCTTCTGTCTCTGGATCAGGAGAAGGCATTCGACAGGGTGGATCACGGGTACCTCCTGAGCACTCTGCGAGCGTTTGGCTTTGGGCCCCAGTTTGTGGGTTTTCTCCAGGTGCTGTACGCCTCCGCAGAGTGTCTGGTCAGGCTCAACTGGACCCTGACCGAGCCGGTCAGCTTCGGGCGAGGAGTACGGCAGGGGTGCCCCCTCTCGGGCCAGCTGTACGCTCTGGCGATCGAGCCCTTCCTTTGTCTCCTCCGCAGGAGGTTGACGGGGTTGGTGCTCCGAGAGCCGGAGCTGCGGCTGGTCCTGTCGGCATACGCCGACGATGTGCTCCTCGTGGTCCAGGACCCGGGCGACTTGGTGCGGGTGGAGGCTTGCCAGACGATCTACTCGGCGGCCTCCTCCGCCCGGGTCAACTGGGTCAAGAGCTCTGGCCTGGTGGTAGGGGACGGGTGGCAGGCGAGCTCTCTCCCACCCGCGCTTCAGGCCATCAGGTGGAGTGCGGGTCCGCTGCTCTATCTCGGCGTTTACCTTTCTGCCACGCATCCATCCCCGCCGGAGAACTGGCAAGGTTTAGAGGGCAGGGTGCTAGAGCGGATCCGGAAATGGACAGGACTGCTCCGCTGCCTCTCCTTTCGAGGGAGAGCACTGGTAATCAATCAATTAGTCCTGTCCATGCTCTGGTACCGGCTCAACACCCTGGTCCCGGCCCCGGGTTTCCTGGCCAACCTCCGGACGTCGATTCTGGAGTTCTTTTGGTCAGGACTGCACTGGGTCTCTGCAGGGGTTCTTCATCTTCCTCTGGAGGAGGGTGGGCAGGGCCTGAAGTGTCCACACACTCAGGTCCATGTCTTCCGTCTCCAGGCCCTGCAGAGGCTCCTTTATGGTGCAGGTAGTCCGGCGTGGAGCGTATTGGCGCACGCCTTCCTGCGCCGTTTCCGGGGGCTCCGATATGACCGGCAGCTCCTTTATCTCCATCCGAGAGGTCTTCCGCGAGACCTCTACGGGCTGCCGGTCTTCTACCAGGACCTCCTCCGGACCTGGAAGCTATTCTCAGCGACCAGGTCCGTGGCGGCCACCGAGGGGGCAGATCTCCTCGCGGAGCCCCTGCTACACAACCCCCAGCTCCGTGTGCAGGTGGCGGAGTCCCCCTCGGTGCGCCAGAGGTTGGTCCTGGCAGAAGTCACTAGGGTCGGAGACCTCCTGGACTACGACCGGGGAGATTGGCTGGATCCCCTGACGCTTGCTCAGCGCATGGGGCTCTCCAGACCTCGTACTCCCCGGCGCATACTTCAGGAGGTGAAGGCTGCTTTGCCGCCCGCTGCTCGGGCTTACCTCGACCGGGTCCTGCGAGAGGGTACGCCCCGCCCTCCCTTCACCCCAAGCCCTCCGGACCTTTTTATTGGGCCCCTGCCCCGTGGACCCAACCGGGTCCCCTGTCCCTTCACGGTGAGCCGGCTGCAGGAACTGCAGCCGGTCCGCTTCCAGACCGCGCCAAGGAAACATCTCTACACGCTCGTGCTCCACACCCTTCATCTCCTCACCCTCACGTCCCGCCCCGATACGAAATGGCGAGACCTCCTGCCACCTCTAGAGGGTGAGAAGCCCCGGTGGGCCAGCCTTTACTCCTCCTTAGTCCCAAGGCCCGCCGGGGATGTCAGTTGGCGGCTCCTTCACGGAGCCGTGAGCACGGGCGTGTACTTGGCGCGGTTCACCCCTATCCCCGACACATGTCCCTTTTGCGGTGTGAGGGAGACCTTGGCGCACATTTATCTAGAGTGCGCCAGGCTTCAGCCCCTGTTCCGGCTCCTCTTAGACATTTTGTTGAGGTTTTGGTTGCACTTTTCCCCTCACCTTTTTATTTATGCACTTCCAATCCGCGGCCCCACAAAGTCACGGGACCTCCTGGTCAACCTCCTCCTGGCCCTAGCTAAACTGGCCATCTACAAAACCAGGCTGAGGAGGTTGGCCGATGGAGGCTCCTGTGACTGTGGGGCCTATTTTCGATCCTCTGTTCGTTCACGCATCCGGGCAGAGTTCCTCTGGGCAGCATCCACTGGCTCCCTTGACACCTTTGAGGAGCAGTGGGCGCTGTCCGGGGTTCTCTGCTCGGTGTCCCCATCTGGTTCGCTTTGTTTGACCCTTTGACCGCACTCCCGTTCCTGTTTTTTCATTTTTTGTCCCCCGGACTCACTTGGTATCCAGGTCCTGTGGATCCCTCCCCTTAGGCTGAAGGGGGGGATCCTTTAGCAGTGGGCGGGCTTTGCCCGCCCACTTCCCGGATCCCAATAAGAACATACTGGTTCCTTACCACTTTCCTATAGCCCTCTGGCGGGGAAGGAGGTAGAGGACTGCTGCTGCTGCTTCTCCTGCTCATCCTGCTGGGGCTGCTGCTAGGCCCTGGGCCCTCCCAGCTGCTGTTTGCTGCTACTGCTGCTCCAGCTTCTCCCCTGGCTGGGCCAGACACCCCTCCCACTACTCTACTCTCTGGTTGCTGGATGCCTGGCAGCTGAAACCCCCCCCACCAACACCTTGGTTGCTGCTACTCCTGCTGCTGCAGCACCCCTTGGGGGGGAGGGGGCCTGCTGGCCCTCTCCCCAGAGGAGGGGTGTGAGGAGCCCCTATTCCAGCTGCTGCTGTGACCACCAGCACCACCATCTGTGAGGGGTCCTGCCTGACCACTGGACCACCACCTGGGGTTGCTGGAGCTGCTGCTGCTGCCCTGTTTGCTGCCAGGAAGCTGTTGGTACCCAGAGGAGGAAGACCCGGAAAACCGTCGGCGGAGACTCTGCAGACCACCGTGGAGGGGGCCTCCAAGAACTGAGTAATCTTTCGAACTGTGCTCTAGTGGTGGGGGTATTGACTGTGTTTGTAGGGGCACAGGGGGTGTGGCGCCGAGCCTGCCCCCTGCTCCACCTGTGCCCCCCCATAATCCCCACCACCACCGCTGCCCCCTCCACCACCTCTGCTGGCTGCTCACCATCTGCCTTGTGCTACGGCCTCTGGACTTAGCTGCTTCCATGGCCCGCCACGACCTTTTAACATCATTTGGGCCTGCAGTGGCAACCAGCCCCACCCATTGACTTTGTGCAAGCGCACGTGGGTGCACGTGCCCCTCCCATACCCCTTGGACTGACCCTCTTCCCCCCAGCAGCACGTCCCTTGCTTTGTCCCTTGCCACCTGCCCCATTTACCCCTTGCAGTTGTTTGCCCCCCCTTTTTTTTGGTCCCAGCCCCTTGCTAGTTTGTTTTGTCTGCCCTGCCCCTCTCCCTCTACAGCCTTGTTTGTTTGCCCTACCCTAGCCCTGCAACTAGTCCCTTGTTTTTCTGCCCCATTCTTAGTTGGTTGTCTCCCTCCCCCTGAAGCTCCGTTTGCCCTGATTAGCCCCCCGCTTTCATGCACCCACGCCCCCTCCCATGCGCTTGTGCCCCTCCCCTGTTTAATTTTGACCCCATCTCACTGCACCCCCATGCTGTTGTATCATCCCCTCCCCTAGTGCAACAAGGGGAGCCGGATTTCCCATCTTGTGTCGGTGACTGAACCCTACCCCCGCAGTAGTCCGAGTTAACCCTGAACCCTGTCCCCACTTTTATTGCCCTCCTCCCCTGCCTGCAGCCTAGCAGGGAGGAGTGGTCACCCCAATTCCTCTCCCCGACCCCTCTCAGGAGTTTTCCCTTCCCCCCCTGTTCGTCATGGCAGGCGACATGGAGGGAGGAGCCCCTCCAGACGGCACGGCCGCCCCTCCACCGCCTGTTCCCCCGTCACCCTCCCTAGCCTCCACCTCGACCGCCGCTGCCGAACCACCTGCTCTCACCCCCGCTGGGGCACCGGCAGTGGCAGACATTGAAAAGACCTCCGCTGCTGCCACGTCCCTCGCCCCCCATGATCCTGGGGGAGCCTCCTCAGCCGGCAGGAAGGGCCAGGGTAAAAAGAAGGGTAAGGGCCCCGCGACAAAGGCCAGACCCTCCATGGCAGAGGCAGCCACTACTGCTGCGGCCCTGCCACCGGCCGCGGCGCCCTTCCCTGCTGTTCCCTCTACCAGCTCTGCGGGTGTCCCACCTCCGGCCCCCAGAGCGTACGCCCAGGTGGCGGCAACCCCCACACCTGCCGCAACGTCACCTAACCCTCCCACCGCCTCAGCTACCATCTATAGCGGCCGGGGCCCCTTTCCCACCTTGACCAGGAGGCATGGCGTCCGTTGCCTCCTGGTACCCGCCTCGCCCCACGTAGAAACCTATGTGCGGGCGTTGGCGAGGGTAGTGGGGCCCACGGCAATCGTAGCAGCCTCCAAAATGTACGGGAAGGTAGTCTTCTTCCTCGCATCGGAGGCCGCGGCCCAAGAGGCGGTGGAGAAGGGCCTGGCGGTGGGGGGCGTGTTCGTCCCATTAGAGCCGCTGGAGGACTTGGGCGTCCGCCTAGTCCTCACTTCCGTCCCTCCCTTCCTCCCCAATGCCGCCCTGTTACCTGCCCTCTCCGCCCTAGGGAGACCCATCTCTGTAGTCAGCCCTCTCCCACTGGGCTGCAAAGACCCCGCCCTCCGTCACATCCTCTCGTTCCGCCGGCAGGTGCAGCTCCAAATGCCGCCGGCTGCACGTGACGGGGAGGCGCTCGAGGGGTCCTTTATGGTCCCCTATCACGGGGCCCGTTACCGGGTGTACTATTCCACGGGGGAGGCCCGGTGCTACCTCTGCCGGGCAACGGGACACGTCCGGAGGGACTGTCCCTTGGCCAGGCAAGGGGGAGCATCCGAGACCCCCGAGCCCCGGCAGGGCGTCGGCCCCGTCATCGCCGGCGCCCCTGTATGCCCGGTGCCCAGAGCCGCCCCTCCTCCTTCCCAGTCCACCGCTGCTCCCGCTCGGGCCCTGGGAGTACCTCCCTCAGTGAGCCCAGACGAGCGGGAGAGGCCCACTGCGAACAGTCTGCTGAGGCCTGTGGAGGAGGGTGAGGCAGGGATATCGCCGGGCGTGGGAGAGGGCCCGCCCCAGAGAGACTTTTCTCTCCCTTATGCTGCCCCACCACTACCTCCCCGAGTCCCTAAGAAATCATCCCTCCCCCCTGACCCGACCCTTACTAGCCAGCCCCCAGATGATGCCATGGAGGGCTGGGCCTTAGTACAGGGGAAGCGGGGCAAGCGGAAGGCTCGAGCCCCGCTCCTTTCCACCGATGCGGAAGCCCCCCGGAAAACCAGGAAGGGGGGAACTGATGACGAGCCTTCCGCTTTGCCCCCGAGCGGCTTTAGTCCGCCAGAACCGGCTGGGAAAGACGTGGCAGCACCGGAAGGTATTACCGCCCCTCCCTCGGGAGCCCCTGATGGAGCCCCTTCTGCCCCGTTTGTCAACCCTGCACGCCCCAACCCGAGCATCGCTTCAGGTGCCGGCGGGGAGAACCCCGGGGTGGCAGAAGGTGACCTGCCCTCCATCTACGAGGAGATCGAGGCCCTGGGTCTGACCCCAATCACCCAGGGGGAGGACGACCCTTTACCGGCAGGCCTCGATCTCAATGACCTCACCCCGGTGCCCCTTTCCCCCCTCTCCCCATGCTCCCTCCCCTTGACCGCTGGTTCCGCTCCCACCTCTGAGGATCCCCTGGGCTCTTCCACCTGCTCGGTCGCAAGTGACACCTCGCTGACGGCCGCCAAGCCTCCTGAAGCGACGGCCGGTGCCCTGCGGCCGGGACCCGAATCCCAGAGGGTACCCCTCATTGGGGTGGGACAACAGTTCTCCTTCCCAGGCGGGGACCCCGCAAGTATCTGTCCACCTCCCGATGCCGTGGCTATAACAGACACCATCATACTAGAGCCCGGCATCGTGGGGGGTCCCCTTCCCAATTCCCAGATCCCTCAGCCACACCAAGAGAGGCCACCTCCCAGTGGCCCAGCTCCTGCGGCTCAGGATCCTCTCCCCGTTCCTCAGCCCGGCCCTGCTCATGTCCCGCTCCCTGCCCCTACTTCTGATCCCTGCCCCGCCCCTGATGCCATCCCAATCTCCCACACCTCCCATGATGACACTGCCGCCTCTGGGGCTGTCTCCCTCCCCTTCTCCGAGGATGACCCCCAGGGAGCGGCTCCAGTAATTCCTCGTCCCGACCCACCAGAGGCTGCTCTTCTCCCTCCGCCGCCTCTCCCAACTAAGCTGAATTTCGGGTTGGGCCCTAAGGTGCCAGCCCAGCAGGAGCTGCGTAGAGGCTCCGCCCCTTGCCTATCTGTTTCGGTGGGCCATAGGGCTGTGTCCGGGGCCCCTTCTTTCGATAGCCGGGAGCCAGTAACCCCGCCCCCCCATACGCTGCGAGAGGAGCTGCGGGAGTTCCTGGAGGACGTCCGGGGCTCCCGCAACAAAGTACAGCTCGCTCTCCAGCGATGGGGGGATTTCCACCAAATCCTCCGGGCCGCGAGGGCCCTCATGGGGGAGGGTAAAGGGACTGGGAAGCAGGCCGCCACGGCCTACCAACGGGTCCGCCTTTTCCGTGACTCACTACTCGCCTACGGGGTGGGTCACGGATTGTTACGCGGCCCGATGGGGGCCGTGAGTGACTCTGCCAGCAAGGATCCCCTCCAGCCCTCCTCATGGCATCTCTCCTCTTCGCAACATTGAACACCCGGGGCTGTAGGATGGGTCTCCGCAGGAGCCAGGTGCTCTCCTTCCTTCGGGAGGGGGGGTACTCTGTAGTATTCCTGCAGGAGACCCATACGGATCCAGCCGCTGAAGACAGCTGGCGGCTGGAATGGGGGGACAGAGTCTACTTCAGCCATCTCTCTGTTCGCCAGGCTGGAGTGGCGACCTTGTTCTCCCCCGACCTACGGCCTGAGGTGCTGGGGGTTGCCGAGGCTGTGCCGGGCCGCCTGCTGCACCTACGGGTCCGTATGGAGGGGCTCGTGGTCAATCTCATCAACATCTATGCCCCGACACCGGGCCCGGAACAACTTCGTTTCTATCAGCAGGCGTCCACCTTCCTCGGCACCTTGGATCCTCGCGAGTGCCTGGTCCTGGGCGGGGACTTTAACAACACCCTTGAGAAACGGGACCGCTCGGGGATCGAGCAGTGCCCGGCCGCCGCGGACGTCCTCAGGGAGATTGTCGAACATCACTCCCTGGTGGACGTCTGGCGCGACCACCACCCGGACGACAGCTCAACCTTCACCTTTGTCCGGGTGGAGGCCCATCGGTCGCACCACTCCCGGTTGGACCGCATCTATTTATCACGTTTTCACCTTTCGCGGGCCCACTCCTCCAGCGTCCGGCCGGCCCCATTCTCTGATCATCATCTCGCTACCGTGACGGCCTCTCTCTGCGCGGAGAGGCCGGGGCCGGCCTATTGGCATTTTAATAACAGTTTGCTGGAGGATGTGGGTTTCGTGGCGTCCTTCCGGGAGTTCTGGCTGGCCTGGCGAGGGCAACGGCACGCCTTTCCCTCGGCGCGGCGATGGTGGGATCTAGGGAAGGTACGCGCCCGGCTCTTCTGCCGTGACTACACCCGGGGCGCCAGCCGACGGAGGGATGCGACGATAGGGCAGTTGGAACGGGAGGTCTTAGAGCTGGAGAGGCGTCTGGCCGCCAGCCCTGAGGATCCATCCCTCTGTGGGGCGTGCCGGGAGAAGCGGGAGGAGCTCCGGGAACTCGAAGATCATCGGGCCCGGGGCGCCTTCATTCGATCCCGCATCCGTCTCCTTCGGGAGATGGATCGCGGCTCCCGCTTCTTCTACGCCCTGGAGAAAAAGAGGGGGGCTAAGAAACACGTCACCTGTCTCCTCGCAGAAGATGGCACCCCCCTCACGGATCCGGTGGAGATGTGCGGGAGGGCCAAGGCCTTCTACGCGAGCCTTTTCTCCCCGGATCCGACCGATCCTAACGCTTGCAGGGTGCTCTGGGACGAACTCCCTACGGTCAGCACGGGCGACCGAGACCGGCTAGAGCTGCCTCTCACTCTGGCCGAGTTCTCGGAAGCCCTCCGTCGCATGCCAACTAATAAATCTCCGGGACTGGACGGGCTGACCGTGGAGTTCTACCGCGTGTTCTGGGACGTCCTCGGCCCAGACCTTGTCACCGTCTGGGCCGAGTCCTTGCAGGGCGGGGTCCTCCCTCTTTCGTGCAGGCGAGCCGTGCTCGCCTTATTGCCGAAGAAGGGGGACCTCCGCGATTTACGGAATTGGCGTCCCGTCTCGCTCCTCAGCACGGACTATAAAGTCGTAGCAAAGGCCATCTCGCTGCGGCTCGGGTCCGTGCTGGCGGACGTGGTCCACCCAGACCAGACCTACACCGTCCCGGGCCGCACCATTCTCGACAACCTGTATCTGGTCCGGGATCTCTTGGAGCTTGGGTGTAGGGATGGTCTGTCGTTCGCCCTTCTGTCTCTGGATCAGGAGAAGGCATTCGACAGGGTGGATCACGGGTACCTCCTGAGCACTCTGCGAGCGTTTGGCTTTGGGCCCCAGTTTGTGGGTTTTCTCCAGGTGCTGTACGCCTCCGCAGAGTGTCTGGTCAGGCTCAACTGGACCCTGACCGAGCCGGTCAGCTTCGGGCGAGGAGTACGGCAGGGGTGCCCCCTCTCGGGCCAGCTGTACGCTCTGGCGATCGAGCCCTTCCTTTGTCTCCTCCGCAGGAGGTTGACGGGGTTGGTGCTCCGAGAGCCGGAGCTGCGGCTGGTCCTGTCGGCATACGCCGACGATGTGCTCCTCGTGGTCCAGGACCCGGGCGACTTGGTGCGGGTGGAGGCTTGCCAGACGATCTACTCGGCGGCCTCCTCCGCCCGGGTCAACTGGGTCAAGAGCTCTGGCCTGGTGGTAGGGGACGGGTGGCAGGCGAGCTCTCTCCCACCCGCGCTTCAGGCCATCAGGTGGAGTGCGGGTCCGCTGCTCTATCTCGGCGTTTACCTTTCTGCCACGCATCCATCCCCGCCGGAGAACTGGCAAGGTTTAGAGGGCAGGGTGCTAGAGCGGATCCGGAAATGGACAGGACTGCTCCGATGCCTCTCCTTTCGAGGGAGAGCACTGGTAATCAATCAATTAGTCCTGTCCATGCTCTGGTACCGGCTCAACACCCTGGTCCCGGCCCCGGGTTTCCTGGCCAACCTCCGGACGTCGATTCTGGAGTTCTTTTGGTCAGGACTGCACTGGGTCTCTGCAGGGGTTCTTCATCTTCCTCTGGAGGAGGGTGGGCAGGGCCTGAAGTGTCCACACACTCAGGTCCATGTCTTCCGTCTCCAGGCCCTGCAGAGGCTCCTTTATGGTGCAGGTAGTCCGGCGTGGAGCGTATTGGCGCACGCCTTCCTGCGCCGTTTCCGGGGGCTCCGATATGACCGGCAGCTCCTTTATCTCCATCCGAGAGGTCTTCCGCGAGACCTCTACGGGCTGCCGGTCTTCTACCAGGACCTCCTCCGGACCTGGAAGCTATTCTCAGCGACCAGGTCCGTGGCGGCCACCGAGGGGGCTGATCTCCTCGCGGAGCCCCTGCTACACAACCCCCAGCTCCGTGTGCAGGTGGCGGAGTCCCCCTCGGTGCGCCAGAGGTTGGTCCTGGCAGAAGTCACTAGGGTCGGAGACCTCCTGGACTACGACCGGGGAGATTGGCTGGATCCCCTGATGCTTGCTCAGCGCATGGGGCTCTCCAGACCTCGTACTCCCCGGCGCATACTTCAGGAGGTGAAGGCTGCTTTGCCGCCCGCTGCTCGGGCTTACCTCGACCGGGTCCTGCGAGAGGGTACGCCCCGCCCTCCCTTCACCCCAACCCCTCCGGACCTTTTTATTGGGCCCCTGCCCCGTGGACCCAACCGGGTCCCCTGTCCCTTCACGGTGAGCCGGCTGCACGAACTGCAGCCGGTCCGCTTCCAGACCGCGCCAAGGAAACATCTCTACACGCTCGTGCTCCACACCCTTCATCTCCTCACCCTCACGTCCCGCCCCGATACGAAATGGCGAGACCTCCTGCCACCTCTAGAGGGTGAGAAGCCCCGGTGGGCCAGCCTTTACTCCTCCTTAGTCCCAAGGCCCGCCGGGGATGTCAGTTGGCGGCTCCTTCACGGAGCCGTGAGCACGGGCGTGTACTTGGCGCGGTTCACCCCTATCCCCGACACATGTCCCTTTTGCGGTGTGAGGGAGACCTTGGCGCACATTTATCTAGAGTGCGCCAGGCTTCAGCCCCTGTTCCGGCTCCTCTTAGACATTTTGTTGAGGTTTTGGTTGCACTTTTCCCCTCACCTTTTTATTTATGCACTTCCAATCCGCGGCCCCACAAAGTCACGGGACCTCCTGGTCAACCTCCTCCTGGCCCTAGCTAAACTGGCCATCTACAAAACCAGGCTGAGGAGGTTGGCCGATGGAGGCTCCTGTGACTGTGGGGCCTATTTTCGATCCTCTGTTCGTTCACGCATCCGGGCAGAGTTCCTCTGGGCAGCATCCACTGGCTCCCTTGACACCTTTGAGGAGCAGTGGGCGCTGTCCGGGGTTCTCTGCTCGGTGTCCCCATCTGGTTCGCTTTGTTTGACCCTTTGACCGCACTCCCATTCCTGTTTTTTCATTTTTTGTCCCCCGGACTCACTTGGTATCCAGGTCCTGTGGATCCCTCCCCTTAGGCTGAAGGGGGGGATCCTTTAGCAGTGGGCGGGCTTCGCCCGCCCACTTCCCGGATCCCAATAAGAACATACTGGTTCCTTACCACTTTCCTATAGCCCTCTGGCGGGGAAGGAGGTAGAGGACTGCTGCTGCTGCTTCTCCTGCTCATCCTGCTGGGGCTGCTGCTAGGCCCTGGGCCCTCCCAGCTGCTGTTTGCTGCTACTGCCGCTCCAGCTTCTCCCCTGGCTGGGCCAGACACCCCTCCCACTACTCTACTCTCCGGTTGCTGGCTGCCTGGCAGCTGAACCCCTTCCCCCCAACACCTTGGTTGCTGCTACTCCTGCTGCTGCAGCAACCCCTTGGGGGGGAGGGGGCCTGCTGGCCCTCTCCCCAGAGGAGGGGTGTGAGGAGCCCCTATTCCAGCTGCTGCTGTGACCACCAGCACCACCATCTGTGAGGGGTCCTGCCTGACCACTGGACCACCACCTGGGGTTGCTGGAGCTGCTGCTGCTGCCCTGTTTGCTGCCAGGAAGCTGTTGGTACCCAGAGGAGGAAGACCCGGAAAACCGTCGGCGGAGACTCTGCAGACCACCGTGGAGGGGGCCTCCAAGAACTGAGTAATCTTTCGAACTGTGCTCTAGTGGTGGGGGTATTGACTGTGTTTGTAGGGGCACAGGGGGTGTGGCGCCGAGCCTGCCCCCTGCTCCACCTGTGCCCCCCCATAATCCCCACCACCACCACCGCTGCCCCCTCCACCACCTCTGCTGGCTGCTCACCATCTGCCTTGTGCTACGGCCTCTGGACTTAGCTGCTTCCATGGCCCGCCACGACCTTTTAACATCATTTGGGCCTGCAGTGGCAACCAGCCCCACCCATTGACTTTGTGCAAGCGCACGTGGGTGCACGTGCCCCTCCCATACCCCTTGGACTGACCCTCTTCCCCCCAGCAGCACGTCCCTTGCTTTGTCCCTTGCCACCTGCCCCATTTACCCCTTGCAGTTGTTTGCCCCCCTTTTTTTTTGGTCCCAGCCCCTTGCTAGTTTGTTTTGTCTGCCCTGCCCCTCTCCCTCTACAGCCTTGTTTGTTTGCCCTACCCTAGCCCTGCAACTAGTCCCTTGTTTTTCTGCCCCATTCTTAGTTGGTTGTCTCCCTCCCCCTGAAGCTCCGTTTGCCCTGATTAGCCCCCCGCTTTCATGCACCCACGCCCCCTCCCATGCGCTTGTGCCCCTCCCCTGTTTAATTTTGACCCCATCTCACTGCACCCCCATGCTGTTGTATCATCCCCTCCCCTAGTGCAACAAGGGGAGCCGGATTTCCCATCTTGTGTCGGTGACTGAACCCTACCCCCGCAGTAGTCCGAGTTAACCCTGAACCCTGTCCCCACTTTTATTGCCCTCCTCCCCTGCCTGCAGCCTAGCAGGGAGGAGTGGTCACCCCAATTCCTCTCCCCGACCCCTCTCAGGAGTTTTCCCTTCCCCCCCTGTTCGTCATGGCAGGCGACATGGAGGGAGGAGCCCCTCCAGACGGCACGGCCGCCCCTCCACCGCCTGTTCCCCCGTCACCCTCCCTAGCCTCCACCTCGACCGCCGCTGCCGAACCACCTGCTCTCACCCCCGCTGGGGCACCGGCAGTGGCGGACATTGAAGAGACCTCCGCTGCTGCCACGTCCCTCGCCCCCCATGATCCTGGGGGAGCCTCCTCAGCCGGCAGGAAGGGCCAGGGTAAAAAGAAGGGTAAGGGCCCCGCGACAAAGGCCAGACCCTCCATGGCAGAGGCAGCCACTACTGCTGCGGCCCTGCCACCGGCCGCGGCGCCCTTCCCTGCTGTTCCCTCTACCAGCTCTGCGGGTGTCCCACCTCCGGCCCCCAGAGCGTACGCCCAGGTGGCGGCAACCCCCACACCTGCCGCAACGTCACCTAACCCTCCCACCGCCTCAGCTACCATCTATAGCGGCCGGGGCCCCTTTCCCACCTTGACCAGGAGGCATGGCGTCCGTTGCCTCCTGGTACCCGCCTCGCCCCACGTAGAAACCTATGTGCGGGCGTTGGCGAGGGTAGTGGGGCCCACGGCAATCGTAGCAGCCTCCAAAATGTACGGGAAGGTAGTCTTCTTCCTCGCATCGGAGGCCGCGGCCCAAGAGGCGGTGGAGAAGGGCCTGGCGGTGGGGGGCGTGTTCGTCCCATTAGAGCCGCTGGAGGACTTGGGCGTCCGCCTAGTCCTCACTTCCGTCCCTCCCTTCCTCCCCAATGCCGCCCTGTTACCTGCCCTCTCCGCCCTAGGGAGACCCATCTCTGTAGTCAGCCCTCTCCCACTGGGCTGCAAAGACCCCGCCCTCCGTCACATCCTCTCGTTCCGCCGGCAGGTGCAGCTCCAAATGCCGCCGGCTGCACGTGACGGGGAGGCGCTCGAGGGGTCCTTTATGGTCCCCTATCACGGGGCCCGTTACCGGGTGTACTATTCCACGGGGGAGGCCCGGTGCTACCTCTGCCGGGCAACGGGACACGTCCGGAGGGACTGTCCCTTGGCCAGGCAAGGGGGAGCATCCGAGACCCCCGAGCCCCGGCAGGGCGTCGGCCCCGTCATCGCCGGCGCCCCTGTATGCCCGGTGCCCAGAGCCGCCCCTCCTCCTTCCCAGTCCACCGCTGCTCCCGCTCGGGCCCTGGGAGTACCTCCCTCAGTGAGCCCAGACGAGCGGGAGAGGCCCACTGCGAACAGTCTGCTGAGGCCTGTGGAGGAGGGTGAGGCAGGGATATTGCCGGGCGTGGGAGAGGGCCCGCCCCAGGGAGACTTTTCTCTCCCTTATGCTGCCCCACCACTACCTCCCCGAGTCCCTAAGAAATCGCGCCCCCCCCCTGACCCGACCCTTACTAGCCAGCCCCCAGATGATGCCATGGAGGGCTGGGCCTTAGTACAGGGGAAGCGGGGCAAGCGGAAGGCTCGAGCCCCGCTCCTTTCCGCCGATGCGGAAGCCCCCCGGAAGACCAGGAAGGGGGGAACTGATGCCGAGCCTTCCGCTTTGCCCCCGAGCGGCTTTAGTCCGCCAGAACCGGCTGGGAAAGACGTGGCAGCACCGGAAGGTATTACCGCCCCTCCCTCGAGAGCCCCTGATGGAGCCCCTTCTGCCCCGTTTGTCAACCCTGCACGCCCCAACCCGAGCATCGCTTCAGGTGCCGGCGGGGAGAACCCCGGGGTGGCAGAAGGTGACCTGCCCTCCATCTACGAGGAGATCGAGGCCCTGGGTCTGACCCCAATCACCCAGGGGGAGGACGACCCTTTACCGGCAGGCCTCGATCTCAATGACCTCACCCCGGTGCCCCTTTCCCCCCTTTCCCCATGCTCCCTCCCCTTGACCGCCGGTTCCGCTCCCACCTCCGAGGATCCCCTGGGCTCTTCCACCTGCCCGGTCGCAAGTGACACCTCGCTGACGGCCGCCAAGCCTCCTGAAGCAACGGCCGGTGCCCTGCGGCCGGGACCCGAATCCCAGGGGGTACCCCTCATTGGGGTGGGACAACAGTTCTCCTTCCCAGGCGGGGACCCCGCAAGTATCTGTCCACCTCCCGATGCCGTGGCTATAACAGACACCATCATATTAGAGCCCGGCATCGTGGGGGGTCCCCTTCCCAATTCCCAGATCCCTCAGCCACACCAAGAGAGGCCACCTCCCAGTGGCCCAGCTCCTGCGGCTCAGGATCCTCTACCCGTTCCTCAGCCCGGCCCTGCTCATGTCACGCTCCCTGCCCCTACTTCTGATCCCTGCCCCGCCCCTGATGCCATCCCACTCTCCCACACCTCCCATGATGACACTGCCGCCTCTGGGGCTGTCTCCCTCCCCTTCTCCGAGGATGACCCCCAGGGAGCGGCTCCAGTAATTCCTCGTCCCGACCCACCAGAGGCTGCTCTTCTCCCTCCACCGCCTCTCCCAACTAAGCCGAATTTCGGGTTGGGCCCTAAGGTGCCAGCCCAGCAGGAGCTGCGTAGAGGCTCCGCCCCTTGCCTATCTGTTTCGGTGGGCCATAGGGCTGTGTCCGGGGCCCCTTCTTTCGATAGCCGGGAGCCAGTAACCCCGCCCCCCCATACGCTGCGAGAGGAGCTGCGGGAGTTCCTGGAGGACGTCCGGGGCTCCCGCAACAAAGTACAGCTCGCTCTCCAGCGATGGGGGGATTTCCACCAAATCCTCCGGGCCGCGAGGGCCCTCATGGGGGAGGGAAAAGGGACTGGGAAGCAGGCCGCCACGGCCTACCAACGGGTCCGCCTTTTCCGTGACTCACTACTCGCCTACGGGGTGGGTCACGGATTGTTACGCGGCCCGATGGGGGCCGTGAGTGACTCTGCCAGCAAGGATCCCCTCCAGCCCTCCTCATGGCATCTCTCCTCTTCGCAACATTGAACACCCGGGGCTGTAGGATGGGTCTCCGCAGGAGCCAGGTGCTCTCCTTCCTTCGGGAGGGGGGGTACTCTGTAGTATTCCTGCAGGAGACCCATACAGATCCAGCCTCTGAAGACAGCTGGCGGCTGGAATGGGGGGACAGAGTCTACTTCAGCCATCTCTCTGTTCGCCAGGCTGGAGTGGCGACCTTGTTCTCCCCCGACCTACGGCCTGAGGTGCTGGGGGTTGCCGAGGCTGTGCCGGGCCGCCTGCTGCACCTACGGGTCAGTATGGAGGGGCTCGTGGTCAATCTCATCAACATCTATGCCCCGACACCGGGCCCGGAACAACTTCGTTTCTATCAGCAGGCGTCCACCTTCCTCGGCACCTTGGATCCTCGCGAGTGCCTGGTCCTGGGCGGGGACTTTAACAACACCCTTGAGAAACGGGACCGCTCGGGGATCGAGCAGTGCCCGGCCGCCGCGGACGTCCTCAGGGAGATTGTCGAACATCACTCCCTGGTGGACGTCTGGCGCGACCACCACCCGGACGACAGCTCAACCTTCACCTTTGTCCGGGTGGAGGCCCATCGGTCGCACCGCTCCCGGTTGGACCGCATCTATTTATCACGTTTTCACCTTTCGCGGGCCCACTCCTCCAGCGTCCGGCCGGCCCCGTTCTCTGATCATCATCTCGCTACCGTGACGGCCTCTCTCTGCGCGGAGAGGCCGGGGCCGGCCTATTGGCATTTTAATAACAGTTTGCTGGAGGATGTGGGTTTCGTGGCGTCCTTCCGGGAGTTCTGGCTGGCCTGGCGAGGGCAACGGCACGCCTTTCCCTCGGCGCGGCGATGGTGGGATCTAGGGAAGGTACGCGCCCGGCTCTTCTGCCGTGACTACACCCGGGGCGCCAGCCGACGGAGGGATGCGACGATAGGGCAGTTGGAACGGGAGGTCTTAGAGCTGGAGAGGCGTCTGGCCGCCAGCCCTGAGGATCCATCCCTCTGTGGGGCGTGCCGGGAGAAGCGGGAGGAGCTCCGGGAACTCGAAGATCATCGGGCCCGGGGCGCCTTCATTCGATCCCGCATCCGTCTCCTTCGGGAGATGGATCGCGGCTCCCGCTTCTTCTACGCCCTGGAGAAAAAGAGGGGGGCTAAGAAACACGTCACCTGTCTCCTCGCAGAAGATGGCACCCCCCTCACGGATCCGGTGGAGATGTGCGGGAGGGCCAAGGCCTTCTACGCGAGCCTTTTCTCCCCGGATCCGACCGATCCTAACGCTTGCAGAGTGCTCTGGGACGAACTCCCTACGGTCAGCACGGGCGACCGAGACCGGCTAGAGCTGCCTCTCACTCTGGCCGAGTTCTCGGAAGCCCTCCGTCGCATGCCAACTAATAAATCTCCGGGACTGGACGGGCTGACCGTGGAGTTCTACCGCGTGTTCTGGGACGTCCTCGGCCCAGACCTTGTCACCGTCTGGGCCGAGTCCTTGCAGGGCGGGGTCCTCCCTCTTTCGTGCAGGCGAGCCGTGCTCGCCTTATTGCCGAAGAAGGGGGACCTCCGCGATTTACGGAATTGGCGTCCCGTCTCGCTCCTCAGCACGGACTATAAAGTCGTAGCAAAGGCCATCTCGCTGCGGCTTGGGTCCGTGCTGGCGGACGTGGTCCACCCAGACCAGACCTACACCGTCCCGGGCCGCACCATTCTCGACAACCTGTATCTGGTCCGGGATCTCTTGGAGCTTGGGTGTAGGGATGGTCTGTCGTTCGCCCTTCTGTCTCTGGATCAGGAGAAGGCGTTCGACAGGGTGGATCACGGGTACCTCCTGAGCACTCTGCGAGCGTTTGGCTTTGGGCCCCAGTTTGTGGGTTTTCTCCAGGTGCTGTACGCCTCCGCAGAGTGTCTGGTCAGGCTCAACTGGACCCTGACCGAGCCGGTCAGCTTCGGGCGAGGAGTACGGCAGGGGTGCCCCCTCTCGGGCCAGCTGTACGCTCTGGCGATCGAGCCCTTCCTTTGTCTCCTCCGCAGGAGGTTGACGGGGTTGGTGCTCCGAGAGCCGGAGCTGCGGCTGGTCCTGTCGGCATACGCCGACGATGTGCTCCTCGTGGTCCAGGACCCGGGCGACTTGGTGCGGGTGGAGGCTTGCCAGACGATCTACTCGGCGGCCTCCTCTGCCCGGGTCAACTGGGTCAAGAGCTCTGGCCTGGTGGTAGGGGACGGGTGGCAGGCGAGCTCTCTCCCACCCGCGCTTCAGGCCATCAGGTGGAGTGCGGGTCCGCTGCTCTATCTCGGCGTTTACCTTTCTGCCACGCATCCATCCCCGCCGGAGAACTGGCAAGGTTTAGAGGGCAGGGTGCTAGAGCGGATCCGGAAATGGACAGGACTGCTCCGATGCCTCTCCTTTCGAGGGAGAGCACTGGTAATCAATCAATTAGTCCTGTCCATGCTCTGGTACCGGCTCAACACCCTGGTCCCGGCCCCGGGTTTCCTGGCCAACCTCCGGACGTCGATTCTGGAGTTCTTTTGGTCAGGACTGCACTGGGTCTCTGCAGGGGTTCTCCATCTTCCTCTGGAGGAGGGTGGGCAGGGCCTGAAGTGTCCACACACTCAGGTCCATGTCTTCCGTCTCCAGGCCCTGCAGAGGCTCCTTTATGGTGCAGGTAGTCCGGCGTGGAGCGTATTGGCGCACGCCTTCCTGCGCCGTTTCCGAGGGCTCCGATATGACCGGCAGCTCCTTTATCTCCATCCGAGAGGTCTTCCGCGAGACCTCTACGGGCTGCCGGTCTTCTACCAGGACCTCCTCCGGACCTGGAAGCTATTCTCAGCGACCAGGTCCGTGGCGGCCACCGAGGGGGCAGATCTCCTCGCGGAGCCCCTGCTACACAACCCCCAGCTCCGTGTGCAGGTGGCGGAGTCCCCCTCGGTGCGCCAGAGGTTGGTCCTGGCAGAAGTCACTAGGGTCGGAGACCTCCTGGACTACGACCGGGGAGATTGGCTGGATCCCCTGACGCTTGCTCAGCGCATGGGGCTCTCCAGACCTCGTACTCCCCGGCGCGTACTTCAGGAGGTGAAGGCTGCTTTGCCGCCCGCTGCTCGGGCTTACCTCGACCGGGTCCTGCGAGAGGGTACGCCCCGCCCTCCCTTCACCCCAACCCCTCCGGACCTTTTTATTGGGCCCCTGCCCCGTGGACCCAACCGGGTCCCCTGTCCCTTCACGGTGAGCCGGCTGCACGAACTGCAGCCGGTCCGCTTCCTGACCGCGCCAAGGAAACATCTATACACGCTCGTGCTCCACACCCTTCATCTCCTCACCCTCACGTCCCGCCCCGATACGAAATGGCGGGACCTCCTGCCACCTCTAGAGGGTGAGAAGCCCCGGTGGGCCAGCCTTTACTCCTCCTTAGTCCCAAGGCCCGCCGGGGACGTCAGTTGGCGGCTCCTTCATGGAGCCGTGAGCACGGGCGTGTACTTGGCGCGGTTCACCCCTATCCCCGACACATGTCCCTTTTGCGGTGTGAGGGAGACCCTGGCGCACATTTATCTAGAGTGCGCCAGGCTTCAGCCCCTGTTCCGACTCCTCTTAGACATTTTGTTGAGGTTTTGGTTGCACTTTTCCCCTCACCTTTTTATTTATGCACTTCCAATCCGCGGCCCCACAAAGTCACGGGACCTCCTGGTCAACCTCCTCCTGGCCCTAGCTAAACTGGCCATCTACAAAACCAGGTTGAGGAGGTTGGCCGATGGAGGCTCCTGTGACTGTGGGGCCTATTTTCGATCCTCTGTTCGTTCACGCATCCGGGCAGAGTTCCTCTGGGCAGCATCCACTGGCTCCCTTGACACCTTTGAGGAGCAGTGGGCGCTGTCCGGGGTTCTCTGCTCGGTGTCCCCATCTGGTTCGCTTTGTTTGACCCTTTGACCGCACTCCCATTCCTGTTTTTTCATTTTTTGTCCCCCGGACTCACTTGGTATCCAGGTCCTGTGGATCCCTCCCCTTAGGCTGAAGGGGGGGATCCTTTAGCAGTGGGCGGGCTTCGCCCGCCCACTTCCCGGATCCCAATAAGAACATACTGGTTCCTTACCACTTTCCTATAGCCCTCTGGCGGGGAAGGAGGTAGAGGACTGCTGCTGCTGCTTCTCCTGCTCATCCTGCTGGGGCTGCTGCTAGGCCCTGGGCCCTCCCAGCTGCTGTTTGCTGCTACTGCCGCTCCAGCTTCTCCCCTGGCTGGGCCAGACACCCCTCCCACTACTCTACTCTCCGGTTGCTGGCTGCCTGGCAGCTGAACCCCTTCCCCCCAACACCTTGGTTGCTGCTACTCCTGCTGCTGCAGCAACCCCTTGGGGGGGAGGGGGCCTGCTGGCCCTCTCCCCAGAGGAGGGGTGTGAGGAGCCCCTATTCCAGCTGCTGCTGTGACCACCAGCACCACCATCTGTGAGGGGTCCTGCCTGACCACTGGACCACCACCTGGGGTTGCTGGAGCTGCTGCTGCTGCCCTGTTTGCTGCCAGGAAGCTGTTGGTACCCAGAGGAGGAAGACCCGGAAAACCGTCGGCGGAGACTCTGCAGACCACCGTGGAGGGGGCCTCCAAGAACTGAGTAATCTTTCGAACTGTGCTCTAGTGGTGGGGGTATTGACTGTGTTTGTAGGGGCACAGGGGGTGTGGCGCCGAGCCTGCCCCCTGCTCCACCTGTGCCCCCCCATAATCCCCACCACCACCGCTGCCCCCTCCACCACCTCTGCTGGCTGCTCACCATCTGCCTTGTGCTACGGCCTCTGGACTTAGCTGCTTCCATGGCCCGCCACGACCTTTTAACATCATTTGGGCCTGCAGTGGCAACCAGCCCCACCCATTGACTTTGTGCAAGCGCACGTGGGTGCACGTGCCCCTCCCATACCCCTTGGACTGACCCTCTTCCCCCCAGCAGCACGTCCCTTGCTTTGTCCCTTGCCACCTGCCCCATTTACCCCTTGCAGTTGTTTGCCCCCCCTTTTTTTTGGTCCCAGCCCCTTGCTAGTTTGTTTTGTCTGCCCTGCCCCTCTCCCTCTACAGCCTTGTTTGTTTGCCCTACCCTAGCCCTGCAACTAGTCCCTTGTTTTTCTGCCCCATTCTTAGTTGGTTGTCTCCCTCCCCCTGAAGCTCCGTTTGCCCTGATTAGCCCCCCGCTTTCATGCACCCACGCCCCCTCCCATGCGCTTGTGCCCCTCCCCTGTTTAATTTTGACCCCATCTCACTGCACCCCCATGCTGTTGTATCATCCCCTCCCCTAGTGCAACAAGGGGAGCCGGATTTCCCATCTTGTGTCGGTGACTGAACCCTACCCCCGCAGTAGTCCGAGTTAACCCTGAACCCTGTCCCCACTTTTATTGCCCTCCTCCCCTGCCTGCAGCCTAGCAGGGAGGAGTGGTCACCCCAATTCCTCTCCCCGACCCCTCTCAGGAGTTTTCCCTTCCCCCCCTGTTCGTCATGGCAGGCGACATGGAGGGAGGAGCCCCTCCAGACGGCACGGCCGCCCCTCCACCGCCTGTTCCCCCGTCACCCTCCCTAGCCTCCACCTCGACCGCCGCTGCCGAACCACCTGCTCTCACCCCCGCTGGGGCACCGGCAGTGGCGGACATTGAAGAGACCTCCGCTGCTGCCACGTCCCTCGCCCCCCATGATCCTGGGGGAGCCTCCTCAGCCGGCAGGAAGGGCCAGGGTAAAAAGAAGGGTAAGGGCCCCGCGACAAAGGCCAGACCCTCCATGGCAGAGGCAGCCACTACTGCTGCGGCCCTGCCACCGGCCGCGGCGCCCTTCCCTGCTGTTCCCTCTACCAGCTCTGCGGGTGTCCCACCTCCGGCCCCCAGAGCGTACGCCCAGGTGGCGGCAACCCCCACACCTGCCGCAACGTCACCTAACCCTCCCACCGCCTCAGCTACCATCTATAGCGGCCGGGGCCCCTTTCCCACCTTGACCAGGAGGCATGGCGTCCGTTGCCTCCTGGTACCCGCCTCGCCCCACGTAGAAACCTATGTGCGGGCGTTGGCGAGGGTAGTGGGGCCCACGGCAATCGTAGCAGCCTCCAAAATGTACGGGAAGGTAGTCTTCTTCCTCGCATCGGAGGCCGCGGCCCAAGAGGCGGTGGAGAAGGGCCTGGCGGTGGGGGGCGTGTTCGTCCCATTAGAGCCGCTGGAGGACTTGGGCGTCCGCCTAGTCCTCACTTCCGTCCCTCCCTTCCTCCCCAATGCCGCCCTGTTACCTGCCCTCTCCGCCCTAGGGAGACCCATCTCTGTAGTCAGCCCTCTCCCACTGGGCTGCAAAGACCCCGCCCTCCGTCACATCCTCTCGTTCCGCCGGCAGGTGCAGCTCCAAATGCCGCCGGCTGCACGTGACGGGGAG
Source organism: Macrochelys suwanniensis (assembly GCA_033296515.1). Classification (NCBI taxonomy): domain Eukaryota; kingdom Metazoa; phylum Chordata; order Testudines; family Chelydridae; genus Macrochelys; species Macrochelys suwanniensis. The sequence goes on along the minus strand of CM065776.1, from coordinate 17,017,090 downwards.
GCGCTCGAGGGGTCCTTTATGGTCCCCTATCACGGGGCCCGTTACCGGGTGTACTATTCCACGGGGGAGGCCCGGTGCTACCTCTGCCGGGCAACGGGACACGTCCGGAGGGACTGTCCCTTGGCCAGGCAAGGGGGAGCATCCGAGACCCCCGAGCCCCGGCAGGGCGTCGGCCCCGTCATCGCCGGCGCCCCTGTATGCCCGGTGCCCAGAGCCGCCCCTCCTCCTTCCCAGTCCACCGCTGCTCCCGCTCGGGCCCTGGGAGTACCTCCCTCAGTGAGCCCAGACGAGCGGGAGAGGCCCACTGCGAACAGTCTGCTGAGGCCTGTGGAGGAGGGTGAGGCAGGGATATTGCCGGGCGTGGGAGAGGGCCCGCCCCAGGGAGACTTTTCTCTCCCTTATGCTGCCCCACCACTACCTCCCCGAGTCCCTAAGAAATCGCGCCCCCCCCCTGACCCGACCCTTACTAGCCAGCCCCCAGATGATGCCATGGAGGGCTGGGCCTTAGTACAGGGGAAGCGGGGCAAGCGGAAGGCTCGAGCCCCGCTCCTTTCCGCCGATGCGGAAGCCCCCCGGAAGACCAGGAAGGGGGGAACTGATGCCGAGCCTTCCGCTTTGCCCCCGAGCGGCTTTAGTCCGCCAGAACCGGCTGGGAAAGACGTGGCAGCACCGGAAGGTATTACCGCCCCTCCCTCGAGAGCCCCTGATGGAGCCCCTTCTGCCCCGTTTGTCAACCCTGCACGCCCCAACCCGAGCATCGCTTCAGGTGCCGGCGGGGAGAACCCCGGGGTGGCAGAAGGTGACCTGCCCTCCATCTACGAGGAGATCGAGGCCCTGGGTCTGACCCCAATCACCCAGGGGGAGGACGACCCTTTACCGGCAGGCCTCGATCTCAATGACCTCACCCCGGTGCCCCTTTCCCCCCTTTCCCCATGCTCCCTCCCCTTGACCGCCGGTTCCGCTCCCACCTCCGAGGATCCCCTGGGCTCTTCCACCTGCCCGGTCGCAAGTGACACCTCGCTGACGGCCGCCAAGCCTCCTGAAGCAACGGCCGGTGCCCTGCGGCCGGGACCCGAATCCCAGGGGGTACCCCTCATTGGGGTGGGACAACAGTTCTCCTTCCCAGGCGGGGACCCCGCAAATATCTGTCCACCTCCCGATGCCGTGGCTGTAACACGAACTATCATGCTAGAGCCCGGCATCGTGGGGGGTCCCCTTCCCAATTCCCAGATCCCTCAGCCACACCAAGAGAGGCCACCTCCCAGTGGCCCAGCTCCTGCGGCTCAGGATCCTCTACCCGTTCCTCAGCCCGGCCCTGCTCATGTCCCCCTCCCTGCCCCTACTTCTGATCCCTGCCCCGCCCCTGGTGCCATCCCAATCTCCCACACCTCCCATGATGACACTGCCGCCTCTGGGCCTGTCTCCCTCCCCTTCTCGGAGGATGGCCCCCAGGGAGCGGCCCCAGTATTTCCTCATCCCGACCCACCAGAGGCTGCTCTTCTCCCTCCGCCGCCTCCCCCAATTAAGCCGATTTTCGGATTGGGCCCTAAGGTGCTGGCCCAGCAGGAGCTGCGTAGAGGCTCCGCCCCTTGCCTGTCTGTTTCGGTGGGCCATAGGGCTGTGTCTGGGGCCCCTTCTTTCGACAGCCGGGAGCCCGTAACCCCGGCCCCCAATACGCTGCGAGAGGAGCTGCGGGAGTTCCTGGAGGACGTCCGGGGCTCCCGCAACAAAGTACAGCTCGCTCTCCAGCGATGGGGGGATTTCCACCAAATCCTCCGGGCCGCGAGGGCCCTCATGGGGGAGGGAAAAGGGACTGGGAAGCAGGCCGCCACGGCCTACCAACGGGTCCGCCTTTTCCGTGACTCACTACTCGCCTACAGGGTGGGTCACGGATTGTTACGCGGCCCGATGGGGGCCGTGAGTGACTCTGCCAGCAAGGATCCCCTCCAGCCCTCCTCATGGCATCTCTCCTCTTCGCAACATTGAACACCCGGGGCTGTAAGATGGGTCTCCGCAGGAGCCAGGTGCTCTCCTTCCTTCGGGAGGGGGGGTACTCTGTAGTATTCCTGCAGGAGACCCATACAGATCCAGCTGCTGAAGACAGCTGGCAGCTGGAATGGGGGGACAGAGTCTACTTCAGCCATCTCTCTGTTCGCCAGGCTGGAGTGGCGACCTTGTTCTCCCCCGACCTACGGCCTGAGGTGCTGGGGGTTGCCGAGGCTGTGCCGGGCCGCCTGCTGCACCTACGGGTCCGTATGGAGGGGCTCGTGGTCAATCTTGTCAACATCTATGCCCCGACACCGGGCCCGGAACAACTTCGTTTCTATCAGCAGGCGTCCACCTTCCTCGGCACCTTGGATCCTCGCGAGTGCCTGGTCCTGGGCGGGGACTTTAACAACACCCTTGAGAAACGGGACCGCTCGGGGATCGAGCAGTGCCCGGCCGCCGCGGACGTCCTCAGGGAGATTGTCGAACATCACTCCCTGGTGGACGTCTGGCGCGACCACCACCCGGACGACAGCTCAACCTTCACCTTTGTCCGGGTGGAGGCCCATCGGTCGCACCGCTCCCGGTTGGACCGCATCTATTTATCACGTTTTCACCTTTCGCGGGCCCACTCCTCCAGCGTCCGGCCGGCCCCGTTCTCTGATCATCATCTCGCTACCGTGACGGCCTCTCTCTGCGCGGAGAGGCCGGGGCCGGCCTATTGGCATTTTAATAACAGTTTGCTGGAGGATGTGGGTTTCGTGGCATCCTTCCGGGAGTTCTGGCTGGCCTGGCGAGGGCAACGGCACGCCTTTCCCTCGGCGCGGCGATGGTGGGATCTAGGGAAGGTACGCGCCCGGCTCTTCTGCCGTGACTACACCCGGGGCGCCAGCCGACGGAGGGATGCGGGAGGGCCAAGGCCTTCTACGCGAGCCTTTTCTCCCCGGATCCGACCGATCCTAACGCTTGCAGAGTGCTCTGGGACGAACTCCCTACGGTCAGCACGGGCGACCGAGACCGGCTAGAGCTGCCTCTCACTCTGGCTGAGTTCTCGGAAGCCCTCCGTCGCATGCCAACTAATAAATCTCCGGGACTGGACGGGCTGACCGTGGAGTTCTACTGCGTGTTCTGGGACGTCCTCGGCCCAGACCTTGTCACCGTCTGGGCTGAGTCCTTGCAGGGCGGGGTCCTCCCTCTTTCGTGCAGGCGAGCCGTGCTCGCCTTATTGCCGAAGAAGGGGGACCTCCGCGATTTACGGAATTGGCGTCCCGTCTCGCTCCTCAGCACGGACTATAAAGTCGTAGCAAAGGCCATCTCGCTGCGGCTTGGGTCCGTGCTGGCGGACGTGGTCCACCCAGACCAGACCTACACCGTCCCGGGCCGCACCATTCTCGACAACCTGTATCTGGTCCGGGATCTCTTGGAGCTTGGGTGTAGGGATGGTCTGTCGTTCGCCCTTCTGTCTCTGGATCAGGAGAAGGCGTTCGACAGGGTGGATCACGGGTACCTCCTGAGCACTCTGCGAGCGTTTGGCTTTGGGCCCCAGTTTGTGGGTTTTCTCCAGGTGCTGTACGCCTCCGCAGAGTGTCTGGTCAGGCTCAACTGGACCCTGACCGAGCCGGTCAGCTTCGGGCGAGGAGTACGGCAGGGGTGCCCCCTCTCGGGCCAGCTGTACGCTCTGGCGATCGAGCCCTTCCTTTGTCTCCTCCGCAGGAGGTTGACGGGGTTGGTGCTCCGAGAGCCGGAGCTGCGGCTGGTCCTGTCGGCATACGCCGACGATGTGCTCCTCGTGGTCCAGGACCCGGGCGACTTGGTGCGGGTGGAGGCTTGCCAGACGATCTACTCGGCGGCCTCCTCTGCCCGGGTCAACTGGGTCAAGAGCTCTGGCCTGGTGGTAGGGGACGGGTGGCAGGCGAGCTCTCTCCCACCCGCGCTTCAGGCCATCAGGTGGAGTGCGGGTCCGCTGCTCTATCTCGGCGTTTACCTTTCTGCCACGCATCCATCCCCGCCGGAGAACTGGCAAGGTTTAGAGGGCAGGGTGCTAGAGCGGATCCGGAAATGGACAGGACTGCTCCGATGCCTCTCCTTTCGAGGGAGAGCACTGGTAATCAATCAATTAGTCCTGTCCATGCTCTGGTACCGGCTCAACACCCTGGTCCCGGCCCCGGGTTTCCTGGCCAACCTCCGGACGTCGATTCTGGAGTTCTTTTGGTCAGGACTGCACTGGGTCTCTGCAGGGGTTCTCCATCTTCCTCTGGAGGAGGGTGGGCAGGGCCTGAAGTGTCCACACACTCAGGTCCATGTCTTCCGTCTCCAGGCCCTGCAGAGGCTCCTTTATGGTGCAGGTAGTCCGGCGTGGAGCGTATTGGCGCACGCCTTCCTGCGCCGTTTCCGAGGGCTCCGATATGACCGGCAGCTCCTTTATCTCCATCCGAGAGGTCTTCCGCGAGACCTCTACGGGCTGCCGGTCTTCTACCAGGACCTCCTCCGGACCTGGAAGCTATTCTCAGCGACCAGGTCCGTGGCGGCCACCGAGGGGGCAGATCTCCTCGCGGAGCCCCTGCTACACAACCCCCAGCTCCGTGTGCAGGTGGCGGAGTCCCCCTCGGTGCGCCAGAGGTTGGTCCTGGCAGAAGTCACTAGGGTCGGAGACCTCCTGGACTACGACCGGGGAGATTGGCTGGATCCCCTGACGCTTGCTCAGCGCATGGGGCTCTCCAGACCTCGTACTCCCCGGCGCGTACTTCAGGAGGTGAAGGCTGCTTTGCCGCCCGCTGCTCGGGCTTACCTCGACCGGGTCCTGCGAGAGGGTACGCCCCGCCCTCCCTTCACCCCAACCCCTCCGGACCTTTTTATTGGGCCCCTGCCCCGTGGACCCAACCGGGTCCCCTGTCCCTTCACGGTGAGCCGGCTGCACGAACTGCAGCCGGTCCGCTTCCTGACCGCGCCAAGGAAACATCTATACACGCTCGTGCTCCACACCCTTCATCTCCTCACCCTCACGTCCCGCCCCGATACGAAATGGCGGGACCTCCTGCCACCTCTAGAGGGTGAGAAGCCCCGGTGGGCCAGCCTTTACTCCTCCTTAGTCCCAAGGCCCGCCGGGGACGTCAGTTGGCGGCTCCTTCATGGAGCCGTGAGCACGGGCGTGTACTTGGCGCGGTTCACCCCTATCCCCGACACATGTCCCTTTTGCGGTGTGAGGGAGACCCTGGCGCACATTTATCTAGAGTGCGCCAGGCTTCAGCCCCTGTTCCGACTCCTCTTAGACATTTTGTTGAGGTTTTGGTTGCACTTTTCCCCTCACCTTTTTATTTATGCACTTCCAATCCGCGGCCCCACAAAGTCACGGGACCTCCTGGTCAACCTCCTCCTGGCCCTAGCTAAACTGGCCATCTACAAAACCAGGTTGAGGAGGTTGGCCGATGGAGGCTCCTGTGACTGTGGGGCCTATTTTCGATCCTCTGTTCGTTCACGCATCCGGGCAGAGTTCCTCTGGGCAGCATCCACTGGCTCCCTTGACACCTTTGAGGAGCAGTGGGCGCTGTCCGGGGTTCTCTGCTCGGTGTCCCCATCTGGTTCGCTTTGTTTGACCCTTTGACCGCACTCCCGTTCCTGTTTTTTCATTTTTTGTCCCCCGGACTCACTTGGTATCCAGGTCCTGTGGATCCCTCCCCTTAGGCTGAAGGGGGGGATCCTTTAGCAGTGGGCGGGCTTCGCCCGCTCACTTCCCGGATCCCAATAAGAACATACTGGTTCCTTACCACTTTCCTATAGCCCTCTGGCCTTGCCCCGTCACATTATCTTATTTTCTTCTAGGCGCTCACAAATTGCTTGCTTGCTTGCTCCATTATCTTTCCAGTACCAAAGTTAAGATGACAGGTCTATAATTCCCTGGATTGTCCTTATTTCCCTTTTTTATACAGATAAGTACTATATTTGCCCTTTTCCAGTTCTCATGGCTCTCTCCCTTCCTCCATGAGTTCTCAGAGATAATTGCTAATGGCTCAGAGATCATAGAATCATAGAATCTCAGGGTTGGAAGGGACCTCAGGAGGTCATCTAGTCCAACCCCCTGCTCAAAGCAGGTCCAACCCCAACTAAATCATCCCAGCCAGGGCTTTGTCAAGCCTGACCTTAAAAACCTCTAAGGAAGGAGATTGCACCACCTCCCTAGGTAACCCATTCCAGTGCTTCACCACCCTACTAGTGAAAAAGTTTTTCCTAATATCCAACCTAAACCTCCCCCTCTGCAACTTGAGACCGTTACTCCTTGTTCTGTCATCTTCTACCACTGAGAACAGTCTAGATCCATCCTCTTTGGAACCCCCTTTTAGGTAGTTGAAAGCAGCTATCAAATCCCCCCTCATTCTTCTCTTCTGCAGGCTAAACCATCCCAGTTCCCTCAGCCTCTCCTCATAAGTCATGTGCTCCAGCCCCCTAATCATTTTTGTTGCCCTCCGTTGGACTCTTTCCAATTTATCCACATCCTTCTTGTAGTGTGGGGCCCAAAACTGGACACAGTACTCCAAATGAGGCCTCACCAGTGCCGAATAGAGGGGAATAATCACGTCCCTCGATCTGCTGGAAATGCCCCTACTTATACAGCCCAAAATGCCGTTAGCCTTCTTGGCAACAAGGGCACACTGTTGACTCATATTCAGCTTTTCGTCCACCGTAACCCCTAGGTCCTTTTCTGCAGAACTGCTGCCCAGCCATTCGGTCCCTAGTCTGTAGCAGTGCATGGGATTCTTGCGTCTTAAGTGCAGGACTCTGCACTTGTCCTTGTTGAACCTCATCAGATTTCTTTTGGCCCAATCCTCTAATTTGTCTAGGTCCCTCTGTATCCTGTCCCTACCCTCCAGCGTATCAACCACTCCTCCCAGTTTAGTGTCATCTGCAAACTTGCTAAGGGTGCAGTCCACACCATCCTCCAGATCGTTGATGAAGATATTGAACAAAACCGGCCCCAGCACCGACCCTTGGGGCACTCCACTTGATACCGGCTGCCAACTAGACATGGAGCCATTGATCACTACCCGTTGAGCACGACCATCCAGCCAGTTTTCTATCCACCTTACCGTCCATTCATCCAGCCCATACTTCTTTAACTTGCTGGCAAGAATACTGTATCAAAAGCTTTGCTAAAGTCAAGAAATAGCACATCCACTGCTTTCCCCTCATCCACAAAGCCAGTTATCTCATCATAGAAGGCAATTAGGTTAGTCAGGCATGACTTGCCCTTGGTGAATCCATGCTGACTGTTCCTGATCACTTTCCCCTCCTTTAAGTGGTTCAGAATTGATTCCTTGAGGACCTGTTCCATGATCTTTCCAGGGACTGAGGTGAGACTGACTGGCCTGTAGTTCCCCGGATCTTCCTTCTTCCCTTTTTTAAAGATGGGCACTACATTAGCTTTTTTCCAGTCATCCGGGACCTCCCCCGATTGCCATGATTTGTCAAAGATAATGGCCAATGGCTCTGCAATCACATCGGCCAACTCCTTTAGCACCCTCGGATGCAGTGCATCCGGCCCCATGGACTTGTGTTCGTCCAGCTTTTCTAAATAGTCCCGAACTACTTCTTTCTCCACAGAGGGCTGGTCACCTCCTCCCCATACCGTGCTGCGGAGTGCAGCCGCCTGGAAGCTGACCTTGTCTGTGAAGACAGAGGCAAAAAAAGCATTGAGTACACTAGCTTTCTCCACATCCTCTGTCACTAGGTTCCCTCCCTCATTCAGCAAGGGGCCCACACTTTCCTTGACTTTCTTCTTGTTGCTCACATACCTGAAGAAACCCTTCTTGTTACTCCTAACATCTCCGGCTAGCTGCAACTCCAAGTGTGATTTGGCCTTCCTAATTTCACTCCTGCATGCCTGAACAATATTTATATACTCCTCCCTGGTCATTTGTCCAATCTTCCACTTCTTGTAAGCTGCTTTTTTGTGTCTAAGACGAGCAAGGATTTCACTGTTAAGCCAAGCTGGTCGCCTGCCATATTTACTTTTCTTTCTACACATCGGGATGGTTTGTTCCTGCAACCTCAATAAGGATTCTTTAAAATACAGCCAGCTTTCCTCGACTCCTTTCCCCCTCATGTTATTCTCCCAGGGGACCTTGCCCATCAGTTCCCTGAGGGAGTCAAAGTCTGCTTTTCTGAAGTCCAGGGTCTCTGTTCTACTGCTCTCCTTTCTTCCTTGTGTCAGGATCCTGAACTCGACCATCTCATGGTCACTGCCTCCCAGGTTCCCATCCACTATTGCTTCCTCTACTATTTCCTCCCTGTTTGTGAGCAGCAGGTCAAGAAGAGCTTTTCCCCTAGTTGGTTCCTCCAGCACTTGCACCAGGAAATTGTCCCCTACACTTTCCAAAAACTTCCTGGATTGTCTGTGGACCGCTGTATTGCTCTCCCAGCAGATATCGGGGTGATTAAAGTCACCCATGAGAACCAGGGCCTGTGATCTAGTAACTTCTGTTAGTTGCTGGAAGAAAGCCTCGTCCACCTCATCCCCCTGGTCTGGTGGTCTGTAGCATACTCCCACCACGACATTACCCTTGTTGCTCCCACTTCTAAATTTAATCCAGAGACTCTCAGGTTTTTCTGCAGTTTCATACTGGAGCTCTGAGCAGTCATACTGCTCTCTTACATACAACGCAACTCCCCCACCTTTTCTGCCCTGCCTATCCTTCCTGAACAGTTTATATCCATCCATGACAGTACTCCAATCATGTGAGTTATCCCACCAAGTCTCTGTTATTCCAATTACATCATAATTCATTGACTGTGCCAGGACTTCCAGTTCTCCCTGCTTGTTCCCCAGGCTTCTTGCATTTGTGTATAGGCATTTAAGATAACTCACCGACTGTCCTGCTTTCTCAGTATGGGGCAGGAGCCCTCCCCTCTTGCACTCACCTACTTGTGCTTCCTCCTGGTATCCCACTTCCCCACTTACCTCGGGACTTTGGTCTCCTTCCCCCGGTGAACCTAGTTTAAAGCCCTCCTCACTAGGTTAGCCAGCCTGCTTCCGAAGATGCTCTTCCCTCTCTTCGTCAGGTGGAGCCCATCTCTGCCTAGCACTCCTTCTTCTTGGAACACCATCCCATGGTCAAAGAATCCGAACCCTTCTCTCCGACACCATCTGCGTAGCCATTCGTTGACTTCCACGATTCGACGGTCTCTACCCCGGCCTTTTCCTGCCACAGGGAGAACGGACGAGAACACCACTTGCGCCTCAAACTCCTTTATCCTTCTTCCCAGACCCACGTAGTCTGCAGTAATACGCTCAATGTCATTCTTGGCAGTATCATTGGTGCCCACGTGGATAAGCAGGAAGGGGTAGCGATCTGAGGGCTTGATAAGTCTCGGCAGTCTCTCCGTCACATCACAAATCCTAGCCCCTGGCAAGCAGCACACCTCTCGGTTTTCCCGGTCAGGGCGGCAGATAGATGACTCAGTCCCCCTGAGGAGAGAGTCCCCGACCACCACCACCCTCCTCCTCCTCCTCTTGGGAGTGGTGGTCGTGGAACCCCCATCCCTAGGACTGTGCATCTCATGCCTTCCAGTCAGTGGAGTCTCCTTCTGCTCTGTTCCCTCAGATGTATCATTCACTCCACTCTCTGCACTAGTACCTGTGGAGAGAACATGAAAACGGTTGCTCATCTGAATATGCGTTTCTGGTACATGGACTTGTCTCATACTCTTTCCTCTTCTGGAGGTCACATGCCGCCAATTATCCTCACTGGCCTTCTGTCCCCACTGCGTAGCCTGCTCTGAATCCTCAGAACACTGTGCCCGCTGAAGCCTATCCTGACGTCTATCCAGGAACTCCTCATTTTCTTTTATGGAATGCAGGGTTGATACTCGTTTCTCCAGACCTTGAATCTTTTCTTCCAATATGGAGATCAGCTTGCACTTTGTACAGACAAAGTCGCTTCTATCCTGTGGAAGAAAGACAAACATGGCACATCCTGTGCAGGTCACGACAGCGGATCGCTCAGCATCCATAGTCCCTTCCTTCGAAGAGTTTCCTCACTTGTGGCAGAAGCTACTCAGGGAAACCTGCAAGGGGGATGCCGCAGTAGGCTCTCTCCAGGCGAACTCCCAGGCTAACTCCACCTGTTTGCGTCTCTGCTATTCGCTGCTCAGCTGGTTCGCAGCTGACTGTCTTTTTAGAAGAGTCTGGAACAAAGCACTCCCAATTCACACTATTCAAACAGGCAATCAAACAATCAAGCACACGGTCAAACTGTCCCCACAACAGATACTCACTCCCCCGTCTGCAGCCCCCTGGTTGCTCAGGCTCTGCCTTTAGTTTGGGTTAAAGGAGTTAGGAATGGCAAGGATAGCTTGCCCCCTTCGCGCTCCCCTTCCAAACTCCCCTGTTCGCAAAGCTCCCTGGTCGCTTGCTCACTGCTTTATAAAGCCCTGGCCTGCCTGATTGATTAGCCCCACCCCCTGGTGTAGAAGCTCACAGCTTCCAACTGCCAGCCACAGCACACGGTCCTGCAAACAAACAAATGAATGAACAGACAGACAGACACAAGTACCCCCAAACACACACTACAGACAGCCACTTACCCCAAGGGTCCTGTATTTGCTCCTGCTTTACCTGGAGCAATTCCTCTCAAACTCCCCTGTTTGCAGCTCCTGTTCGCAAAAGGAGGATCTCTTCAGCCAGTTCCTTAAGTATTCTAGGATGTATTTCATCAGGCTCTGCCAACTTGAAGACATCTAACTTGTCTAAGTAATTCTTAAATTGTTCTTTTCTTATGTTAACCTCAGCTCCTACCCCATTTATACTGATGTTCTCTATGTTAATTGTCTGATCACTGCTAACTTTTTTGGGGAAAACTAAAACAAAGAAAGCACAAGAAGAAGGATGTGCTTGAGGTTAAGGCAGTGGAATCAGGGCCGGCTCTAGGTTTTTTGCCGCCCCAAGCAAAAAAAAATTTGGCTGCCCCCCACCCCAGCCCTGGGCTTCCCCCTGCACCCCGCCCCAGCCCTGGGCTCTCACCTCCCCCACCAGTGCCCTCCCCCACCCACACCCTCTGCTGCCCCAGCGCTGGGCTCTCCCCCCACCCCCTGCCACCCGCACCCCTTGTTGCCCCAGCTCTGGGCTCCCCGCGACCAGTGCTGACTCCGCCCACTCCCACCTCGCATCCAGCTGGTCCGGCACTGGCAGGGTTGGGGTAAGCAGCAGGGCTCCCGGGTTGCGTTTCAGCCCAGGATCCCTCCAGCAGGGACTCCTGCCTCCAGGACTGGCCAGGACCCGGGAGGGCAGAGCTGGGGGACTGCCCTGACAGGGCGCTGAGGAGCCGGGGCAGGGCAGCCCCAGAGGGAGCGGAGCCCCAGAGAGCGGGACGCGGGCCCCGCATGGCAGCGCCCTGGGCACCGGTCCCCTTTATGGCCCCCCTGCTGCTGCAGCCCCTGGGCGGCTCAGGCCGCTTCACCCAGCCCCGGCGGCGGCACTGGGGGGCGGCCACCCTGCGGCATCTACAGGCAGCTCCGTGTGCCCTGCGGGGTGGCCCCCAGCCCGAGTGTCCCGGGCTCAGAGCCCGCCCGGCCACAAGGTGCGGACACTGCTCCCCAACTGCTCGGCCCGCACCAGGCAGTGGGAACCGCAGCAGCCCCAGGGTGCCCCCCGCACATGACACACTGCTGCTGCCAGGGCTGGCTCTAGGCTTTTGCCGCCCCAAGCAAAAAAAAAAAAAAAAAAAAAAGAATGGCCGGAATGCCGCCCCTGAAAATGTGCTTTGCTGGTGCCTAGAGCCGGCCCTGGGTGGAATGGGATTCGGAAGATATGGATTCAATTCCCAGTTCTATCTCAGACTTTCTCCATGACTTTGGGCAAATCAGCCAGACCCTGATTCAGCTGTGTCTCAGTTCTCCATCCGTGAAAGGGAGATAGCAGTATTCCCCTACTTCACAGGGATGTTGTGGAGGATGATTTTAGTTAATTTGCCAACCTCAAGTGTTCATAAATCATGAGTGAGTCCTCAAGAAATGAGATTTTTAAAAAAACCCACTCGGTTTCTTTTTATTTTTTATTAAGGGTCCAAATGATTCATATTTTCAGGCTTTACTTGCAGCCATGAGGGATAGAAGCTTTTTGTTTGTTTAAATGAAAGCGGAGATTCTCATCTAATCAGTTGCTTCTAGGAATGGGGCTTTACAAGGAGTGGGGAATTCTTCTGGGCATCTCTCACCTAATCAATTCCTTGACATTACAGAGGCCTCAAGCATTGGTGGGACCTTGGTCTCTCCTGTTATCTGATTGATTTCTTGTGAACCTCACTGGTTATTTCAGAAAGGTAGATGGAAAGGTGCGGACACAACAAACTTATTACTCCTTGGAGACCTCAGTCTATTCTCAGGTGAGGGTATTTTAGAGAAACAGCACCAGTATCATTAGTGAATGCCATCTTTCTGGTGATGCATCTATTCTTTCTCTTAGACCTGTTAGCAGCCTTTGATACTGGTGATCATAACATTTTGATGACATCTGTGGTTGCTAGCAAATTCCTTGAGCCCTGCTATGGAATGGCTCCCTCCTTTCTTTTTGAAGTATCCCAGAGGGTTGTCCTAGGTGATTGTCTGCTTGTTCAACGTGCAAGTGAAGCTATTAGGAGGGTGAGGAACTATGGTCCATCAGGAACTGACTGACTCCTAGCTCTGTCTCTCCATCTCATCTGACCATTCCTTTACTCCAAATTCTTCTGTTCTGAAGAACTACATTTCAGTAGATGGTATTTATATCTCAGGTGTTATATACACACCTTCAACAACATATAGAGCTGTTGCAAGGTGTTCAGTGTGGCTTTGGAAAATAAGGATCTCAAAATTTGTTTCATAAACTTTTGTCATTCTCGATGTGAAAAGAATGCTTAAGCATTGGTGCACAAAGGATAAGATTTTATAGCACTGTATATGGTTTTAGCTGCACTACATTCCATTGCTTTTATTGGGAGGACATGGAAAGCTAAAGTTCTATGCACCACTTTGAATATTCACCCCATAATTAAGAATGCCAACAAAAGACTGACATTTCCAGGTGCCTAAATAAACTCGGGCATGCTGTACTGTTCAGAGGTCACATCGCCTTCATTTACTCTGATTGGGTTGTTTTGCTGGGGGTATATATGGCAGAGCAGTTACTATTCCTGATATGTGTAAGAGCTGAACAAGTTAGTCAGATCTGCAGAAACGTTTGCTTTTAAAATGTCACTGAGAAAACAGTGAAGAAAATCAAAAGCAACTCACTCAAAATTCTGTTGAGACTTCATTATGCTCAGCCACAAAAGTGCAATAAAAAAATTACTGTTGACAGAAAAAAAACCTCCACATATTAAGTATTTTATCACCATGTCTAATGTTTTGCTAACCATGAAATTACATTTTCCAAGATGAACTCTCGCAATACATTTCAGAAATATTCCTGGGGGCACTCACTGAGTACACCAAACAGGACTCTGTCACAGCAATAAACAGCATCCAGGTTTCAGAGAGGTCATCATTCTGGAATTCAGTGCAAGACCCTTCGCCCTGTCCAACAACTTCACAGGAACTGCTTGCAAACAGATATAGTTCCCAGGGATGCTAATAAAGCTAAAAGGTCAGTGTGTAAATTTGACCCCTCTTAATGTAGGGAGCAGAGATTTGGCCAGCCACAAGAAAGGAAATCAATATGCTCTCCACCACGGAAATGAAGATGTTGAAATGATCAGATGGTTGGACAGCCCCTGATGGGAAAAGAAACAGGTTATAAGGGGCCCTAATGTGGGTTGATCCACTTGAAGACATGTTGAGGGAGGCTAGCTAGGTTGGTATGGGCATATCCAGCAGCAACTGGAGAGTTATATCGGTAGGATGGCCCCTGCAACATTGTGGATGGAAGATAACCAAGGGGGAGGCCAAAGACTCAGTACATGGACCAGATATCAGTGGACCTCAGAAAGATCAATCTGGAGGACAGCCTAGTGTACAATGAGGAGTTTTGGAAGAAGGCTATTAAAAAAAAAAAAAAAAAGTCACCAAACCTGAATAGGGAACTGGCAAGAAAGAGTACGTATTGTTAAGGTTAACACGATTAATTTATTAAATTTTTTAAATTGCTTGTTAAACAATAATGGAATATCATTTAAATATTTTTGGATTTTTCTACATTTTCAAATACATTGATTTCAATTACAACACAGAATACAGTGTACAGTACTCACTTTATATTTATTTTTGATTACAAAAATATTTGCACTGTAAAAAAATAGTATTTTTCAATTCACCTCATACAAGTACTGTAGTGCAATCTCTTTATCATGAAAGTTGAACTTACAAATCCAGAATTATGTACAAAAAAACTGCATTGAAAAATAAAACACTGTAAAACTTTAGAGCCTACCAGCCCACTCAGTCCCACTTCAGCCAATTGCTCAGACAAACAAACCTGGTTACAATTTGCAGGAGATAATGCTGCCTGCTTCTTCTTATTTACGTCACCTGAAAGTGAGAACAAGTGTTTGCATGGCACGGTTGTAGCTGGCGTCGCAACATATTTACATGCCAGATTTGCTAAAGATTCATGTCCCTTCATGCTTCAACCACTATTCCATAGGACATGCATGCTAGCTGATGACGGGTTCTGCTCTATAATGATCCAAAGCAGAACAGACCGACATGTTCATTTTCATCATCTGAGTCAGAAAATCAACCTTCTGCTGGTGGCATCTTTTTTGGTGGTTTGGGTTCTGTAGTTTCCGCATTAGAGTGTTGCTCTTTTAAGACTTCTGAAAGATGCTCCACACCTCATCCCTCTCAGATTTTGGAAGGCACTTCTGATTCTTAAACCTTGGGTTGAGAGCTGTAGCTATCTTTAGAAATCTCACATTGGTATCTTCTTTGTGTTTTGTCAAATCTGCTGTGGAAAAAAAAAAGTGTTCTTAAAAACAAACATGTGCTGGGTCATCATCTGAGACTGCTAGAACATGAAATATATGGCAGAATGTGGGTAAAACAGAGCCAAAGACATACAGTTCTCCCCTAAGGAGTTCAGTCACAAACTTAATTGATGCTTGTTAAATAATGCACTATCACCATTGAAGCATATCCTCTGGAATGGTGGCCAAAGCATGAAGGGGCATACTAATGTTTAGTATATCTGGCACATAAATACCTTGCAATGCTGGCTACAAAAGTGCCCTGCAAATGCCTGTTCTCACTTTCAGGTAACATCGTAAATAAGCCAGTAGCAGCATATCCTGCAAATGTAAACAAACTTGTTTGTCTGAGCAACTGGATGAACAAGAAGTAGGACTTGTACTGAGTGGACTTGTAGGCTCTAAAGTTTTACATTGTTTTGTTTTTGAGAGCAGTTATGTAACAAAAAAATAATCTACATTTGTAAGTTGCACTTTATGATAAAGCGATTGCACTACAGTATTTGTATGAGGTGAATTGAAAAATACTATTTTATTTTTACAGTGCAAATATTTGTAATAAACAGGGCCGGCCCTAGCTTTTTGGCCACCCCAAGCAAAAAAAAACAAAAACAAAAACCCCACAAGTGCTGCCCCCCCACCCCACCGCCGGCCAAAACACACCCCCGCCCCCCG
Source organism: Macrochelys suwanniensis (assembly GCA_033296515.1). Classification (NCBI taxonomy): domain Eukaryota; kingdom Metazoa; phylum Chordata; order Testudines; family Chelydridae; genus Macrochelys; species Macrochelys suwanniensis. The sequence goes on along the minus strand of CM065776.1, from coordinate 17,001,500 downwards.
CCACAACGCTGCCCCGGCCGGGGCGCGCGGAGCACGCCGGCCGCCCCGCTGCCCTGGCCGGGGCGCCGGCGGGGAGATTAGGTTTTTTGTGTAAATTTAAAAAAAAAAAAAAAAAAAAAAAAAAAACAAACAAACAAACAAACAAACAAAACACCTTGAGTGCCGCTTCCCTCCAGGTGCCGCTGCAAGCACGTGCTTGGTAGGCTGGTGCCTGGAGCCAGCCCTGGTAATAAAAATTAATATAAAGTGAACACTGTACACTTTACATTCTGTGTTGAAATAGAAATCAATATATTTTGAAAATGTAGAAAAACATCCAAATATATTTAATAAATTTCAATTGGTATTCTATTGTTTAACAGTGAGATTAATCATGATTAATTTTTTTTTAGTTAATTGTGTGAGTTAACAGCAATTAATTGACAGCCTTAATGGTTATGGCTTTACTACACTCTGCACCTCCAGTGGGGACAGATTTTTTTAAACAAGTCTGCTATCTAAAAGTACTTACATGGCCCTCATTGCCATAGTATATGTGCAACTCACCATCTCGAATAATACCACCTTGCTATATACAGTAGATCAAAGCACTTTAGAGTAGATATGCATCATTACCCCCATTTACAGATCAGGAAACTGAGGCACCAGGCAGTGAAGTGATTTGCCTAAGGTCACCCAGCAACAGAGCTGGGAATGGAATCCACATCTCCTGAACCACAGTGAGCAGCTCTATCCACTAGGCAACACTGTTTAATTTATTTATCCCTATCGCCACTGTAGGGAATCACTGTTGCCCATTTTACAAATGAGGACAATAGGAAGAACAAGGAGGCTAAGTGACTTGCCTAAGGTCACAGAGGAAGTCTGTGGCAGGGAAGGGACTTGAACCCACATCACTCAAGGCCTACACTAGGGCCAAAAGCACCAGACCATCCTTCCTCTCTAGGTAAGAGCGCATTAATGACACAGTAGCAGTGTTTCTGCATGGCTCCTTAACACCACTGTACCATGGAGCCCAATTCTTGATTCTTTACAGTCCTTACCTTGTCAGGACTCCCATTAGTCTCAACTTTCCAGGCCCCATGGTTTGTAATGGTGTTGAGTATTGGCACAAGCTTTCTACCCACCATGCTTGGGCATAGTTGTATGTGAAACGTGGTTTAAAGCCCCACTGTGATCATGGACCCCGAACAAGAAGCTACCTGTCCTCTTAATACATTCAGGATCAGACCCTGGGGTCTGGGCTATCCATGCCCGTTGTAGCCAAGGCTTTGTATGTTATTCCTATCTGACATTGCTGGTGTGGCAGCACCTACAGCCTAACCAGGCCAGGTCTCCATTGTACAGACATGTACAGTGACAGTCCCTGCCCCAAGCAGCTCCCAGTCTAAAAGAACATTAAATCTAAGAGCCATACCCACTTTGTGCTCCCCTAATCTCTCCTTAGAGGTTGCACTGCACCATGCTGGCTACCCCCCGCTTGCAAGGACCATTTCACAGCTAGAGATGCCCTGGGCATAGGGATACCCCAGCCACACCCCCTGCCTGGGAGACAGACATAGGGCCCACTACAGCAGCTGTGCACTAACCAAGCATTCTCCCCCCCTCCCCCGCCCAATGACTCCTCAAGGGCTCTTTAAGCCATGTTTAAAGTGGGGCCATAGCAGGACTGAGGATCTGGCCACTTACTGTTTAAACCATTGGCAAACTCCAGGAGCAGACTATTGCCCACATTTGAACTCCACTCTGCTGTAAGATGGGATACATCCTAGAACCAAGGTCAGTTCTGCTACATTTGTCTTTCTATATCGGGGAAAACAATTTCTCAGCTCTCTCAGATCTAAAGGACAATTACTGTTACGGAGCTTCCAAACTGCAGTACTCTACTACAACATGGTGCCCAGACACAGTGCCAGACACTACGACTTAACCATTTGGCATCAACATATTGGAGAGCTCTCACCAGTAGATCAGACGACACTCGGCATAAACATGTTGCTTCAGGAATTCTGAACTCCATTCCAGCATTGAAGAGTTGTCATCACTGCCAGATGCACTTTAACAAGGACATCACCGTGGACCCATACAGTGGCTTCCATAAGATGCTTATTTATCAGGTCTTTGGGTTTCCCAACACACCTTTGAAATAGGAAAAAAGTATTGTGCCTGCTGTACAGGAAGATGCACGGGGCACAAGAAAGCTAAGCAACTTCCCTCACCAAACAGCAACAGAGTTGAGTACAGATCTTGGAAAGTCATAACACACAGTCTCCTGAAGTCAGGGAAGCATTAGTTATTACACCCTCCTTTTACCAAAACTGGCATACAGATTTTGTGATTTCTTTCCCATTGCTGCTATTAGAAAGCTTACTCAGCACACTAATGTACTTCTTAATAATTCACCTCCCCTCTCTCAGCAATGTCACATTTCAGTATTCACAATCAAGTCACAGACCATCTATTATAATTTATCACCAGGGTAGGCGTGATTTTGCTGTAAGAAACATTTAAGTATGACATCAATGAAGAAATAAATCAAACAGAAACAGGTAGCTGATTATAGGGAGAGAGTTTCCAACGTACAGGCAAGTATCCTGGCAATCAGCACTGATGGAGAAAAATGTAGGGGAAATACGAGAGATTCAGGGGCTTTAGGGAAATGCATTTTTAAATAATTGCATACATGTGAAGAGTGGTCCTTTAAGATGAGTTTCCCCTCAATCTTTTGCATGTCTGCTTCAAAGAACAGGAGATCAACCAACATGGTCATTCAAATGGCAATTTGTAGTGGCCAGCAAGATATTTCCCTCCCATCCATAGGTATGCAGAGCTGTTTGTTCTTTCAGAAATTGCTGGCCTGAGTAAGGAAATTCTAATGTTCTGGAACCTCCCACTTCATTTGGCAGGTTAATGACTTACTGCAGCTCAGCAGTGTCCTAACACGGACAGTGTAATTAGACTGACAAGGCCAGTCTAACCTAGGTGACACCTTTCTCGCATTGTGACTTCCATGCTGATGATGGATGGTGAACATAACCATTTTCATACAGCAAGTACAGAAATCTCCTGAATCAGACGATGACTGGAATGAGAAAACATTGCTTTAAACACAGCCACGAATCACAAGCCACAGTAATGGCAAAAAACTATCTTCTTTAACACTACAACAATGTACACAAAAAAAATTAGCATTTGTGGGAGAGTGGGGGGAAAAAGATGAATCAATTGAAAAGGAAATAACTTACTTATATATATGTATTTACCCACAGTAAATTAGTGAAAGATCACACAGTGGGACAATTCTGATGCTTTTTACACCATGTAAATCCAGAGCAACATCACTATTAGAATTACTTTGTATTTACAGTGGTAAAACAGAACAAAATTTAGTCTTGTACATCCCATTTTAGTGTGAAACTACTATATGCCTACATGATTCTTACCCATTCATTCCATTGGAAATAATGGTCTTCCTGAAAAGATCAATATGCAAGGCATTTAAATTTAAAAAAAGACTACTGAAGATGGAACATAAAGTGTCCTTCACAGTCTTGTATCCATGTCAATAAAAGGGAAAAAAATAAAGACAGAAGATCAAAGGGGGAAGAACATAGGATACTTGGACTTCTAGTGTGAGTGTGCGCGTGTGTGTGTTATGGGAGAGGATATGTACAGAACTCCTTATTATACTTTCACATACCAGCATGCCTCAGGAGAACATATTAGAGTTAACCAGGTAGACCAATATTCTGAGCCAAAATTCCTTGCTGGTATAATTACATTAAGTTCCACTGCATTCAGAGGAGTTACATTAGGGATGAATATGGCCCTTTGATTCAGCAGACAGATTAACTATTACTCTTTATTCTTCTTCCCAATGAAGAGGACTAGAAAATAGCACTAAATTAATCATACAAAATATTTCCATGTTTTGCTTTTGAAAAACAAATAGCAAAAACAGTTAAACTATTCCTTTACTCGAACAAATAGAGAATAAAATCAAGCCCACATATCAGTATTAGATGAATGCTTAGATTTACTGAAAGAGCATCCTTTTCTATTTAGCTTCACAGGGTTATCACATTATGCTCAGTGCTCTATTTCTTTAGCTGTACACTAGCTCTTTTGAGGGAATAAGTCACACTATAAAACCCATGGAAAATTACCACCATCTTGTACTCCAAGACAAATGAAATATTTTCCCCCAAGACTGATCTTGCTTAAATTGTTTTACTGCACTGTACAGTTAAAATCCACTTCTCATTGTAGCATCACAGATGGAAATTCAATTAGTTTTTCCTCTGAATTCCCACTGTGAACAAGACTGTTAGATTAGACAATGTTGGGTTCACATGCACGCTCATATTCACTTTTCCCCTTCCCTTCTGCTATAAACTCACCAGTTTTTTCTTTTTTTTACTGTCACAGGTGTAATTAACAATAGCAATAACTACCTTGTTTTAGGAAGCTTGTTTCTGATGTTTTTACAGGAGTTTTTTGTATCTTGTCTCCAGAAGAGTAGTCTTTGCCTCAGGAGTGGATTTACCATAAACAAACCATGCAGTCCAAATATCTGACAACTTGCCCCCGAGTCCCAGCTGGTGGCGCAGCAGGGCTCAGGCAGGCAGGCTGCATGCATGCCATGGCCGGTGGCCCCATGCCACTCCCAGAAGCGGCCAGCTGCTGGCACATCTCTACGCGCCCCTGGTTGGGGGAGGCAGCTCTGCACGCTTCCCCCACCCCAGGCAGTGCACGGAGACCCGCTGCCCCCCTCCCCACAAGGGGCACGCAGAGATGTGGAAGTAGCAGGGCTAAGGCATCTCCCCGCCCGCTCTGCTTCCCTCCCTCCGCATCACTTTGCTCCCAGAAGCAGCAGGCACGTCCCTGCGGCCCCTCGGGGGTGGGGGGGGGCAGGGGTGTCCACATGCTGCCCCCACCCTGAGCACTGACTCCAGAGCTCCCATTGGCCAGGAACTACAGCCACTGGGATATGCAGGAGGGCCGTGCCTGTGGACAGTCAACGTAAACAAAAAGTGTCTCATGGCTTCCCAGCAGATTGCCCTGATGGGACGCATGCCAAAGGTTGCTGACCCCTGCTCTAGTCTCTTATGGGCTGTAATACTTTGCTCGAATTTCAGTTGTTGGGGTTAGTGTGTGGGTGCTGGGGAGTGTTGGTGGCCTGCGATATATAGGAGGTCCGACTAGATGATCTGGTTGTCCCTTCTGGTCTGAAATGCTATGACTGAGTTGAAAGTGGGTTTTGAGCCATCTTCCCACACCTCCGCTCTAGCTAAGCTGTTCTAACCGCTCCTTTAATTGTGGCCCAGCATCCAGCTGTATTTTGGCTGAGTGCCCAATGATCAAGGAAGCAATTTTGCCTTTGAGTAGTGCACACAGGTGCCACCCCCGCAAGAGGAAAGGAGTTGTACCTGCACATCTGAGGGCCTGAAGCTGCACAAATGTAATCCTATTGCCTTCAGAGAAATTACAATGCACACAGGCTGGGGAGGACTGCAGGACTGGGATCGGTGTGTGGGAAAAGCAGGCATTCAGAACTAGATGAAAATTCTCTCTGTGCATTCAAATTTTCTATTAAGCTGCATGTACAAAAAAACCCCACCCATATCCCATGAGGGACATTAACCACTGTCTCTCCAAACCTCCTCCATTAAAAAAATATTAAGCCATCTAATCCCAATACAAAACCTAATCTTTATTTTTAGCCCAATTTCCAAAGTGATCTTGAATGTGTTATTTTTATCCCAGCAGTCTAGATTTCATTTAGTGTCATATTGATTGTGCAGTGTTTGATGAAAGGCACTTATGGGTATCCCTTACATCTTTGTCATTGGTTTATCTTTTGCTAACAGGTTCAGTGCATTTGACTTAGTTTTTATTCCCAGAAAGCTGTAAAAAGTTACATATTAACCATTTCCCCTAAAAAAAACCCAAAAAAGGTTATCCTCATGCTGTAGAAAAGCACTGGCACTATAGATTTTGACTGTATAAATTTAGGAGTAATTAAATATACTCCCCACATACCAAGAAAAGCTAAGTATATTTCTTAAGGGAGGTGGCAAGCTTTGGGTCATGGATTATTTCTCTGTTCTCAATGGCTCTAAGTATTTTGAACCAGACACTCATTGGATGCTGTATTTAAGGTTATCCCTCTCAAGAAAGATCAGTTTAATCAAACGGAGCAAGGTAAGGCAGTCCTTCTCAGAGGAAATTTTCTTTCACACAGAGGAACATATTCAAATCTGGCCTCCAAACATGAGGCTTACAAATCCACATTTTAGGAACCTCAAATAAGTAGCCTGATTTGGAGGTGCTAAGCAACTGCATCTTTCACTGAAATAGTTGAGTATGGATGTAAGGATCTAATTATGGGCAGACTGGTTTTTAAAAATATCAGCTAAACTCCTTTTATTATCTATCTAAAAACCCTCAGGTAATAGAACAATGAAGGATGGTCCCATTGACTCCAATGTGAACAGAGTTAGGCCAACACCGAACACTTCTGAAAATTCTACCCAAAAATGACATCAAACCACCAACCTGTTGTGCCTAGGTATTGCAGCACATGTGTATGTAGGTAGGAACATCACCCACTTACTCACTCTACTCACACCTGGAAGAGCAACAAATGATGGTGAATAACAAAGCTAGATTCCAAGAGACATGGAAAGTGCAGGGGGGGGATTTGACAGCAGCCTTCAACTACCTGAAGGGGGGTTCCTAAGAGGATGGAGCTCAGCTGTTCTCAGTGGTGGCAGATGACCAAACAAGGAGCAATGGTCTCAAATTGCAGTGGGGGAGGTCTAGGTTGGATGATGGGAAAAACAATTTCACTAGGAGGGTGGTGAAGCACTGGAATGGGTTACCTAGGGAGGTGGTGGAATCGCCATCCTTACAGGTTTTTAAGGCCCAGCGTCACAAAGTCCTGGCTGGGATGATTTAGTTGGGATTGGTCCTGCTTTGAGCAGGGGGTTGGACTGGCTGACCTCCTGAGGTCTCTTCCAACCCTAAATGTCTATGATTCTATAAAATGGCAACTAAGAGGCCATTTAGCTAAAAAGTATTTATGTGTGAAATGGAGCAGCCATACAATGTACAGTGCTGATGATGTAGGGATAAGTTGTGGAAATATCCTTAACTCACAGACCAGCATGGGCTATATATGGGAAGATATTAAGCAGAATAGGAAGGGCCGGCGTGCCCACTAGGCGGTCGCCTAGGGCGCTGGGAGGCGGCTGGCCGTGGCTGCCTCCCGCCCTCCTGGGGGGTGCCTAGCTGCAGCTGCCCGCCCTCCGGGCTCCGCGGCTGAGCCAGGAACCTGGGGGGTGCCCGGCCACGGCTGCCGTCCGCTGCCCAGCTCCGCGGCTGAGCCGGGGGGGCACCTGGCCGTGGCTGCCGCCCAGCTCCACAGCTGAGCCAGGGGGGTGCCCAGCCATGGCTGCCGCCCAGCTCTGCGGCTGAGCTGGGGGGGCGCCTGGCCGCAGCTGCTGCCCACCTCTGCGGCTGAGCTGGGAGGAGGGGGTGGCTGGCCGCGGCTGCTGGGAGCCAGAAGGGGGTGGGCTGGCCGCGGCTGCTGGGAACCAGAGTGGGAGGGCGCCATGGGCGGGGGGAGGCAGACAGGCAGGGGGTTAAGCTGCAGGGGTGGGGTGGGGGTGTTAGCTGGGCGGGTGGGGCCAGGGGGGTGGATTAGCTGCAGGGGAGCAGTATTGGCCGTGGGGGCGGGGGGGAACGGCGTTAGCTGAGGGGTGTGTGTGTGCAGGGCCGGTGGAAGGAAGTTTCGCCTTCAGCACGAAACTTCCTTGCACCGGCCCTGAGAATAGGGGATAAAGGACAGCAATAGAAGGACAGAAAACGAACCAAGTATAAATAAGTGATGGTGTTAATATGCAATGCTCTTGTTAGTTCTCATACTTGGAATTGCTACCTTGATTTTACTTTGGCTGATTACTGTGAATAATGGCTAATGAGGTTACAGTTATTGGAAGAAGTGAAGGTATCCAGAATTGTGGAAAGGAATGAGAATGCCTAATAGATGCTGTGCACAGTACTCAGTAATTAAAGATCCAGGGATTGCAAGCTAACCATTAGGAAATTCAAGCAGAACAATTTCACACATCAAGCAGTAAACAAAGAGCTTGATTCTACTTTCAGGTAGGTGGGGACCTATCACTAGGCAACATGCACACACAAAAAGAAAAGAAAAGCCTTTGCGTGTTCTGTGACTGATTTTACAAGATACATAGTGATAGGATCCTGCATATCTGAGCTTAGAATTAAGCCCAGAGAAGAAGACAGGCCAAAATAGTGAGACTAGAAGTTGAACAGAATATGGGCTACGGCTCAAGAGACCTAGGTTCAAATTCTATGTAGAACAAGTGAAAATTAGTTAAGCTACGCTGTAGTGGATAAACCCACCACTAAATTCAGTGTTATAATTAACAGCTTCTGCTCTGGACAGGCTCAAGGAAGGGGTTACTGGACAGGCTTTGAGTGAGATGTGCTGGTATCTAAACTATCTAAGTTACTGATATGGCCCCTGCTACTGTAGTATGAGTGCCTCACAACACCCCTATGAGAATCGTGTTTGAAAACCACATGTAGGCAGACAGCTCCCTGTTGACTGTCTGCAGAGGCTCCTGTGAATTTTTTTATTGCAGCTGGTACAAGGAACATACTGCATGCATAAAATATGCTTCAGAAATACAATGTTTTCGAGAAGGCTGTTGTATAGGGCTTCTATCTACTGTCACAGGGTCACTCACCACACTGGCACCTCCTCCTGGGCGGTTCGTTAATTAGCTCACTCCCACCCGGTGCGCCCTTGGGTGGTGGTTGCTCCACCCTCCTCACCTCTGCCTGAAGACCCATTATGGCTCCTTTCTCTCGGCATCTGCTTCATGGCACAGCCCTCCAGCCGTGTCACCATCCGGTTCCCTCCCTTCCAGGGGACTCTTCCAACAAGAGTCCAGCCACTCCTCACAGCAGCTTGGCAGTCCACAGGCGGGCTGCTCTTTCAGCAGCTGGGGGCGGGGGGGGTCAGGGGAGGGAAGAGGGGCAGGCCCCAGCCCAGGGACCCTGCAAACAGCAGCTTCCTGCTACCTCTTCCTTCCCGCTCACTGTCTCTATTCCCTGGGCCACTTCCCTGTAGCCTCCCTTCCTGCTGCTGCTCCTGGCTCAGGCTCCAGCTCCTTTGTCCTCTTCCCAGGGCCTTGAGCCTGTAAGTCCTGGCAACCCACCAGGAGTCTTCTAGGAAGCCAGTCTCCTCCCTAGGGCTCCCTGCAGCAGACTCCTCACTTTGGTCTGCAGCTTCCATTTTATATGGGCTGGCTGGGCCCTAATTGGCCGGTCCAGCCACCAGCCTGATTGGCTGGTTCCCTGGCAGCCACTCCTTTGGCTACCTGCCGCTCAGCCTCCCTAGGTTAGTTTTAACCCAGGGATGGGCAACCTTTCAGAAGTGGTGTGCCGAGTCTTCATTTATTCACGCTAATTTAAGGTTTTGCGTGCTAGTAATACATTTTAACATTTTTAGAAGGTCTCTTTCCATAAGTCTTTAATATTTAACTAAACTATTGTTGTATGTAAAGTAAATAAGGTTTTTAACATATTTAAGAAGCTGCACTTAAAATTAAATTAAAATGGAAAGACCCCCCAGACTGGTAGCATGGGACCCAGGCAGTGTGAGTGCCACTGAAAATCAGCTCATGACACCTTTGGCACCTGTGCCACAGGTTGCCTACCCCTGTTTTAACCCTTTGGGGGCCAGTGCCGGGCAGGTGCCCTGTCACACTACCTAATGCACTTTTATGGCCCCCATCACAGCACTAACTGAACAACTCAAATTTTTAAAAGCATTTATCCTCACAACAGCCCTGTGAGGCAGAGCAGTGTTTTTATTTTCATTCTGCTGGTGGGTATTGAGAGTAAGTGACTTGTTCAAGGTCCCACAGGAAATCTGCTACAGAGGAGGGAACTGATACTGGTCTCTCATAGCCTAGGGTCCTAACCACTAGACCATCCTTCCTTTCTATAGCAGAGCTCTATGAAGAAACCTATAGATACCCATGACTATGCCTGGCTCTAGCCAATGCAGTCAGTTTTCCCTTCACAAACTCTTCAAATTTACACTCCAAAAATTAGATCTTAATGAGTCAGTGAGAAGATTTTAGGGGAACAATGACCAAATGCAAAGATGTGGGTCAGAGAGACTTGAAGGAGGCAAACGTAATGTGAAATGGCTGAGCTATTAAGCAGTTTATAGAACAATTGCTGGCTATAGTTCATAGTGATGTGAGTGACACTAAGAAGTAATCTCTCCCTCCCCCCTGCCCCCACACACAGTGTCCCCTGCCCTAAATAACCAGTCAGAGCAAATGAGCTGGCTACAGGGAATGTTTGTAAAGTGAGAAGGGGGCAAACAGAGCTCATAAAACCAAAGTCTAATGACACCACCGAAGTCTAATGACACCACCAATCCTAGACAGAGGTGGGAAGAAACAGAAGATCAGAAGAAATGGTGGTGGTTCTGGCCCCACCTGCCAATGCTTTGCTGCCCCCAAAACTCCTGTGGGATCATATAATTAATGACAGCATCAAAACTAAATGCATAATTATGTAATTAAAAAACCATCAAAATGCATAAATGAGTTGAATTAAGGTTGCACTCTAGTCTAGGTTTTTATACCATCCTCATCAGCATAGTATCTGAGCATCTTCCAGTAGTGTGTATGAAGCACCACGAATACACATCTGTCATGTGTTTGTTCTCTCATCCTCTCCCTGGGGGTAGAATCATGTGCTGTGGAGTGGCTTGTTTTGGTAGATTTTAAGGTGTTTTTTTGGGGGGGGGGGTATATTTTAATAAACGTACCTGCTGCTATGTATTTATACTAGAGAAAGCAAGGTCAAAGGGATGAGCCTCGGAACAGAAGGCAGTGAGGTTTGTGATGGTTCTTAGTTCCTGGGGGAGTTCATTCCACAGCCTTGGACCAGCCTCAGAAAAATTTTATCTCCCACACAGACAAGCTTTATCTTTATTGGAGGGAGTTCCATTGTGCCAGAAAGTTGTCAGCTATGGTCTTCATCCCGGAGCTTTAGGCAGTCTTTTAGATGTACTGGGTCAGGCCATGGAGCACCTTGCAGGTAAAGACTAAGACCTTGAATAGGGTTGAATAGTCTATGGGAAGGCAACCAGCACTTCCTTCCATGGCTGCAGCTCTGCACACCTGCCTGCAGGGGGTGTTCTGCACATCCCAGAGCTACCTTCTGGAACTGGGACTGAACCCTTGCAAACCAGCCTGTAGGTGGCACCATTCTTCCCCCAAAAAGTTGGCAATAAGCAGCATGCCTTGCTAATATCTGAATGCTATTAACCTTGATATTAATGGGATGGTGTAGGCCAGTGGTCCCCAACCTTTCTGTGGCCAAGAGCACATTCAACCCTTCATCAGAGTGCGGCGGGCAGCGACACTTCGACGGCATTTCAGTGGCGATGGTTCTCCGCCGGAAGCGCACCTCAGCGGCATTTCGGCAAAAGCTTCTCCGTCAGAAGCGCTGCGCGGCGGCATTTCAGTGGCGATGCTTCTCTGGCGGATGCTCCTCTCCTCTTCCTTCCTTGGAGCCGGCCCTGATGGTGGGCGTACATAAATGCCCCGGTGGGCGCCATGGTGCCCACGGGCACCACGTTGGGGACCACTGGTGTAGGCGTTTCAGCCCCTCTCTGGGGCGGCTGGGGACCAGACCGCCTCGCTATACAGTCAGCTATTGGGGAATTAGCGTAGTTCTGTGGCCGAGTCAGCTGTTCAGGCCCTCCTGGAGAGGGCCAAGCAAACAGACAGTCACTAGTCAGCCCAGGCCCTTGGTCAGGGCAGGGCAACAAACAGTCAGGGCTCAGGCCCTTAGGCAGGGGCTGAGCAAACAGCAGTTCAATAAGCCCAGGCCCTTGGTCAGGGCGGGGCAATAAGCAGTCAGGGCTCAGGCCCTTAGGCAGGGGCTGAGCAATCAACATTGGTGGAGGCAAGCCCAGGTCCTAGCTCTGGAGAACCTGGGAGAGGGGGAGACTGCCACCCACACACTGGGTGGCAGGGGGGACGCAGGCCCACCCACTCCACTGCGTCCCAGCCCGGGGCCCTAACAGTGGCAGAAAACCCGCTGCTGAGTCAGTGGGGATCCTGGCCGCAACACACCAACATTGGCTCTGGCACTGCTGCAGCCAGACTAGAGTCAGCTGCCCCCGGGCTACTTCCAGATTCCCCCTCTCTAGGTACCTGAATCAGGGGGGCGTCCTCCAAGAGATCACAGACCATAGGCACCTCAGGGTCGCTGGCGGGCGGCAGGCCTGGCGACTCCTCGGGGTAACCGGCAAGCGGCAGGCCTGGCTGGTCAGGCCAGCCCTCTGGTCGGCTGCTGGTCGCAGGGGCCTCCCAGTGGGAAGCTGCACCACAGGCGTCCAGCCTCTCCAATGGCTGGAGCTCAACTGCAGTCTGAGGGCCTGCTTTTATACTTCCTGTCCCGCCCCTTGACCCTTGAGGGGCGGGGCCAGGATTCTCTGGCTCCGCCCACTTGGGCATCCGGGGAGGCTCATCTCTCTCTGGGGCAGCTGGGGACCAGACCGCCTTGCTACAGATGGGATTGGTTCCCAGCAGGATGTTGCCATTAACATGAAGCTGCTAATATCAGGATTGCTATTAAGCAGAATCTACTGTAAATATCCCCCTGACCAATGTAAAGTTTGTTTTTGATGTGTTTTGTTTGTTTGTTTCATTTCTGCCCAGACTGGTGCCACAAATAAATATTTAGTGTGCCAGGAAGCTGCTAAATTATTCATGCCTTAAAACTATATCTTTGAAAAACAATCTTCCTAACTAGACCTGCTCTTCTGAAGAAATAGATATGGAAATAAAATCACCAATGAATAACACATCTTCTTGTCTATCAGCACACAGAAGTCTGAAGGTGGTGGGGGGAGGGAAGACAAAACATTTTGAGGTATTTAAATGTCACCCCATTTCTCCCCCCTCCCCATTATTCACAAAGAAGAACTGTCAGGTAGAGTTATTGAATTTCATATTTTTTTAATAAATACCTTTTGGATGAATTTTAGTGCTCACAAAATTGAGATGAACAACACTAGCTAAACAGCATTTTAGCTAGGAGCTCTAGTGACTGATCAGGAGCTCGTTCTGCCAAGCACTGTACAAACACAGGACAAAAAGAGTCCCTGCCTCCAAAGAGCTTACAATCCAAGTATAACACAAGAAATGACAGGTGGGTACAGACAGCAGAGCACAAGGAAATATGAAATACTATTTGTCAGCATGATAGCACACCACTGCCTAACCTTTGTTAAGTTTTTTTGTAGGCAAGAAAGTGCTAAACAAGTTTCTCCCTACAAGCTGTGCCAAACCTCAATCTACCACACTCCACTTTTTTTATTGACATTTGATCACCTCCACGGCTCATGGCTAAACCAAAATATCCCATGGTTTTGTGCATTCAGTTATACCAAATGTATGTTGTTTTCATAATCAAATGCATGTTGTTGCATGGAGAATTTCTTCATTTAGAAGAAAGTATCAGAATTTAGCGATTGCCTTTGAAAATCTGTTCCTTGATGTTAACAGTGAACTAGACAGAGATAACCAGACTCACGTTATTTGTGAACTCGGCCATATCTGAATACAGAGGACAAATACAGTTCTAGTGTAAGTTGTCACTGCTTCCATTGACTTTAACAAGAGTCAACTTTGCACGCACTTAAACACCGGGGTGGGGGTGGGGTAATAGATGGAATCAAAGGAGAAAATGTATGTTTGGTTTTATTCTGAAAAGTGGCTATGTCAAATGGGCACCCTGACTCCTGCCTCTTAATTATTCCATAGAAAATACGCTTAGTTCACAAATGAAAAGGTGGTGGGTTTTTTGTTTTTATAACTACCAATTTCTATAATCCAACCTTGGAATCTGAAAGTCAAGTGAGTTCTTCCCATCTCATGCATTAACAACAGATTCTGTCATCCACATTGTACCCTAGGTTACACCCATGCAACCTTATAGTCTTCCAGTTGTGTTCCTTCTTGCACACGTGTAAATGATTGGACTATTGTAAACTCACAAATGAGGTTGTGGGTGCCCACTAAGGAACAGAACCCAGCTCTCCATTGTGTTCACCCTGCAGTGCTAACAAGAGCAAAAGGCAGTAGAACTTAGTTTTCCTACTGACATCAGCAGATCTGATTCTGAATACACAGAAAGAGCAGATTTGATGAGTAAGAAACCATTGCTTTTACATAGCCACTTTTCAGAGCAACACTGCTTTTTAACTACTCCATCACCTTGGCCTCTGGGGAAAGACTAGTGCTATCAAATGGATGCATTTCCATGCATGCATTTCCTACTGTCGATGTTGCCACTGGGCATTCCAGCTAGTTTATTCTCAAGGCTCAAGATGGAAACATTAGCCTTCCTGTGGAGGCATGAAAATGAACAACTGTGATTTAGGATTAAAGTTACCCACTGTCAGTTAGCCTGAAATGTTTTCTCTGTCAGTCCATGCTGGGTCACAGTCACAAAATGTATGCCCTGAATGGAGATGGAGACCGGCATAAATAAAACAAGATGATAGAGTTTACTTAAAAGTTTATATAAAGATCTCAAAACTAGGAATCCAGTTAGAGCCATTCCCAGAAGGTTTGGAATAAATAAATAAATACCTAGCTCTTAGATAGCACTTATCAGTAGATCTCAAAGTACTTTATAAAGGAGGTCAGTATCATTATCCCCATTTTACAGATGGGGAAACCGAGGCACAAGAGGTGACATGACTTGCTCAAAATCATTCAGTAAGGCAGTGGCAAAGCCAGGAATAGAATCCAGATTGCCTGAGTCCCATCCAGTGCACCATTTAATAGGCTACATTGTCTCCACTGGGGCGGATGTGAGGGGTAAGAACAAGGATGTTTACTTTTGTGAAAGATCCATGATTGATATTAAAAGGAATAACTACACTGGTAAATGGATGAATTATAGTATAGTAAAAATAGCAGATTATATAGAGAAGGATTCTATTTTTATTGGTAAATCTCAGTAAACATTGATTACAGTGTACACACTGAAATGGACAAAAAAAATTTCCCCATCAATACTAATCGAAATTGCAGGTGGGCAAGAAAAAAAATGCTGCTGGAGAACTTAGAGTCCTACCTTAGTGTGTAGAAAACGGAACGCTGGCATTCGTGGAGCTGGGGCAGAGGCACCATTGAGGTAGCTAACTTTTTGAATCTCAACATTTCCTGTCATTAAAGAATTATTTTCTGACACCCCCTTCCCTAATTTCCCCACAACTGTAAAAATTTAAATAGATAAAAATAAATGCTTTTAAAAAAACCAATATTATCTGTTGAAGTTATAACAAAATTTTAATTTTTCCAAGCCGAATATACAGTATGTCACCTGCCAAACTATGGAATAGCCCAGGGGGTGGGAGTATTGAAAGATAAATAGCTTGTATTTTTCCTTGCTCCATTTTAAGATACAATATCCAAAGAGGCACCAGGGATAAAAGCTACTGCCAGCTTAAAAACTAAATACATTTACCATTTGAGTAATTCTGTTGACTTAAATGTGCAGAAAGTATATATGTGACTGATTGCAGAATCAAGGCTTAAAGACGGACTACATTCCAATTCCTAGCTACTTCTCCCCAACCATCCTTCCATCATCAACTTCACTGAAAGAGGAAAAAAACCCAGCAGAATATTTTGCAGACTTAAAAAGTGAATTGCAATTATTAAAAATGTATTTAGGCACCATAAAGAAATGCAGATTTTTAGGCAGATTGTTCTGGGAAAGGCTGAAAGCATATTCAACAGGTTTGCTACCTCCACTTTTTGTAAAATGCATGCTATTCCAACCCAGAATAGTTATTCCCATCAAACACGGTGAGGTTATGTAACCCACTAATTAATATGGCCCCAATCGCCAGAGGATATGGGTCTGTTACAGCTCTTAGCCTGAGAGCCTGGCTCTTATGCTCAAGATGGTGGACATCATATATGGCACTAGCAATAGTGGAACATATTATCCTTGGCTATTTGAAGAGTACTCTACCTGCTTCTATAACTAAGCCATGTTTTTGGCTATTACGCATCAGTGGAGCAACCGGAATGTACCAGTGAAGCTGGCCCATTACTAGGAATTACCTGCAACAATTCAGCAAATGTCATACCCATTCCAATCCCACCGCAGCGACTACTGCCAACTTGGGTGATCTTTCCTCTAACACCCTGCACAGAACTTGGAGGGAGGAGCCAAGGTTGCAGGAAGGAAGAGAGAGTTTCAAGAGGCACCAGGAAGTAAATCTGTGTGCACATGACTAGAATGCTAGCTGCAGTAATCTCTGTAATTCGCTTTTTAAATAAAGAGCCAGTTTAGTTATGCAAGCATGGAGTCCTCTCATGTTATTACCCAGCACGCGGTAAACTAAACATTTCTCTTGGAATCGTTAATTGCAAACAGAATCACTCTGGAAGCAGCCTCCCAAATGAGACGAGGTTGAGTTCACATTGCTAGCAGGTTATGTCATTCCCAGAAAAAGAGGATATTTACTCTTGGCAATGGGAGCTGCCTTCCCAGTCTTGGGCATGTATCTGCCCCATCTTTGTCAACATTCTAAATTTCAGAAAGCTGGATTAAGACAGCCACTGAGTCATTCTGCAAATGCTCATCTCAGAGTAGTTTACTTCAAAACAATCATCTCTACTCCATTTATGGAATGCCGTGTTAGAATTTTGCTTTTCCATTATCGGACAAGGCTCTTCCAGCCCCAGCAATATGAAGCAATAATAATCTTTCATTTACATAGCACCCTTCATCTTAAAAGATCCCAAGGCACATTAAAAACTAAAACTGATATACAATCATATAAAGGGATCACTTTACGCTCTGCTGAAATGCATCCAACACAATAGCAATTTTTCCTTTTTAAGTACAAGGGCATGATTATAATAATACTTTGCACATATATTGCTTTTCTTCAGAGAATCTCAAAGGATTTTATAAATATCTATTAATTGCACCTAACACTTTTGAGACTGAAGTACATGTAATAATTATTTTGCTGTGACACCTGTATTCATAGAATATCAGGGTTGGAAGGGACCTTAGGAGGTCATCTAGTCCAACCCCCTGCTCAAAGCAGGACCAATCCCCAATTTTGACCCAGATCCCTAAATGGCCCCCTCAGGGATTGAACTCACAACCCTGGGTTTAGCAGGCCAATGCTCAAACCACTGAGCTATCCCTCCCCTCCACTTTACCCATCCATATTGTGGATGGGTAAACTGAGGCAAAGAACAGCTAAATGACTTCCTTAAATGACACAATGAGATGGTGATGGAGTCTGGAATAAAACCCAGAAACCTTGACTTGCAAACTCTTGCTGTAACAGTTGAGTCATACTCCTCATTTATATAGAAAATAGTGCATTGGCTTCATGATAGTTCTTTCTAGCATGCTCATAACTGTTGCACATTATGATACATGGCCACAATGTAAAAGAGGATACACTTTGCAGTAGTGGATGAAAGGAGGAAGCTCACTTGTGAATATTCCAATTTTCTTGTTACATTTTTGCAGGACATATTTTTCTACAGTACGTTTAATAAGTATAGGCACTCTTTACTAAAGGGGCCTCTGAACTTTATTGGGAGTGTTCCAGGGGAAAAGCCTGTGTGCTGCAATCTAGCCTTAGAGACTACAACTCTCATGAGGCCTTGGGGAAAGAGGGAGCAACTTCCTCATGCAGGGAGAGCAAGGGTGGACTCCATTTTGGGAAAAGGAGTGAGGTTGCTGCTGTGGAGCTCTGTCCATACCAGGAGCTGCTGCTAGGAGCCTGCAGGGGCTTTGATCGAGCAGGGAGCCTCAGAGGCTGTTGGTGGCTTCACTGGAGCCAGGGCAGAGACTATTGCTGTGCCTAGAGCTGACTGAGGTGGGCCTGCAGTGAAGGAACTGGGAGTAACCCCCACTCTTGTTTAGGAAAGTACTTGCCAGGGAAGGGGCACAGCAGAGAGACTGAGTCTGAGGAGATGCAGAGGGATCTTCCCACCGAACCAGGACCCAGAGCTGCGACATTTCGTGGGGCCAGCTCCAATCGTCAGAGAGGTTGTGCAGCTTGTTGCCTTGGCTGGACTGATCCACAGAACCAACAGAGCGCTGTCTCCAGCCGCGGATCTTCGAGCGTGCCCATGCAAGCGTTTGGGACTCTGAAATCGAGAGGAGTGTGCACTCTGGGGTGGGGTAAATGGTGGCAGTGTAAATGCCAGTTAGATACCTTTCATTTATCACTGTATATTATATTTGTTAATTGATTTTATTCAACTGCCCCCTGTGGATTTAAATTAGTAGTGACATTTTATCTTAGTCTGTTATACCCTGTTTCTTTAAGTTGTTAAGTAAAGGTGTATTAACTTTAATTTAAGTATATTGGATGTATATTATTTATAATTGGTATTTGAGTTAGACCCATGCCATAGGTTATTATTATTACTATTTCAAGGAGTTTATTCCTGGAGGCTCCCAAGGCACGGCACTGTGTGTGTACAGGGGCCAGCCAGGTGGAGACATTGCCAATTTTAACTTCCTTTAGGAGTAAAGGGACTGCAGCAGAGGGGTGAATAGAGGATTCCCACCTATCCAACATCACCACTGGGATACTCAGGATCTTCTTTAATGTCAACATCAGGCGCCCAGGCACACAGGTGAGTGCTGCCTGCTCCCGAGTAACCGAAGGAGAAAAGGGGGGTTACATAAGGAATCCACCAACCAGCAGCAATATTGCATTCAGAGACACCATCTGAGTTGCTGGTCCCCTTCTCCACCCCTTCGCCCAAGCCCCCACCTCCGCCCCTGAGGGCGCCCCGCCCTCACTCCTCCCACTCCCTCCCCCCAGTGCCTCCTGCATGCCGCTGAACAGCTGATCACCGGTGGGCAGGAGGTGCTGATCAGCGGGACTGCTGGCAGGCAGGAGGTGCAGGGGGAGGAGCGGGCTGCTGGGGGATGCAAAGCACCCACCATTTTTTTCCTTGGGTGCTTCAGCCCCGGAGGACCCACGGAGTTGGCACCTATGAGTACATTCACATATTACCATCAATATCACAGAGCAGAAACCACCAGAGATTAATCACAACTGTAAAGCAGAATTATTTTTTAAATTCTGTTTCTTAATTCATCTGTATAGTGAATGTTCTCACCAGCTGCTGGTAATTTAGTACCAGTTTATATTTAGTTAAATATTCAGGAATCTGTCACTAAAGAAATCTGGTCATGTATTCAGTGCAGACTTTCCCCATGGGACCTCTAGGATCATAAAAAGTTGAGAATGCAGAAGAGGAGGAAAGGGGGAAAAAATGATAAATGAAACAGTTTTTCTGTCATTAAATGAGCAAGTCATCTATGACACTGGAAGAGATAGCAATTCAAAAAGGTGCAAAGTCATCAGGAAAAGCAGTGTGTTCTCTTCAAATCGTTATGAACTAAACATATTTTGGGCAGAACAGCATGTAACCTAGAATTGTTAAGGGTTTGCTGTACCTGGCAGCCTGGCAATGGATTTTTGCTATCTCAATTATTTATTAAAAGGGAGTGCTTAGCAGGACATCAGACAGTATCTCCTGCATGCACTGCACACACCTCTTAGTGATTACTAATAAATTTTCTGCATAAAGCAAACCAAAGGAAACAAATAGTATGCCTCATTGATTTGAGGGGTCAGGATTCTGATCTTGCTCACAAGAGAGTAATTAAGTGAAAAGAGCTACAGTAGTGTAAGAGAGATCAGAATCAGGCCTTTAGAGCAGCGTTTCTGAAACTGGGGTTCGCAGACCCCTTGCGGTCAGTGAGAGTACTCCAGGGGGTCCGCAGGCCCTGCTGATCAACTCCCACCCTCCCTTCCAGTGCCTCCTGCACATTGGGGAACAGCTGTTCAGTAGCGTTCAGGAGGCGCTGGGAAGGAGGAGGGATGGGGGCAGTTGCGGGAGGGGCAGACAGAGGCAGGGAAGAAGAGGGGTTGGGGTGGAGCCTGGGGGAGATGGAGGGGAGTGGGGGCAGGGCCTGGGGCAGAGTGGAGGACTTGGAGGTAGATTAGTAAACTGAGGGCCCCCATTTCGATTGAAAAAATTGTTAAACTTAGAGAACCGCTGCTTTAGTGTGTTCTGGTATCCCAAACCCTGGGCTATATGCAATGCATCTCTCAAGACAATGATCAGAGGTGTAGATCATGGGGCATGACACAAGTTGATTTAAGTATGGTAGGAGAGAGAAGGTCAAAGAACAAGCCTTTATTCTCCCCCATATCCCCACTCCATGGCTTATATGCCAGGGTGTATTTTTGCAGGAATCTTTCTTCACCATCTCTCATATCACAAATGCAGAAATGCTGAAATACTTGGACTGAAACGACCACATTTTGTTTTCATGATTTGGAGGCTGAGATTGTGCTAGGAGCTGCTAGACAATTACAGGGGACTTCACTGGCATTATATGGTTCTCTGAGGGTTATGCCCTCTGAATAGCTATCAGCATAGTTGTTAGTGCTTCACACTAAAATTGCATGTCTATAGGTGCATTGCAAATATCCATAAATTGAGCCTTACAACATCCTTATAAAGCAGGGAGGTTTTAATTTCTTGTAGGTTTTAGTAGCCCAGTTATGCAGATAGGGAAATGGAACCCTATGAAGTTGAGTGTCTGAATAAAATACCGGAGAGGGGTATTTTCTTTGCCTTACATCACCTTTTTTCTCTCCAAACCTTGCCTTTTTCACACTGCCTGCTGTTTTTATGTAGCCTGAGCTGGGGAAAAGGGAAGGTGTTTTTTAAAATAATGTTTTAGCCCCTGGGACTAGAGAGGAAGGATGGTCCAATGATTAGCTTAGGACTTGAGAGACCTGGATTTAATTTTCTGCTGCGGCACTGACATCCTGTGTGGCCTTGGGAAAGTCAATTAGCCTCTTATGCCTCAGTTTCCCATCTGTAAAAAGGGGATAATAGTACTTCCTACTTCAAAGGGGTGTAGTGAGGATAAAAACATTACAGATTGTGAGGAGCTCAGATGAGGACCCTAGAAGAACCTAAGGCGTGGTCTACACTAGGAATTTAGGTCAGTATAACTGTCACTCAGGGGTATGGAAAACCCAGACCTAACCCCCCATGTAGACAGTGCTATGTCAACAGGAGGGCTTCTCCCATCGACATAGCTACCACCTCTCGAGGAAATGGAGTACCTACACTGACAGGAGAAGCTCTCCCGTTGGAGTAGATAGCATCTTCACTAAGCTCTATAGTGGCAGGCGTACCACTGCGGTGCTGTAAGCGTAGACAAGCCCTAAGGCTGCTCTACACTACAGTGTTAGGTCAACATAAGGCAGTTTATGTCGACCTAATTACGTCAGTGTACACACCACAGCCTAGCTCCCGCCGATGTAAGGCCTGGTCTACACTGCAGGGAAGGAGGGGAGATAAGTCGGTCTAAGTTACGCAACTTCAGCTACAAAAATAGTGTAGCTAAAGTTGACATACTTAGAGCTACTTACCGCGGCATCTTCACTGTGGTAGGTCGACTGCTGCCGCTCCCTTGTCAACTCTGCCTACGCTTCTCGCTCCGGTGGAGTACCGGCGTTGATGGGAGAGCGCTCGGCGGTCGATTTATTGCATCTTCACTAGACGCGATAAATCGACCCCCGCTGGATTGATCGCTCCGGAGGTAAGTGTAGACATGCCCTCTGTGCCCTACTACACCAACCTAACTTCACCGCCACAAGAGGCGTAGGACTTATGTTGGTGTAGTTAGGATGACACAGTGTCCCTGTAGACACTAGGTTACTTACATCTATTGGCTGTCATTCTTGTCAATTTCAGGACCCTGCTGGAGCTGTGAAATTGACAATAAAGCCAGCAACCCACTCCCAGCTGGAGCTGCCCCCTGGGCTCCCGGCTGGGCTGCTGCCTGGGTTCCCAGCTCGCCGCTGGGAGCACAGCAGTTGACCAAACTCCAGGCATGGATCTCCCCTCCAGGAGCCCAGCTGCCCTGCAGGCTCTCGGCTTCCTGCTCCTCACTGGGAGCAAGGCTGTGCCCAGCATGGAGCTCCATGCCCGGAGTCCAGTTGGCTGCCATGCTCCCGGTGGGAAGCCAAGAGCCCGGGTGGGGGCGGGGTGGCAGCTGGTCTCCCAGAAGGGAGATGAGAGGACAGGAGGATCTGTGTATGGAGCTGAGAGCCCTGGCTCTCATTCCCACCTCCTCACTGCCCCTCTTAAGTCAGTGAAGCACTCCTGGTGAGGACACGCACCACCCACAGAAGAAGGGCAGTGTGACCATGAACCACCTCAGTAATTACTATAGTGGCGGTAAGTCAACCTAACATAGGTTGACTTAAGGTTATAGTGTAGGCGTGCCCTTAGATAGGAGTATGCTGCCCCTGAAGGTGTTAAGGAGCTTGTTACTCAGGAGTGGTGTAGCACTATTTGCTTCATGACACACACAGTGTGCTTAGTAGAAGGAAGTGCTGAATGCAGAAGACAGCCAGCTCAGCACAGTAACAAATTTGGTTGGCAGCTTAAGAGCAATAGGAGCAGCAGAGTGATAAGATTAACATTCACTTTAAAAATTGATCTTTCCCAGTCAGGGCAATGGAGTCCTTAAACAGGGTAATGGGCACAGTGATATTAATGCTGTGATGGGTAGATTCATTAGAAGAGAAGTCTACAGAGCTTGAATGGCCAGGGATCTGACTGAGTTTGAGCGCAGCAACACAGGGTCATGGATTAAAATCCTGGGAGGTGGGGAAGAGGGCAGGGTGTCTGAAACTGAACCAATTCTGGGGGACTGGGAAAGGTAGAGTATCATATTCAAGGAAGAAGCTACAGAAGTAGCAAGAGAAGTTGCAGTGATTTTATAGACTCAAGGGCAGAAGCAGCAGCAGGTTTGAATCAGATCGGATCTATTAGTTCAGGAAGAGGCTGCAATTGGACGAGGTCTCACAATCCTATCTCCCTCCTCCAAGCATGAAATGGAAATTCTGCGTTTGCACTGCCATGAAATTTACATTTAGCTTGTCTGCTCAGGATCACAGATGCTGATAATTAAGCTTCCAAAGTAACACTCTGTGGAGATAAAGGAGGGGGCACCAGGCAATGCAGACCTCTGTTGGTATTCCTGCTTCTCTCTCTCTCTGGTTGGAGACTCAAAGAAGTGGGGGCCTGATCCTAGTGAGTGCCTAGTGCCCATGTACCCAGTGTTGTCAGTGGGAACTAATAGTGTTTGGCACCTCCTGGGATCTGGCTAAATCCCCCTGGGTTCATGCTCTGAACCAAAAGGCCTACAAATAATTGTTTGAAAATAACAGAGAAGCTTAAATTTTGAAGTAAATTACATACGAAGGCCCCAAAGCCAAGATTCCATCTATGGTTTTCTGAGGGCAGGTAATTGTGCAGGTGAGGTAATCGCTTCTATTAGTGAGAGACAAGCTTGCGAGCTTACACAGAGCTCTTCTTCAGGACACGTACTCAGAGGGTCTATCAATACTGCAATTAAACACCTGCAGCTGGCTCCTGTCAGATGATTCAGGCTCACCAGGTTATTTAATTGTGTTGTAGATATTCAGGCTCACAATGGAGCTCAGGCTCTCGGACCCACCCCTCCCACAGGGTCCCAGAACCCAACCTAAGCCTGAATATCAACACTGCAACTAAACAGCCACACAGCTCGAGCCCTGCGAGCCCAAATCAGCTGACACAGGGCAGCCGCTGGTGTTTAGCAGCAGTGTAGACATATCTAGAATGTTGCAGCTAAATACAAGATGGAATTGATTTTTTAGCATAACTAGTTAACACATATTTCAAGGGACCATTCAAGGTGAAGTGGCTCCCCAGCTTTTTTCTCCTCACCCCTTCCCCTCCCCCCCACATGACTGGAGAGATGTTAAGCATTCCTAGTGTGGACACAGTTTATACATGCAAAACTGCCAGCATAGCTTATTCTATGCCACATCTACACTAGCACGTTTACAGTGGCACACTGTACCAATGCAGCTGCGCCACTGTAAGATTGCTTGTTTAGCCGCACTATGCCGATGGGAGAGAGTTCTGTCAACATAATTAAACCACCTCCATGAGCGGCATAAGTTATGTCAGCGGGAGATGCTCTCCTGCTGATGTAGCGCTGTGCACACTACCACTTATGGTGACAAAACTTATGTTGCTCAGGGGGGTGTGTTTTTTTTTCACACCCCCGAACAACATACGTTTTGCTGACATAAATGGTAGTGTAGACATGGCCCTAGCCACCCCAAAGTGAAATAAGCTATACTGGCAAAATAACTGTGTCTACACTAAGAGATTCATAAATCACACCTCTGAGTTACATAGCCACACTGGCAAAAGTTTGTAGAGTAGACCTGTCCTAAGTCATAACAGCCGAACAAATCCAGTGACGTACCTGTTAATGAACAGAACCCTTCGAAGCTGCAGAAGATGTTTAACTACACATATCAATAGGTGATCACCTCTGTGTGCTAGTTAACTGTCATTTATTATGGTCTGGATTTATATTTTAATAAAAATACGTTGGATCAAATGGTCAAAGGGCCTCTTCAGTGTCCTCTAATACTTGTGCACACACAGCCAGTTGCACAATCAAACCTCCACATTTATACATGCAAACGGACAAGAGTTTAAAATGATAAAGGATCATTTCTATGTTCAGATGGCTGTTCCTTTCCAACCTGTCCTCATTCCCAAATGAGGCCCTTCCTCGTTCTCCCAACCACTGTTTACCCCCAGAAAACCATCCAAGCTTATTCACATTACAGCTGCATGGGAATTTTTAGACTAAACAGTTGATTTGTCAAAACAAACTTTTTGTGGGAACTTATCAGCTTTGATTAAACTTTCACTGTGAATGGGTGTGTGAGACAGGAAGAGAGGTAAGGGCATTGTGTGGGAAACCCAAGTTCAAGTTCCTGCCTGAGTGAGAACAGGAACTTTGCAAAACATTGAGAAAGATCTTGGTTTCATCCCAATAAAAAAAATTGGGAAAAATTTGAAATCTCAACAATTTTTGCAAGACGGGACAACAATTTTCAGCTCAGGTCTAACTGACATTCCTAGAAATGAAAGCAAGTGCAAATATTGTGGGCTCAATTGAGGAGGTCCAATGGAAATAAGTCCCTCAGTGTCCCTTTGTTTTTTGCAATTCTAATAATTTACACTCAGAAATATAACAATTATTTATACTGTAGTAGCACCTAAAAGGATCAGGGCTCCATTTTGCTAGGCACTGTAATAAAAGAGATGGTCCTTGCCCCAAAGAGCTCACAAGCCAATTAAGTCGAAGGCCTTTGAAGAAACGTGTATAAACATGCACTGAGCCATCCTTCCTGACCACCATAAATCAGAATCAGATAATCCAGCATTGGTCATTTTTTAATCAGTGCCTGTGTTATTTTGTGGAGCAAGAAATATGAAGGCTGGATGCTGGAGGATACTCTAAGAGAACTAGGATGAGTAGCCCAGTTCTTTCAGCTTTCAGAAGGAGGAGATGCCTCACTTCCAAAAGTGGTATTTATAGGTCTAGCAAAGGCTGAACTAATTTAGCTGCGACTTGCTTATAAATATCCCAGTACCACGTGGAGAGTTGCTAAATTAGGCTTTAATTTGTTTTACTGAATTGGAGACTTCTAGGAAAGCTAGGTTATTAAACAGAGTGAGGAGGTAACTCTTATTTTGCAGGTATCTTGTCAAGAGGCTCTGGGGAACACTACATTATCTCTGTAGCTCTCTAAATGAAGTTGCATATCCCTTTCTTATTACATAATCCAGCTAATTTATAACTTTAGTCTGTTGAATTTTGGACATAAATGCTTTGTTCTAGTTAATAAGTAGGTTGTGCCAAAGGACACAGTGAAGACTATGGGTCAAATTCAGCCCTGCTTGTAAATAGGTGCAAATCTGTTGGCTTCAAATCACGAGAGCTGAATTTGATCTATAGAGTGATGAAGATTTAGTGAGTTATGGTATCCAGTTGTATATAAGCCTTTGCTGTTTGGTTAAGGAGCAGAGGTCTTTTTAGAACTGATGGAGTGTGAAGTCTTAGCAACTGTAAAGCAGTGCTGGGCCACAGTTTATTTATGCACTTTGGATGCTACCTCTTCCTTTCCCAGTGCAATTGTATGAAATACAATATGTTGTCTCTCACAAACACATACCTTCCTTTATGCATCTCACACATTGCCTTCGCCCAACAACTGATTCAGCTCATTCATATGCATCATTTAATGGTAACATATACATCAACCAGGAGGTCAGCTCACATTTAGGAACACCCTCCTGCTTCCATTGGTGGATTATCGTGGATACTCAGAACACAGGAGTCCTCAGTCAGGCACAGCAACGAATCCAAGGAAGAGCAGAAGGTGGCAATGGATCACAGTGTTGATGGTAACTAGTCCTCCATTTAATAGGTGGACTGGACTTCCTCCCTTGGGAGGAAGTTCAGAATGTCAAGCAAAAACCCCATCATTTAATGGATATTGGAGGAAGAGGAGAAAAGGTGAGAGCACATCTGGTGGGAGAGTTTCTCGATGGCAGCAGAGGCAGAAAGGAAGGTGCACTCAAACTTTCAGTGGGTCTGAGACATGTTTAAGCTTAATTCTCCCTTGCTGCAAACTGTCCTGCCTTATGGATGAAAGATAATACAGGGCAAGTCTACACTTCAACGCTACATCAGCACACATGCACTGATGCAGCTACGCCACTGTAGCGTGTCTGGTGAAGACGCGCTATGCTAATGGGAGAGCGCTCTCCCATTGGCATAATTACTCCACCTCAACGAGTAGCAGAAGCTATGTCGGGGGGAGAGCATCTCGTGCCAGTATG
This sequence comes from Macrochelys suwanniensis, assembly GCA_033296515.1. Lineage (NCBI taxonomy): Eukaryota > Metazoa > Chordata > Testudines > Chelydridae > Macrochelys > Macrochelys suwanniensis. The sequence goes on along the minus strand of CM065776.1, from coordinate 16,974,561 downwards.
GACAGTGTGAAACTTGTGTCATTTGGTGGGGCGGGTAGAGGGGAGGTTCACACTCCTGAGCAACGCAAGTTAGGTCAACTTAAGTGGTAGTGTAGACCTACCCTCAGATTCCTAGGATTTTGTTACATGTCCTTTGATATCTCAAAATGCATTTAATGTTACAGCCCTCCCAACCCTCTCCTTTTATTTAATTGTCCTTTATTGCTTTACTGTACTGAGTGTTATTTAGACTGGACTCTTCATGGTAGGCACCTGCCATTTTATGCATCATTGAAGTGACCAGTGCTCCTGTGAGGCTGTATGATCAAGTACAGTGAAACCCCACTATAACGCGCCCCACGATAACGCAAATTCAGTTATAATGCAGGGCGAGTCTGGCCCCGGCGGTTGCGGTGGGCACGGGGCAAGTCTGGCGGGTGCGGGGCGTTCGGGATCCATACCCCGGCAGGCGTGGGGCGAGTCCGGTGGGCTCCGGGCATTCGGGATCCATGCCCCGGCAGCTGCAGCAGGAGCAACTCTCCCAGCAGCCCAGGTGCACCCCTGGGGTTCTCGCCTTTGTCCCCGGCAGGCGTGGGGTGAGTCCAGCGGGCACGGGGCATTCGGGATCCATGCCTCGGTGGCTGCAGCAGGAGCAACTCTCCCTGCAGCTCCGGCGCACCCCCAGGATTCTAGCCGTCCTGCTCCAGCAAACCCCTAGCTTCTGAATAGTGGAACTCCGCGATAACGCGACCCCGCATTTACTGTGATAGAATTTTTTGGACCCCAATTATCGCATTATAGCGGGGTTCCACTGTATGCAATAAAAGGAACATATGTAATTATAGTGATTATCAAATTGATACCTTGTGGCAGTGTAGTTTAGTGGCTAGGTTATTTTGGGCTGGCAAACAGAAGACCTGGCTTCTACTCCTAGCTCTGCCACTGGCCTGCTACATGACCTTGGGCAAGTCACATAACTCAGATGCCTATGTTCCACCTTCCACCCTTTGTCTGACATGTCTATTTAGCTATATGCTCTTTGGGGAAGGGCCTATTTCTTGCTACATGTTCATGTAACACCTACCATGGTGTGGTACTACTGTAATGTATGTAATAAGATTCCAGGATTGTTACTCTGCATCCTAGAATGTCTGTACAATGAGTGTGAAGCAGTGGAAACATCTACAAGGATGGCTGAAGGCTCTTTTTGTTCAGAATATCACCAGATTGAATCATCACTGGTATTCACAGTCAGTTACTGGCCAATGTTTAGGTTCTCAGCCTTTTGACGTTACAAATTATACCTCTTGCAGTGTACAGCTACAGTAAGGCATGCATCTATGTCATGCCAAGAGATCTAGACCATGTCTCTTACTCTAGAGTTAACCTGCATGCAACAAATTTCATTATTTGCAGGAGGGAGACTGCACAGATGGTGGATTACTTGGCCCAACTGCCACTGTTCTTCAGAACCAACCACACAACACAGACACAATAACCCCAAGCACCCATAACCCCTCATTTGCCACCCACACAAATCTTCCAGGATCATCACTGTGTCTGCATGTCATTGTGTCTGTTGAGTCAGTGTGAAGCAATGGAAGCAGCTACAAGCATGGCTGAGAGCCCTTTTTGTTTAATATATAACCAGATTCAGTGACACTGGCCCTGTGAGAAAGAACCTGATGGAATGTTGGAGTCCAAGGGTTCTGTGGCAGTTGGAAAGTGACAGTTGACCAGAGAAGGTGACAGTAACAGCAACGCAGAGTAACAAAGAAGTGTTTGTGCCTCCAGCAGCTCTGGGCACAAATTTTGGGTAACACACACACACTGGCACTGCTCACTACAACCCAGTGCATGGAAACAAGAGCCCCCAAATGCTACCCACCTAGGTGGCTTTACTGCTCCTATCGATGATTTCCTAATCACAAAATGCCACTTTGTGTCATGTTAGCATATTTACTGCTGCGGTGTTTTGCAAGTGTGTTTCCTGCTATGGCGTTCAGTGAAACAGTACACAGGCATGCTGGCCAGAAGGCTTGCCCCAAGCACTGAAATAATCTGATTCCCGGCCACACAGAATTGGGCACAAGTGAAAACGTTTCCCATGTGTGCTAGTATATGTTGACACAATTCCCACTCTAATCTTTGACCACACACAATGCCAGGAAAGAAAGCTACCCCACTGGCTACCAAGAGCCTAAAAGAAAGAGAACACTAAGGGGGGCGGGAAATCAAATGCATAGCACAGATGGTGGATTATTTGACCCAACTGCCACCTTGTCATGGGGTTCACTCACCACTAGGGCGCCTCCTCCTGGCTGCTCTGCGCATTAGCTCCTTCCAGGTCCAACACCTTCCTTCTGCTGCTTATTCACATGCCCTGCCACATCTCTCTCTCTCTCTCTGCAACACAGGAAGTTCCCTCTTCACGGCTTGACCTCCGGCCAGGTCACTATAGTCCTCCCCTTCCAGGGTACCAAAGTCCCATTGGATAACTGTCCTAGGCAGTCTTCTGGCCTGTGCTGCTTCCCCAGTGGCTGATAGGGAAACCCAGGCCTGCCCACTACTCTGGGTTCCAGCCCAGGGACCCAGCAGCCAAGTGTACACTGTCCCAAATGTTGCTACTGTCTCCCTGAGCTGCTCCTATTTTGCCTCTATCAGGCTCCTCTTCCAGGGCCAGGACCCCAAGGCTTCTAGTTGCCTCTTAGCTTCTTCCTTTCTCTCTCAAAAGCTAGAGAGTGATTACAACCCACTCTGTTCTCAGCTTCTTAGTTTTGCACCACCTCAGCTTGTTCCTGTCTAGCTGGGCTCCATCTTCTATGAAGGCTTACCTAACCAGCCTAATTCTCCCTCAAGTGCAGCCTATCAGGTTAATTAACCCCTTCCCAACTACCTTAACCCTTTCAGGTGAGAGATGGAGTGAAAGTGTGGGCTGTCATCTACTAGTGAAAAGAATAATATTGTCTCAGTGACCACATTCTCAAATGTGCTCAGGTTATGGTAATTTTTCTAATTGTGCTCCCTACCTGGGATCTGAAAATCCAGCTGTACTCTTCCTGCCTCTAACCACAACAGCAGTTAACATTCTGCAGTTGGAGCTTTCCTCATTAAGTCAATGATAGTGCATGATCCAGAGTTAGATGCAGCTCGCTCATCTATGGCTGCCATGGTTTGAAATGCAGAGCCAATATAGCCTGCAAGCTGAAGTGAACACTTGTTTTCATCAGCAAAGCACGAGGAGAGGACGTGCACATACACAGGGACTCATTGTATTGAGTAACAAGGTGCCATTCTTCATAGCGAGCTGTTACTACAACTACATTTGAAGGCAAGAGAGAAATTCACTATGAGCAAGGACTTCTCTTAGTTCTTCACTAGACTTATAGATAAGGCTACAAGTATGTCACAGAGGTTGTGGAAGTCACAGCATCTGTGACTTCCAGAGACCTTCATGACATTAGATCCCCGCAACAGCCCAACCACCACCACCAGCAGCAGGGGGACCCTCCTGCAGCAGCCCAGCTACCACAGCAGCATGGGACCTCCCCCCCGCAGCTCTGTGGGCAGCAGGGGACCCCGCAGATCTCAATCACTGTGGGCAGTGGGGGACCTCCCCCCAGCTCTCAGCCCCATGGTCAGGGGTCCCTCCCAGCTTCCAGCCTCCTCCCTCCCCATTTTGTCAGGGATGTTTTTAGTAAAAGTCAGGGACAGGTCACGGCGTTCATGAATTTTTGTTCATTGCCCATGACTTGTCCCTGACTTTTACTAAAAATGTCCATGACCAAACTGTAGCTTTATTTATAGGGTGCAACACTAACTTTGTTCTTGTGCCAGGTGCTGTAGGAATTGTGACACAGTGGGTTTTGTTAATCCTTCCACCACAGGGGACAAATATATACATCTTTAGTGCTCCTCACTTCACTCCAAGTTACTTGGCCCCAGTCCCTCTGCTTGTGTTTCTTCTTGGGAGGCTCCAGTGGTGTATGGCAGACTGGGAACAGAATGGGGCAAGACCTCTGTACTGTGGTTTGTGACCTACTGAATTTCCTCTTGTTCGCAGGAATGTAAATACTGAGAGATTGGAGGATAGTGCTTGACTCCTTTGGAGAGTACAACGTCTCATCAGTGGACTCACTACATAGCTTGGATCCAGGGCCTGCTCTAGGATTTTTGCCGCCCCAAGCAAAAACAAATTTGGCCGCCCCCCCCCTCGTTTTTTTCTTACCCCACCCCCGCTCAACTCCGCCCCTTCCCCAAATCCCCAGCCCTGCCTCCTCCCCCCAGGTTCTCAAGCCTAGGAAGGAGGGAGGGATGGAGGGGGAGAAGCGGCGTGCGAATCAGCTGTTTCGCGCGCCACAGCCACTCAGAATCTCCCCCTCCCTCCCAGGTTCTCAAGCCTAGGAGGGAGGGGGAGAAGCGGCGCGCGCGCCACAGCCACTCAGAATCTCCCCCTCCCTCCCAGGCTCTCAAGCCTGGGAGGGAGGGGGAGCAGCGGCGCGCGAATTAGCTGATTCGCGCGCTGCGGCCGCTCGGGATCTCCCCCTCCAGCAGCAGCGCGCGAATCAGCTGTTTCGCGCGCCGTGGCATGCGAGCCAGCGGCGGCAGTGGAGGTGAGCTAGGGCGGCCGGGGCACATTTTTAGGGGCGGCATGGCTGGCGCCAGAATGCCGCCCCTAGAAACGTGCCGCCCCAAGCACCAGCTTGTTTTGCTGGTGCCTGGAGCCGGCCCTGCTTGGATTGGATCTGTTGAAGGGGAGATCCTCAACAGCATTCTGGCCAACCTGCACCACACAACAATCACTGTCGCCCGGGAGTGCTGTGTCAACTACATCCAGGGAAGACTGTAGTGAACTCCTCACTATAAATCAATGACAGCCTGAAATTGCTCTCATTGTTCTTGAGGCAGATGGTCAATAAAAGCATTGAACTTTCCATAATTGGTGGAGTTATATTTTGCCATTAGGGCTTAGTATTTGGCAGCTCTAAACTATAGTGATGCAGAAGAATAACTCTTGCAGCCAAACATGTCTAATTGTTTTTGGTATTTATCATGAGGGCTGGATATAGAGTGGTGCTATCTGTTACATTCATTGACTGCATCAATCACCAAGGAGTCTGGGGTAGGGTGTGTGAACAGGAACTCTGAACCCTTAGTGGGAACATAGTACATGTTATCTGCCCTCTTGCATATGGGGGGGGGGGCGGGGTATGGTAGCTGGAGTCTGCAAAATTGTCTTTTCAGGTTCAAGTAGAGCCTAGTTGAAGGCTAGGGCTACCCTGCCAGAGAAGGCAGGATGAAGGATGTCAATCAGTTTGTGTTGAGTCTCATGAATCTCCTCCCAAGGGATTGGGAGAGAATCTGCAATTCTTTAAATGAGATCCTGAAATTGTTTAAAATCATCTGCATATGACTAGGGAGGAGGCCTTACTGCCTCATCAGGTGAGGAGAAAGATATTAGTCTGAGGTGTAGCTTCCTCATCAGCCCTTCTCTTGATCCTTGAAAAATTCCTTTGAGGAGGTGACTGACATGGAAGAGCTGCAGGAATAAGAGGTTGTTGCCTCTGATGCTCCCCATAGCTATAGTTAGGAGCTCTGGAGAACTGCCCCCTACAGGCAGCCCATGGATCCCAGAATGACCGCTGGGGTGCTCAATAAGGGGAGGGGGCACCCATGAATGCTCATACCAAGAGAAGTGTGGGGTGGCTCATGCATGTCTGTGCCTCAAGGAGTCCCTTAAGGAAAGGCTGTTGGAAATGGCACCTCTGGACTAGTAGTCTAACAAGCCTGAACAGATATCTGAGAGTCAAAGGAGCTACCCTCCCCAAAATCTAGATGGGGGCAAGTGATCGGGGAATTGAGACAAGGTGTCAGTCTATGCCAGTGGGTACCAGAGAGTGTGTTTGGTGAAATGGTGTGGCACTGGCAAGAAATGAGGTCTGAGAGTCTTTCAGCACCCACCAGAGGTAACTTGGGTTTGTCCAAAACCATCAAGCCTTGGGAGAACCTAAACTCCTGCAGTACCAGGTGAAGCTGTTCAGGAACCTGGTGGGGTTCAGAGCAGGATGCAGGTAGTATTGAGGATGACTGATTTGTACAGAACTGTTTTTGGGTACTGCTGGCAGTGCAGGAGCCACTGACACCAGAATCGGTACTGGTCTGGTTGATGCAGAGAGCTTAGAGTCTCTAGAGCCCTGATTCTGCTTGGATGGTACCAAGACTAGCCTAGGTACTGAGAGATGATGGGTACTGTGAGCCTTAGAGGTACATGAGACTTTCACAAGACACTCACTACCCCAGGATCTTGGAACCTCAAGAGTACTCTCTTTAGGATGTGAGGTCTCCCACATGGCAGGTCTCTGAGGTGACCAGAACTTCTTAGTCCGGACTCTTTTCAGAAGGGATTCAGGGCTACTCTTTATAGAAGTCTTAGAATTGTCCCTCACAGACTTTCCTGGGCAGACCTCCTGGGCAATTAGGCACTCTGATTCTCAGAACTCTGATGTACTGAGGAGCTGGTATCTGGGCTAGGGTCCGAAGGAGGACAGAAGGAATGCTCCATAATGAGAAGTCTTAACTTTATCTCCCTGTCTTGAACCTTCCTTAGAAGGGACATGGGTGGCCCCTAAGCAACACAGACAGCTTGAATGGCTGTCACTAAGTGGGAGAGACTCCTGACAAATTAGGTGATGCTCAAATACTGGGGGATCTAGGCATAACTCCGAGGAAAAAAAGTAAACTCCTTTGAAAGAAGGAACACGCCCCCCCCCAAAGTGGGGGAGCAGGGAGATAAAATGGATGTGTGGAGGGAGGGAGACAAAGGTCTCTTGAAAAAAAATCCACTCAAACTAACAGAAGACAAAGGGAAAGCTACATAAAAATGTAACCAATATAAAGAAGTGGGCACTGCAAGTTGCTCTGTCTCAAGCCGAGTGGTTCCGAAGGAACTTAGGTCTGTTTACCCGACACTGCCCTACAAACACGGTATAGGGCATAAGGATAGCTAGGGTGCATGTGTGGACTAAGTGGGCACTGCTACCAAAAGTCTCCCACGAAAAGCACATAGGGTGCATGGGCACCTGAAGTGGAGCACCCACAGGGACAATACCTGAAGAAGCAGCATCATTGTCTTTAAATATACATGAACAACCCTACGGACTTCAGCGGTAAAGGCAGCCACAGTCTGTAGCAGTCCTCCCTCTCCTTCTGCCCATGATTCAGACTGCCTCTTCTCCTTCCCTGCCTACAAGATAACTTTAAAGTTTTGTAATTAACTGAAAACTGTAGTCAGTCCTGCTCCCATTAATAGTTCGATTAGAAATAGTTCACTGCTGGTTTGAGAGGGGTAGTGTCGTTTTCCATTTAAAGGCACCCCTGCAGCGTTTGTAAGGGACATTTTCAAAAGGAGAGAGCCCCCTGTGAGGCACCTGGGCTGCTTCTCATTGAACTGTTGCTGAAGTGGGAGCTGGCTTAAGTTTCTTAAAACTCTCAAGACAGTTTTCAAGCAACATTAAGACACCAAACAACTCAACTATTGGAGGACAGGGGATGGATAGAGGGACAGGGGAAAAATGGAGGTTTAAGCCTGCAGTCTTCTCCTTCCTATCATTTTTGGGGGGCTGGGGATGGCAGGTAAGGGCTGGGAAGGAACTGGAAGTATGCAGTAATACTATTGGGAATAATCCTGCAGTAGAAAAATGTGCATGGATTAGAGGACCTAATAGGTATTTCCCATTTCTGATCTCCATGAATCTGTTATATTTAGTTGTTCAGAGCACTCAGCAACTCATATCTTTGTTTACCTTACTTTGTGACTGTCCAGAAGAATATGGCACTCTGTTAGCATGTTGGTGTAAAATACTTGCATACCAATTGGCTAGGTACAAGTGACTGCACAAGGCGTTGGAAAATTGGGTCATGAGTTTCATCTCGCTCCTATTCAAGTCAATAGAAGGTGGCTTGGGCCCACTTAACCCAAATGGACTGATTCTCCACTGCCCTTTGTAGACATTTCCACCTGTGCCATGTGACTGACAAAAAATATGAACACTACCGAATCAGACTGGGAGACTTTTGCACTTGTGTTGCATTCATTTACTAGAAGTCCAAATGACTGTATAAGGTGCAAGACTGTGGAGACTTAGGACTTGACTACACAAAAAAGTTGCCCTGGGTAACTAAGCTTGTCATTTTAAAGCAGTACAAAAAAACATGCAGGTATTCTTAGTTCAGTTTAAACCTAATTTTGGATTAGCTTAAGTCAGGAAGAAATAGGTTTAAGATAAACTGAAATAAGCCATTCAAATTGAAATGAGAGTGTTCACATGGTGGGTTTCATTGGTTTAACTAACTGGTTTAAAAACTGATCTAAATTAAACTGATGCAACTTGTATGTTTAGATAAGGCCTTGCGTCCTAAGTCTTACATAGGATTTTCAGCCATGTAAGGGCAGGACATGGCCTCTAGTTTGGTGCATGGAGATGACCACTCCAACTGGTATAAATTGAACTAATTAAAATAATAAATAAATACTAATAATTAATAATAAATATCTATATTTGTGAAATATCTGTTGACTCCTCATTTTCCAATCTCTCAATAAAATGATGACATAATTTAAACATTCATTTAAAGTAATTCATGTCTAGACCATTTCAGAGCGTTAAATTCCCCTTGATTAACATTTCCCTTATTACTTCCATCATTACAGCTTCAGCATTAAGTTAATTGTTTTAGGTGGAAGGCAAGAAAAGAAATATAAATCTTCACATTATTGCCTATAGCTTGCAACCTTACCGTTTTGAAAGGTTGACAGACGCAGATGTATTTACCCTGCTCCCAACATGACTGGATGGCATTTGGAAATGAGGAGATCTCAGCTATTCATTTGCTTTTTGTGTTAATTATTTAGTTAAGCTGCCTACTAACATTTTTCAGCATTAAAATATACTGTAACCTGTACTCAATGGCATTAATATAAATTAATGCATTTAAGTTATTTGCATCTTTCCAAAAGAGTTTATTATAGATACTATGTAGATATGCAATTTAAAAATAAATCTATCCTTGTTTGTTAGTCGAATTATACTGAACACTGCTAGAAGAAGTTCCGCCATAATGTAACATAGGAAATTCAGACATGATTTATGACCAGCTTCATCTAACATTAATAGACCTATGGAGCTGGTTCCCCACTGGTCACTCTTATATTGTTAAGAGATGGTACAATAATATGCTCAGAAATTTGCTATGTGAGAAGGTACCAAAGAATGAAGAGGTGGAAGAAGTGGGATTTCAATCTTATTGCTCCATCTCAACTAAAATTGTCCAGTTTGGTCACGAAACGAGGCAGGCAGAATGGCCTGGCAAACTTGCATAGGTTTGCAATCCACAGGAACTACTAATGAAGCTCCGCGCCCTCCGATGGATCTTTAGTCATACACAAGGTTCGCTGGTAGATCTGTACTGCCCTATATCACCCAATCACCAGCCACCCAAACAATAGTAGCATGGCTCACAAAGCTGCCAGGCTGCCATTGGCTGGTTCCCATACCATTCCCAGGCTCTCATATACTGTGTGGTCTGTTAAAGCCAGAGAAAGGGGGAAAAAATGCTACTCAGAGCAAAATGCTGCCTGGAGATGGGAACATGACAGATCGTGACTGTGTCTTGACCTCTCCCCTCTTTGGTGCACAGAGCTGAACTCCCATATAAGAGGCTACAGGCACCTACAAAGAGAGGGAAATAATGCTATATGGTTGGATTTGCTACATATGGTTGCCCTTGTCTTTCATGCAGCCCCTTGGACAGTCTTCTGTGCAAGAGGGACCTTCCACACCTCTCTGTGCTGAGGGAGAGGGTGGGTACGTGGCCCCTAGCTGTGGTAACAAGACAGATTGGGAAATAGTTTTTAAACTGTACCCGTGTATCACAATGGCATCCTGATTAGAAAAGCCTGGGGTTTAACTGATGCCCTTTTCTAAGGAAAATAGAACAACCACTGGATATTCCCCAGCAGAGAAGAGACCACAGATGCAGCGAACCTTTTCGCATAAAATTAGGAATGCATAAGTGTACATTAGTATTTCCCAGTTGGCTTCATATAGATTATGTTATCAGAGTTCCAGAACTGTTCAGAGATATTGTCAGAGAAGTAAATGCTAACACAGCAGTTCCCAAGCAAGTCATTCCATTGATCAGAATTTTAAAATTTAGAATCCTTTTGTTCTAAGAAGAAGCATTACAACACAGAAGCCTGGAAACTTGGTTATAAATACCCCAGTGAACAAAAGCTTAATTTAGAAGAAAGCTCTCTAACTGAACTGGCATCAATAGCAGTTCCACATACCTAAGAAGAGGAAAATGTCAGAGTCAAGATGTACTCTGCAGATCTGAGAAGAGAACTGTGTCCTAGAGAATAACCAAAAACCAAAATATTTTACCTGCTAATAAAATATAAATGATATCAAGACACAAAATATATGGGATGTAATAATACTGCTACTTCTTACTACCCATCAGTACTATTATGGAGGGTGTATTAGGAAATTCAATTACTTTTAAGAGGAAAAAATCCAAAAAACAAACGACGTTTTCCCCCTTGGTTGTCACTCCTTCCCTTGACATAACGGTAGCCAAAAGAAAAATTTGAGGCACAGGCAAAATATATTATCTGATCAGATTTCAAAAGGGATGGCTAACTGAAAAAACTGTGTGTGCGTGGGCGGGGCAGTTGTTCAGATGACCGGAGTTGCAGAGGAGATGGCTCTTGCATTAACCGCCTTGGGAGTCCATGAAGGGACACAAAGGGCAGAGCAAGAGGAGCAGTTTAGAGTGTAGGCTGCAGAAATTCCATGGAAAGTTTTGAAAACAAAAGACCTGACTCTTAGTTATGCTAAAGCCCTTTCAGACCACACTGGCAGTGCAAAGAGGCTTTAAATAGGTGGAAACACCATGCTGAGGATGCCCCCTGCTCAGTCTTGAACTGGTTAAGGGTTCTGAGCCAGCCCTGCTCCCAGGACAGGAAGTACTGTATCAGAGAGTTTAGGGCCAGAAGGAACCACCAGATCCTCTAGTCTGACCTCCTGTATATCACAGGCCACTAAACCCAACCCAGCCACCTCCACATCAAGTCCCACAACCAGAATCGGATGAAAGAATTACAGCCCTCAGGAGACTGAGGTACACAAAGTCCCCTGCAATGGCAGGGAATTGCTTAAGTGGTTCAGGGGTCTAGCTGGCATGCACGGCACTACAATTATTTTCTACTTTCCAGGGCCCATATGGGATCATGAAAAACAAAACGTAAATTAGAGCAGTTCTGAAGCAGCTCCAATTTGGGTCTTGGATGGCCAAAGAATATGGGGAGTATAAAGGTGGTTATAACCACCTTTACCCATCCTGCCCCAAGCACAGAAATGGAGTAACTGAGAATCAGGCCCAAGGGATGCAGTCATTAAGCCATTCATTTACATAAGCAATCACAGACATCAAGGGGATTCTCAAATGAATAAGGGTTGCAGGATTAGACCGAAGAAGTACAATTTCCGAGCTGGATTCTACAATGAGTTAGGAGGCTGTGGGGCTGTTTGGGTATGTGGCAATGCCTCTGAGCATGCACAGTCCTGGACACCACCGGAAAGCTGACAAGACTCCTGCAATGTGATTTAACTTTATTAATTTAACACTGCTGGGAAACGAGCCAGCAATAATTCATTCATCCTTCTTTCCATAATCTGTACCACCTGGGGAGGGCTGGCCTCAGCCCTGCCACTCTCTAAACCTGTAACTAGGTCTCTATAGGATTGCTGGAACCCTACCACCCTCTCCCTGTGCCAGGGCATATGGGGAAACCCTTTGCTGAACCAGGCATTAGAAACCCCAGCCCCTTTCCCACCTTCTCTAGGGCATGCATGGGATACCCTGCCCTAATCCAGATTCCAATCTGGTTTATCAGTGAACTGGATCCCCTTGTGAACAAATACCTGCACTGGGCACCTGCCCAGATGCAACCATATGAACACATTATGATGTAACCTACCCACCAGGTCCCTAGGCTGCTGAAAGGAAGGCAAAAAACAAAACCACCCCACCCAGTGTAATCTGGTGGTGAGGGAAGAATTCCTTCCCAGCTCCCAAAAGGCAACTAGCATGTTGCTCTCACTCTAATCCTGAGGAGGGGGTGACTGAGTGGAAAGCTGTTGCTCCTGGGCACAGAATAGCACCCTTGACAGGGAGTATTAGCCTCCCCCTCAGGTGCACAGGAGCCAAGGGGCGTCTGCTGCACCTTTCTACTCAGCCTCCCCTCCCCAAGACTATAAGAAGCTGATAACCCACAAGGAGGGGAGGCAATCCTTTAGGCTAAGGGTTTTCTTTCTCAAGCCCAGACAAAGCTTCCCTGCCTCTGAGGCTTCTTTAATCTCTTGTTCCTCTTTCATTCATGTCTGATCAAAGTTGCTCTTCTCTTTGGTAACTGATATGTATTTTGTACTCTACTATAGAAAATATTGGGCTTCACAGAAAAGAATTCAAAACCAAAGCATCTCACAGAAATTCTCATCACTGGGACTTGCATCCACTGATCTGCAGTCAGCACATTCCTGTTGGTTTCAGCCAATATATATTTTTAATAGATGAAAGGTGACATTGCAAAGCATGTTATTCCAGTCCCAACACACTGATCCACACGATGAATGTCATCTTGCAACCTTACCCTACATCCCACTAATAAATTCAATGGCCTGGCTGAGCTTCAGTCGCTGGGTCTGTTTAAAAGCAAAGGTTTCCTTTTTAATATTTCTCTGTTTTGTGCACAGGTTAGTAGTTGTAGTTACACTGTAATCATTAGGGCTGGTCAGAGGGTACACAAAGTTGCTTGCAAACATTCATTCAACAAAAACAAATCTCATAAGTATTCATGGTCCCTTATGTTTGCCTTATGCAAGCAAACAATCTAGAGGGAATCTTTTTCTTCAAGGAAGTTGGTGGAATGTCAAATACTCATGCAAATAAATCACAAATAATGAATACAGAAGGCAACAGTTATAGCAAATAGTTTAGCAGTAAAACATATGCAGAAATACAAATAAAAGTGAACCTAAAAATATAGGGCCAAGATTTTTCAATGGATGAGGAAAGTCAGGGTGCTAAGTCCATATTTTGGTGTGTAAGTTACTGGGCTGATTTTCAAAAGTGCTGCTGAGCACACAAAAAGCTCCTATGGACTACAGTGTTCACAGATAGGTCATGTACTGTGTTTTGTACCCGTGCCCAAATGACAATTACAGGATATAAGCGTTGACAAATATTTGTCCTGGCTGAGTTAATGCTTTCATTTTAAGAGCTCATTTTGTAATATGAGATTTATGAATTCAGTAAATGAAAATTAACATTTGCAGACCGACAAATGTTTGCACATTTATGCATTTTCACTAGAGAGTTCTACATCATTATTGACATTTGGAAGCCCTTGGGGTTTAGAAGTTGGTTTAGGCCCCTATCTACTTACAAGGTTTCAACTACCATACATTTAATGTTCTTCTTGCAGGGGGATGTGCTATCTCCTTAGACGCAAGAAAGGGAAAACATAGCAAAAGATAAGAACTCTCACTAGCAGGATGAAAGGGAGATGCAACAAACCACTGAGAAGTTTTAAAATAGTCACATCTCTGCTAAATTTAAAGGGCCACTTCCAAAAAGACGTGTTGGGGTAACATTCCTAAAAGAAGAATTCCCACCATGGGGTGGGTCACTAGGAATGAGGCAGTCACAAAAGAAGGCATACCTGGTAACAGGAGTGCTTCTGCATACCACCATCATCATGGTTTTGTCTAGACTGAGAAGAGTGGTGCTTTAAAACATGCTAACTGACATGTTTTTAAATGCCACTTAGCACCTAAGTAACCCTAAGTAACCAGTTCTATCACTTTTCACAGTCTAGACAAAATCTTTAATGCACCCTGAATCAAGTGGTCAGCTAGACACTAATTAACCTCTATAAGGAAACAAGAAAACATTGCCATTGGTCAAGGCTCAGAGTGCACTTGATCTTTCAAGTGGTTGTGTTCAAAGTGATGGATGTTCAGCCCTGATGTACACTGTAAACACAAGAAAGCTTGAAGAAGGGAGGGGGAAGAAAACATACCTTTAAGCACATGACCTTCCTATTCTGCCCTTAACATGGTATTTACACACTGACCGTAACCTCTTTTTGTGATTTGTCTTCTTTGTTATCTTAAACTTAAACAAATCTCAGCCTAAATTCTGTCCTAGCGTTGGCTTTTCCTAGGATTTTTCCCTGTAGCGCTCTTTGCTCTTGCCACAAATTCTCTCTGCTTCAAAGACATATACTCAAACTCTTTGTGTGTGATATGTTAATAGGACCCACTTGGTTCAGCAAAAAAGTTGTGCACTCCTATGAAGGGTTCTAGCACCCAACATTCTTTGTTTGAATGTTGATTATTCTAGTGAGAAACCTGGAGCTTTCACACAGAGTAAAAAATGCACAGCTGTTCACCAAGGTGAAATTTTATCACCTAGCAAATCAGATTTTTCATAGTGAAACTGGCAGGGTCTCTCTCCCCTGCTTTACAAAGAAAATTGGAAAATGTTTTCCATTAGTTAGGGTCTGATCCTGCTGCCATTCAGTGCTCTAGAATCACCCTCTTGGTTTTGCTTCGCCATAAGTAGTAGTGTGATAAATTAGTTTAATAACTGTATAAAATCAATATGCCATAATAAATGTTGTATTAATGTTCCAATGTAACATCTGTAATGTTGCCTACGAGGAATGCTCATGATTTTTCAAGGGATGGTACCTAATTGGATGGCAGTGTAATAATATTGCATACATATTTCTTGATAGAGCCTTTCGTATAATGTTAATCACAAATCTTGCAGTCCCGTAACTGTCAGTCTCAGTGAGTCCTGACTTTGTACCTCTCTTGGGAAAGACGCGACAACTGTTGCTGTAAAGCAATACATTCAGATTGAATATAACCTGTAACTTCCCATTCACTCCTAGGGGGCACAAAAGCATTGTATTTAAGTACCGCAAATAGCACAAGCGTTAGCGGAGACAGAATGATGCATTCATGGAGCTTAAAGAATCAATTTGTTTATGTTGCTTTCTGGGCTGCATGACCCTGCCTGCCCTGCTGTATGTTATTTAATGGTTCACTTTGGTTAATGCTTTCAAGGTCAGACACAGGTAGCTAGCCCGAGATGTACTAGGCCAGGTTAACCAGGCAACTGTTCCTGTTCTGTAGCTTTGCACCAAGGAATTGGCACTAGGGCTTACACACAGCCTAGGGTTATAAATTAATGAATGAATGCTGAGCGTAGTTTTAAGGTTCAACTCTTGGTATTATTCCGTGCAAGTCAATAAGTACAGGAAAAGAAGGGAAGGGTGGGATCAAGTGGTACTGTAGAAAGCTCTCCTGGAAACGGCCTGGGAGCCTATTTGACACTCAGGATCTAAAGGGGGATGATTCATAGATCTTCAAAACCAAATGATGGGTGTGCAAAGGTGCTCACCATCAAAACCATAGGGCAACTAGGTTCAATTCCAGCCACTTAGTGGGGCTATTCAAATAGGGGGTAAGTCAGAGAAAGGGATTATTTGCTCGCAGGAGAATGTGTGTTTTTTCTTAGTGCAAAGGTGGGTTGCTGTAGGAATTTCAGCAGAGGGAGTACAGCACCACTCTCAGAAGACTGGAGTTCTAATCCTGACTCTACCCTTAGCTTACTACTTAACTATGAGCAAATAACCTCTCAGTCTCAGCTTCTGTGAAGCAGTGGTGATGCTTCACCGGATATTCAACACTTTCTGAAAAGCACCCCACAATAAGCACAAAACATCTTTCTTCTTTTAGGTGTTTGAAACAGGAGTCCCCGAAGGTCACTGAAACTAGACTTTCTTCTTCCTCTGCATGGGGCTATAGAGATTTATACCTGTTTTAAGAGGAGGAAAGCAAACATCTGGTAGGAGGTTAGTGAGTATGGCTGCATTGTGACCCCAAAGAGGTAACTAACTCACATTCTAAAGAGAGAAGCAGCAGCATGGCTTCTGATCGAAGGACTTTCCTCCAGATAGCTAGACACCTCCTATCTCTTACTCTCCTATGCTATTTCTACAGTTCTCCCAACCCCCTTTCCATGTTATTCCCTCAGCTGAACCTTTAGTCCTGCACCAGGCTAGGAAACAGAAGTGAAAAGTTGTTACATATTAAAAAGAGGCACATAAGACTGTTGCAGAGAACTAAATAAAGTCTTTGCATCAGTCTTCACTGCAGAGGATGTGAGGGAGATTCCCACACCAGAGCCATTCTCCTTAGGTGACAAATCTGAGGAACTGTCCCAGACTGAGGTGTAAATAGAGGAGGTTTTGGAACAAATTGATCAATTAAACAGTAATAAGTCACCAGGACCAGATTGTAGTAACTCAAGCATTCTAAAGGAACTCAAATATGAAATTACAGAACTACTAACTATGGTACATAACCTATAGCATGAACCTCTGTACCAGATGACACTGGCGGGGGGGGCGGGGGGGCGGAGGGCTGGTAGTAGTAGTAACGTAACACCAATTTGTAAAAGTCTTCAGAGGCAATCCTGGCAATTACAGGCCAGTAAGCCTAATATCAGTACCAGGCAAATTGGTTGAAACTATTGTAAAGAACAGCATCAGACACACAGATGAACATGATGTGTTGGGGAAGTGTCAACACAGCTTTTGTAAAGGGAAATCATGCCTCACCAATCTATCAGAATTCTCTGAGGGTGTCAAGAAGCATGTGGACAAAAGTGATCCAGTGGATATATTGTCATTGGACTTTCAGAAAGCCTTTGACAAGGTCCCTCACCAAAGGCTCCTAAGCAAAGTCAGTAGTCACAGGATAAGCAGGAAGATCCTCTGATGGATCAGTAACTGATTAAAATATAGGAAACAAAGGGTAGGAATATATGGTTAGTTTTCACAAGGTAGAGAGGTAAATAGTAGGGTCCCCCAAGGATGTGTTCTGGGACCTGTGCTGTTCAGCATGTTCATAAATGATCTGGAAAAGGGGCTGAAGAGTGAGGTTTGCAGTGAGGCAAAGTTTGCAGATATTAAGTTACTCAAGATAGCTAAATCCAAAGTTGACTGAAGAGTTACAAAGGGATCTCACAAAACTGGGTGACTGGGCAACAAAATGGCAGATGAAATTTAACATTGATAAGCACAAAGTAATCCACAATGGAAAAAATAAACCAAACAATACATACAAATGGAGGGTTTTAACTTGGCTGTTACCACTCAAGAAAGATCTTGGAGTCATTGTGAATAGTTCTCTGAAAACATCTGCTCAATGTACAGCAGCAGTCACGAAAACTAACAGAATATTAGAAACCATTAGGAAAGGGATCGATAATAAGATAGTAAATATCAGAATGCCACTATGCAAGTCCATGATATACCCCCATCTTGAATACTGCACGCAGTTCTGGTTGCCCCATCTCTAAAAAGATGTATTAGAATTGGAAAAGGTACAGAGAAGAGCAGCAAAAATGACTGCGGTACCGAACAGCTTCCATACGAGGTAAAATTAAGAAGTCTGGGGCAGAGAGATGACTAAAAGGGGAGGGGTATGATAGAGGGGTATAAAATTATGAATGGTATGGAGAAAGTGAATAAGAAAGTGTTATTTACCCCTTCTCATAACACAAGAACCAGGGATCATGCAATGAAATTAATAGACAGCAAGTTTAAAACAAACATAAGAAAGTACTTCTTCACACAATGCAGAGTCAACATGTAGAACTCGTTGCCATGGGATGATGTGAAGGCCAGAACTTTAACTGGCTTCAAAAAAGAATTAGGTAAGTTCATGGAGGATAGGTCCATCAATGTCTACTAGTCAAGATGGTCAGGGATGCAACCCCATGCTCCAGGTGTCCCTAAATCTCTGACTGACAGAAGCTGGGACTGGCCTGGAGATGAATGCTTGGCTATGAAGATGGTGTTACCGGGAGGGCTTCCACTTCCTTGACCATGGGATGCTGTTCCAGGAAGAAGGGCTACTAAGCAGAGATGGGGGTCTATCTATTGAGGAAGGGGAAGAGCATATTTGGATATAGACTGGCTAATCTAGTGAGGAGGCCTTTAAACTAGGTTCAATGGGGGCAGGTGATAAAAGCCCACTTGTAAGTCAAAAACATGGAGATCTGGGAGAAGGGTCAGAATCTGGGGACAACATGAGCTATTATAGCATGGATAATGGAGAGACAAGAGAACCTGGGGGGAAATCAAATCAGTATCTTAGATGTCTGTATAATAATTTGAGAAGTATGGGGAATAAGCAGGAAGAACTTGAAATACTAGTTAATAAACACAACTATGACATAGCTGGCCTCACAGAGACTTGTCGAGATAATATGCATGACTGGAATATTGGTATAGAAGGGTACAGCTTGTCAGGAAGGACAGTCAGGGGAAAAATAGGATAAGATGTTGCCTTATATATTGAAAATGTAAACACTTAGACTGAGGTTGAGATGGAAATTGCGGACAGACTTATTGAAAGTCTCTGGGTAAGGATAAAAGGAGTGAAAACAAGGATGATGTCATTGTAGGGTCTACTACAGACCACCTAACCAGGAAGAAAAGGTGGATGAAGGTTTTTTTAAACAACTAACAAAATCATCCAAAGCACAGGATTTGGTGGTGATGGGGGACTTCAACTACCCAGACATCTGTTGGGAAAATAATACAGCAGGGCACATATTATCCAACAAGTTATGGGAATGTATTAGAGATTATTTTTTATTTCAAAAGGTGGAGAAAGTTATTAGGGGAGAGGCTGTTCTACTTTTGATTTTGACAAATCGGGAGGAACTGGTTGAGAATTTGAAAGTCGAAGGCAGTTTAGGTGAAAGTGATCATGAAATGATAGAGTTAATGATTCTAAGAAATGGTAGGAGGGAATCCTACAGCACAATAAAGATAATGGATTTCAAGAAGGCAGCCTTTAGCACACTCAGAGAGTTGGTAGGCAAGATCCCATGGGAAGCAAGTCTAAGGGGAAAACAGTTCAAGGGAGCTGAAGTTTTTCAGAGACATATTAAGGGTACAAGAGCAAACTATCCCACTGCATAGGAAAGAAGGGAAGTATGCCAGGAGACCACCTTGGTTTAATTAGGAGATCTTCAATGACCTGAAACTCAAAAAAGACTCCTACAAAAAGTGGAAACTAGGTCAAACTACAAAGCATGAATATAACCAAATAACACAAGTATGTAGGGACAAAATTAGAAAGGTCAAGACACAAAACGAGATTAAACTAGCTAGAGACATAAAGGGTAACAAGAAAACATTCTACAAATACATTAGAAGCAAGAAGATGACCAAGGACAGGGTAGGCCCATTATTCAATGAGGGGAAGAAAACAATAACAGAAAATGTGGAAATGGCAGAATTGCTAAATAACATTTTTGTTTCAGTTTTCATCAAAAAGTTTAGCAGTGATTGGATGACTAACATAATAAATGCCAGTGAAAATGAAGTAGTATCAGAGGCTAAAATAGGGAAAGAACAAGTTAAAAATTACTTAGACAAGTTAGATATCTTCAGGTCACCAGGGTCTGATGAAATACATCCTAGAATGCTTAAGGAGCTGACTGAGGAGAGACCTGAGCTGTTAGTGATTATCTACGAAAAGTCATGGAAGAATGGAGAGATTCCAGAAGGCTGGAAAAGGGCAAATATAGTGCCAGTCTATAAAAAGGGAAATAAGGACAACCTGGGGAATTATAGGCCAGTCAGCTTAACTTCTCTGCCCTCTAAATGTGAGCTTTAATGTATCAAAATCCCAGCTCAATATGGACCTTAGCCAAAGCCCACTGGTGTCAATAGGAATCTTTGTATTGATCTCAGTGGATTTTGGATCCAGCCCTGTGTCCAGACGTAGAATGAATAGAAAAAAGCGACTCATTTCAGATTTCAAAAAATTGACAAACGAGAGGGCATTTTTTGGATGTAGCATCAGTAACTCTGGCAGTAGTGTTCAAAGCAAAAAAATCACTTTCATTAGCTGTCCAACTTTTTGAGCCTGGAGCAGGGAAGCACTTGCCCGCTCATTAGTAGAGTTGTGAATCCCTGGAGTCTTGGACTTGATTCTTCTGTGATCAACTGATGAAAAAGCCACAAATACCACAAAATGTCCCCAGATTACAGTTCCTTCAGAGTGGCCTTAAAATGCTGCCCAAAGTCATGAATCACCTCAGTATGCAATTAGTACTGATGTACGGTACCAATCTAAGCAAAAGTTAAGGGAAAATAGAAATACGATGCTCTAGGACAAGAAGCAAACTGTTTTGCAGCAAGCTCAAGAACAGCATTCACAATAGTCCTTAAAATATCATACAGATACACCCCATAGCTGGAATCAGTTCCAACAGACCTGACAGCGGATTTATCAGCAGTTCCAGGAAAGCTTTGCAGTTATGTCATCTGGGTTGGCATGAGTGCTAACATGGACAAAGGGGAAAGTCTAACTGGAGTTTAAAAAATAAAATAACCCTAACAAAATGAAATAGGTTCAACACAAAAGGCCTAGGCTCTGCGATCTTTTCTCAGGCTAACTAATATCTTAATACATAGCATACCCACTGATTTCATGTTGATTAGTACCTGATAACACAAGCAGTCTCACTGAAATCCATAGGTCTGCTTATATTGAGCCTTATTCTCTCAGATCACACCCAGTATCACCTTACTCTATAAGGCGTCCCATTGATGACCTAACTTTGAAGACAGTGGAACTTCTCACAGAATAAGGTGCTACTGTATTCAGCATGAGTAAGAGTATCAGAATATTGCCCTCAAAATATTGCAAAAGCAGGCCCAAAGTATGCACAGCTCAGTCTGAGGTGACAGGAGCCATGTGAAGATTCATTGTGAAATCTATTAATTGAAATATATCAGAACCAGGTGGTGCTAACTTCAGGGAGTCACAAGAGAAGATGCATGCAGTGGTTATTACTGAGCTATGACAGAAGGAAGAGAATGCCAAGAGTCATAGTCTCTAAAGCAGATCAGTGATACACAAAAAGAGATGATAAAGTCCTAATCCTCAGAAGTGAAACCAAATAATTCACAGATACCCACCATTGTCTTAAAGTAGGGGTCAATTGTTAAAAAAAAAAGGCCTCTAAAGTTAGGCTCCTAAATCCTTAAATAAGCATGTAAATAACTGGCCACTTTTCCAAAGTACTGAGCACCCACAACTCCCACTGACTTTTACTGGGCGCTGCTATAATATTATAGTTGGACCATCTGGGTGCTCACTAGGAAATGACAGAGTCCCACAGACTGCACAATACCATACTCATCTGTGGCACTGACTGAGCCTCCCAATATATCCTGGTTAGACCCTGCTCTTCTCTGAAGTATTGCCTGTTTTTCACCAAAACCCATAAATCAGCCCAAATTTGCTCAAAGCTTAGTCAAAATTTACCAAAAGTTTCCGTGAATTTGTCCCAAGTTCTGAGCTTGCAACGAAACCTGAAACCAATCGTGTTTTACCAGGCTTTGGATTTCAGTATAAATGTTTCACACAGTTCTACTAGTTTCCTGTCTCCTATAAATGTCTTTTCAATGGTTAGAGCTCCCTTTGAAAGTGCGAAAGATGTTCTACTTTGAAAAAAATGTTTTCTAGCTAAGGCTTCTATCCCTATGATCAATTTTTCATGCTGCCCTTTTTCTGTCTTCATACTCCTCATGCATGGGATGCTGATTTTCAGATGATAGCCTACCAGACTCAGAACACATTTTATTTTCTTGCTGAACTATTTATTATGTTATTTAAAAATAACCCCTCTATCATATTTCTTCCAAATGAATTATGTTATATTATGCAGAATTTTTTTTTGCAATAAAATTATTGCTGAAACTTTCTTAGGCGAAAAGGCTGGAATGCTCTTCTTATGAGAGATAGGGGCATAGATAAGATCTAGGTTATCAACATTTGGGAATCATGGGCAAATTACTTCAAATTCATAAGTGTAATAACGACACCCCACATGGGTCATTAGCAGGTTTGAACCTGGAACTTTTGAACCCCACCACAGACATTTACCGTTTGAAGTAATGGAATAATTCTGCCAGCTGGTAGAAGTAGTTGGCTGCAATCCTCTAATGGACCACTGCCAGATGCAACTAAGCACAGCCCCAACCACAGAACCAAGTCATTTAGAGTGGCTGTGAAAACATAAATATCAAGCTAACTTTCATTATCTTGATTTTTTTCCTATTCACAGGTTTAAATTTGGCTGTGACTAGAATCAAAAGTACCATCAGACAGTTTATTGTCACAACATTTCTGACCAAGCCACAATCAGAAGGTACCAAAATTATCTTTTCTTGTGACATTTCCAGCATAGTTTCTAGAGTAGGAAGGACTGAACAAGATCAGTTGTGCCTCTAAAAATTTCCCATACCGACTCAAATTCTCCAGCTTTAGCAATTTACCCATTTGTCAACCATAAGGCTAAATCCTACACAGTCAAAACTCCTTTACATTTACTTGGGTAAATCCTCAATCCAGAAATGTAAGCTTTTCACAGAGGGCCCAGTGGGCCACTCTAGCTGAGCCCAGTGCAAGAATCAAGTTCCAGATGCTACACCATTAAAGTCAGTGGCAACTTTGCCACTGACTTAAATGAGCATAGGATCAAGCCCCGAGTACTGCATGCAGCGTTCGGACCACAATCATAATTGCACACTGGGCAGGAATATTATTAGCTCAGGTCTCAGATTAGGACATAGTTACACATATATGGTGCCCCTGAGACACATATGCTACTCCCAATGATGCCAAAGGATTCTCTGCATGCACCAAGGGGAGTGTATAGTCCCTAGTCATATACTAATATTGGAAAATCCATGGACTTTTCCTAGATTGATGTGGTCTTATATTCAGAATATATTTTAAAATTTATATTTATTATAAATTAATATTCTTAGCACATTTCATGTTTCCACAGGAGCTCACAACACTTTTCAGAATTGAATGAACAAAACCTCACAGTTGGAGCTGGACAAAAATATTTACATAGAACCTGAAAGGGACTCAAACAGAGCTCTGCATTCAAGCATGGAACATATTCACAACCCTCAGTCTGAAGTCCTCAGAAGGCTTTCAGACCTTTGCTGAGATGGTTTACACCACTCTGCTGTGCGAATCCCAGCCGACCTCTTGGACAATGCAGTTAATTGAACTTCCAGTGATCCTGCAGCATTGGGTTGGAGTATCAAACAAGACTCCGGTATGATAAGGAAGTATTATGAGACCCATTTTACAAAGAAGCCCAGAGGTAGAGCTGAAAACTGATCAACACACAGGCAAAATAAGAGAGGCAAAATAGGTGAAATACTATATTTGTAAGTTGTTGCACATTATTTACCCAGCACTTACTGGCAACAAATATTATTTTGGCACTTGGCAAACTCTGGAACCCCTGTGAGGCTCTAACTTGCTTTAGTGGCATACATTTTTACTTAGCTCTTTGGCTCAGAATATTGGGCTATTAAATTTTTTTTCCAAATTTCATAGTTTATTCCAGGCTCAATGAAACCCAGTGAAGAGCAAAACAAACTCAAAGTTGCATGTTGGGGCTCATAATAATGTGAACTCGATACATCAAAATAGGAAATATGTCATGTATTGCGGTTTGCTTTCAACATTTTATTGCTCAGGCCATGCTCCTATTTTCCTTCTCCAAGCACATGCTTTTTGGATTCACTTCTAGCTCCACATCATGTTTTCAGTCTCATATGATTTTGGTTGATGAGTAAGCACATGGGTGCGGATGGCCTATACTATAAGAGGTTTGACTAGATGGTCCCTTCTGCCCTTAAGCTCTATGACTTCTTGTTCTCTGACCCACACTGTCACTTTATTTTGGCAAGAGGAAAAAAAAGGAGTCATCAAAGAACATAAAAAAAATCTTTGTTGTCATTGTGAACATACTTTTCTAATAGTCTTTCATTTAGTCCTGGTCTACTCTGACACTTTTCCTCAGATTTTCCATTATGGGACTTGCAGTGGTACAGCTCCACCATGGGTTGCAGTGATGGGATTGCTAGTGAAGACCACTATTCTTAATCACCACCTGATAGGACCAAGCTGTTCAACAGTGCCTGGTGATTTTGGGTGTCTCAGTAATTGGGTGCCCAGCTTGAGAGACCTTAAAAAGACATGCTAGAATCAGGCTCCATACTCACCTCTGAAAAACAGGCCTGTGATAGGGCCCTCAGTGGCTGGGCAACCTAGTGGCTAGATCATTGGCTGGGGGAGGCTGTAGGGGACCCTGAACCCTCATTCTCCCTCAGGTCTTGGCCCAGGATCCTGTGTCGCTCAACCCCTAAAGAAGGGAAATAGATCTGTCTCCTAGCTGTGATGGGGGGTTCAGGGCCTGTTTTCCTGGCCTTCTCCCTATGCAAGTCCTTTTAGTTTGGGGCATGGCCCCGCTAGTCCAGCTGCCCTGCAGTTGGGGCTTCTCTGTAGGTTACCCTTGGCCAGGGAGGACTTACTTGCCTTCAGTGTCTGCGTTGGCAGGCAGGTTGCTGGTCTGTGCTGGTCGGTTGGCTGGCGGGCCGGCAGGCAGGCAGGGAGTTCCTGCCTCTTCCCCTGGCTGGGGGAGGGGTGGGGGGGGCTCCCTTCTTTTCTCCCCCCTCCAGGCCTGGCATTGGCTGCAGATATAATGGGGTGGGGCTAGCTGAACCCACAGGTGTTCTTTAACCCCTGCTGTGCCCGCCTGCAGTCTCTCTGCTCCTTCACAAGGCCCCTGTAATGTGGCTCCAGTCTGGCTCTTAAAAATTGAGGCTGCCAAAGTCACGAGGCCCTTTTGAAAGCCTTGGGCTGAGTAGTTATAATGCTACTGGGCCACACTAGCGCTCCCACTATTTCTGTCACTGGTGAAACTAGACTGGTGCTGGTGCAATGCTAGGAAATGTGAAGGGAAATGTTAATGCAGAGATAGCGTTAGCTGCACTCAGCAAAAAGAAAGAGATTCCAGATAAATTGAAGATACTTATGTCATATCAATTCTTAGTCTGAGTTAGAAGCTCCCTTGGTGACTCTGCTCAGTGCAGGTCTTTCAAGCAAAGTCTTGGAATGCTTTTGCAGTACCTGGGTTCCAGGAAGCTCTGCAGCTCAAAAACTATGTATATCTCCAGGAGTTGGGCTTGAGCTGGGACAGGAAAACAAATCAGCTCCCAGCCTGACTCCCCTCTCCAGCAGCATGTATTAAGTGGGAAGAAGTATCTGTTTATACAGTAGCATTTTTAGAATCCCATCACCTTAGCAGCCAAGGCATTGAACACACACAGAAATATTGGAAACCATCAAATTTATCTAGACAATTATGAACTCCCTTATCATTTGCGAAGCAGCCTTTAGGGAACAGTTTAAGTTTTGGCAAACATTTATTCAGTCTTGCCTTAAATATTGACATAGCCCGGACATCCCAATTTATAATAGGTGAAAAATTCAATATCCAATGGGAATAGTTACAAAATGCCAGGCAACTATCGATATATTAAAATTAGGACAAAGTCAGTACTGGCCATTCAGAGTGTAACAAATAGCTGGACAAATATGGAGGATGAGACACTAGATTCATCTGTTGTCAGCTGGTGTGTAACTCTCTTGCACCAGAGAAGAATTTGGTTCTGTTATTTCACATAAAGCAGCAGCAATAGGAACAGGTGAATGCTTTAGAAACATAAACCCTATCCTTATGTAAAAGGGTCCATTAAATAAAGGAGTCCTGTTTCTCACTTTTAAAAACACACAATGCAGTGGCAGAATTGGCTATAGAGATAACACTTTTCAACAAGTCTTAAAAGGCATCAATTGGTTTTTAAAGTGGGGTTCTACTCTGAACAGTGACTCTGTACTAATGCCAATGTGGGACTCCATATTAATTGTCTCTTAATAATTTCTACACTGAATGTAATCAGTTTAAAAGAGAAAGGCTAAGGATGTCCCCTGGTTGTCAGCCCTGCAAACCAGCTCAAACCAGATCTTAAAGTCAAGCTGGGTTCCTTTCTGCATCATTACCAGTAATAAAGGGTATGTCTTCACTGCATTGTTAATTCAAGTTATCTACACTCCAGTTACTCCTCTTGAGTGAGAGTGGCCACTGCAAAACGACTCTCGAGCTGCTGTGTCAACACTACTGCTGCAATTACTCATGTGTGGCACTACGGCTTCTGGGAGCATATCCATTATTCTTTGTACTGCAGTAAGCTGAGTTACTCAATGAATCCTTTCCCAGTGAACTGTGGGAGAATTCTTCTGTCCTTTCTGAGCACATGCCAGGAATTGTGGGAAGGCACTGGAGGACTAGTAGCATTCCAACTGAACTAGCCTGCATCCACACTACAGAGTGGTTGTGTTACCAGCTGCCAAGTTGCGCAAATTCGAGATATAGCCTAAACACACTCAGGATCAGCCAACATGAGTTAAAAGCACAAGACAAGCCCAAAGGTTCTGTGGGCTAACATGTGCCCACAGAGACACCTATACAACCCCACTGTCTTCAGTGAGTCTCCACAGGTGTAACTTCTTAGACGCTTGTACAAAATGCTGCTGATGCACAGAAAGAAATCTAACCCAGAGTTCATTGCCTCTTTGCTGGGCAGTAGTGCTGGGAATGAAAAGTACAGTAATAATGAAATGCATTTGTCACTAAAGCCAGCTGATCTGACTATGAATACACACAGCGAGCAGTAAATCTGTGAGTAAAAAGGTGCTGTTTTCACATGGTCTCCATTCATAATAGAAGTTCACTTTAACACAACTTTGGGTACTCATCTACATGGGGGGTAATAATTTCTAAAGCACACCAATGTGTTGCACTTTAATTGATCCATGCAGGCCTGGCTGGTGCTCTCTAAAAGTTCCTGTTTCAAACAATACTATGTTGAAGCACAGGAGGGAAGCTTTACTGCACACTAACAGACCAATTAATGGGCAGCACATTAGTGCGCTTTGGAAATCACATCCCTGCTCTGTGTAAACAAGCCCTTGGACTAATGTACATTGCAGTTTAAAGGATACATGCTCTAGCTGATTCCACACTTTGCACATGGTGTATTTTCATTTTTAATTTACACATAATAAACTCCTGGCAGCATAACAAGGGCTGGTAGAAAAAGAACACAATTAGGCTGTTGGGAACTGTCGCCAAATCACAGATTGTATAAAAACTGATAACAGTGAAGCTAAACAGAAATTTCACAACCATGATGATAAATGCAGTATTACATACATGGCATGATTTCTAAAATAATCTGTTTAATGTGGTAAGCCTAATACCAAGACACTATTCTTCAATTAATCCTCTCAATACATTGCAGTTTGATTTTTTATAGGTACTGCCTTTGCATTCTAGCCTGAGCCAGAGAACATTTAATTTTGCTTTTGGCTTCTATATAGAGGATCGATAAAATAAATAAGTCACATCCAACACAAACATTGATATTTTGCTGAATATTAATGGGCTTGAAAGGTACAAGTGCCAAAGCTGTCATGATGTGGGTAAAAGATGCAAATGTTGACAACAAACTGCCACTTAGAGACAGAAGGATTATTTATCTAAATGGCACTGAGGCAATAATTTTCCTAAAATGTTATAAGCAGATGTTTTCGTAATGTATTATTTAAAGATAAATGTCAACACAAATGTTGTTTATAAAGAATGCGTGGTGAATATTGCTTAATTTTCAATTAATATGTAGCATTCTCTCACAGCCACATAAATAAAAGAAACATAGTCCACCTTCATGAGGCATTCTGGACCGTGGGGTTTAGTGTTTATGGATGTTGTATTTCATGTTTATCTCAGTGGCATACAAGTATGTTTACAGCTCAAGGCTAATGAGATTCTGCAAACCCCATAACCTCCTGCCAAAGTTTCTGTCTATTGCATCTGCAGAAGAGCTCAGTGACAGAAATAATAATCTACCACTGGATGGCTATACCCACACCACCAACATAATTCTACTGAATGGATCAGTTAGAGAAAATGCTGGAAGTAAACAACCCTACACATGTGCAATGGTTACCTCTTAACGACATTGTTTCCTATATATGAAAAGGCTAGTGCAATTTGCAATGTGTGTATAAAAATTTTGCTTGCAAGGGACATGTGATCAGCTGCCTTTCCCAATCTGCTCTACAAACACATTATGCAGAGTCCAAACTCAGCTTCCTGTCCTGAGGTTTGACTTTATTTACAAAGAAATCAGCAATAAGACAACAAAGTTCTTCTCAAAGCTTCTCTTTAGACTTGACCATTCAGCTCATGTCCTATATCCTGTGAGTAGGGTAGCGGTTTCCAAACTTTTTGCTGGCACAACCCCAATTTGATTAATTATTTCCTTCCAGCTCTCCAGACAGCATGGAGAATGCCTTTTTGAAGAGCAAAATGGCATCCTCCACACAGCATGATCTTGCACACACGGTATAGGTGAATCACACGTCATATGGGATGCCATTTTGCTTTACAAAATGGCATCCTCCTCGCAGCGTGACCTCATACATATGGTGCATGGTCATGCCATGCTGTGTGGAGGATGCATTTTGTAGAGCATCATGGCCTTGCATGCACTGTACACGCAAGGTCGTGCTGTGCAGAGCAAAATGGCATCCTCCACACACAAGAGATCACTATGATTCACCTCGTTGCCAAGAAGGCTGATGGCATATTGGGCTGTACTAGTAGGAGCATTGCCAGCAGATCGAGGGAAGTGATTATTCCCCTCTATTTGGCACAGGTGAGGCCACACCTGGAGTATTGCATCCAGTTTTGGTCCCCACCACTACAGAAGGGATGTGGACAAATTGGAGAGAGTCCAGTGAAGGGCAACGAAAATGATTAGCGGGTTGGGGCACATGACTTACGAGGAGCGGCTGAGGGAACTGGGGTTATTTAGTCTGCAGAAGGGAAGAGTGAGGGGGGATTTGATAGCAGCCTTCAACTACCTGAAGGGGGGTTCCAAAGAGGATGGAGCTAGGCTGTTCTCAGTGGTGGCAGATGACAGAACAAGAAGCAATGGTCTCAAGTTGCAGTGGGGGAGGTCTAGGTTGGATATTAGGAAACATTATTTCATAGGAGTTTGGTGAAGCACTGGAATGGGTTACCTAGGGAGGTGGTGGAATCGCCATCCTTAGAGGTTTTTAAGGCCCGGCTTGACAAAGTCTTGGCTGGGATGATTTAGTTGCTGTTGGTCCTGCTTTGAGCAGGGGATTGGACTAGATGACTTCCTGAGGTCTCTTCCAACCCTAATATTCTATGATTCTATGATCCCATCTGCTGATGGTGCAACTCCATTTTGGGGTGCAACCCACTGTTTGGGAACTGCTGGTCTAGAGGTATGTCTTCACAGCACAGTCAGCTTGAGTTATAACTGCAGTGTTACCCCAACTCGACTCTCATCCAAATGCAAAAATCTCTAGCTTGAGTTACTTGATGCTTTAAGCATAAGGCATATGTCCCATGGTGGGGTGGGGGATGAGTTGAAGCTCAAGTGATGCTGATGCTTGACTGTATTAACTCGAGCTAACTGTTGCAGTGAACACAAGCTTTCAAAGAGCCCCTCCCACTTCTCTGATATCGGGGTATCAGAAATGAGGAACACACATGAATGAGTCTGCAAAACCCACTTAACCATTTTGCAACAGGATCAATGCCTGCAAACAAGACGTGTGCTTCAGACAATACTGCCAGCCTCTTAGGGGACGCTTTTGTAAAGTGTCTGCTGAAGTAACAATAAATCAGTTTGCATTGGCAACCTCTTTGGTCAACCTACAGAGTGAGGAGGCAGGTAGTAAAAACATCATGTCTCCTCTCTAGAGGGATAATATTCTGGGGGGGAAACCCAAGAGTTGTGGCTGAGGAATTGCTACCACATTAAGTCATCTTTGCTCAAGAAATCCAGTGGAGATGTGCCATGTAAACAATACAAGCCATAGAAACATTTACTATTTTCCTGTGGCTCTATTCTGCTGCCACTGAAGCAGGTTTTGTCATTGACTTTAACAATGGAGGCAGTATTAGATATGATGTAGGGTCTGAGCCACAGCCCACTGAAGTCAATGAGAGTCTTTCTACTTCAGAGGGCTTTGGGTCAGACACTCAGCTAAATTTCCACCTTGAACTTCAGTAATAATGGCAAAACTGCAAATGTCATGCCATGAAACTGCCAGGATTTCAATTAAACTTAACCTTTGCAAAATTGTGCATTATATATATTAACTGCCCAAAAACGTTGATAACAGAGAGTAAAGGTTACCCAGTGGTGTCTCGTGCCCTTCCAGAATGGAGAATGACACCTCTGAAGGGCTGGAAATACAAAGAAGCGACAAAGGGTCCTGTGGCACCTTATAGACTAACAGAGGTATTGAAGCATAAGCTTTCGTGGGTGGATACCCACTTCTTCCGAAGAAGTGGGTATTCACCCACGAAAGCTTATGCTTCAATACCTCTGTTAGTCTATAAGGTGCCACAGGACCCATTATCGCTTCTACAGATCCAGACTAACACGGCTACCCCTCTGATACTGGAAATACAAAGTTAAGGTACTTAACATCCCTCAAATGCAACCTTAACTCTGTACTCTTTGAGAACTGCTCCATCCAGGGAATAACACTCATACTAATGTAACCCACACACTTCCTGGGTGCATAACACAGGGGCATAGAATTTCATCCAGTTACTCCTGTGGTGAGTCTAATAACTTGTGTTTGACTGGATCATATTTTCCAGAAGGTATCCACATCTTGATCTGAAGACTTCAAGAGATGCAGAGTCCACCACTTCCCTTGGATGTTTGTTACCCTTTGTATCACTATTGCTGACCCATTCCCAGTGGCTACTGCCCACTCCAGCAGGGCAGAGCTAAGGCTGAATTGTAGGAATGGTATTTGCCTGAACTTTGTATTTACTAATTTCCAGAAGTTTACATTTGTGTTACCTTAACTCTTCATTCTCTAATGTTTCGAGGTTTAAATTTAGCCACTCCCCACATTCAGGAAGGGGGCAAAGCACCACTGGGCAACCTTATCTCTGAGTTACTGAAGGCTTTGGGCAGTTAATAATCCTAACACAATACATTTAATGGTATCTACCACACTGCATACAATTTATCAGGAACCTTTGCAACCGTCTTTCTCACATGATGGGGTGCAGGCTCACAACCACATACCACCAATAAAGCATTATTTCTGACTCCTTGCCCACCAATCATTTCTAATCTCCCAAATAAATTCAGTCAGCCAACTGAGCAAATGGGGGCTCTTCCCCCTTCCTCAATCACTACATTTGGCTCCCCGACATCTACTCCTCTGCTACCTTCCGCCATGGTTCCTCTGCCCCTCCTGAAACTGAGCAAGCAGCTTCCCTCCCCTCTGCTCCCAGCCATCCCCCCTGAACAGGTCACAGGCCATCCTGTTCCCCCTTCCCCTCTCTTGCCAGCAGGGCTGGCTCCAGGCACCAGCCTACCAAGCACGTGCTTGGGGCGGCACCTGGAGGGGGGCGGCACTCAAGATTTTTTTTTTTAATTAAAAAAAAAAACAATCTTCGTCTGGTGCCCCTGCCAGGGGAGCGGGGCCACTGGCGTGCCGCACTCCCGGCCGGCCGCGGTAGCGGACGTGCATGGTGCCACACTCCCCGTGGCGCCCCGGCTGGGGCAGCAGCCGGCAGGCATGCCCCGCTCCCCGCCGGCACCCTGGCCAGGGGAGCGGGGCAGCAGGCGTGCGCGCTCCCTGCCGGCCGGGACAACGGGGTGGTGGACGTGCCCCGCTCCCCGCTGGCCGAGGCAGCGGGCGTTTCGCACTCCACCCAGCCGGGGCAGTGGGGCGGCGGATGTGCCGCGGTCCCCGCCAGCGCCCCAGCCGGGGGAAGAGGGCGGCAGGCATGCACACTCCCTGCTGGCCGGGGCAGCGGGGCGGCGGACGTGCCGCGGTCCCTGCTGGCGCCCCGGTGGGGGAGTGGGGCCACTTGTGTGCCACGCTCCCCACCGGCCGGGGCAGCAGGGCGGCGGGAGTTCCACGCTCCCCACCGGCAGGGAGAGCGGGGTGGTGGGCATACTGCGCTCCCCGCCAGCCCCCCTGGCGTTTTGTCGGGGTGGCGGCGTTGGGGGGGGGGGGGGGGGCAGCGCTTTTGTGGTTTTTTTGTTTTGTTTTTTGCTTGGGGCGGCAAAGAAGGTAGGGCCAGCCCTGCTTGCCGGGTCACAGGGCTCAGGCTAGGGTGAACTTGTCAGTCTGCATCCTGCAACAGATGTCTGGGGAGGGCCCACACAAACACCCTCCACCGCTTTACAAGCATGTGATTTCCCTTGAGTTAACTGGCAATCAACTGACTTGAGGTCAAAAAAACAACCCCTAGTATAGACAATTGCCTTGATCTTGGGCTTCACTGAAGAAAAAGGTGCATTTTAAACTAATCAATGTTATCTAACCCATGGTAAATTTCTAGTGGAGAACAGGCAGCTGTAATTTTAACCCTTGTTACCTTGTCAAGGTAATCGCTAGGGGACAGCAACACACAATCATAGTTTCAGTGTCTGTACCATCTCCTGTGAGTGGTGTCTCATTTTGGCAGAGTCCCACCGCCTTTTCTTTCCAATCTGACCCCTGATTTGAAGGGGAGGAGCTGACCTTTGCTTAAAAATATTTTTTAAATCATTTTCAAAAACTCTTTCCAACCAGGTGAAAGAGAGACACATCTGTTTCCAGAGGATGGAGCTGAAAGTCACTTGCGGTACTGAAGTTCTTTAAGGGAAGGTACCAATCTCTGTAGGAGCCACAGAAGTTATAGCAGGCGCACAACCCAATGGGAGGTAAAAATTAGACTTGATGCCTTGGGCTACTATCAATGTCTCAGTGCTTATGCTGGGAGGAAAATATTTGCCCCACAGCTGGGAGAGAAGATAGAAGGAAGAGAGTGTCCCTGAGTTGGACGGTGCTCCCAAAATTCGAGGATGGTTTTGGATGGTATACAGTAAATAAGGCCTCCTTGGGGACACACATTCTAGTCTGTTCAGTTTTAATCATGGTATCTAAATAACTAGGATAAAAAGAAATATTGAACAGCTGCTTCATTACCTGAACCCTGTCCACTCTGGGCACTGACTGAGGCAGGGGTAGTGGGGAAAAAATGGTATCTGTCCCAGGCCCCCTTGTGTCCCTGACATACGTCATCACAGAAAATGATGCAACAATGCTGTGATGCTAGCAGCTCTTGATGAGGGACTGTGCTGCATAAGGAGTGTCTTCCATGGAAGAGGAGGAGGAGCGACTGTTAGGAATGACATTGCAGAAGCAGAGACCAAGGAGAACTATGCCAGTGGAAGAGTGACTGTGTCACAGGAGGAGGGACCGTGCCAGAGGTGGAAGGATTGCAAGGGACTGGAAGTTGATGGTTGTCTACAAAAGTGTTCATGACCTGATCATATTCAATATAGGCAAATAGGACAGTCCCAAACAGTAATATGTTCTTGATGCTTCAAAAGGATGAATTTCTCAAAGTTGAGAAAAACTGAGAGCAACTGATTTGAAGGGAAGAGTTAGACAGAAAAATGCACATGAGAATTAGGAGTTCTTGGAGCAATTCCAGAAGACTGGAAGAGTGCAAATGTGCAAATATTCTAAAAGGGTAAGTGGAATGACATGAGTAAATTATAGGCCAGTTTGCTTGACAGCAATCCTGGGCAAAATAATGGAAAATCTGATAGGAGATTCAAATCAATAAAGAATTAAAGGATGCCAATATAATTAATGCCAATCAACATGGATTTAAGAAAAATAGATCTTATCCCTGACAAATGTCAAGTCCTTCCTCCAAAGCCTGGGAGTCCTAGGGCTTCTTAATGAAACAGCTGTAAGAATGTTTTTAACATGGGCAAAAAGACATTTTTTCCTAATCTCTTTGAAGTGGCTGAACCTTTTAGCTGTACCATTCCAAAAAGCTTCATTCAGAGGCAACACCTGGCATGGCAAATTTCAGCTCAACTGGTTAAAGCTTAATTAACAAGCAACTGAAAAGAGGGTCTTATAATGGGAAGTGGTAGGCAACCTTAAAGATTGGCATCACTACCAGCTCTGCCTGTGTGTGTGTATATATATATACTAAGAAAGAGGGTATATAACTGTGTTTTGCACCTTTACTCCAGTTTCCTAGTGGATATTTGGTTTGCTTTTCTCAGCCTGAAAGCAGCCAATCTCTTACAATCTGAATTAAGCATCATGTAAACAGCTGCTGCAGAAACTTCACTCTCCTCCATTTGGTACATTTGCACCAATCACCATACTAGTGGAGTGAATTCCAAACTCTTACAGCAGCATAAATAGCTCTCAGCGCCTGCCCCTGGCAACTAACCTCAAATCCCCCCGTCCTAAATGAGGACAAACATCAGTGCTGCTAAGATGTCAAGAGGAGTTAGGTGCCTAAATTCCTTTAGAAATCTCATCCCAAATGTTTTGACCATCAAGCCTGCTGAACGGGGAGGGAGATTTAAAGGGGCTGGGAGTTTTGTTCCCATGGACATTTTCTAAATATCTGCCAGTTGGTGCAATCTAGTGCATTCCCGAAGGAACTCAACTGTTCTTCAAGAAATATCTTGATGAGCAGTGATCAAAATCATCCCCAGGAGTATCTATAGGCGGGGAATGACTCTGGATCATGGCATTAATGTCTGTGATGCGCTCACATGGGAATCATAAGTACCTAGACAGACAGAACTCTGCAAGATGCAGGAAAGTGCCCCCTCCTCCTTCAAACTGGTCAGTGTGGAAACTGAGGTTTTCACCAAGTACTTAGTTTAATAGCAGTTATGGGTTAGGGCAGTGGTTCTCAAACTGGGAGTCGGGACCCCTCAGGGGGTCGCAAGGTTATTCCATGGGGGGTTGCAAGCTGTCAGCCTCCACCCCAAACCCCGCTTTGCATCCAGCTTTATAATGGTGTTAAACATATTTAAAAGTGTTTTTAATTTATAATGGAGGTCACACTCAGAGGCTTGCTATGTGAAAGGGGTCACCAGTACAAAGGTTTGAGAAACACTGGGTTAGGGTGACCATATTTCCCAAAGGGAAAATGGGCCACCATGTGGGGCTAGCCAGAGCCCTCCCCCTCTCCTTGTGGGGCCAGCCCAAGCCACTCACCTGAGCCCCCACCCCTTGCAAGGGGCTGGCAGCGCTGCTCACCCGAGCCCCACCTGCCCTTCACGTGAGGCTGGGGCTGGCATTGCTGCTCCCTCAAGCCCTGCCTGCCCCCCACCTGAGCCCTGCCTCCCTTCCTGCATAGAGCTGGTGTCACCAGTAGCGTAGCCAGGGCGGGAGCAAAGGGATCGGCCGCTCCCCCTGGGAGCAGAAGCGGCGCCTTAAAAAGGAAGCGGCGCCTTTTTTTAACAGAGCTAAAAGCAGCGCTGCTTCTTTTTAAGCGCCGCTTCTTGCACTCACCTGGCGGCGCTCCAGGTCTTCGGCGGCATTTCAGCGGCGGGTACAGCTGAAGACCCGGAGCGAGTGAGGACCCACTGCCGAAGTGCCACCGAAGACCCGGAGCGCCACGGGAGGCGCCGCCAGGTGAGTACAGGGGGAGCCTGGGGAGGCACCTTTTTATAGCACCGCTCCCCCTGTGCTCCGGACCTGCCTACACTACTGGGTGTCACCTCTTTTCCCCCACCCTGCATGTTCCTCTGCATCCCAGTTTTTGACCAAATGGGCATTTGTCCCATTTGCTCTTGCCAGATGGATCATCTGGCAAGAGGAAACAGGACAAAAGTTGGGACGGCCGGGGAAGGGCTTAAAAAAGGGACTGTCCCGGCCAAAACAGGACATATGGTCACCCTGTGTTTCCTGTTGGAGAAGAAAAGGTATTTTACAATTTTGATCAGTGAGAATTGAACTGTGAGGTGTTCCTACCTAACCCTCTACCCGTTCTGTCCTGATGAGCTATGCACCATGAGGCAGTAAAGTATTAGAAGTGGCTACCATAGAATATGTATTTGTTTTTCTCCATGACCCACAAAGTGCATTAGGGGTAGTAACTGGGGCTGACTGAAAAACAACAATTCTGTTCTGCAAAAATTTGCCAGGTTTTGAAGTTTGTTTTCATTCCAATGCAGAAGGAAAATGAGGCCTTTTGAAATTTGTTGTGAAAAAACACGAGAGACCCCAGAATAACCAGTAGTTGGGACAGTCTTCTCGGATGTGGGAGACCCCAGCTCAAGTCATAGAATCATAGAATCATAGAATCTCAGGGTTGGAAGGGACCTCAGGAGGTCATCTAGTCCAACCCCCTGCTCAAAGCAGGACCAAACCCAATTAGATCATCCCAGCCAGGGCTTTGTCAAGCCTGACCTTAAAAACATCTAAGGAAGGAGATTCCACCACCTCCCTAGGTAACCCATTCCAGTGCTTCACCACCCTACTAGTGAAAAGGTTTTTCCTAATATCCAACCTAAACCTCCCCCTCTGCAACTTGAGACCATTACTCCTTGTTCTGTCATCTTCTACCACTGAGAACAGTCTAGATCCATCCTCTTTGGAACCCCCTTTCAGGTAGTTGAAAGCAGCTATCAAATCCCCCCTCATTCTTCTCTTCTGCAGGCTAAACAATCCCAGTTCCCTCAGCCTCTCCTCATAAGTCATGTGCTCGAGCCCCCTAATCATTTTTGTTGCCCTCCGTTGGACTCTTTCCAATTTATCCACATCCTTCTTGTAGCGTGGGGCCCAAAACTGGACACAGTACTCCAAATGAGGCCTCACCAGTGCCGAATAGAGGGGAATAATCACGTCCCTCGATCTGCTGGAAATGCCCCTACTTATACAGCCCAAAATGCCGTTAGCCTTCTTGGCAACAAGGGCACACTGTTGACTCATATTCAGCTTTTCGTCCACCGTAACCCCTAGGTCCTTTTCTGCAGAACTGCTGCCCAGCCATTCGGTCCCTAGTCTGTAGCAGTGCATGGGATTCTTGCGTCCTAAGTGCAGGACTCTGCACTTGTCCTTGTTGAACCTCATCAGATTTCTTTTGGCCCAATCCTCTAATTTGTCTAGGTTCCTCTGTATCCTGTCCCTACCCTCCAGCGTATCAACCACTCCTCCCAGTTTAGTGTCATCTGCAAACTTGCTAAGGGTGCAGTCCACACCATCCTCCAGATCGTTGATGAAGATATTGAACAAAACCGGCCCCAGCACCGACCCTTGGGGCACTCCACTTGATACCGGCTGCCAACTAGACATGGAGCCATTGATCACTACCCGTTGAGCACGACCATCCAGCCAGTTTTCTATCCACCTTACCGTGCATTCATCCAGCCCATACTTCCTTAACTTGCTGGCAAGAACACTGTGGGAGACTGTATCAAAAGCTTTGCTAAAGTCAAGAAATAGCACATCCACTGCTTTCCCCTCATCCACAGAGCCGGTTATCTCATCATAGAAGGCAATTAGGTTAGTCAGGCATGACTTGCCCTTGGTGAATCCATGCTGACTGTTCCTGATCACTTTCCCCTCCTTTAAGTGGTTCAGAATTGATTCCTTGAGGACCTGTTCCATGATTTTTCCAGGGACTGAGGTGAGACTGACTGGCCTGTAGTTCCCCGGATCTTCCTTCTTCCCTTTTTTAAAGATGGGCACTACATTAGCTTTTTTCCAGTCATCCGGGACCTCCCCCGATTGCCATGATTTGTCAAAGATAATGGCCAATGGCTCTGCAATCACATCGGCCAACTCCTTTAGCACCCTTGGATGCAGTGCATCCGGCCCCATGGACTTGTGTTCGTCCAGCTTTTCTAAATAGTCCCAAACTACTTCTTTCTCCACAGAGGGCTGGTCACCTCCTCCCCATACCGTGCTGCGGAGTGCAGCCGCCTGGGAGCTGACCTTGTCTGTGAAGACAGAGGCAAAAAAAGCATTGAGTACACTAGCTTTCTCCACATCCTCTGTCACTAGGTTCCCTCCCTCATTCAGCAAGGGGCCCACACTTTCCTTGACTTTCTTCTTGTTGCTCACATACCTGAAGAAACCCTTCTTGTTACTCCTAACATCTCCGGCTAGCTGCAACTCCAAGTGTGATTTGGCCTGAATCAGCCAGTGCAGGGACTTGGTCCTCAGGCTCCTACCCACCAGGTTATAAAGTCAATCTTTGTTTCTGGCTCAATGAATATTTATACAAAGTGAAACAGCTCTAATAGTGGCAGTGTCTGAACCCAGACTTTTAGTTGGATTGTATTAAACAAGTGGCCAGAAGTCACCTTGAAGTTGATAGTTGAGCTCATAGTTTTCGTGTCCTGGCCACTTGGAGCTTCACAGCATCAGCGGGGCTAACTCTCAGATCTAGAGCAGGGTGGGAATTTCTTGATGAAAGGCTTTTTCACTGGAAAATGCTGATTTGTTGAAACCAAAACTGTTCGTGGGAAAAGAATGGTTGCAACAAATTTCCTGCTTAAACAAAAAATTGAAAAAATATTTTCAAAATTATTGAAAGACCCCCCCCCCTCCAACTTTCAAAATTTTCTAAACAAAGAAGTTCTAAATGTTTGGAATTACTACAACTTTGTTTTGAAATTTAAGTTAATTTATAATAAAATAAATAAATAAAATTCTTTACATTCACTTTCCTGTTTTACAATGAAGCTCATCATACAGGTGTGTAAACCCCAGAATCCTTTCCTTCTCTGACTGACCTGAAATCCAGTCCAGACATCATCAAGGGATCTTCAAAAGGCTGATAAATGCCTTGCCATAGGATTAACCTTTATAGTCAGTTCTTCTTATACAAAGTAACTCTTGGAAAGGCCTGATCAGGTTATGCTCTAACAAGGCTATCCATAATGCCCATAGGACTTGTGTCAGTGTTCATTGGAAATCTTTCTGTCAGCTTCACTGACTTCACTGGGTTTTGCATCACAG
The DNA here is from genome assembly GCA_033296515.1 of Macrochelys suwanniensis. Taxonomy (NCBI): domain Eukaryota; kingdom Metazoa; phylum Chordata; order Testudines; family Chelydridae; genus Macrochelys; species Macrochelys suwanniensis. The sequence continues at coordinate 16,935,625 of CM065776.1, read as the reverse complement.
TCATGAAAGAGGAACCATTTTATCTTCTATTGAAATGCAGCTACCTCTGGGGTGGAAGGTGATAGTTGTGCAGCATTAACATGAGCTGTTAAAAAACTGTTGAGGGCAGGTATTTAAGAAAGCATACTATATTCAAAGTGGGTTTGGGTAGGCAGATTGTAGCTTCTTACCTTGGCATCTGGTCAGGAGACTGGGACTAGGATTTTTCAGCACCAGAGTGGACAATAGCATAGTTTTCCATCTCTTCCAAAAAGCTGCCTGTCCAGTAGCACCCTGCTGGAACATTGATTCCAAACTGACTCTAACAGAAGTACTTCCTACTAAAACATCCACAGTACTCCCAACAGCACATTGTTTTCTTTAGAGGACACTTATCCAAGCACCAACCAACTCCTGACGCTGCTTATCTTGTGAAATATTACAACAACACACTACTCTATGGATGCAGACATGTGATTGCTTTTCCAGGGCTGAATATATGCACCCCTCTCTGAGGCTGTTCATCAATAAAAATAAACAGAGCTATAATCAGCGTGTATCTGCTGCTAACTCACCCTGTCTCCCCCTTGGTCTCTTTATATAACTCTGCCTGCTTCTACCCCGTATTACTGCAAATTGCTGGTAGTTCATTAGAAGAGAGAGTGGGGGAGGAGGTGGGAAAGGAGGCAAGATAAAGCACATGCTCAGAGAAGGAAGAAGGCTAATTTGGTGTTATGGATTAGGAGCCAATACAGGATAAATAAACTTCCCTGAGTAGAGCATGCTTGTAAGTATTAAGTAAGTAGTAAGATGAAAGGGAATGATAGAAAATATGACCAGGGTTATCTAACTAGCAGCAGAAACATTTATAGATGTATAGATTTTAAAATCAGAAAGGACCATCATGTCCATCTAGTCTGACTTCCTGTATAACACAGGCTATAGAATGTGACCAAGTGGTTCCTCCATCAAGCCCACAACATGTGATTGAGCCAGAGCACATCTTTTGGAAAGGCATCCACATGCATTAGAGCCAGATGGCAAACAGAAAATCTTTTCTTGTGGTGATGTGGAGCTAAGGGACCTGGAGAAGAAGAAAACCTCTAGTTGGGCTGAGACTAAAGTTAGAGCCAAGAGGCCAGGATAATCAGAGCTAGGGCCCAGGACTGGCAGTCAGAAGACCTGCCATTTTCTAATCCTGGCTTTGTGACCAGGAGCAAATCTCTTCATCTCTGTGTGCCTGTTTCCCCAACTATAAAATACAGATAATCGAGGTTTCATTTATTATCCCAATTTTACAGGTTGAGAGACTGAGACACAGTTGGGGCCTGTCTACACTACAGGACTCTAAGCTGCTGACCCGCACATGTTGTTCAGAGCCTATGGATAACACAGCTCCTAAGCATGTGTTTGTTCTGTGCTTAGCCCCTATGTAACACCAGGGCTGGATGGCCTTTTCCTGCTGTGCTGTAGGGAGCAGGCACTTGCTATTAGGGGTCTGAAGAGGCTCTCAAGGACTGTTTTTTAAAAATATGTTTTATCAATGAACTGGAAGAAAATATAAAATCACTGCTGATAAAATGTGTGGGTGCCAAAATACTGGCAGAGTGGTAAATAATGATGAGGCCAGGACAGCCATACAGAGCGATCTGGATCACTTGGTAAGCTGGACACATTCAAACAAAGCAAGTTTTAACAGAGCCAAATGCAAGGTCATCTACCCGGCAACAAAGCCTGCAGGCCACACCTATAGAATGGGGAACTGTATCCAGGAAAGCCGTGACGCTGACAAGGGGTCATACTGGGCAAGCCACTCAACATGAACTCTCAGTGTGATGCTGTGGTGAACAGAGCTAAAGCCATGATTAGTCTCACTGATGCTGTGTCACCTCCCTACCCTATTCACTGCTCTGCTCATATGTCTGAGATTGGAGTACTGCAGCCAGTTTTGGTGTCCACATTTTAAAAAGATGTTGAAAAATTGGAGATGGTGCAGCAAAGAGCCATAACATGTTTGGAGGGCTGGAGAAAAATAGCTAGCTATTGAAAGAGGTCAATCTGTTTAGCTTATAAAAAAGAAGGTTGAGAGGTGACTTCATTGAGGTGTTTAAGTGCCTTCATGGAGAGAAAATATTGGGTATTAAAGGGCTCTTTGATCTTGCAGAGAAAGGCATAACAAGACCCAGTGGCTGGAAGGTGAAAACAGACAAATTCATATTAAAAATAAGGCACAAATATTTAACAGTGAGGATGATTCACCATTGGAACAAACTACCAAAGGAAGTGGTGGATTCTCCATCTCTTGAAGTCTTCTAATGAACACTAGATGCCTTTCTTGTACATGCTTTGATCAAAACCTGCCTATTGTGATATACAGGAGGGCTGGGATATGCAGAGGATCAGATTAGATGCTCTAATGATTCCTTCTGGCCTTAAAGTCTACTAATTTATGAAAAACTGTGTGGCATGGGGAGCAGATTCTGATGCTTTACTGTGTAAATGGCTTGATCCCCAAACTCAGCAGTAGTTAAGTGGGGTGATGCAGGGGAAGCAGCTCAAACATCCAAAGAGGCTGCCCCGGGGCAGTACATCAGCCTTGCAGGGAAGAGGTGGGTGTGGCAGTGATGTCACAAAGGCCTTTTGCAGGACCTCAGCCTACTGGGCAAAGGTGATGGGAAGACAGTGACCTCACAGAGAGACCCTGACATCAGCCAGACAGGACATAGGTGCAGAGCAGGGGCAACCTCAGAGACCCCCGTGGCTTTGTTGCAGCAAGTCTCCTTCTCAAGGTCTGTCCTTGAGGACTGAAAGAGAATTAGGATTCATGTACGTGAGCATGAGGAGGAACCTCTTTGGAGTTTTCCCCTTTACAACTACCAATTTTGTAGTCCCTGTTCAGAAGGTAAGAGTCTCAGAGAGGTTTGGAACCTGTTCAGTCTGATCCACCTGGTATCAGCTGAATTCTAGGCACAGAAAACTCTAGGTTATAGTGGCAGAATTTGCTTTCCTTTTTTGAGCAGGGGGCCAGTGACAGGGAGGAGAAGTTTCCCCAGTTTCCCTAACTGTGACCCATGGCTCTCCCTTCCTTTGCAGGCTCTTCACAAGGTCTTTGCAAACCTCCTGGATCCCATGCTGGGGAACCTGCTGGCAGAGTCCCCAGACACAGACAGGCTCCAGTACATCTTGGAGGTGAGCACGATGAGGAGGGGTGGGGGGCAATTTTACCTTAGCACTGGGGAGAACTGGAAAGCAGAAACTGGAAGATCCATTTTCCAGTCTGTCCTCCCAGCCTGCACCCCAGTGGGCCATCCTTGGTCAGGGCAGGCAGTGCAATTCTATGTTGGGCCCTTCTTCCTTCAGGGACAGGGGAAGAAGTTGGGACTTCAAGCCAGGGCTCTGCCTGTTCTATTGAGCAGTAACCACAGCACCCCTGGCAGGCTTGGGGAGTTAGAGCCTCAAATCCCTTCCTCCTTGAGATAGGTGGCCGGGGAGTGGCGGCCACTGGCTGGGCACCCCGTTCGGATGGCAGCGCTACCGCCAGCAGCAGCACAGAAGGAAGGGTAGCATGGTATGGTATTGCCACCCTTCCTTCTGTGCCATTGCTGGCAGCTGAACTGCTTTCCAAGCTGGGCAACAGAGAGCGGCTGCCACTCTCCCGCTACCCAGCTCTGAAGACAAGGAAAAATCATGGACATTTTTTCATATTTCCAAAATCCGCCTGGATGGAGATCAGAGGACTTAAGAAGACGTCATAACCAGGAAAACCCAAACGTATGGTGATCCTACTCGTGACCCTCCTGCACTAGCCTTGCACCCTCTTTTGGGTCGGGATCCCCAGTTTCAGAAACGTTGCACTAGGGGATTCCTCTACAATCCCGCGGTCCAATACAGCCAGTAGTTCTTGGCGTATCATTTCCCACAACTTCCATGGAAGTGGTCGTAGATTCTCAGGAAAGTTTTTCATATTACAAATATCCACCCAGATGGAGATCGGAGGACCAAAAAAGAGGTCATGTCCAGGAAAACCCAGACATATGGTACCCCTACAAACATCAGCACCCTTCGCATTAAGTAGCCATATATTTGTTTGTACATAGTTGTGTCTAAAGCCACAATCCTTGGGCAATGTTATAATTATTACCACAAATTGGACAACGTTATGATTATTGCCACAATCATTGAAAAAGGCTTCCAGCTCCCCAAACTGTAGCCTGTTGTCTATTTTTTCCCCCAGAAAACATGTTTCTTAAATGTCCATGTATTTGTTCCTGAAAGCTATTGCTTTACACTTTCTTAGAGGCTTCAGAGCCTTTGACTTCAGGGATAATGATTACATGCTTCATTTAACGCTCCTATGAGTATATACAGTAATTTGCTATCCCTTTTTGGGCGGGGGAGGTCATCACATCCTGAAATATTTTCAAAGGGGGTCCAGCAAAAAAAGTTTGAGAATCCCTGCCTTAGACATTGCTTTCTTTGAATTCAATAAGGAAAATACATTGGCCTTGTCAAGGTTATTGGCCCAATGATTTACTAAGACAAAGTACATATGAAGCCAAATTGATGGTTGTATTACTTTGCTGGACATAGTGCTGCTTGGTAAATTTTCAATAATATCTGGAGTGGTGTCTTTGCTCTTCCAGTGACAGAGGAAGACAGTGAAGTCAAAGGTGAAGCGTCCAATAGACCCCTCATTTGTGGGTGCGTGTGTGCAGATCGATCTAATGAAGAACCATCAATGAGGGAGGCTGTTTCCATTGGAATCCTGAAGGGATTGGTTCTTGGCCCAATGCTATTCGATACTTTTCAATATTCAATGACCTGGAAGAAATTATAAAATAATTACCAACAAAGTTTGCAGATGACACAAAGATTGGTGGGATGGTAAATAATGGTGAGAACAGATCACAGATTCAGCATGATCAGATTTGCTTGGCAAACGAGGCACAATCAAAACACATCTTTTAATGCAAACAAATGTACAGACACAGATACCTATGTGTATATCCATATACACATGAGAAACCAGTTTGGCTTATAAATGCTTCATGGTGTGTAAATTATGAACATCTCAAGCTTAAATATTTGATTGCTGTCGTGTTGTTTTGTACGTATAGCTTAAAGTAAAACTGTCCTTATGCATTGCCAAATTAATAAGGAGAGAGAATAAAGAATAGCAACTGCCTGCACAGTCCATTATACTACTGCCCAATGCTAACCAGGCACTGGGGCCAGTTTTGACACAATAAACAGTTTTGGAATAAAGCTTACATCAAATTGTTGCCATCCTCTCCAGTAATATCCTGTGCTAGGTAACCTGGGGGAGGACGCATCATGCTATTGGGCAAAGGCGATAGGGAGATGGTGACCTCACAGCGAGACCCTGACATGAACCCGGCAGAACAGGGCAACCTCTGAGATACCTGTGGCTCCTCGAGAGCTCTCCTTGAGGACTGAGAGAGAAGTAGGATTCACATAAGTGAACGTGAGGAGGAAAAGCTTTCTCCTTTTCTGTTACTGATATTGCTAGAAAATGAATGCCCCTGTTTAGAAGGTAAGAGCCTCAGAGAGGTTCAGTCTGATCCACCTAGTGCTGGCTGAATTCTAGGCACAGAAAACACTAGGTTAAAGTGGCAGAATTTGCTTTCCTACCTAGGACTTTGTCCCTTAGAATCACTGGGGACATTTTTGGTTTCCCTTTTCCTCTTTCCCACCCTCCTTTCGCCTCTTCTCATGCTTCTTTTTTCCATTTTACCTGTTTCTCTCCCTCCAGGGGGTTTGCTATGATTGTGGGAGGCCCTCACAAAGTGGTGACCTGGGTCTTCATTTGAGACATCTGGTGAGACCCCGCCCACCTCTCAGAGTCTCAATGCTGATTGGCTGAGCAGGGGGCTATTGACAGGGAGGAGACTCAAGTCCATTTGTTCTCTTTTAAGACCAAGCATATAACTCATAACCAGTCACATATTTGATTGATCTTGCTGCTTCTCTCCAATAATTGTGTCTGAGCAGTTCATGATTCTCTCTAGTGTTCTAGTTCCAGGGGCGGCTCTAGGCGCCAGTAAACCAAGCACGTGCTTGGGGCAGCACATTTTCAGGGGCAACATTCCGGCCATCCTTTTTTTTTGTTGCTTGGGGCGGCAAAAAACCTAGAGCCGGCCCTGTCTAGTTCTTCTAAAAGACGTGCTGAATAATGACTATGAACAATTGTTGGTCTGTAGCTCATTTGAGAGCACTTTATTCTGATCATTCAATGTATGAAATTCAAGATGTGACAGCTAGTTTGAAAGTGAGGACTCCCGGTTCTATTCCAAATCCTGCTACTGACTGTCAGTATGACCAAAGACAAGTTACTTCCCCTTTCTCAGCCTTAGTTTCTCCCTCTGTCAAGTAAGGATAACAATCCTCTCCTGCCTGCCTCATGGTGGTAGGAGCTGTGAGGATTCGTTTGAGAGTGTCACTAGTAGCAGTGCATAATATAAGGTGTCCTATCACGTTGAGTCATATCAGATTTTGACATAATATAATACCTGAAATATTCTATTTTATTATTTTGAAATTGTTATGAGCAGAAACTACTTAGCACGGACTGAAGCATCTAATCTAATTTTCTAGGTCAAAGTGTCTCCTCTTTGTGTGTGACAAGACAGTTAAACACTTTCTGAGAAACAGGAGATGGCTTAGTCTAGGGTGACCATATTCCCCAAAGGGAAAACGGAACCTCACGTGGGGCTAGCCTGAGCCGCTCGCCCAAACCACCATCCCCGCGCATGACTGGCGTCACTGCTCGCCTGGGCCCTGCCTTGCCCCCACCCGAGCCCTTGCCTTCCCCCCAACCCACTGGCTGGGCTGGTATCACCACTCACCTCTCTCCCCCACACGTTCCTCCACACCCCACTTTTTGACAAAAGTGGGCCTTTGTCCTGCTTGCTCTTGTCAGCTGATCAAGCTGGCAAGAACAATCAGGACAAATATCCACTTTTGCCAAAAAAATCGGGATAACTGGCACAAGGCTTAAAAAAGGCCAAAACAGGACATATGGTGACCCTATTTTGGGTTCCCTCTGAAACTTGAGAAGGGGTGAGATTGGGTGGAAGGGTTTGAAGGCTGGTTTCCCCCCCAGTGTATTTGCCCTCCAAAAAAGGTGATCACAACCCTTATTATAAAGACTTTATTCATGTCTCCTCATTAAACTGACGACAGAGTTGTGACTCACCTCACACCTCTCTCCAATCCCAGAGTGTGTCAGGATGGATTACACCAGAAACCATTAGGATAGTCCTACAGCTGGGTGCTGGCCAGGAGACCTTGAGCAAACTGAGTAGAGTTAATAGCCAATATGGATAGCGAAGTCTTCCAGGACATCAGGCCTCAGCAGTTCCAAGGCCACACTGGTGCAGAACTCGGTCAGCTCCTTCAAAACATAGGAGCCACAGGCAATACTGTACACCGTCTTTCACTGTCCCCATTGTCACTCTGTCCTGGGACTCTCAATGCCAAAGAACCCAGTTTTGCAACAGGGGGAGGGGGCGCATCCTATTGTGCACCTGGCATATTCATTTCACATTTGGTTTTGTCTCAATGGGGAGGAAGGGAAAGCAGACACAAGCAGCTCTCAGGAGAGGAGACTGGGTGCACTGTAGGGCTTGAGGGGGCATGGGATGGAATGAGAGTTGAGCTATAGGCAGGGCTGAAGCTCTGCAGTACGCTGAAGGCAGGGCCGGTGCAAGGAAGTTTTGCACCCTAGGCGAAACTTCCTTGCACCAGCCCTGTGCCCCTCCAGCTAACGCCACCCCCCATGTGCCCTCCCCCCCAACTAACACCCCCCCCCCCGCCTAGCTAACACCACCCCCCGCGACAGCCAGTCCCCCCACAACCCCCTGCGGGCTGCAGCTCAGCCCCTGCCTGCGGCCAGCTGCCCCCACCCCCGGCTCCCGGCTCAGCCCCGGAGCCGGGAGGGCGGGAGGCAGCCACGGCCAGCCGCCCCCCGGCTGCCGGTGCCCTAGGCGACCGCCTAGGGTTGCCTAGTGGGCACGCCGGCCCTGGCTGAAGGGGAGCAGCAGGATCTTGAACTTGATGTGGCGAGGCAAAGGCAGCCCACGTGGGATTTCAGCAGAGCAGTAACATGGCCAAAGAGAGACAAGAAGATTCTTTGAGCTGCAGCACTTTGTGGGCAGGAAGGAGAAAGTTACAATAATCAAATGAACAGATGCCCACGGCACCCTTCCCTACGTACCACCCCTAAAAAAGTGCTAGTTCCCGGAATGACAGCACTGCATCAGTTAGTCAATGAGTCTGATGCGATAACAACACACCTGGGAAGCACTGTTTTCAGGAACTGTATCAGACAAAGTGGCATCAATGTGGCTTCTTCCGATAGCACTGGTGGGTAAATAAAATATTTTACCTTCGCTCTAAAATCATTCAAGCCCTTTCTAGCTTTGCTGCCCAGTTGTGAGTGAAGGTACGAGGAGGCAGCCTTATATCACAGAGATATAGTGCAGTAATAGAGTCTTATAAAGGGAACTTTAAATTTGTTGAGATTTACAGAGACAAGAAAAACAACAACAACTATGTCCCTGTCTCCGTAGAGCAGCAATAACTGGGACAGAGCATCCAGGATTTCTGGCTTTAAAACAATATCTCCAGCAGTTGAGCTCAAGGAAAAGGTTCATTCATCCAACTAGTAGGGGGATCCCTTCAGTCACACATGTTTCTCCCACTCAAGAAGAGCATGAGGGAGTGCAAGAATTCACAGAGATTAAAAACGGAAGCTCTGCTGACTGTTTAAAAGCTTGTATTAAGCTTCAATAGCAAAATATCAAAATCCGTGAATCAGAGACAATGCCAGGGTGTGTGTGGCAGGTGGATGGGGGTGGGGGTAGCATCAGAGTATGAACAGGGAAAAAAGAATGCAATAGCTAAGCATATGGAGACAGATCCTCAGCTGGTGTAAATCGGTGAGGCTCCATTAAGGTGAATATATTAAGGACGTGTCTACACTGCAGTTGAAGAGGTGATTGCAGCTTGGGTAGATGTATCCTTGTTAGCGTCAATCTACCTAGCATGGCTTATAATGGCAGTGAAGCCACGGTGGCTGGGGCATTTGTATGAGCAATATAATCCTGCCTGGACCCCTGGATACATATTCCTATGTTCCCAACATGTGCTGAAGCCCATGTCGCTGCAGGTTCACTGCTATTTATAGTCATGCTCCATGCTGGCTAGATTAAAGCTACAATGGGCTTGCCTACCCACACTGCAAATTATACCTTTATCGGAACCTGTAGAGTAGACATACCTATCCCTAAAACCCTCTTATTCCAGGCAAAGGGTCTGATTTCATTTCACAAACATATCACAGCACAACAAAATAATTTTGTTTTTAAAATTTTACATTCCATCCCTATTAAAATATTTCCAAACATTTTTACAAAGACAGTTATGAACACACACATACACACACACACTCACACTCACACAGCCCTGGGTAATTACTTACATTGTAAGCTCTTTGGTGTATGAACTGTCTTTGTTTTCTCTTTGTACAGCAGCTAGCACAATGGTGTTCTGATCCATGACTGGAGATCCTAGGCACTACCATAATAAATAATAATAACAATACATCACATCTGAATTCTGTTTAATGCAACCTGCAAAGATAAGAGTTGATTCAAAGAGAATTTGTCTTCATATGAAGGAGGAATGACTATTTTTGTCAGTTTTTTTTAAAGCAATCCATTTGGCAGGCTGTCATTTAAATTGTACAAATACAGAAAGAAAACAATTTTTTGTCTCCACTACCTTTGTATTCTTGTAACTGAAGCACCTGGGTTATTTTCAGTATTTTGCAGCCTTTTAGCTTCATATTAAATTCACTGATCCAGCTTCACATGTTGGCTCTGATTGCTTCATGAAGATCTGGCAACACAAACCGTGAAACCACCTGGGCGGTTAAGCTGGCTTTACAGCTGTTTTGTGTTGCTGGAGCAGTGCAAAGCAACCATAGTGCACCTAGTGATTCTGATCTGTTTTAGAGAGCAAGTGTTTGCAGGCTTCAGCCCTGTACTTTTACAATTGTATTTATGGCATGGGCTCTAATAAGGATTGCTATATGTTATAAAGTATAGATAAAAAAATCTTACGTAATGGCTTCGCTCCAAAAGGGCCATTACGTCTTTAAAATAAATAGTACTTGTTTAATTTTTTTTTCTAAATATACACAGTCAGTAGACAGTAATAGCACAGAGAAAGTGAATGAGACCACAGAAAACCAGTGCAATCAAATGAGCCTGTGGATCTGGAAAAAAAACAAGGTAATTCAGGCTTCTCCCAGTGATGGGTGGGGGAAGGAATGGTCAAGGGTCCCTGATTCAACAAAGCACTTAATTTTAAGTGTGTGCTTTGCTGAATAGGGATGGACTTAAGCACTTGCTTAAATGATTCACTGAATCAGGGCCTTAGCTACCAGTCAAGACACAATGGGTACAAAAAAGTGTGCTTATGCTGTGAAAGGTGTACCATTTACTGTAGCATTTATGGGACTCCTATGGCCCTGAGTGGGTGTGGTGTGTGTGTGTGGGGGGGTCTTGATAAATACACTCATTCCACCTGTCTTCCCTGCCACAATCTCCAAGGACTGTATGACTCCAGTGCCGCCACTGGTGATAGAATCCTGAAAGAAAATAAAAGGGGGTGAGGGCAAATCTATCGGGGTAGCCCATCTCCCTTCCGGTCTGGCCAGTAGAGCTCAGCTGGCACATGGAAGAGTGTACAGGGCATTCTGGGGAAGGCTGGTGGAGCTCCTGCTCCAGTTGTGCACTCCTCAGCCCCTGGAGGAATTCTGGCTGAGTCAGCTAGAATGTGTCTGGAGATTCTCCGAATGCCTGCAATGCAGTCTCTGTCTTAACAGCCAGAGTATATCCCTGAGGGCCATACTGACTTACACTCTATTCCTTCCACTAGTAACCATGGGGTAGGGCAAGGAGTAAGTCAGAGTAGCCCTTGTACAGTTGGGGTACATGCTATTGCTACTTAGGGTGACCAGCCAGCAAATGTGAAAAATCGGGACGGGGGTGGGGGGTAATAGGAGCCTATATAAGAAAAAGACCCAAAAATTGGGACTGTCCCTATAAAATCGGGACATCTGGTCACCCTAATGCTACTGCACTATAATTGCACAGTTTCCTTACCTGCACTGTAGATGGATAATGGCAATTCAGCAATAACAACTCTGAAATCCCTTGCTTTTATGCTTTTATGCTAGAGCCATTGTATGATCTGAACAGCCTTTTCGTGGTTGGGTTTGTTTTGTGAAGCAGACCTCTAAAAACAAGAACAGTAAAGAAACGATCTCTCATCTTGACTAACACATGCCCTAATGCATCAGGAACAAATTGAAAAGGGATGGAAAGCCAAGCACGGTGCAAATATGATTTATGGGGTTGTAATTACATTACTACTGTATCAGTCCCCTAGTAAGTTTGTCTCACTGAATTAACAGCAAGTTAGTGGGGAAACCAAAGATATATAATAAATAGTAGGCATGACAATCTGAATTAGCAATGCACAAATGGTTTGATTTACAGTTTACAAAATCCTTTTTATTTACCTTTTGGAGCAAATGTTTTTTCACAGTTCCTTTATTTTTCTTTTGTTGTTTATTAAATTCAGCCTTGACAAAGCATTAATTGTTAAGATCTTACTCAAGTTTGAAGCGGTAACATTCAACTGACACGGTTTCTTCTTTTAACTTTAGAGTTAAACAAGAGACCATATACCGGTCTAATATAAATACACACACACACACCCTGAGACTCAGGGGTGTGTGTGTCTGTGTGTGTGTGTAATTGGCATCATTCCATTGATTTAAACAGCATTAGGCTGATTTACACTATCTTGCGATCTGACTCATATGACAGATTAGTTCCGGCTGCTGAGCCTTTTCCTTGCTCTTGGATACCTTTGCAGGGGACAGGCAGAATCCCAGGACTCTCAGCTCTTGGTTTTAGGTGCAGAGAAGTGTTGGTGTGACCAAAGGCATTATATATATATTTAAGAGGGCAAGTATGGATGGCTGAGTGGCCAAAGACACTTCTCACACAGAACCAGTGGTTACAGGCGGGTGATTGAAGGAGAGCATTCTACATCTCCAAAAAGAACTTTACCCCAGAATCGCCAAGCATTCTGCCTTCCTCGGCACCCAGACTGGACTGAAAAGAAAACATTCTGAAGTGTCCTGCAGAAGGGAATTTTTGAAAAACTTTCATTTGGGGGTTTCTTGTGATAAAACTGAAGTGCTTCATTTTGATTTCTGCATTTTATCTTACATTCTGTGTAAAAATATTCAACATAAAAAAGTTGTCGTGACAACAAAACAAAACACCCTCTTCTGAAAATGTCAGAATGGAATGTTTTGACATTATCAAAATGCTTCATTTGAATATTTTTTCAGAACAAAGTATCATCAAAATCGACACGCTCATACAGAAAGTTGTGATTCTACCAAACCCCCGCCATCCCTGCAACCCTTTCAATGGAAAGTTTTTGACCAGCTGTAGTAACAATCACTGTCATGCATCATCACCAGCATTGACTTGAGGACTCCAGTGCTAAAATAATGACTATCTGCTTCTTGAGCTGAAGGAGTGACTGCTTTTGCTAGTTGTTGTAGGAGACTCAGCCTCTGTAGACCAGCTGCTAGAGAGAAATATGTAACTGAACTGTGCCCATGTAACAGATAAGCATGCATTTTGCAAGACAACGTTTTCAAATATGGGTACCTAAATTATGCCCGCACACATCTGCTATCAGCACACACACACAGGGACTCAGCATTTGCATACTGAAAATGTATAATCAAATGAACAAATCCCATTCATATGCAGTTACACATATGGGCATGCAATAAGTGATGAGTCCTACTTGCTGACACTAGACATCCTGTTATTATTTGCTCACAGACTCAGGTAACAATTGCCAAATGAGTGCTTTGCTAAGAGTAATAAGAAATGGATGTGAAAATAATAGGTAATAGCAATCTGAAGTGAATGATTCAGTGTTTCTATTAGTGGAGCAACATAAACATCTAAGAACAGCAGCAGTTATGAAACAAGAGTATGGAACTTGTCTTCCTACTAGTTCCCTTGTGGGAGAGGAAGTGGATCAAGTAAAAGACAGAAAATCTATATTGATTTTTTTCTAAATGGCCTATCACATCAAAATAAAAACTCCAGATCATATTAGCAATTTTATCCTTTTTCCTATTAGTATCACATCAAGTTTGCATTTGGTTTTATTTATAGAGCACAAAACTTGTGATCAGATATTAAAATGATACACTGTGTATGGCTAGACTACATGAAAACATGGTCATGTTCAGGGCTGGGTGAAATTTTTCAGCAGAAACTTTTTTTTTTTTAAATGAAAAGTACCAATATGAGCTGACGAAAACATTCTGTGAATTTATGTTGAATTCATTGAACTGTTTCAGAAAAAAAAAGATTCTGGCCACCCCCAAAAACAAACCCCATTTTGTTTGAAAAGGTTAAAAAATTCAAATGAAACCAAACATTTCATTTTGGGCCGAGCAAAAGTTTCTTTTGACTCTAAACAAAAAAATCTGACTTTTTCAGTTTGCTGAAAATTTTGGAAGAGTTTCATTTCGAGTCAATCCAAAACTTTTTGTTTGTTTGTTTGTTTATGTTTTGTTTTGGCCAGTAAACCAAATAACCAGCTATTCACACTGCCCTAGTCCTGTTATCATTACACCGTTCTCCCTCTTCCACCCATTTGTACCTGTGAGCTCTTCGGGGCAGAGGACATATTTTCACTATGTTTGCACAGTACCTAGCATAATAGACCCTGATCTCAGATTGGAGGCCTCTGAATACTATAATTATATTAATAATAGAGCTTCCACTGCACGGCTGAGATGCAGGGCAGGATTCCTGTGCCCATGGACATCCTAGCAACTTGCTGAGTTAATCAGGCTGGGTGCTAGGTAGGGGAATTGTTCCTAAGAGTGCATCTTCAAATAAAGGTTACGGTCCCAATTCTCTACTGTGTCCAAGCTGTGCTCTGATATAGGGAAGAGTGGCAGCTTCAGGGGACTGGTTGTGGTTCCCTGATACTCTGCTATGCAGCCCTGGAGGAAGTTGGAACAGCAGCAGGCCTAGAGAGGAGGTAAGGTCTAGAGCTTGTGCCAGCAGGGGATCAAGTGCAGGGGAGTTTGCCATGCCACTGTGCATGCTGCACCCCCTGAAGGAGTGTAGCAGAGGGGATTTTCCACCTGGGCCCCAGGGAATGCAAGGAGGAATTCTGCCTCCTTTGGGCAGCACACCATCCCCAACATAGGACAGCACACAAGTCATCCAACAGTATGGGCCGGCATCAGCAGTCACGGGGAACTGCTATTGATGCAGTTTTGACTGTAGAGGCTGAAATAGTCTCAAACTAGTCACAGTCAATCCACAGAGTTATAAGAATCAAACCCTCCATAAAAGCGTTTGTTGCGTAAATCTGAAGAGCTAATCCATGAAGGACATCCTGACCTGCCCATAAATGTTCTACCAGCAGCAAAAGGGGCTACATTTGTCAAGAAAATTATTCACTGTGAGTTAGTCACTTGGTTTTAATCACTGTTACCTATTGGAAACTGTGTTAAAAAAATGACAAGCTGTCACAGTAAATGTGGGGGTTTTCCTGGTCCTGCTTGCAGGCTAGGACACTCTGAGAGAAGCTATACAATCTGGGCTATCTGAGTCAGCCTGAAAAGAATGAGCCTAAAACAAGTTGGCATGAGTTGTGCCTCTCTACCTTAGGAGCAGCCTGCTTTGTCTCTCTCTATTTTTGGTTACTGTGTGTTATCATTCTGGACTCTAAGAATAAAAGCAGTGTTACATTGCAACCTTCCAGCAAGAGTATTTGATTATTTTTATCCATTTTTTTTCTCTGTGTTTATGCCATGAGGGTTGTCACGGTGCCTGGAGTGGCTCACAACCAAGAGTGCCAAACTCAGGTCAGACCATCAGAAATCTGAGGCACCATAACTGAAATAGTCTTTGCAGGATTCATATGCCACAGACCAACTGGGCTTTAAGATCAGAACCCAATTCTATTTAAAGTTTAAATGTGATATTAGAGTTTTAAGGGTTAAAGATTAGTTACAGTGGGGAAGCCACAATTAATTATATGAGGGTCTTGACAGAAAAGCCCTTGAGGATTTGTGCTCACAAAGGGGGTTATCCTTTAAGAAGAAAAACTCAGATCAGGAACTTTCATGGAGTACGACCAAAAAGCAGGGAGTCAGCCCCCCCATGTCCCAGATGACATAAATGCCTCTACAGCAGACATGATGCAGTTGCAGATGCTGGCATCCAAGAAACAACATGGTCATGAAATAAAGATGCTGGAATTCTGAATGAGGAAGAAGAAAAATGCAGAGGAAGCGGAGGAGAGAGCCCAGCAAAGGGGCCTAGCCGACGCTAGGGTGGACCAGAGGGCAAGTGTGAAAAATCGGGACAGGGGGTGGAGGAGTAATAGGTGCCTATATAAGAAAAAGCCCCCAAAATCGGGACTATCCCTATAAAATCGGGACATCTGGTCACCCTAGCCGACGCTGAATTGAGAATGAAGCACACAAGAGGGCTGATAGAAGCTGAGAAAGAAGCCCACACATTGCAGCTCCAAGTCCTAGACAAGCAAAAGGAGCAGCTGCCTCAGCCTCTGGGTACAACCCCTCTCAACATCAGAGAATAGGAGAAAGCCTGCCCGACCTCTCATGTGTCTGACTGCATTGAGGAATTCCTATCCACCTTTGAGAGATTGTTCAGGGTAAGCCGCTGGCGGGCCAGGACTCCTGGCCCAGGAGACACTTTGTTTACCTGAGCATCTGCAGGTACAGCTGCTCACAGCTCCCAGTGGCCGCGGTTCACCGTTCCCAGGCAATGGGAGCTGCGGGAAGTGGGGAAGTGGTGGCCCTGCCCGCGCCCCTTCCCACAGCTCTCATTGGCCAGGAACAGCAAACCGCGGCCACTGGGAGTTGCGAGTGGCCGTACCTGCAGACGCTCAGTTAAACAAAGCGTCTCGCAGCCCTCCGGGGTCTTACCCTGAACAAGCGGCGAGCCAAGTTTGGGAACCACTGCCTTAGGGCTTGCGCCCTTCCTGAGCCCTAGATTCAACATACTAATCAGCAATTTCTGCTGCCTTTAAAACTGTGGAAGGTATTTTGTGTGTTTTGGGTGCTGGGCAGTGGGGGGTCTGTTGTGGGGCAGCAGGGGAGGTCTGTGTGCTGCGATTCTGAGCAGTGGGGCGATGTATAGTTGTGGTGGTGGGGCTGTGGGGAAGTGCGGGCAGTAGTGGGGGGGATGTGGGGGGGTGCTGGGCAGGGCGGAGCTCCCCGCTGGGAGCCGGGCTACTGCCTGACTCCCAGCGAGGAGTGGGGAGCCACAAGCCTGAGGGCACAGGAAGGGACCCTCTGGGAGCTGGAAGGGCATGGATGTGGGCTGGGATCTGGGCACATGGGGCGGGGCTGTGGGAGCTGGGGCACAAGGTCAGGACCCGCCCCCCAGACTTACTCATCTCTTTCCCCTGCAGTTTTAGCTTCCTTCCCCTTTCCCAATCCGGAAGAGGCTGGCAACTTCCAGCTTCCACTGGATAGCTGAGGTGCCACCCTCACCTTCCATTGGGTGGCATCACTTTCATTCAGGCCGCCCATGGAAGGAGGAATGGCCCAGGCTGGGACAGTCCAGTAGGGTGCGGGGGAAGAGCCCATCAACTCACAGAGTGAGGAGGCGGGATTAGGAGCTGGGCTGGGGAACCAGGTGGGACCACAAGCAGGGGGTCTCCACTCAGGAACGGGGAGGCGGGAACACCCGGAGGCAGCAAAGGGGAACCCAAGTCCCTGGCCTCTTCACCACGGCACCCCGTGGACTATGGCACCATGGGTGACTGCCCAGGTCACCCACTCCTAAGGCCGGTCCTGGCTCCTGTTGAGGACATGCACCATGACCGAAGGAAGGCAGTGTTAGGGTGACCAGATGTCCCAGTTTTATAGGGACAGTCCCAATATTTGAGGCTTTGTCTTATATAGGTGCCTATTATCCCCCACCCCCTGTCCCGATTTTTCACACTTGCTGTCTGGTCACCCTAGGCAGTGTGGATCTGAGTCACTGCAGCAATTACTGCAGTGGCTGTAAGTCAACCTAACATAGATCAACTTAAGTTTGTAGTGTAGACATGCCCAGAGTCTTGGGAGGGTTTAGCTGTAGCCCAAAGGCAGGAAATGCTATCCCTTTTAAAGTACCACAGAAATGTGTGTTTTTTTCCTAACTTGCCAGGTTTGACTAACAAGATTGTGCACTCCATTCAAACCACTGGGCCCTGCCCAGCTCCTAGCAGGACACATAGGGCCAAAGGGGAAATGCAGAAACAAATACAGGAGGAGGTTGAGAGCATGCTAGAAATGGGAATAATTGCTAAGGCAAAAAGCCCTTGGGAGTCTCCTATTGTGATGGTACATAAAAAGGATAAAACCATGAGGTTTTGTGTAGATTATAGGAAGCTAAATGAGATCATGCAACCTGACCCAGACCCCACACCCTGAATAGAAGACGTATTAGACCAGTTAGGTGGAGAGTTCAAAATTCATCAGATTTGACTCATGGGTAGTGGCAGATTCCCTTAGATGCTGATGCCCAAGAAAAATCTGCTTTCATACTGGAACCTGATCTATACAAATTGACTGTTTTGCCTTTCAGATTATAGAATTCCAGTGCAACTTTCACGCGGCTTATTAATGAGGTGCTGCAGGGGTTGCAAACATTTGCCAAAGCAGATATAGATGACTTGGCTATTTTCAGTAGCTCCTGGCAAGATCACTTGTACCATGTGGGTGTTGTGCTGCAGAGGCTAAGAGAAGCCAACATCACTGTCAAGGTCTCCAAGTACAAAATGGGGCCTGTGGAGGAATCCCACAGGACACAGGGTGGACAGTGGGTTGGTTCCCCCATACTCTTTAAAAGGAGAAGCCATTAAAAACTGGTCTGCTGGCCGCTAAAACAAAGAAGCAGGTTCAGTCCTTTATTGGGGTCTGCCCAGCTATTACTGCCGGGTTGCAAAGGGGTTCAGTGACATAGTAGCCCCCATAACAGACCTTACAAAGAAGGAAAAACCAGATAAGGTGATGTGGACAGAGGCCAGTGAGAAAGGCTTCCCGAATCTCAAAGATACTTTGTCTAAAGAGGCTTTCTTAGTCAGCCCTGATTTTAATAAACCATTCCTGCTGTGTACTGATGCTTCTAATATTGGTTTGGGAGCTGTACTAATGCAAGAAGGAGAGGGGTACGTAAGCATTGTGTCCTTAAGCAAAAAGCCTACGCCAACTGAACAAAACTATGCTACAACTGAGAAAGAATGCTATGCCATTGTCTGGGCCGTTAAGCAGCTTAAACCTTATCTGTACATCAGAAAGTTTACTGTTTTAAGTGATTGTGCCCCTCTAACATGGCTTCACCAAGCTAGGGGAACCAATTCCAGGTTACTTTGTTGGAGTTTGGCCCTATAAGAATTTAATATGGACATAGTTATATCAAGAGGTAACTATAACATGACTGCTTGGAAATAGTGACCATAATGTAATAACATTTAACATTTAACTTTCCTGTGGTGGGAAGAAAAGCTCAGCAGCCCAACACTGTGGCATTTAATTTCAGAAAGGGGAACTATGCAAAATGAGAAGGTTAGTTAAACAGAAATGAAAAGGTACAGTGACTAGAGTGAAATCCCTGCAAGCTGCATGGACACTTTTCAAAGACACCATAATAGAGGCCCAACTTAAATGTATACCCCAAATTAAAAAACACAGTAAAAGACCTAAAAAAGAGTCACTGTGGCTTAACAACCATGTAAAAGAAGCAGTGAGAGATAAAATGGCATCTTTGCAAAAGTGGAAGTCAAATCCTAGTGAGGTAAATAGAAAGGAGCATAAACACTGCCAAATTAAGTGTAAAAATGTAATAAGAAAAGCCAAAAAGGAGTTTGAAGAACAGCTAGCCAAAAACTCAAAAGGTAATAACAAAATGTTTTTAAGTACATCAGAAGCAGGAGGCCTGCTAAACAACCAGTGGGGCCTCTGGATGATCGAGATATTTAAAGCACTTAAAGACGACAAAGTAATTGCGCAGAAACTAAATGAATTCTTTGCTTCAGTCTTCACGGCTGAGAATGTTAGGGAGATTCCCAAACCTGAGCCATCCTTTGTAGGTGACAAATCTGAGGAATTGTCACAGATTGAAGTGTCATTAGAGGAGGTTTTGGAATTAATTGATAAACTTAACAGTAACAAGTCACCGGGACCAGATGGCATTCACCCAAGAGTTCTGAAAGAACTCAAATGTAAAATTGCGGAACTATTAACTATTGTTTGTAACCTGTTCTTTAAATCAGTTTCTGTACCCAATGACTGGAAGATAGCTAATGTAACGCCAATATTTAAAAAGGGCTCTAGGGGTGATCCCGGCAATTACAGACCGGTAAGTCTAACGTCAGTACCAGGCAAATTAGTTGAAACAATAAAGAATAAAATTGTCAGACACAGAAGAACATAAATTGTTGGGCAAAAGTCAAAATGGTTTCTGTAAAGGGAAATCATGTCTTACTAATCTATTAGAGTTCTTTGAAGGGGTCAACAAACATGTGGACAAGGGGGGTCCAGTGGACGCAGTGTACTTAGATTTCCAGAAAGCCTTTGACATGGTCCCTCTCCAAAGGCTCTTACGTAAATTAAGTTGTCATGGGATAAGAGGGAAGGTCCTTTCATGGACTGAGAACTGGTTAAAAGACAAAGGGTAGGAATAAATGGTAAATTTTCAGAATGGAGAGGGGTAACTAGTGGTCTTTCCCCAAGGGTCAGTCCTAGGACCAATCCTATTCAACTTATTCATAAATGATCTGGAGAAAGGGGTAAACAGTGAGGTGACAAAGTTTGCAGATTATACTAAACTGCTCAAGATAGTTAAGACCAAAGCAGACTGTGAAGAACTTCCAAAAGGTCTCATAAAACTAAGTGATTGGGCAACAAAATGGCAAATGAAATTTAATGTGGATAAATGTAAAGTAATGCACATTGGAATAAATAACCCCAACTATACATACAATATGATGGGGGCAAATTTAGCTACAACTAATCAGGAAAGAGATCTTGAAGTCATCGTGGATAGTTCCCTGAAGACGTCCATGCAGTATGCAGTGGCAGGCAAGAAAGGAAACAGGACGTTAGGAATCATTAAAAAAGGGATAGAGAATAAGACAGAGAATATCTTATTGCCCTTATATAAATCCATGGTACGCCCACATCTTGAATACTGCGTACAGATGTGGTCTCCTCATCTCAAAAAAGATATACTGGCACTAGAAAAAGTTCCAAGAAGGGCAACTAAAATGATTAGGGGTTTGGAACGGGTCCCATATGAGGAGAGATTAAAGAGGCTAGGATTTTTCAGCTTGGAAAAGAGGAGACTAAGGGGGGATATGATAGAGATATATAAAATCATGAGTGGTGTGGAGAAAGTGAATAAGGAAAAGTTATTTACTTGTTCCCATAATATAAGAACTAGGGGCCACCAAATGAAATTAATGGGCAGCAGGTTTAAAACAAATAAAAGGAAGTTCTTCTTCACACAGTGCAGTCAACCTGTGGAAATCCTTGCCTGAGGAGGTTGTGAAGGCTAGGACTACAACAGAGTTTAAAATTCATAGAGGTTTAGTCCATTAATGGCTATTAGCCAGGATGGGTAAAGAATGCTGTCCCTAGCCTCTGTTTGCCAGAGGGTGGAGATGGATGGCAGCAGAGAGATCACTTGATTATTGCCTGTTAGGTTCACTCCCTCTGGGGCACCTGGCGTTGGCCGCTGTCGGCAGACAGGATATTTGGTCTGACCCAGTATGGCCTTTCTTATGTTTTTAAAATACAGTGGCTGATGCTTTATCGAGAATGGGGGATCCCTACAATATATTCAGAAGTGTCAGTGATACCCCTTTCATACATCAGTCTTGCGTTGGGGGTGTGACACTGACAGATCAGCTTGTAATAGGAAGAGAGTCTGAGACATAAGCCCTTGTATTAGAGGCCTGGTAGGAGGCAGGACCTGCTTACGGATGGTACAAAAACATTCCCCAAGGATAACAGGAATACACTGAACCCTTCTAAAAGATAAGGTCAAAATAACAATACATAACAGAAATGTTTTAATTGAACCAACATGTACAAGGTGATAACTAGCCATGACAGGGGGCAGTGACTAATTATGTCAGAGGCAGTACGAGCTTGTTTGTATTAGGGTATAAAGAGGTATCTCAGAGGGAGTATCTTTGTCCAGCTGAGGGGGGAATGCAAAGTTCCGCCATTCACTGATCTGCATACATTGTAACGGGCATACATCTCTTGAGTATTCTCATAAAGTATGTCAGGTGTTGTTACTGTGCTTTATTGACAATAAACCTGGCCTGATGCCTTCATACCTTAACGGATCTTGTGGTAATTGAGTGATTTGCTCGAGGTCTGCTGTGCCAGCTGTCTGCGCAGAGCTGGGGTAGCACACAGGGAGAACACACACACGCAGGCGAACATCTAACCACACAGCTAAGATCCTTGGGAAATTCACTAGTGGGTGACCTTCAAAGAGGTGTTAAAAGATACTATTGTATATCTAGACAATTCACTTAAGTAGATGTTAATTGTATTTGTCTTCATCTATCTACATCCTGTTTGATGTATACTAGTGTAACTAAATTAACCTTTTGTTGCTATATCCTTTTTCCTGTCCTGTAACTCTGTAATTACCTTTATATTATGTATGTGATGCTACTTAATTAACATTAGGTCAAAAGGCCTGTATTTCGTGCTTAGATGTGACTTAACTTGATGTGGAAAACTATTTAAAGATACTCTTATTTTTCCACTTAGCCATTCTGATTGTAATGAATGGCCAGCAATTACATTATGTATAACTCTGTAACTAGATTACTTGTATATGCATAGGAAGTAGAATGTTAACTTCAGAGTGGGACATTGTATGTTCAACAATGGGAAGTCTATGGACACAGGAGGTGCTAGGAATTTTTGCCAGACTGTTTTCAGCTATAAAGATGTACCCTGGGAATGATCCTGCATCTCTGGACTGTTTAGATTATGACAGGGGGAATCCTAGGTGATTGGACAGAGGACTCCAAGAGCCATTTTGGGAAACCCTGAGGAATTTATGGAAAATTAGCAGACATTACAACTCTGCAGCATTTGCACTATTACACTCTGATTCACCTGTAATATATTTTATCTGCTTTAACCTCTCAACAATTCTCATTTCCTTTTCTTAGCTAATAAATCTTTAGTTAGTTTACTAAAGGACTTGGCTGTCGTCATCTTTGGTGAGATCTGCGGTACGTGACTGGCACTTTGGGGCTGGAAGGACCTAGTGTGTGGTGAATATTGGTTTTAATAACCTTTCATCATTAAGTTCAGTTTGTCTGGGTGGTCTTTGGCTGGAGTGCCTAAGGGGACTGTTTGTGGCTCCATGGTGAGACTAATACAGTAATCCAGGAGCACACATTTACTACTGGCTTGGTGAAATCTAATTATAGAATATAAAACCAGTTTGGGGTGTCTGCCCTGTTTTCTGACTGTCTGACCTGAGATTGGCCTCTCAGAGGTGAGCCACATACCAGGCAGTGTGACAAGGTTGTGACAAGCCACAACCATCCCAGCTTGACTAATAGCAAATCTAATCTTGGGAGGGGCTGGGTGCCACCTGCAAGGTACTGGGCTCCCTCAGCACACGCTGGAGTCACACAATAGCAGTACTCAGCTTTTCTATAGTCACCTACTTAAAAATAAATCCTATTTGTATGCTCCTAACACTGCACTTCACCTAGGAAAGGGACAGAGGCGAGAGAGGTGGCCAGACAGACACAAACATCTTCAAAGCTGTTCCTCACACAGAAGTAGCTGTTAGATTTTTCAGATAGAAACACGGTGATAGAATTCCTGATCTACTTCATCTAAATAGATTTTATAATATCTCAGTGGAATCCTCACTCCTACTGAAGTACAAAATAATGCAAATGCTCCGCTCTCTCTAGCTACGCAAGCAATTCTATTAGAAGCACATGAAGATGTGTAACTCAAGAGCAGCAGCATTAGGGAAATAATGTACAGTATGCTATACACCATAACTCCGCTTTTAAAACCTTAGACATTCCCTATTTGCTACTCTTGCAAATCATCCCATCAAAAGCAAACAACTATTTAGATTCTTTTATGGCCCTGCAAAAATGTAGCAGCCTCACAAGACCTCTGAGTGACAGAAAAGCATCATTGACCCCATTTTACAGATGAGGAAACGGAGGCATGAAGGGTAGTTTTTCAAAATCTCGTAAATGACAGCGAAGCCTTAGACCCATTTTAAAACATGACCTAGGTACTTGGTGGAAGTTAGACACCTAAATACCTTAGAGGATATGGGCCTCAGGTGCCTAAGTCACTTGAGCACTTTTGAAAATTTGACTCCAAATAACGTGTCTGAGGTCATGCTGAAAGTCTGTGATAGAACCAGGAATAGAACACAGATCTGCTTTGAAAATAGAACTGAGTGATTGCAGAGAGACAGTGTGCCAGAGCAAACTTAGAAAAGGCTCCAAAAAATCCAATCCGCTCCCCTCGAAAAGTAAATAGTAAAGCATAGATAAAAGAAACAAATACTTTGTCTTTCCCTTCACAGCAGAATTCCAGGGCAATGTATCGTACAATTAGACACAGTAAAGTAGAGCTGGGCAGAGAAGGTATTTCCATTTCACAGACAATTTCAATATTCTGACGTTTGGTTTTGCTCTGATTATGCATAACACCACAAATGAAGCCTCCACTGTGGGGCAGTCAGCCTGGCAGGCTGCCGAAAAGCTGCAGACCCTGGAAGCCCAGTTTCCCAGGGAGCTTGGCAGGTAATCTGGCAGGAAAGCAGGTGCGTTTCAAAGGTTTCCAGCCTGGGTTCCATCAGAACTTTGGCAAAATCAGGCTGTCTTCACAAAACATTTCCATTTTGATGAACTGCCAAATTCCAACCCAAAAAAAGTGTGTTGTTGGAATTTTTCCAACCAGCACTACAGTAAAGTTAAAAGCATCAGCAACCAACATCCCATCTCTTTCCCTCCTCTACCCTCTGACAGTACCTATCTGGCCCTCATCACCATAGTAGCTGAGCACCTGGGAAACCGGGCTTCCAGGGTCTGCAGCTTTTCGTTCATTTGCCTATTTGCACGCTGATCAAGCTGCCGTACACTTTGCCACACTCCTGTTTAGAGATGTGCCTCACACAATCACACTCCACAAAGGCCATTTTTAACTTAGTTACAGACCACTTTTCAATCTAACCGCTCTCCTTCCTTTGTTGTTCTCCTGAATGGTGCTTTTAACAGTCTTCAATTAGAGCCCCTGCCTGGCCCTCTGGAGTCATGTCTCTCCCTTCCCTGGAAGCACTCTGCTACTTCAAGTTGTCCCCTATCACCACTTTGTGTCTAGAGGTCATTTGTGTTCACCTTCTGTTCATTTAACTCACCCCTGGCAATTTCCAGAGCCGCGGTTGTTGGCCTATGATATTGGTTTTGATCTGTGTGCTGCCATTTGGGAATAGAGCTCATCAGCACACTAGGACTTGGCACATGTATGCTGATGATGTCCTGGTATCCTCTGAAACTGGTTGTTCCTGAGAAAGCCTCAAGGGTGACTGACCAGCTGTCAGATATTCACAGTTGGATGAGCAACAATTTTCCAGAGGTGAACATAGAAAATGGAAGCCATTGGGGTTCCAGGAAGTTTTCAGCTACATTCATTGACTTTTCAATACTACACTGAATTTTGAAGTAAACTTCTTATTTCCAATAAATCTTCTCATTTCCACCTCCAGAATACTGGGTATTTTTCACATGACTCTGTTCCTGAGGCTCAGCTGGCCAACACCACTGCATTCAACAATTTCACTGCTAGCAAATGTGGCTCTAGCTGAGCTTCGGGCTCTATCGTGCTAGGAGCTGTACAAGCACAGGGTAAGAGACAGTCTTTGCCCCAAAGAGCATAGAATCTAAACAGAGGCAGATAGAAGGGAGAACAGAGACACACAGAAATGAAGTGACTCGCACAAGGTCATAGCAGTGCCCAGAACAGAATGCACATCTCCCGATGCCCATTCCAGTGATCTAGCCACAGAACCAAGCTTTCTGGAGTGCTTCTGTCTATAGAGATGTCTTTGTCCAATTAGTTCTATTAGCCTTCAAGCAAAAAAAATAGGAAGTCACGGCCTGATTTTTCTGTTAATAAACAAGGAAAAGGGTAGACTGAGGCTGTCTTTATGCATCATAGAGAAGCTATAAAGGGCATACTGGGGTTTCTTTTTTCAGCCTTGCAGTTCACCTTTCAAATGGAAATGCTCCTGGTAGCGTAGGTAGCATCTGACATTCATAATACTGAGATCAGGAGTGCAGTGGCAACTTCTCCAACACTGTGGCTGCTAAAAAGAGGCCTCATAAAATTGAGAACAATAATCAAATTCTAATTAGGTTACACGAGGCTGCAAGAAAGATTGCAGCCACCACTAGGGTCTCATGCTCCTACACACTTTAAAAGAGTTGCAATGCAATGCTCTTAATACTCAAGGCTGTGTTCCTAAAAAAAGACCTCAGCAGGTGGAATATGTGCTTTATTGATCTATGACTGATCAAATATTTATCATGTGGCAGCTCAGTGTAATGCACTGGGAATTCTAATGTGTGCTTTACTTATGTTTCACAGATCTCAGAAACACCTTTATGTTCTGTTGACCAGCAGAGACTATGACTGCAGCTGTCAGCACTGAGAGCCAGTCGGCTGGATAAATTATTAAGAATACACAGGCTGCTAAACAAGCACACACAAATCTGCAGTCTGGTGTGTCATCAGAAATCTTCATGGCTTTCCATTCACCTGGTCACCGGCCAGTATTGTGGTACTGTACCATCATTTCTGCACTGTAGCCAAGGACGAGTATGAATACAGCGCGCTGGATGGAATTCTATGCTATGGCTCCATCTGCCCATCCTGCATCAGCCAAGAGTGGACTGAATGGTGTCACTGGATCACTCTAACAGCATAATACTACCCCAGAGCCAGGGGCTTAATGATATTTGGAGGGGCACCTAAGCAGAAATGTAACATGGGACCCATCCTCCTGCCTACCTCAGCAGTGTCTCTTTCCAAGTATTAGAGCTGGTTAACAGAATGGAGGGGAGACGCATTTTCTCTCACTTTTTTCCATCAGAGAAAAGAAGGGAGGGAAGTGGAGTTCGGGAAGAAGAGAAGGTGGTTCCCCCACCCGAACCCCCATCAAAATGAATGCAATTTTTTAGTTTGAAAATTATTGAAACACAAAAATTTCAACCACCATGATTTTTTCTTCTTTAGTTCAAAACAGAAAAATTCATTTGAGTCAAAGGAGCATTTTCTGTTGAAAAAAAATTTAATGGAAAATTTCAACCAGTTCTACTCAAATTATCCCTCGCAGCTCCCTGGCAGCTGCTCCTGTCCTTCCCCTTTCCTCCCAGGTGACCATTTTGAGTAGCTCTTCTCCTCCCTCGCCCTCACGATCCCACAGGGCCTGTTCTACTTTTCCTCACACCAACATGGTGGCCCCAACTTATTGACTTTCCCCCCCATCTTTGGCTGGCACCACTCTCTCCACACTTTACCCAGGGCTGACCAGCTACATGAGTGCAACCCTTGCACTCTCCTCACCACAAGAGCTGCGCTGAGACAGCACCTCGGAGATACTAATGTCTCCAGCAGAGGAGAAGACAGAGCCATGGTGTCATGCCCCTCTACCACACTGGCCAGAAGACCCAATGGCTGTCAACAGGGAGTTTCCCTCACAATGGGTGGCCACAGCACAGTGGCTGCTGTGAAGCATTGTGCTCCATGAGACACTATGCTTTCTTGAGTGCCCCTGAGGCAGTGAAGCTCCGCCTTGCCCCCTAGTCAGTTCTGTGGCTTCATGGCACAATCTGACCATAAATATTCTGGGCTATATCCATCCCTGCTACAACTCCACCGAAGTCCCTGCATAACTTTGGCTCTCTTTGACAGACCTCGTGCAAGGTGTGCAATTAAGGAGAGAGCGTACAGAGCCTACCTCTCACCCTCCCCCCATCTCCCTTTATACATCCACTATTAAGGCCAAAATTCCAATCCCTGTGCCCAGAGGAGTGCACGGAGTCTCCCTCCTTACTCCTCCCATGTGCAGCTGCAACCCAGGGGACAGGTGTGGCCACGGCTCCCCACATGCAGCAGCCAGCAGAGCTGACCAGCCACATGGCGAGGAGTAAGCTGCGGCTCACAAAGGGCTGTTGGCAGTAGAGTAGCCGGGGGGGAGCAGGGGGAGCGGCCGCTCCCACACTGAGCAGAAGCGGCGCCTTTTTTATGTGCCAACGCCTTTTGCTCCTACGCTGCAGCCGGAGCAGAGCATTTTTTTTTGCTCCCGGCACCTTTTTTTGCTCCCGGCGCTTTTTGCTCCTGCGCTGCAGCCGGAGGGGAACATTTTTTTTTTGCTCCCGGTGCCTTTTTTTAGCTCCGCTCCCCCTGTGCTCTAAACCTGGCTACGCCACTGGCTGTTGGAGCAGGTGTGGTACCTCTGTGCTGGAGCATCCCTCTTTACTACAAGCTGCACCTCGTGACACAGTCACGCCCGGAGTTCTTGATCAGTTATCACCTAGACTGAGGGTTGTCAGCTGTAACCTGGTGTAATGTCTGAATAAATATTCCAGAGGTTCAGCAGGCACCAATCTCCATTCACCTCAGCTGCATTTAAAGTCCTTGGCCAGTTTGCTAATAGGAATTAACTTTAATAGTGCAGGGCAAGAAGCAACAATGGTGTCACTGTGATGTTTCAGATTGTGCCCTTATGTATTCATGACCTGCTTGTCTATCAAAACACATGCATCTCACTGCTCAGGCAGCCCCATCCTACTCCTACTGAAGATAAGAGCAAAACACCCAGCACCTTCAGTGTACGCATGCAGGATTGGGCCCATATATCCCCCCTTTTATTCATCCCAGATTGTCAGTCAGGTTAAGTAGGTTAGGTTTCTCACTCTGAAACATCCCCCTAACATTACTGACCCTAGATAAGATGAAAAGAAAATGTAGTATTTGGACAGTACTGGGTTGCTGGAAGAGCTCATACCTAGAGTTGCACAAGAAGCTTGACACATGAAAGACCTGGTGCATTATGAAATCTGATGGAAGTCTGTGGGTATGTCTACTCTGCAATAAAAGACCCACGGCTGGCCCAAGTTAGCGGACACGGGCTCGCGGGGCTCAGGTGGCGAGGCTCTAAAACTGCAGTGTAGACGTTAGGGTTTGAGCTGGAGCCCGGACTCTGGGACCCAGCTGTGCCGGGGCTCTTTTATCGTAGTGTACATGTACCCGGTGTTGCAAAAAGTTCTTACAACTGCTTTACACAACAGCTCGCACTGCTTCAGGCTTGCCACAAAAACATCAGAGGAAGAGAAAAGCAAGAAGTGTTTCATTCAGCTTTTCTTATAGCGCAACCCCAGACTGTACCTCCCTGAAAAGGCGGAAGTGATACATTTGCTGAATGCCTCACCATTGTTCTACAATTGCTGGTTTGCCAGTACTGTAAAGCTATTGCTGGAAATACCCATTTCTGCAGGCTGTAGATCTAGAAGAGTCTAGGCACCAAAGGGTTAATTAATATATCCACACTATGTGCCACAGGGAGGGTGGGATATTAGACAGCAATCAGTGTTGGCCTAACTCTGTTCCCATTAGAGTCAACGAGTTTTATGGTAGCTTTTCAGCTTCACTGCACTGGGAGCTCCCGGGAGGCATTTTGGCTAAATCAGCCAGAATGCGTCTTGGGGGCTCTTAGAGTGCATGCAGCAGTGGCAGCTCCCCCACCCTTCAAACAGAGGCAGTGTGTATTATCTCAGCAGGGAGAGGTGCTGTTAGCCTGCTTTCCCTGCTTCTCACAGGGCCAGCCGTGGGTATCACACGTTAATGGAAACATGCCCGTTACTCACCACTCACAGAACAGAAGAAGAGAAAAGCAAAGAGCTCCAGTTTAGGTGTTTAGATATTCAGGACTTATACCTGTGTAACTTGGAGACAAAAATTGGACTAAATTCCTGCCCTGAGTTATGTTTTGATGATTTCAAATCTTTGCTGATCAAGCTCTTCAGAGAAATCGGCATGCTAAATGTGAAGCAATGACATAGTGGAGAAGTAACCTCTCTGCTCTCATCTGCTGTGGTTTTCATGCTGAGTGCGTGCTTCCTCCCAAAGGGGAATGTCAGCAGTTAAACAGTGTGTATTAGCAAACTGATGATCAGAAACTCAAATCTCTCAGAGCACAAAAATGCCAGTTGATTGCAAGGAAACAAGCAGTAGCAGCCATCTGTGATAGGGGCCTCAGAGGTCTGGGTGATTTAGCGGTTAGAGCACCCGACATCCAGCCCCCTTCTCCTTCTCTCAGGGTGGTCTGTTCCTGACCTTAAGCTGGGGATTTTTGGATTCCCCTCTGCATCTAGGCCTCAGCCCTTAAGTTGGTGTGGTAGGGGGACCTGGGCCCTCCCTCTCCAACAGATGCCAGATGCAAACACACCAACATCTGGAAACTCACTATTCAGTACTAGTCCTAGTTGTCCGGGTGGCTTGTAACATCCGGGATAAAATTCCACCAACTGCAGGGTGGAGGTGGCCCAGAGGCAGACCCCCTATTACATGGGCTCATCAAGTCTGTTCTGATGTTGGACTCTCAGGTCGTCAAGCCTTTGCGGTTGTGCAGGAATGGACCAAATGGCAAACAATCGCTATAGCTGACTGTCTGGCTGCGTTGAAGAAGAAGTACAAAAAAACAGAAATCTCTACAGCCTTTGCCTCTGCAATGTTTCTTATCCTCTTCATGACCATGCTTGTTGACACTGGGCCACCACTTTCAATATGAAGAACAAGAATATACACCAAAAACATGAAGTTAGCCATCTAAAACCCACCTTTAGGTACCTAAATAAATGGTGCCTAACTTGAGGGGCTCTAGTTTGAAAATTTTAGTCATTATAATTTCAACCCTCCCTAGACAGTCACAGAAGTGTTCAAAGTCTCCACAATGTCCAGATGTGTTGTGTTTGTACCGTACAGATGATGACCATACACACTTTGATTAGATTACGTTTTTCCACCAGAAATAAATATGACTTTCACAACTTCAGCCTCTGATTCCTCTACCCTCCTCCTTTCAAAAATACCCTACCCCATGTAGACCTTTATGTACCCCAATAATAGAGAAGAGAGACTCCATGAAGTCCATTAGGGGCTTAGCTATTGCCAAATCTATTTTATATGGAAAGTGCCCAGATACTATAATAGGTGCCAGTACAAAACCCTGAGATAGATAGAGAGCCCAACTTTGAATTTAGCAGAAAGGTGGTAGTTTAAACAGATTATGCATTTGTATTGCAGGATTAATATATTTTATCCTCTTTTCATGTGTTGCTACTACACAGAACACCAACCCTTCTATTGCCATTGGAATTTTGGGTGCTTCTGGTTGAAGGAAAAGCTCTCAGAAGAAGCACTTTCAATGTCATTTTCCAAAGGATGCAATGTAATCCGGGATGAAAATTACTTCCTCAGTTTTATTATGAAGGAAAAATAGACTGTGTTGACAGGTTTGCAAGCAGAATGGTGTCCTTGATTTTGCTGCCTGCTTGAAGAATTTCTGGTATCCATTTATTAAATCTAGCTTTGCTTGACCTACCTACACCATGGACAGAGATCTAGCAAACCCAAGAATTCAACACAGATCAAAGATAAGCATAAACAGAGCAGACCTGTGTCCAGGAACTGGACAATACTGTGTAAATCTGAAACAATTCCACTGCAGTCAGTGGAGTTCCCCTGAATTCACTCTGATGAAACTGAGATCAGCCTCTGGCCCTGTAGCTATCATTTCTGCAGCGCAAGTGGAATTTTAAGGCTCCTGGGTGGAGATCCTCTTCTGGTGAAAACTGTTGTAGCTCAATTGACTTCGACGGAACTAGGACAGTTGCATCAGGTGAGGAGCTGCCCCCAGGATGATACAGCTGTATAATATCATTACAGATAATCCAGAGTCTCCAAATTTGGACACACATCTGCATTTTGAACAACCCAAAGTTCACAGATTCTGGGGTCTGGATTTCTATTTAACACAATATGAAGAAATTAATGTGTGAAATCTGAATTCGGGTTTGGATTTTTGAACACCCCCAAAGTACAGGTGTGTCCTAGGGTAAGGCTTCAGGTCAGAGCCATTTCTACATTGCCGGAGTGAGACCGTGTGATCCAGGGGAAAGAAGCACTGATTTGGAGACAGGAGAGTTGGGTGCTATCTGCAACTCTGCCATTGACTTGGGCAAGCCAGTCCCTGGGCTTCAGTTTCCCCATCTATAATGGGAAAAATAATGCTTCTCCTCCTTCATAAACAGTGATGTGATCTATAGCTGAAGGATGCTATATAAAGTGCTAAGTATTATTATGACATACTATGTAGCAGTATATGGCAAGTCTCTCTTTTCAACTAACAGCAGTGTATGAAAAAATGGACATTAGCACTTCACTAAAACCCTTTCTGACATTTCTCCTCCTCATGCATGCCAGCCCTTTGAATGGTTATTTGCTTTGAATCCAGGCTCCCTAACAATTAATCAATATTTAATCTTGTGACCACTCATTTATTCATCTAAGCAGCAATTCCACTTCAGTGTAAATAAAGAGTCCCAGATAGGTGGCAAGAGCCAGGTAACAGTTCAAAACCCTCACAAAGGATGAAAAAGAAAAAAAGATGAATAATAAAGAAAAGAGCATCCTGTAGAGTAAAAATAAAGGTAATGGAGAAGTGTATATAATATACTTGCAAGGAAAGAGGACTGTAGTTAGTCAACTGTGCAACTCCATTGTCTTCAAATTATGCACTCAGTTGCACCTGTTGAAATCCTATAGTCCTCCTGAAGGTGACTGGGATTGCTTAGCTATAGCTGATGGCATAGTTTGAGCCAAATAACTTTTATTACTGGAAATGGTGCATGAGAAAAAAAGCATTCCAGCTTGACTTTCAGATTTAAGGTTGTTTATAGGGCTCATGTTTTTTACTTGCAAGCCAAACAAAGTTGATAAGAAAGCCTGTGAACATGGAAACAAATGCCATTTTGTAGTCACTTTTCAGAGCACAATTACGCTTTAAAAAGTCTAGTCCAGGGATTGGCAACCTTCTCCAGGGGGTTGCAACCAGATCTCATGAGATCTGACCCACCCTCTCTTTCTCTATGGCTAGATGGGAGCAAGGTCTGGAAACATTTTGCTTTCCTAACATGGAGTGATGGGATGGGTATTGACTCTTGTAGGATCAGGTTTTGGCCCATACACGCATGTAACCAAGGGCAGAACTTATCTTTTGGTGGGTTTTTTAAAATGGGATATAAACTGAGCCTGTTTTGTGAAGAGGGTTAAATATTTGTCCTTTTACAATCACAGAATTGGTCCATATAGATCTGGTAGGAAGCTGATCACTTCTAAAGGCCTTGGATTCCCAGGGGCAAAAATCATTACATTTTCCAAAATACTTACCATAATTATATTTTGCTCAGAGATTAGTTGAGTTATCCTGGTGGGATCAATTATGACTCATCTTAAAGCCAGAAGCAACCGTTTTTCAGGAAATCCTTTTGGAATGTATATCAGCTGCTCAACACAATAAAGATTCTTTTCCCCTGTAATGTAACGTGTTATGGAAGTTATTAAAATGTTGCTTTTGGTCATTTTTCAGCATTCTGCATAAATTGTTTCAAGGTCATTATGCCTGAAAAATAGAGAGCAATATATGCAGGAAAAGCTCTTGAGGTGCTGCTAACCAGGTGCAGAGCATTTTTAATAACATCGTATGGTTTGCCTCAGGGGAATTAACGGTTCTACATTTTTTGATTAAATGGTAGCAAGCAACAGGTTATGTGGTTAGTAGAGAACAGAAGCAACATTCAAAGGGCCAAATTCCAACTGGCTCAGCACCTCCAAATTTCGTGAACTTTAGAGAAAACGGCAGGTTCTTACTAACGTACCAATCCTGCTCATATCAAAGTCAATGGGGAGTTTGCTATTGACTTCAACATAAACAGGATTAGGGACTAGGGGCCTGATTCTTTATTAGTATGTGTAAACATGTATATCTGTGCAAAGCAAGTGCAGCATGGGAGTTAAACACTATCAAACCAGAACTGAAGCATTTCACATGCACTAACATTTAATGTAATGCTTGTGATGGGTGCCAAACTGGCAGTAGTGCAAGCAGCGTGGTACTCTCCAGTATGCAGTACCAGCAACAGATGTTTAGGGGGTACGGGGTACCGGAAAGACTTGGGGCTAGCGAATGTGTTTAAACAGTGTTTTTTATTCTGTTTCTCCCCATTGGTCTGAATTATCCATGACATCCATACTGCATCACATCAAGTCCAAATCATTAGAGGAATGCCTCTGCTTGCACTGACCAGAGGATGTTTGGATTCTGATGTCAGCTCAGTTCTGCAGTCTGACAGGTATCAGGTGTTGTTCCCAGTGTACATAGAATTCTTCTTTGCAGCCAAACTAGTCTAACATGCATTTTGCTAACTGGAACTGGAGCAGCAAAACAAAGGAAACAAATGCCTCATTTTTCAGCTTTGTGGGTGAGAGAACTATAAGTTTAATGATGGCCTTAAACCAGCTGCCTCAGGAATCTGCCAAGAACTTTGCGGAGAATATGTTCCTCGTCTTAGCAATGGAGCTAAGACTTATCACACATCTGCCCACCTTTATTCGAATGACGCTCCTTCTGATCCGTCAGCTCAGGTAT
The DNA here is from genome assembly GCA_033296515.1 of Macrochelys suwanniensis. Lineage (NCBI taxonomy): Eukaryota > Metazoa > Chordata > Testudines > Chelydridae > Macrochelys > Macrochelys suwanniensis. The sequence continues at coordinate 16,901,687 of CM065776.1, read as the reverse complement.
TGTCAGTTTCATCTACAACAATTTACAAACTTGGAACCTAATACTGTAAACCAGGGGTCGGCAACCTTTCAGAAGGGGTGTGCCGAGTCTTCATTTATTCACTCTAATTTAAGATTTCGTGTGCCAGTAATACATTTTAACGTTTTTAGAAGGTCTCGTTCTATAAGTCTTTAATATATAACTAAACTATTGTTGTATGTAAAGTAAATAAGGTTTTTAAAATGTTTAAGAAGCTTCATTTACAATTAAATTAAAATGCAGAGCCCCCTCGGACCGATGGCCAGGACCTGGGCAGTGTGAGTGCCACTGAAAATCAGCTTGCGTGCCACCTTTGGCATGCGTGCCGTAGGTTGCCTACCCCTGCTGTAAACCCTTAATCATTTAATCAATTCCATTGAAGACAATGGGACTATTTGCACATCTATGGACCACTTTTGTGGTAAGAGTTTTGGGAGTCTGTTCTTATAAAGGAAGTTGAATCTCCCATTGAAATGCAGTGGTTGGGTACAATATCATAATGCAGTTTAGGATACAGTTCTACTTAAAATTTGTCTTTTAATAAGTCATACATATGCTGAAATGGCTCCTCACCCAACTCCCATATTCCATATAAATAGCCTGAAATACTACATATTTGAGGGGAAGGTGAGTAGTTAAGCATGTTGATGTTTGTATATATAAACACTCATTTCATCACTATACTGGAAAATATAGCCGAACTTAAATTTCTATGGCATTGGAAGGATGTTTAACAGCCCCAATTGTTTCCTGTGTTAATCAGTTTGAACCTGAAAAAATTACATGCCTTCTAAGACAAAAGAATCAGTCCACACTTACTGGGGAAAAAATCCTTCCAACAGGTGTTCAGAAGAGTGCTACAAGACACATACGTAACTTCATGAGCAGAGCATGGAGAGGATACCCTCCCACATTATGACCAGCAAAAATTGATAAAACAATAATAATAATAATAATAATAATAAAATCTCAAAGAGGCAGAGGTTCACAGAATTGCAAACCTAAAAACCTGAGTTTTGCTTTAAACCACCTCAGCACGTACCAGGTTTATGAACATTAAAAAGTTAACTGCAAAGGAACGCTGAAGCCCATTAACCTGAATGTGTGCCAGCCAGTATGCCCTCACTGACTAAAGGTGCAGTCACACCTGAACAGCTAAAAATTAACCTTGCCCTTTTAAGCTAAATGGAGTCATGTCACTGGCTCCATCTCTGTTGTTACATAGCAGATAACAAAACTCCAGTGGGGCATGGTGCTGGCACATAGGCTCTCAGATACGTGGTGTGATTTTTCAGAATCTCTTTTGGGAATAGTCATGTAGGTGAAATTGCTGGTACTTATGATTATGCTATTTCTATGCATGTATATTCTTCTTGGTATCTGAAGTTATGAATATTACCTGTGTTTACTACATGTTTGCTCCTGTGGTAATGCCCGCAAGGTATTTAGCCAACACATGAAGGGACAAGTCAAGTTGAATGGCCCATTAAGGAACACTTAGCTCGGCCCCTGGACATTTCCACTGCTTGCATCCGAAGAAGTGGGTATTCACCCACGAAAGCTTATGCTTCAATACCTCTGTTAGTCTATAAGGTGCCACAGGACCCTTTGTCGCTTCTACAGATCCAGACTAACACGGCTACCCCTCTGATACTTAGCTCACAGTGGACCCTGGAAAATGCCTGTCTACGCTTAATGGACTTTTTGTGAATGTTCTAACTAGGACATGTAACTTGCCCATATGACTCCAAACATCATCTTTCACAGTAAGAACAGATTTCCCTTTACTTGGCACTTGGAAGAAGCTAAAAGGCCCTGGCCTGGAAACATCTCCATTTTGCTTCTTTCCTGCTCTGGCCTCTTTCCTGCTCCAGCCTCTGGACTATGAACTAATGGGAGCATTCTAACCGAGGGACTGAGGACTTTAAGGTAATCTGAAGCCTTAATCAATTTCCTTGATCCTTTGCAGATTGACTTATGAGTTGGATATGGTACAGAGACTGTTCTAGCCTCATTGGTTGCTGATTTCTCCCTTGCAATGGACAAAAATCAGATGTCCGCTGACTTTCTCACATGAGTCAGCAACCTTTGATACCTGTGATATAAGCAACATAGCCCTTGCTTTGTTCTTTCCTCTCCAAATGTGAAAGCCCATTCCCATTGAACTCAATAGCAAAACTCCTTTTGGTCTCAATAGGAACAGGATTTGGCCCCAAGAGATCAGAAAATGTGATTTTGATCAATTGCTTATCTGTCCAGAGACAGTTCTCATGCATGTTCTGCTAGGCTGATTTTGCTTGCCCCTACTGTATGTCACACTGAAGAAAATAATAACACAATTTGGGCTGTAGTTCTATCAAGATGTACATGGCACACACAGTTCTATGCCTCTTTTCCATCAAACCCAGATGGCGCAGCATCTTTGTTTTCCCAGTGCCTGGTGGAGAGCAATACTTAGATAAAGGCAAGCTGGCAGAAGCTTAGTTTGGGAGGCACTGATAGTGTGTTAAGGGAAAGTGGGATGATTGTCGTTCCTAACCTTCTTTCATTTAAGAAGTTTTCAATTTGGGGTGCTGCTGGATCCTCAATGACACCTGGAAGTACAGGTGGCACCAGGACCCAAAGCATCATTTTACAACTGTATCTGTTTAACAGATTCAGTTGTAAAATTTTAGACAGGTAAGGGGGGTGACGGAGGGGAGAGGGAGAGTGTGGGGGCCCCAGGCTGGGCAGGGAGAAGTCACATGGAGGGTCACGTGGGGAGGTCACATGCCCTACCTTGCAGGGGTAGCTCTATGATTTTTGCCGCCCCAAGCACGGCAGTCAGCTGGCCTCGGTGGCACATCTATGGGCGGTCTGCTGGTCCCGCGGATTCGGCGGCATTTCTGAGGGTGGTCCGCCAGTCCCGCACCGTCGGCGTGCCTGCTGCCAAATTGCCGCCGAAGCCGCGGGACCGGCGGACCTCCCGCAGAAACTTCGCTGAAGGCTGCCTGACTGCCGCCCTCATGGCAACCGTCACACCGCTCCCCGCTGCTTGCCGCCCCAGGCATGCGCTTCCTGCACTGGTGCCTGGAGCCAGCCCTGCTTCCTTGTGTCCCTCCCATGAGTGCAGTAGTGGCAAGAAATGATTTCTACTTGCCCCACTGCAAACTGGCAGCATTAGAGGGTGAAGTCCTGTGCTTACCCATGGAACTGTATGACAGTGGCAGTATAAGTATTACTTACACCCACTCAGTCTCTTGCTGCCTGAACCCCTCTAGTGGGGCTGGGCCACACAGAGTGTTCATGAGCTGACTATAGCCTCAGCTAACAGAGGTAAGCATTTTTTTTTAGTTCAGGCAGTAGATGCTCATGCTTTAAGATCCAGAGGTCCCAGGTTCATTGCCAACAACATACCTAGGGGCATGCGGTTACACAAGCTTACCTGTACTATGCTCCAATCCTTCCCTGGTGAAGTCTTTGCTAGAGGCAAGAGGGTATTTAAATCTCCTTGATCTTCAGTGCTTGGTCTTTCTGCTGAGACTGAGAGCAATAACATCATTTACAGCCAATTGCGATCTCGATGCCATTAGTGACTGGACTGAGACCATCAGTTAATTTCACGCACAAGTGAAAAAACTTCACAGCCTTTACTAATCCTTGGACCATCAATCATTGACCATAAATGGTATTATGAATGTAACAATTCCAGGAGGCTCTTTTTATTTATACTAGAAAGACTGGTATTAGGACACAGATTCCTTATCTCTTGAGTGTGCTGAGGTGTGTAATCTGTAAGAGTGTTTAGGAAATATGGTTTTTATCTGTAGGAACATTATTTTCTTGGACAAAAGAAACCAAGGAGCTTCATAATTCTCAAGAGTTAGTTTTGTCTGTTACAAAACATGCTTCCCAACTTAAATTACCATGGCTTTTTATTCATTGTGCCAACCTTATTTCCATAGCAATAGAAACCCTTTAGCAATGGAAAAGATTTTGGTGGGCAATTTCTTTTGTTTGGCCTTTTAGACTGGAACAGGGTTTGTCTATCAACTCTCTTGGCAAGTACCATTAGTCAATCAGAAATAAAGGTAAATCATTGGCATGAACCAAACAGATCAATAATATATGGGGCAATTAATTTAGCTCAAAAGATTTTGCAGGATATTATTTGCCTAACAAGCAGCAAACAAGCATGAGTGACATCAATAACTCTTCAGGGTTAGGATGACCTATTATGAGAGCTAATTGGAAGTAATTATAAATATTAGATTTCGGAGTTTACAAAGAGTGAAGCAGAAAAGAGATTGATTACTCCTGTGAAAAGTCATTTCTCAACCAACCAAGGGGTACTGTAAGCATGAACGAGAAATATCTTATTTCAATTACTCTGGATTCAAGCATGAAGGTTTAGGGAGATGGTGTTTAGCATGTATATATTTTATCAGTTTTCCCAACAACAAAGGAGTGTCACACAATCATAACATTCAAATCTGTAATTTAAGTATTTGTCTATCTAGCTAAGGCTTCTCTTTAGCAGCTGGCATCATAGTATCTCAGACCCTAGCCCCCCAACTGGCTCTGGGTGGGCAGATTCCCAGACCTCCCTGGGAATCCCTTTAATTTCAGTGGGGCTCCACATGGGTGGAATGGTTTGCTCACCCAAAATCAGTTGCTGTATCAGAGTCTATGTGGCGATGGGTGTTGTCTTTACACCCAATGGCCAAGGTGTGCCTGGCTGAAATCTTAACCGAAAACCCCCCATACCTGCATATTTATAACTGCTGTACAATAAAACACTTGTATAAACACATTGACATTTATTTTTTAAGAGAAAGGGCATCTTGTGAAACTGTCTGCCCACCGCAATAGACAGGTATCAGTTGATCTACCTGCCTGTCCTATCACAATAGCATCTAGGGCACCAGTCCTACAGGTTACTCCACACAGGCAGGCCCGTGTGCTCCAATGACTTTATGCCCCATTGTGCATATATTAAAACACATTGTACGCTAGTTAAGATGGATATGTCAAGCTAAATGAACATTGGAAGTAACCCCAGCAGTCCTTAACTATTCAGGACACTCCTACCCCAGCAGAACATTGCTAGTCTAAATTTCCCCCCTTTCCCCACCACACATGCACTTTTAAGATGACATCACAGCTGGCATCAATCCTTTGCTAAACACTATGACTAGCTGCTTAATTCCAAGCATAAATGCTGAGTTCATGTTGATACTGGGGGCTGGTCTACACTAACTCTGGAAGTCGATCTAAGTTACGCTAGTTCAGTTACGTAAATTACACAACTGAAGTCGACATAATTTAGGTCGACTTACAGCAATGTTTACACTGCGCTCAAAGACTTTAAGTTCAGAAGGGACCATTATGATCATCTAGTCTGACCTCCTGCACAATGCAGGCCACAGAATCTCACCCACCCACTCCTGCAATAATCCTCTCACCTATGTCTCAGCTATTGAAGTCCTCAGATCATAGTTTAAAGACTTAAAAATGCAGAGAATCCTCCAGCAAGTGACCCATGCCCCATGCTACAGAGGAAGGTGAAAAACCTCCAGGGCCTCTGCCAATCTACCCTGGAGGAAAATTCCTTCCCGACCCCAAATATGGCGATCAGCTGAACCCTGAGCATGTGGGCAAGACTCACCAGCCAGACACCCAGGAAAAAGTTCTCTGTAGCAACTTCTAACATCCCATCACCAGCCATTGGGCCTATTTACCACTGATAGTCAAAGGTCAATTAATTGCCAAGATCATGTTATCCCCATCAAACCATCTCCTACATAAACCTATCTAGCTTAATCTTGAAGCCGCTCTCCTGTCGACATAGCTTCCACCTCTAGGAACACAGATGTCAACAGAAAGCGCTCTCCCATCGACTTAGCATGTTTTCAACAGACCCGCTAAATTGACACTGCTGCATCGGTCGCAGCAGTGCCGTTTTAGCTGGTAGTGTAGACATGGCCTGAGATAGTAAAGTAGCAAGGAACTGCCTCCTGAGAAATCCAAAGGCCCAGCCCAAAATTAGTTCAAACCTTCTGAGAAACAAGCTATAATATCTCCCCAGAAACAATACAACCGCAGAGCATTCCAATTCCCTCTTGTCCTACATGGAAGGCTTTTTACAGGGGGCCTGATTCCGACCATGCTTATACTGGTTTTACACTGGTATAATTCTATTGATGCCTGTGGAGTTTCTCCTGATTTACATTGGGGCAGGTTAGAGAAGGAGCAGGAAAGCAGGAATTTCCAGACTCTGGGAATGTACCCGTGCTGACAAGAAGGATGTCTGTGTAGGAAGTTCAGGAACAATGTAGTGGAACAGAAAGGGGATAATAAGGAATAGTAGGGGGCTATCATGTGTAGTGGAGCATTCACACTAAGCTAAAAAAGATTGATGTTCCTCCCTGTATAGGTCACTGAGTTAGTTAAGAAATGGCTGCACAAACAGGCAAAGAGAATGACTGTCATGAGGCTGTCTGGGGCAGAATGCAGACCACTGACAATGAGAAACCAAAAGAAAATACAGAAAAGAAAAGCTCATTAAAGCAGCACAGGAAGTTGAAAAGGGAAATTAGCCAGGCTTCTGATAGCATCCCATAAGAGAGAAATTTGGTTTTAACAGCCAATACTTACAGTCATCATATGGCCTTAATGAACAATTTATCCTTGCCAAAGCCTGCTCCGTAATACAAGCCACCATGTTTGATGTCCTTTTAATGGTCCATGGGTTTCATTTGTAACAATCCAATTAACAGTTGGGCTATGGTAGCTCTAATCATCATTTCCTGTTAATATTGTTTCTGTAGCACTGAGTATTTCACAGTTTGTTAAACTGCATTTTGAACAAGAGAGATTTCAAAATCAAAGAATTGCTCAGCTTGTTAAGCTTGTGCTGGGGAATGAGCTGGAGAGAAGGGCAAGGAGAATACAGATTCAGAACTGGCAAGGTCAATGAGCTACCGCAGCGATGATCACTCCTTTTAAACCCAATTGTTTCTTGCAAAGGGCATGTTATGTTTACAGTCCATATGCAACAAAGAGAGCAAGCCTAGGGTTTAAAGATTAGTTTTTAGTGACACAATGAAAAGGAGAGGCACTGAAATCCTGGAGATTATCTATGCTGGAAGGTGGAATGACAACACAGCAGGCCTGATGTCTGTTTTCAGGCTGGTGTAATTCAGGAGTAAATTGATGGGATTGTACCAGTGAGAGAGGAGAATCAGGCCCACTATGCACTGTAATCATTGAGTTACTTTGACCAACATTTTTTATTGTACAGGTATGAGTGTGTTACCATTATTACCTATTATCTATATGATGATAGTGCCTAGGCCCTAAAGCAGGGGAGGGGAAACTATGGCCCGCAGGCTGGATCCGGCACGTCAGGGCTTTCAATCTGGCCCATGGGATTGCCAGCCCCGTGGCACAGCAGGGCTAAGGCAGGCTGCCTGCCTGCCCTGGCCCCGCACTGCTCCTGGAAGTGGCCAGCACCACATCCCTGCAGAGGGCTCCATGTGCTGCTCTCACCTGCAGGCACTGCCCCCCACAGCTCCCATTGGCCTGCTCCACCCCACCCCCAGGAGCCACTGTCGGACATGCTGGCCACTTCCGGGAGCAAGGGCAGGCAGGGAGCCTGCCTTACCCTCACAGCACACCGCTGCCACCCCAGAGCTGCTTGAGGTAAGCGGGGCCGGGTTGGAGCCCGCCCCCCGAACGGCTCCTACACCCCGCACCCCAACCCCCTGCCCTGAGCCCCCTAACCCTCTGCCTTGATTAGGGTGACCAGACATCCCGATAAAATCGGGACCGTCCTGATTTTTGAGCATGTGTCCCGCGTCCCGACCAATGGGCGGTCAGGACGCCTTTTGTCCCGATTTTCAGGTTTTTTTTTTTTTTTTGCTCCACAGCTTCCGGTGGAGGCTCTTCCGTTTCCGGCGGCCCCGGAGAGAAGCCCCAGAAAGAAGCAATTGGGAGTGCCCAGAGGATTCCAGAGGCAGAGGTTTGGGTTTTTTTGCTCAACAACTTTGAGCCTCTTCCGTTTTTTTTTTTTTTGGTGGGAAGTCCCGATTTTCGGCTCTTCTCATCTGGTCACCCTAGCCTTGATCCCCCTGCTGCACCTCTCCTGCACCCTAACCCCCTGTCCTGAGTGCCCTCCTGCACCCCGCACCCCTCCTGCACTCCAACCCCCTGCCCTGAGTGCCCTCCCACACTCCACACCCCCTGCCCTGAGCCCCCTCCTGCACCCTGCACCCCTCCTGCACTCCAACCCCCTGCCCTGAGTGCCCTCCCACACTCTACACCCCCCTGCCATGAGCCCCCAACCCACTGCCCTGAGCCCCCCTCCTGTACCCCACACCCCTGCTGCACCCCAACCCCCTGCCCTGAGCCCCTTCCTGCACCCCACACCCCTGCTGCACCCCAACCCCCTGCCCTGAGCCCCTTCCTGCACCCCACACCCCTGCTGCACCCCAACCCCTTGCCCTGAGCCCCTTCCTGTACACTGCACCCCTCCCACACCCCGCACTCCCTCCTACACCCCAACACCCTGCCCCAGCTCTACATTCATGGCCCTGCATACAATTTCCCCACCCAGATGTGGCCCTCGGTCCAAAAAGTTTGCCCACCCCTGCCCTAAAGGCTCCAGCTGAGATCAGGGCTTCTGAAGGGAATCACTCACCACAGGTGCTACCCAATGGTCACACAAGGCAGGGCAGGTCCTCTTCTTTCCTGATGTCCTGTTGACAGCCACTGTGATCCTGCATTGATCTGGCCCTTCCATGGCTCAGCTCTCCAGCTAGGTCCCACATTCCAGTCCACCACTTTCAGGGTACACAAAAGAAAGTCCAAGAATGGGGAAGTCTTCAGATTCCTGCTCTGGACTTGGACTCATTGTGCATTCCGGCCTTTCCCAACTAGGTTTCCCACCAATGGATAGGCTCCTATCATTTCCCCATCTTTAGAGACTGGAAGGAAGCCCAAGCCCACCCTCTCCACTGGGAGCTAGTCCAGGGCCCAGGGATGGGCCCCTATGTCCTGCACCTTGGGATGACATGCAGCTGCCCCCCGGATCACTTCCTACCAGACTCCATTTTTCCCCCACAGGGTAAATTAAAGAACTGAGCACTAAGCCATGTGTCTGACCATCACAAATAATCACGATTCCCTCCATTGCAGGCTTGGTTAGGTCAGTATTGCCAGGCCTCAGGCAACAAGAGCTCCTGTGAGGCTCCTTCCCAAGAGCTCAGAGCACATGTCTGCTCCCTTCCACTGTTTGCCTAAAGGGGCCTAGCCTGCTCTCTTGTTGAGCTCCTCCTCCAAGCCATGCATGCTTTGCAGATGTGGTGGGGTGGGGGTGCCTGGGCCCAGAGAAATTGCTTAACCCCTTCCTTACTGGTGTGGTGTTTGTATACCTCACCACAGGACTCGATAGTGTTAAGTGCAATACAGACGCATAGAAAGAGAGAGTTTCTTCTACCAGGCCTTGCACTATAACTAGAGAAGACAGAGTGGGAGGGGACACAGGCATAGAGAAAGGAAATGATTTGCTGAAGATCAGAGTATTATTCTCTCCCCTTTGGCTTCGTGGGCAGTCTATTTGAAAATGGTTAATGTGGCTCTAATGTGGTCTGTAATGTTATATTTGACATTTAGATTCTTATGAAAGTTCATTATTTCATCATGCTTTAACATGGTCCCCCTGTAAATGGTAAAACAGCAAATACACATGTACAAATGCAATTTCAGCATATGGCTTAGAGCAAGGTAGAGTTTGGGGGATTTTTAAATGTATTTGTAGGGAGGATTGTAGGTTTTGCTTTTTTGTTAGATGAATTTTATTTTTTTCCAGGTGCTGAAAGTTGAATCTATTGCACTGAAAAATGAAAACTATAAAAACTCTTTAAATTGTGGCAATAAATATGTGATGTTTGCATCACATGACTGAGGCAAATGACACACCTATATCTTGAAGGCAACTCGGGATACCTAGTTATATGCTGAGGAGCTACGGGCTTGATCCTGGGAGGTGCCGAGGGCTCTAAACTCAGTGGGGGTTGAGTGGTATTTGAGGGCCTCAGTACCTGGCAGAAAGTGCTCAGAACATTCTAGAATCATGCCCTACACAAGGGAATCAGTAAACAATGGAATCTGGATCTGACCTTTTAATCCTTTGGTAATTTTTGGAAACTGCAGCTTTCTTCGTCAATGCACATGTGTCAATTGCTTTTATTACATAATCTGCTCTCATTTTCCTCAAATCAAATGTTCTAGCTTTATCAGATCTGTGGTACTGTAAAAAGGAACTAGTGGCAATTCGTAATGTGTGATTATAGATACTAATGCAAGAATGAGTCTGCAAAATTGTCATTTCTTTCATTACATTATCCCTGCTGATTCACTGCATTATTGGTTTTATTTTTCTGCATATATTGGCATTATGTATTGCTGTATTATGCAGTGCTAGGTTAGTTTATTGGCTAAAAACCAATAAAACATATTATATTTTCCTAAACACAAAGAACAAATAATGTGTTTTCCATCTCAGGTTACTTTTATTTTCAGATTAAGGAAAAGAGCAAAGAAAAAAGGAACAAATATAAAGTCTCCAAGACAGACTAAGAAAGACAGAGAACAGTGACTCAGTAACATTCTGCATGTGAAATGAAATACAAAATGGAAGCTCTCTCACAGCTGCCCCCTGTGGCTGCATGGAAGACTCATCTATGTTTAAAAGCACAATGCACAAAAACACAATGACATCACATTTCATATACATAGCTACACCAGCAAAGTAGCAAACCCTCTGAACAATCTCTTGCCGCATATTCCACGTCTGGAGCTAGAGAGTGGTGAATCTCAGATCACTTACAAAGAGAATGCTCAAATCCAGCCAAAACAGCCTGATCCACTGTTGAAGATTTCAGTGGTTCAAATTGTGAGCCTGCTCCATTCATCTATGCTGCTGGGATACAGGTAGCGTTTTCCTCTTATTCAAATAATAATACACAAGGTGGTTCACCAAAAGTGACATCATTTGGCCCTAATTATGCCAAATATTTGCTCAGAGAGACTAAGTGCAGTATTTAGACAATATTAAACAATCCACTAAAACTAAATATCTTTGCAAGACCAAAAAAAAAAAAAAAAAAAAAAAAACCCAACCAAAAAACCTGTGCTTGATACAGGCAATAAAATTATTGTAGCCAATACAATTTTACTTAGATACATAATCCTCAAAGCACATAAAAACTAATTCTGCACATGGTAGTTAAAAGTTACTGACGTAGCCTTTTTTATAAAATAAGCTGGCAAATTCAAATAATTTTAAATTACAGTACATTCGTCTCATTAACAGGTTCTATAACGGATTCCATCAGAACGGCACATAGAGAAGGGGCCCACTGTTGCCAGGCGCTAAGCAGCTCCAGCTCCCATTGACTAGACAACAGATACTACACTGATGAGGATGATAGATAAATTATTACTCAGGAACTGAGGCTCCATTGTGAGTAGCACTACACACACAGGATCAGGATGGTCCCTGCCCCCAAGATCTCACTCTTTTTCTTTCTTTCTTTGGGTCAATCGGTCAGTTGCAAGCTCTCAGTATGTTCCCTGATCAGGTCCATAGTCTTTAATACACCAAAATGTCGTTAATGTGATAATTATGATGTATTCCATATATACCATTTACATTTCCTTTCCTTTTATCTTAGTTTCCGGTCTGCAGCAGTTATTGAGAGGGTGGCGCACAGTGTAGTATGTTTGGTGAGTCAAATTCCAAACAAAACAGAAGCATCCATTTGGGTGGTTCTCTGTAGAGTGAAGCATGTCCCTGAAGGACATTCATACAACCACAACATACATCCCCCGGTATTGTGTGGGTCACAGTTAGGCTGAACCATTTGGCAAGCAGGAAGCTAACGTTAAAATTGCGCACACTGGACATATTTTGGAGAAGGGCCTAATCTTGTAGCCCTTGCTTCCATGAGTAGTTCCCACTGAGACAACGAAGTGCCCAATGGGATCACTCACATGAGTAAAGACTGCAGTATGGGGCCCAAAGTTTTGATGGGAACATTTTGGTCACTGTGATGAGTCCAGGAGGAAGCAGTGCCAAGGGACTGGACTTTCTCTGCCCTGGGTTGACTGGCTGTTTGTTCCAACTCTCCCTTCCCTTTCATTCACAGTCTGAGTATGAGCTCTTTGGGGCAGGAACAGCCTTTTGTTCAGTTTGTACAGCACAATGGGATCTTGGCCCATGACTGGAACTCCTAGGCATTACTGTAATACAAATAAATAATAACAATAAATTCCCCTTTCCAACCCTGCAGGGAACTTGAAGTGAAAGACAATGCTGATCACAATATCCAACACTGACTCCCCATTGGCACACTAGCATTCCTTTGGGGCGGCAGATACCACTGAGGCCATGGAAGCATGTCTTCTGACAGACCCTTGCTATCACGGGTGTAGAAGGAGGGATCATGGAGTAGTACATGGGTACTAGGTCTCTGTAGAAATACCCCAGCTCTCTGCAGATGGCCCAGGATACATGGTATTTTCTCATAAATCTCACAAATTCACGTTAGGTAGGCCACTACTTTCCCATTCTGTGTGTGGGGTTTGGGGAGGATTCTCCAATCCCATCCAATGGTACAAGTTAGAGGAAGTTGCATGTGTTAAAAATTTCCGTGTTCCTGGCCCACACATGGGCTCTTCCTGCATGAGGAATGATATTGTCAGAACCTGTGAGGTTCTGGGCCACAGACACATTCACATCACCACTGGAAGCTTAGGCTGGGTTTTCCGCTAGAGGACTCTGTGAAGCTAGGCGCTGCAGGAAGTATTGGCCAGCAGGGTCTGATTGGTGGCCCCTTACAGCCCATTGATTGGCTGGCTGATGCTAGTATTTAAACCAGGAAGCCATCATGGGGAGCTGCCTGAGCAACAATGGAGACTGCCTGACAGCTTCTGCTCCAGAGCTTGCTTGGTGTAGATCCCAGACTCTGGCTTCTGACCCTGGTTTGTCCTTGACTTTGCTATTTGCTTGCTGTCTGTAGCCTGTCGCCTGACCCTGACTTCCTCATATCCTGACCTGGATTGATCCCGACTCTGCTATTTACCTACCGCCTGCAACTTGGTGCCTGACTCTGACTTTCTAGCACTACTCATCACCTGACACTGACTTAGCAGCTGACCGGTGCACACAGGCTGCCCACAGCCCGGCCCTGACCGTTGTGGCCTTTTGTCTCTTGCAGGATTTCCTAGTTAAATTAATTACAATCTGAGTTTTAAACACCAGTAGGGTGCCAGTAGGGGATTGCTCATTTGCTGTAATTCATACTGGTGTTAGGCATTTGGGAGGTGCCTGAAACAAGCTATTTGGGGCCTGATTCCAAGGCCCACTGAAGTCATTGGGTGGCTTTCCACTAACTTGAAAGGGCTTTGGATCATCTTGAAAAGCTGAAACTTGCCAACACCATGTCATTGATATTAGGAGACTTGCTCCCCTGTAAAGGACAATACCTGATTTATGATAGTTTCCCCTTATTTACTGAGCTGACATTGGAGTAGTGGCCTGATGAGTGTTCTATGGAGAATGACAAACTATCATAGAACTTAGGGGTGTCAGTGTTGTTGTGTATTTACCTTAAAATAGAATTTGTTCCCTGCCTTATGGAAGACAGAGATGTCCATGGTGTACTGCTCTGTCTATGGGAGATACTTAGCTTCCTGGTATATTTTACTGCCATATGTTAATAGCCACTACTGTAAATAGTGGTTTGTTGAAATAAAGACTCTGCTGAGCACTTTTACTGATTTAGGCCTTGTTTATACTGGAGAGTTGTCCTGATTTAATCCATCTACTGCTGTAGCTGCTCTAATACAAAGCCCTACAGTTAGGATCAAATGCTATAAATCACAATTTCCAGTGGAGTCATTTCCACTGGTGCACATGGTGGCTTTGCCTGGTTGCACTAGGAGTTTGCAATGGTACAGCTACGTCAATGGCTGGATTTGGGGTAATCCTCAGCATAGGAGCATATGTATTTAATTTAGAGTTAAATTTAGTTGTTAATGGAGAATTAGCCACAGGGAGACGAGCAATTAGGATGGGCTTCCCAGAGAGATTCCCTTGCACTATAAAATTAACCTCAAAAGGCTGCAGCCTTGTTCATTCAAGCATGTGGCCACCAGCCCTGGGCATGAAGTAATTAAACAAGGCCTCAAAATGCAAAGCATCTTTAGTTCTGTCCTGTATATGAGTAGTGGGTGTCTTATCGGTAATATTTGCCTATTCTCACAGGTCCTGATCCTTGAAGTCCAAGAGAATCTTTCCATTGTCTTGGCTTTTATTGGACCGATTAACTACCTTGACCACAATCACATTATCTACTGTTTTTGTTTAAGCCATTTATGTTGAAATTCAGCTTGGCGTGTCAGGTGCAATGCCGTCGATCATGTGTAGTAGCTGTGCTGTGCAGAGAGGTGCTCAGCACTGGCTTCTAAAAGGCCAGAGCAAGAGATGGATGGGAGCTGACAGGTACAGGAGGACCATGGGATCCATAACTGTGCAGATCCACTGACCTAAAAGACAACCCTAAACCAAATAAGTGCTGATTATTACAAGAGAAAGTGCTGCAAGAGAAAGTGTTCACCAGAAATATGGCAGCAAAGCTAACAAAAGCAACAGCAGAAGGAATAACATACATGGAAGCAGGAATGACTTTAGGATTTTTGCTCCTTTCTTTGAGATTGTTCTTGGGAACACCGATCTCCCTCCTTCACTCCATCAATCACCTCAGTCTCTCCTTCCCCAATCACCCCACCACACAATACATTCAGGTTGATCCCACAAAATGTTGTATCTACCCTCCCGCCCCGTTACCAGTTTTAGAGGTCTCAAAAACTAACTGGTACATGGGACATGTGTACTTAAGGATCTCCTCTATACATGCACAGTTCTCATTGGCAAAACATGCATATAGAGCATGATCCAAAACCCATTAAAGTCAATGGAAAGACTCACGTTGACTTCAATAGGCATTGAATCAAATTTACTGAGAGAATAAGAGCACTTTCATCAGAGGAGGAGGTGAAAGTGTAATAATACATTGGGTTAGTGTGACAACATATCTTCCTCCAACAGCTAAGCACAGTGACTATAATAGTCTGCTACTTTCTTACGGATAAAGAAGCTATTCTTTTAGTGCATATAATAAGGGCTTGTGCTTTCAGTATAGAAGGTCATGGATTCAATTCCTGATAATAGCCATGGTGTCCAGATGTAAGCAGCCTTGTTTTGCTACAAAATGGCACCCCAGATAGGATCTGAATTCCTCACGTGGAGCTTAGATGTGTTTGTCTAAAAAGAGAGGTGTATAATACACCGACAGTCTATGTGATCATGTCTCCTAGTGGTGGCCTCAACAACTATAGATGCTTGTTTCTTATTTACAGAGACTAGAACTACTCCGTCAGCTCTGCAGGTAGACATTTTGTTTTAGGTGCTGACATTTGTGGTGTATAAATATATGATGTAGCTTTGCTTTGTTACACAAAGTCCAAGCTATCTCCCAACATCCTTGTCCAACAAAGGTTCCAGGGGAAGATAAACTCCTTGTATGTTGTAGCTGCTTAGTAAGTCTGCTGTAAGTGAGAAGGATGCATTTTGAATTGTTGTCAGAAATCTACAGGTTCTGAGCTGGCGTGAAGAGTATTGTAACTATATGTCTGAATTGTCTGCATTATTAGAACTAGCCGGCTGATTGTTAAGACCAAAGGATTGACTGCAGGCAACAGTGTTGTGCAAGAAACCAGAAAATGAAACCTTATTGAGTAATCTGCCATTAACAGTCACTCTTCCTGACCCAATAGTGCAGGAACCTTTGCATCAGAATAATGACCAGCTAAACTGTGACAGGTAAAGACCAATTTGTTACTGAGTCAGTCCTTTGTGACATTTTCTCAGTGTGACAGAACATTGTTTCCATGGGTAACTGTAACTGACTTTCATCTAGATGGAACATTATTAGCTGCAGAAAGAAAGTAGATGCAGAGAAAAAGAAGACAGATGGAAAAGGTGATGGTCATCTTGCAGTTCTGATCATTCTCTTTGCCTTTCTGATTTAACACAGTGTCACCAATAGGGTCAGAGACCAGTAATACTATTATTGAGACTTATAAAGACAGACAAGGAAAATGCCAATTTAGGATTCTGATGCAGGTTAAATGGACAGATCTAGCTCCAGCTAACCAAAATTGACAATCCTATATCACATATTGCATACAACTTGTGCTCCTTTGAAAAGTCATTTATGTGAAAGATAAGCAGGAGTGATGGGAGTTTAAGAAAAGAAATGTTTTCCAGTACACTTGTGTTTTGCAGATTACATAACATATAGGTTATCACCTTCATCCTCTCCTCTTTGAAGTCTCACCTCAAAACACAGTTTCCAGGCCTACAAAACCTAACCCTCCACTCCCTTACCAGGACCTAGGCTAATGCACAGATCAACCTGCAGGTAGAAGTAATGAAAGTCTAATAATAAACCAACCCCCAAGATGTGTGCCACCAACACTGTCAACAACCACATTCTCTTATCACCATAGTCCTCATCCTCCAGCTCCTTCATCACTCCATTGATCATTAATGTGTCTAGTCTATGCTTGTATTGTAAGTTTCTAGGGGCAGGGTCACCATCCTTTCTTGTCTTTAGAGTGCCTGTGATGGGACAAGCATTTGTGCACATCCCTCGCTTCATGGGTGTAGGGAAAACAATCAATGTCTTTTGTCCACTGATGTTCTGCAATGGGGGTTGTCTCTAGGCCTTCTTTCGTTGGGCAGGAGATGACACCTCTTTTTCGAAACTAGTATTTCACACTTGGTAATGCCAATGTATGGGTTTACAGTTTCATAGCAAACACTTTTACAGCTACAGAGCAAACACTTAAATATTACCTTATAACACGGGATATAGATATTATAAGTGAGATTAATGCATGCCGCAATTCACACGCATTTCATAAAGTCCAAGCGTTACACACATTTCTATAAATCTAATACCTATTTTAACAATACTAACACACGGGTGAGCCTGACTGGTTTCCAGCTATGCATTTGTCAGTGTTCAGGGAGGCCTAGGGACCTTCGCATGAGCTGGCACCTGGTCTCGCAGGGTCACAACCATATTATCTCTTTATAATTAGAATAGGAAATAGCTGAGCTACCTTAGAACTGTGGGAATCAGCATGTACATGCTCATTTTTAATGATGAATGCAATGATTAAAGGTGGTTAATATGGAAAGTACAGCCTTTTTTTTAATAGTCGGCAAATAAGCCATAATGTCAGATCAGGTCTATAATAAGAACTCTTCTACATTTTCTGGCCTAAGACATACATTGCCATCTCCTCATTCAGTAGAGACATGAGAAATACAGGATCACAATAATTATTTTGGTTTATCTCTCTTACAGTTTTGGGCAGTAACACACCATGCACCTGATTCAGAATTGTGTTACTCTAGTTTTACACCATTTGAAACCGTTTGTACCAGGCCTGAACAAAGACCTCTCAATAGTTTCACAAAGACAAAGTGTTCTCAAAAAGTGAGCTGTTGAAAAGCAGCATTCCTTTCATTCGAGACACTAGACCACATCTGAAACATGGTTCAAGAGACTCAAAATGTCCAAGAGACCTAGCAAAAATCCCACCCATCACACAAGGCAGCTTTCACCTGTTAAGTGGCTGTTCCCTGGTGCAAAAAACCTTTAAGTGCAAGATGCTGAGGATGATCTGGTTAATAGTTAATATTGTGGGGGTGGGGTTCCTCAAAGTAAACCAGACTGCACAGAATTAGCAAATCCTACTGGTTTAATTTCTGAAGAATAATATACAAAAAACTGATTAATATAAAGAATTTGATTTTTATAATGTTTCTGGTAACTGAAAATACTGGTTTCTTTTTGGAGACGTTGCCCCAGAATGGGCGGGTGTGTTACCCCAGAATTTGATCAAGCTAATTGCAACCATATTGTGTGCATTCAGCCACCATGAATTAATAAAATAGAACATGACCTAGTTAAGGGTTAATTTAGACAAGCAGGGCTTCTGGAGGCAAGTTCAAATGCTAGCTGCGGGCTTGCAATTTCTGCTAATCAGAATGAGAGGAGGGAAGAAAAGCGTCAACAATTTGAGATTGAAAAAAAATAAGTGGATGGAGAACTTGAGTTTGGGTGCCTTTGATATAGAAGCTTATTATGATTAAGAGTGTTAGGAATGTTTTGTTGATAAGTATATTGAAGTTAGGAGAGGTGATGAACCAGTAGGAGTCACTATGAGCTGTGTGTTTTATAAAAGTTAGTTAGAAAAAGACAAGATAATAGAGTGTAATTTGAAGCAGTTCTCTGAAGCTATCCTGAGAGACTTCTTCCTGACACCATACTCCCCAGCCGGGAAGCAACTCAATACCAGTACTCAATACCATCACAGATTCTAGGTAATTATTTGGGATGTTCTAAACCTATTGCTTATGTTTGTGTGTGCTTAAATCTAATAAATTGCAGCTTTAGCTAAGAGCATGCTTACTTTCAATCAATCTTTCAGCAGCCGGAAGCACTGTGTTCCCACTGATTTATTCATGACACCGCCATTAAAGGCTGGACACTGCAGGGAAACACTTCAAGGGTGCTTGGGGTGCATCTACTGTTAACCTGCAAGGCAAACTAAGGGCTGGCAGAGGCAAATCCAGAGGAGATTGTTTGGGTAGCTAAGGGTATGTTTACACTGCAATGAAATACCCTTGGCTGACCCATGTCAGCTGACTTCGGCTCTGGCTGTGGGGCTATAAAATTGCAGTGTAGATATTCAGAATTAGGCTAGAGCTGGAGCCCTGGAATCCTGTGATTGGGACCCAACTTAAACCCAAACATTTGTACTGCAATTTTATAGTCCCTCAGCCTGAGCCCCATGAACCTGAGTCAGCTGACACGGGCCAGCCACAGGTGTTTTATTGCAGTGTAGACATGCCCTTTCAGACTAGTGTTATCAGGAAGCTGCCACCCAGTTAAATATGAGCACATCTTCCTCTCACTGGATTCAGAGGGGCTCACAATACTGGGCACCCGGAGAAAGTGTCAGAACCCCAAGTATTTTTGTTCTAAGATGGTGGATCTTCCAGTGCATAGAGCAAGAAATACTATGAACATTTGTCTTTTTGCACTGTAAATTAGATTGGGTTCCCCCCCACCCCTTCATTGCTTAAGTACCCTGGACAGCTCAAAGTTGAGGAAATGGGATGGAACCATGCTAAACCTTAAAAATGAACACAGCAAGAATATCTTTTGATTTATTGAATGAACTGAATGTACAACTGCTAAAAGATCCCTTTTGAATACATTTAGTATGTTCGTCTAATGATGATAACTTATTAGATACTATTGTAATAAAAAGAAAATTTTGCAATCTACTAAACAAAAGATATGAAACCCACTGGATACTAAACAAGAATGTTAATTAACTCTGACTGAATTATTTATGACAGGGGAATCACAGCCTTTTTATGACCAAAGGGCCACATGGATTTAGCTATCACATTTTAAAAAGAACTTCTCTGTTGTCACAAACAAAAGATCAAACAAGCGAATCCCATAATCAACACACGATAACAGGGCAAGCAGAAGAGGAGGATGAATGCTTTTGAAACACAAAGAAATAAATTGATGTTTAATTATTTAGTAAAATGACTTTAAATACACAAATACAATGCCACCACCATTAACGTTTACATTAACCAGAAACATTCCTTTGTTCAGATTATGTTAATTATTAGTATTAAGGGGTTTTTATTGTCTGAACGTTACTCCACAGACTAGACAGTATTTACAAGCACAAGGTCAGATCAGACTTTGGGAGAAAAATAAGTGGGAGGAAAACTTAGTTTTCTGTGAATCATCCCAATGAGTCAGTGTAGGGATATTAAAGAAGGTACTGAAAGTGATTCCCCAAGTGAAAGTAACTCCCCATAATTTGTCCCCCACAATTTAAACCTCATAGCATTACCAAGTAAAAGATCTCTTGGATCCCTTGTTAAACTTACAAGCTACTGTCTGTGTAAACCATTGATTGTATCTGTTCTCAGAAAGATACTGTATTGCTAAGAGAAACTTGCAAACAAGTTATTTGACTTTGTTCTTTATGCATGCTTTGTACCTAGAAACAGCATAGAAAGACCCCCACCCTCTTTGATTAAAGGGCAGGGAGTTTCAAATAAATTAGTACACACCCCGAAAGTGTTGAAGACAGTATGTCTGCTGATGAATGCTTGGTGTACATGAATGAATGAGCAGGGAGGTGCCAGCCTAGGAATTCAGTGACCATCGGCTGAAGGCGGCGTCAAAGTGGGAACGACCAGACAACCCCCGGAGGGTAAACTGGGACCCACCCGATCATCTCAAAGGATGGGAAAAACAAGATAACATCTGACAGTGTGGAGCCACCAGGAATGCCATCAGAAATGTGCCATCTGCTGATTGATTCAGCAACAGCATGATGAAGCAATTCCCATAGACTGACAGAGGAAATAATTCCTGTAAGAATGGCCTCTAAATACTGAGGACTTTGAGTCTGGTTCTGCAACCAACCTCCAGGAGCATCAGATGAATCTGACAAGGACTCGGCTCCACCCTCATGCCCAGGTTACCTGGCCAGTAACTTGGCATGAGCAACTTCTAGGCTGGTAACTATGACATCTATACAGAACCTGTGTGTGTGTGTGTGTGAATGAATATGAAACTGAATGAAATGTTATAGCTATAAATGACTGCTTACTATGATTCTTTTTGTATTCACAATAAATGTGACATTTTGTCTTATCCCCTTTAAAAAGATCCTGCTGGTTTTTATTTTATTGGTATAACATCGGGGCATGAGATTTGCTCCCAGGAGAGCAGGTAGGGGACATAGGCATCTGAATGCAAAGTTATCCCAAGATCCACAGCGCATCCTAGCTACTTCCTGCTTCCTTGTGCAGTCATTCACAGATATCAAATGTGGTTCTGGCAGTGTGTTACACCCACTTTGCACAGGTGTGAACGACTGCACAAGTGCATGGCAACGGAGAATTTGGTCATGAATTTTTGCAAGCATTCTGGCTGGAATTCTGAGCTGCACCTCTGGGAGGCACAGAAAAGAAAGATGCAGCCCCAGGTGGGAGGGTGGCTTTAATTATCCCCAGGAGTCTGGGTTGTTCAGAAGGCCAGTCTGTCCCCTTGTGAGCAGCCTCCTAAGAGCTACCGAGGGACTGCTCATAGCAACTCAGAATCACCATAGTAACCTACAGTATAGGGACTCCTGGCATGCCCCCCTAACGCCTAATTCTCTGCTCCAAGGGGTTTCTCCCCCAAATGGCTGTAACCTTGTGCAGCAGCATGGAGCAGCTGTTGAAGAGGGAGAATTCCACCTTCTAAACTTATTTTCCCCCTTGATTATACTAATGGTATAGAATGGGGTTTATTTTATGTAATTTGAAGAAGGGGTGGGACAGAGTTTAGAGCTTGCTGAGGGCTCTGACAGAACCTGCAATCTAGTTCACCTCAGAGGGAAAAGGTTTGCTCTTCAAAAAGATTTTTATGAGCCCCGTGGATGAGTCATGTAATAGAGCCTCAGCTTGGTTTAGTAGGAAAAGGGCTGTGAATCATTTTATGGACCACAAGATGGATAAGGACTGTATTAAATGCAGATGGAACTTCTCATTCAAGAACCAGGTTTCCCTGCTCATAGTATTTGACTATCACCTCTCTAGATGTACTGTAGAAACTGTGACAGACCCAGGCCAGTTGGGTGCAACAAAGTAGTAACATGCAGATATACTGGCCACTGGATTAGCAGTTTTCTGTTCCCTGACTGATCAGGGTAGGCGCTGCTCCAGGCTAATGAGAACACCTGACTCCAATTAACCTGCAAAGAGTCAGGTGAGGCCAGTAAGGTGATGTGAACACCTGACTCTAATTAAGGGCTTTCTGATACTATAAAAGGGCTCACTCCAGTCAGGCTGAGGAGAGCTAGGGAGCCAGAGGAGAGGAAGTGCTACTGATGAGCTGAGTAACGAGGACACCCTCAAGCCATCGGTAGGTAAGGGTGAAGAAGAGAGAAGCGGGAGAGCTGTGGGGAAGTGGCCCAGGGAAACATAGCAACTCTGGCAGTGAAAGGTCGGCTGCCAACAGCTGCTACCACTAGGGTCCCTGGGCCGGAACCCGGAGTAGAGGGTGGGCCTGGGTTCCCCCCAACCTGTCACTACAGAAACACCTCCGGGGAGAGGAAGACAGGCCCCTGTCAGGACAGGAGGCTAAACTGCTCTGAGATAAGCCCATAGGGACAACAGAGACTGTGGGAGTTCTCTCACCAACCTTGTGCTGGCTTATGATGAAAAGGGCTCAGTGGTCTGTAACCCTGGACCTAGAGAGAGAGAAGGGCTACGTGGAGGGTTGCAGTGAGCCTCTGAGGCTAGCATAAACCACCTAGAAGCGTGGGACCCATGGGGACAAGGTCGGAGCTCTGCCACAAAACCAACAGAATTATTCTTCTTCTTTCATATGTTCAAGTAGCTTGCCTGGATTTGATCTAGACTCACTTTTTAAAAGGATCCTAATCACAAAGTGAGGGTACTTTATGCAAACGTGCAATGCATACACCTACACCAAGCTCCAGAAAAAAAGGAAATCATCCGTGTTCTTCACAAAAGTTCAAACAAGCAGGTGAAAACTACCCTACACACAGTCTTAATCAGTGAGGACATTGTGTCTGAATCGTGAAATGCCAACCACAGAAAGATCTTTGGGAGAAAGCTGATAAAAAAGAATGTTTCTCCAAGCAAAGTGTACCTCTGTGGATTCTGACATTCAGTGTCAATTTATTATGTACTCAAAGCACCAATCCATTGTCACAAGTAGGAGTACAAACTACTTTACATTGTTATTTGATAGGAAAGATTTTTTTCATAAGAAAGTAGATGAGCGTGCAGCGGTGATTGTGTTCTTTATGCTTGTTTACCTGTCATTTGTAATCTATATTTGATTTTGTAGTTTTTAATCTGTCATCTTTGTAGCTCATCTGCCACCTTGTGGTCCTTTTACAAATGTTTTAGGGCATCAAAAACAAAGTATTTGATGTTTAGCAAAATATTTGTGGCTGCACTATGTTCATGCTGACTAGGCATTCCATATTATCATGGACATTCACGGCACACTAGCACTTCATTTTTCTTCAATTAACCATTGCTGATATGGATAAAGAATTGATAGTTATGGTAAAAATATCTGGGTCTAAATTTCCATAAGTGACTAATGATTTCGGGCACCCAGTTGAAGACTCCTTTAACGAGGCTTGAGCTTCTGAATGCTGAGCACCCACTTGTTTCCAATATTCACGCTCTGTAAAATGTCTCAAGCCGGGCACTGAAAACTGAGGCACCCAAAATGACTAGTCACATCTGAAAATGTAGCCTCTGATAAACTAAACTGATATTTTCATCTCTCCCTGATAACACCTTTAATTAAAGGTGTTATGTTATTCCATCTGATATTTGAACCCAGCTACCCAGTACCTTCCAGATTTTCAGAGTTACTGCCAAAACAAATTGTCACTAGTTTTTAGCTACTTCAGCAAAGGTGGCATTTTAGCACAGGCCGAAAACCAACCTGCCATTCCAGCAGCTGCAGCAGGATGTGTTTATAAGATGGAAGTACGCCTTCTACATGCTAAAACACCAACTGTACTGCAGTGTGAGATTACTGCTTAAAGAGACTGTCACACATCAACGGGGTGTGATAAGCCCACCCTATATGTTTACGGAATGCCAAGCACTGTAGTATCTTGGGCCCTAATTTGGCCAGGTAATTAAGCACATGGCTAATGTTAAGTATGTAAGTAGTCCCATTGCTGTGCTGTTCTGCTCTCCACCTCGCTCCCCCGAGACAAGCACCCGTTTAATGGCTTGTACCACTCTGACCCCAATCATTTATTTTTCCAGGCTCCTTAGCCACCACCTAAACAACTGAGTTTTAGTTTTGTACAAAATGGGATCCAATGTACAGTTTCCTTGGTTAAAAGGAAGAAAGGGAAAAACTACACAGAAGGATATACAGTTTAATAAGATGCAGTATTTTAAAGCCCTGTTAAGTCTTTGCTTTTCATAGATCTCAAGGCCAGAAGGCACCACTATTGCAGCTCTTGCTCACTCACCAAGAGAGAGGCTTTGTCTGCTGCCTGCAAATATGAGGATAAACCCATATTTTATTTCCTTTGTCCTGTAAAGATCAGATGAGGCTTTAGGTGGGATCTTTGAAGCTGCCTTGGGGATTTGTGAAAATCCCAACTTCTATGCCCACGTTTTCAGTGCTTTCACTTACAAATAGGGCGTAATCCCACTGCAGCTAATGGTGGTACAAAACAGTCAGGCCTAGGATGTTTATTGTTAACCATTAAGGCATAGTCAGTGGCTGTGCTTTTTAGGCCTCAGAACTAATCCTAGCAGGAACTGTGTTTATTTAACAGCTCTCAGTGTTTCAAGTAGGGTGACCAGGTGTCCAGCCAATGGGAGCTGCAGAGGTGGCACTTGGGGCGGGAACAGTGTGTGGAGCCCCCTGGCTGCCCCTATGCATAGGAGTCGGAGATGGGGACATGCTGCTGCTTTCAGGAGCTGCTTGAGGTAAGCACTGCCTCTGGGGCCCAACTTCCTGCCCCTGCCCCAGCCCTGATCCCCCTCCTTCCCTCTGAACCACTCAATCCCAGCCCAGAGCACCCTCCTGCACCCCAACCCCCCCGCCCCACCTCAGAGTCTGCACCCCCAGCCAGAGCCCTCACACCCCAACCCACTGCCCCAGTCCTGAGCCCCATCATGCATTCTGAACCCCTCAGCCCCAGCCCAGATCCCCCTCCTGCACCCCAAATCCCTCATCCCTGGCCCCACATCAGAGCCTGCACCCCCAGACAGAGCCCTCATTTCCCCCCTGAACCCCAACCCCATGCCCCAGCTAGAAGTCCCCTCCCGCATCCTGAACCCCTCATTTCTGGCCCCACCCCGGAACCCACACCCAGAGCCCGTATCACCTCCCATACCCCAACCCCCTGCCTCAGCCCAGAGCCCCCTCCCATACTCTGAACACCTCAGCTCTACCCCCTCCCCCCCCAGCCTGGAGCCCCTCCCACACCCCAGAGCCCTCACCCCCTCTCGCATCCCAACCCACTGCCTCAGCCCAGAGCCCCCTCCTGCACTCTGAAATCTTCATTTCTGACCCCACCCAGGAGCCTGCAAAGCCAGATGGAGCCCTCACCCCCTCCCACACCCCAGCCCCCTGAGCCAGCCCGGTGAAAATGAGCAAGTGAGGATGAGGAGAGCAAGTGACAGAGGGAGGGAGGATGGAGTGAGTGGGGGTGGGGCCTCAAAGAAGGGGCGGGGCAGAGGCAGGGCAAGGGTGTTCGGTTTTGTACGAGTAAAAAGTTGGCAACTCTAGTTTCAAGTAATCTGTTTGCCCATTGGTTGCCCATTTTGCCATATGTGCTAGCAGCTCACTATGGGCAACTTTGTGGTTGGCCCTTATATGGCTGTGCAGTCGTGGTGGGGGGGCGGGGGGTTAGGAGCCTCAAGTACGCCCTCCCCATATACACATGCTGTGGCTCTCTGTCCCCCTCTAGTGGTGGCTGAGCCACATATAGAGGTTGGTAAGCCTGCTCCATACTTGGATAACAAAGCTGGGTCTTCTAGCTCAGGCAGTATTATTTATTATTGTTGTTGTTGGTTGTTATTTATTTGTAAATAAATAATTTATTATTTATTATTATAATAATCTGTAGCACCTAGTAGTCCTAGTCATGCACAAGGGCTTCACTGAGCTAGACGCTGTACAACCACAGAACAAAAAGACAGTGTAAACTCTTTGGGGGCAGGGACTAAGTGACTAGAGACTTGTGCTTTTAGAACCAAAGATTCCGAGATGGTGATGACCATCTTCTATGCATTGCCCAGCAGACCTGACCCACTATGCAGCATGGTGAGCAGAGAAATACCTTGAACCTTTTACCTGAGGCAGAACACCAAGGGGTATTGTGGCTCTGCACCACTCCCAGTGTAGGGCTAAGTGCCATAATTCAGCCACATGTTGTAATTTTCTGCTTTGTACACATGTAACGACACCAGCCACTGTACGGTCGTGGTCCGACTGTGCAAAATGACAGGCCTGCTTTGAAGATTATGGGAATTACCCGAGAGAGGGCACAGATCAGCTAAACTCCAAGCGTGAGAGGTAATTTCAGATTGCTTGCTATACCCCTGGTCAGAGGAAATTCTTGCTATGAGATCCAGGCCGAGCCACGTTAATGCCTGACCCCAGAAAATGGGCTCCCTGGCACAAATCCCATTACCAGCTATGGAGCAGGCCAAGGCTGCTGGTGCAAACGGGATGGAAATAGAGAAGTTTATAACCCAGTGGCAAATTTTTACAGACTCTTTAGGGCCATATTCTGCCACTCACCGTCCGGCTGTGCAGCACCTTACTCGACACATTGCCCCACTGATGTCTCTGGGACAACTAACAGGGTAAGATACTATTCAGCCTGAGGATGAGTGCCAGAATCAAGAACCTAGTGTTGCTTTGCCTAATGTTCCGTCAACTCAGTGCTTAAAGTGGGAAGAAAAACATCTGGGTAAAATTTTGTTATGGGTTGAAGTAAAACCCCATTGAGACTGATAGGTATGAACTCATCCTTCAGTTAACATAACTGTAAGCATAAACCTCCACCTAAGACAAAAGCAGTGTGAGAGCCCACCCAGGAGCTTTGGGCTGAATATTGTTTTTGGTAAGGGTGTGTCTGCAAGTCTGGGAAGTCAGAAGAGACAAAAGACTCAAAGACAAGAACGGAGAGTGGCAGAGGCAAAAAAGCAAGAAAGCCAAGCAGTCCCCTATGAACACAGTGTGACCCTGGAAAGAGCTAAAGAGAGAGCTTTAGGGTCTGGTGGCTAAGGAGGTCTGGGTGGTAAGCTAAGAAACTGCTCCTTTTGTTCTTTGTTCCTCTTGCATTTGGAGAAGTAGGACTTTGTACATTGTAAATAAACAACATTGCATCAAAGAAAATACCAGACTCCATCAATTTCTACTTCCAACACCATAGAGCCCTGAACTTCAACTAGATGCTTAAGTCAAAAAGGGGGCAACAGTATAGTACAAGTCCGCACTGAATAGCAGGGCCACTCAGTCTGCCCCTGGACATTTCCACTGCTTGCATCCGAAGAAGTGGGTATTCACCCACGAAAGCTTATGCTTCAATACCTCTGTTAGTCTATAAGGTGCCACAGGACCCTTTGTCGCTTCTACAGATCCAGACTAACACGGCTACCCCTCTGATACTTCAGATATTTTAGTTACTGCCTTTCCCACTGTCTTCGCCATCTACCGTGTACCCACACTATGCTGGCAGGAGAAAACTCTCCTGCTGGCATAATTAAACCACCTCCCAACAAGTGGTGGTAGCTATGTTGGTTGGAGACCATCTCCTGCTGAAATAGTGCTGTCCATGCCTGCACTTTTATCGGTGAAAGTTATATCAGTCAGAGCTGTGTTTTTCACACCTCTGAGCAACAAAAGTTTTACCAACAAAAGTGGTAGTGTAAACATGGCCTAAGAGAGACAAGGTGGGTGAGATATCTTTTATTTGACCAACTTCTTTTGATGCGAGAGACAAGCTTTTGAGCTACACAGAGCTCTTCTTCAGGTCTGGGAAAGGTACTTAGTGTCACAGCTAAATACAAGATCAAACAGATAGTCTAACAAGTAGTTAGCACATATTCTAAGGGACCATTCAAGGTTAACCGGGGTGTTAATGGCCCACTTCTCTTAACATATATTCTATGGGGCCATTCAAACTACTTATGCTAAACTTTAGCTCTGACTCTCTGAGTACCTTACCCAGACCTGAAGAAGAGCTGTGTGTATCCTGAAAGCTTGTCTCTCTAATATCCTGGGATCATCAGGGCTACAACACCACTGCATACAGCAAAGGAAAGCAACAGAGTTTCTTGCTTTGAAGAACTAATGGTGTATTGGATTTGGCCACTTCTGGGGAAGAAAGTAATGCACGTCAGCTCCATTGAGTTCCCACACACCAGTGGTATTATAGCAACCAAAACAGCCTATGAAAAGTTGTTGAGATGAGTTCCTGTCTGCTTCCTGTAAAACTTGCCCATACTGGTATTGCCCTGGTCTCTTCTTTTGTCATTCAGTGTTGCACGCATTCTAAAGCAATATGCATTTCCTCACCTTTTGGGGGTGAAGCCAGACTTTGAGGCACCTGCTCCCCCCTTGGTGTTAACTTTGCTTGTGCCAATCAGAAATGAACACAAACAGGTTTTGGGCCCCGTCCCCTATGACACTTCTATGATGTCATAGTTGGTACTTTATGGGCCTGCCTGCCATGTGCAGGCAGGAAGAGGAGAAAGAAAAACGAATCCTGTGTACACCCATAACCGAGCCTGATCACCTCGAAGCCTCTCTCTCAGCTCACGTGTTTCAAACAGAGTTTCTACGTTTGCTGGTCGTTATGCGTTGGTTTGTATTTGTGAGTATCAGTTATTACTAAATGCTGCATCTTTGTTTATAAATATTGTTAGTAGATATTTTAGTCATTGAGTGTTTTAAGTTTCATTAACTCTATTAGCTAATCTAACGCTGCTCCCTTACCCCTTGTAATTATCCCCAATAAAACTTTAAATTGATTAATTTTAGTTGTGTGTGTGCGTGTCTGCAGTTTGCATTGTGACCCATACTCTCCTTGCATCTCTTACCAATATAGTCTATTGCCACGTGCAGCCTAGTAAAAGTCACCACTCTTTCCTGACATTGTTGCTCACCCTTTTATATGCAGACACCCAACTGTTTCTACTATTCATCACTCCACAGCTCATTATTTAGGACTGTTTGCTGGGATGTGGGAGACAAGCACAAGACACTAAACACTATCTAAGCTACTGGCCGGTAGGGCTGTATAAGGAGGCTGCAGGCAAAGCATCAATTCAAGAGGTTTCTTCCTCTCCCCCCAAAAAAGAGAGGCAGAGGGGACCTCCCTGACAGCTTATACGGGCCAGCATGCAGGGGAGATCAGGGATAGGGAGTGATCTGCCAGGTGGACTGCAACTCCTATTAGTGCCCATGTGCTAGAAAAGCTGCCCACAGAAAGTCTGTTTCCCAGCAGTCAATGAAACAAAGTGACAGGGACACGGTTGGAGTGGGAAGAAAGGCAGATGACTCCCTCATGGCCATTTTGGACAGACTTGAGGTTGATGAGCTGAGAGGCAGTGAAGCCAGACTGGAGAAGGTTACAATGCAATCAACATGAATAATGACCAAGGCCTTTTCAGGAAGGTTCATGGGGACAAGGAAGAGAGAGGAAAAATGAAGAAGGGGAGGAAAGGATGGAGAAAGTGCCAATATGGGAGAGTTGGGGAAGATGTGGATGAGAATAAGAACATAATATAAGAACGGCCATACTGGGTCAGACCAATGGTCCACCCAGCCCAATAACCAGTCTTTTGACAGTGACCAATGCCAGATACTTCAAAGGGAATGAACAGAACCGGGCAATGATCAAATGATCCATCCACTGTTGTTCAGCATGGAGTTGCACTCTCACCATCTTGGCTAATAGGTCCATCAATGGCTATCTTCCATCAACTTATCTAATTCTTTTTTGATCCCAGTTATACTTTTGGCCTTCACAACATCCCCTGGCAATGAGTTCCACAGGTTGACCGTGCATTGTGTGAAGAAGCAATTTCCTTTTGAATATTATGAACTGGGGCAATGCTGGGTTGAAAGCAGGAAATAAATTTCTTGCACCTGTCCAAGGAAAATCAGGGAGGTTGGAGAAGAGACTGCATAGTACAGAAGGAGGGAAAAGGTTTGCTAGACTCTTTGGAAGTGAAGAGAAGAAATATTAGCCTTTGCATCCTGGCGGACATCCCTGCAGAGTGTCTGATGAGATTTCCAGAACTCTCAGCAGATGAAGAGATGTGGCACATGTGTCACTGCCTTTTCAAGCTTCCTAGTTACTTATTTATATAAGGCTACCCACGTAAACCATTTTCTATTTCAAAACTAGCTGAAAGAGCATACTTGAATAATACATTTTGATCTATACCAATATTTTAAAACAAAGTGGTTCTGCATTATTCGTTCCAATCTGTCCGCATTTTAAATTATGCCACAGCAGAGTGTTTCAGCATGAATTGCACTTGAAATATAAATTTGTTTAGGCTACTTTTTTCCCTTTCCTTTTCTGAACAACCTGATACAGCAGTTGTAATGGATTTTTAAACACACTTATCACAGAATCATTTTGGAGAAGAAAAGCCAGAAAGTGGAACACAAATAGGGTCCTCCTTATAGCATTTCCCAAGGGCTTTGTGGAGATGTACAGTACAAAATATGATGCCAAAAAGGACTGGACCGTCTAATGAGGTATTCTTTATACATATAATGGATTAAATCTGATGCTTAAAAAAATGTCCATGTGCTTTCATATATCAAAGCAATGTTAAACCAGAGAAAGCATCTGTTCACTTCCTTGCCCTTCCCAGTAGTGTAGCCGGTGGGGAGCAGGAGGAGCGGCCGCTCCCTCTGTGTGCAGAAGCGGCGCCTTAAAAAGGAAGTGGCACCCATTTTTAGCAGCACTAAAAAAAGGCGATGCTTCTTTTTAAGCGCCGCTTCTTGCACTCACCTGGCAGCGCTCCGGGTCTTCGGCGGCATTTCGGCGGTGGGTACCACCGAAGACCCAGAGCGAGTGAGGACCTGCCGCCGAAGACCCAGAGCGCCGCCAGAGGCGTCGCTGGGTGAGTACAGGGAGAGCCTGGGGAGGCGCCTTTTTACAGCGCCGCTCCCCCTGTGTCCCTTCCCTGCCTATGCTACTGGCCCTTCCCATAAGGCCCTTCCTTTCTAGAAGCCAGCTGGGTGGAATATCCAAACAAGAGTCTCCATCCTGTGAGATGCTGAGCACCCCATGTAGGTGCTGTGCACAGTCAGTTCCCAACAAAAGACTTGAGGATATTCAGAACTTGGAAGATTGAGACCTAGTAGAAGCAAGTGTCACTGTGAAAAACCTTTAAGAATTTCAATATCTTTTTCAATTAACAATTTGTAATTTACGTAGATTCACAGAGTTTGTGGTCAAAAGGGACTATTAGATCATCTGGTCTGACCTCCTGTATAACATAGGACCTTACATTTCACCCAGTTACCACTCTATTGGGCCCAATAACTTGTGTTTGCCTGAAGCATATCTCCCAGAAAGACATCCCGTCTTGATCTGAAGACAAGATATAGAGAATCCACCACTCACATAAAAAAATGGTGAATGTCACCGATATGAGCATAACTCAAATAAGGTATTTTGTATAAAAAGATCACCTTTATCATAAACACTACTTGCTTGTTCCACCCAAAATAAAAATATTAATTGACAAAAATTACATACACAAAAAGGCCATGTATAAGTAACACATAAAATGGAAAGATAAAAATGAACATATTTATTATAAGGATGAAGTTAGAGGGAGACAGTTTCCTAAAATCTCTTTTTCTGCAGTCACATCTGCATGAAAGGTGTAGACAAAAGCCCAATGTGTTTTCTCAGAAAACACATTATATTTTCCTAGGGTAGTAAATCATGTTTATCATTACATTTAAAAACCTAAAAAGGGAAAGAGAAGATACCTAAGACTTCAGCATATAGCTTCTCACTGTGTTGGATGTTATGATCCAAATCTTCTGTATTGGACTGTTAAACACCTGCTGACTTAATATGCCCTACAATGCTAACCTTTCTTGCTGAATTTGGCCAAAATATCTTCAAAAGACTGGTGCAATAAAATTATTCTCAGTATATAGAGTGTTTCCCTCAACTGGTATTATTAGTGTCTGCAGCACTGGAATATGTTAGTAAGGTAAGCACATCAGTGATTGGCTTAGATATCCACGTGGCAATAAAATATAAAGTCTTATATCTAATACACTGTGATTTCAAAAGTGCCTTCTAGAATTTCATGTGGACTTGGTGTTAGGCCAAATAGTTACAAGAACTGAATTAATGTTAAAGATATACAGTTAAAATCTCTAGAATATTTACAGTCAACCCTATCAAAATGCGAAATAGTCCTGGGTGATAGTAGGATACCGTTTACACGTCAGACTATGGCTACTGATGCCGTACAAAGGCTAACATAATACAGTCTCTGCTTTGGAGTTACAACTGCTCTTTGAGGCGTGGCAACATGGTATAGGACAGGGGTGGGCAAACTACGGCCTGCGGGCCACATCAGGCCCATGGGACCATCTTGCCTGGCCCCTGAGTCGCGGCTGGGGAGGCTAGTCTGTCCCCCTTCCCCTGCTGTCCCCCCACCCCTGGAGCTACGCTACTGCATGGGCAGCGCTCTGGGGGGTGGGGCTGCGCGCTCCGACTGGGCCGCGCAGCTGCCAGACATGCTGCTCTGAGCGGCGTGGTAAGGGGGCCGGGGGTTGGATAAGGGGCAGAGGGTCCCGGGGGGGGCAGTCAGGGGACAGGGAATGGGGGGGGTTGGATAAGCGTGGGAGTCCTGGGGGGCCTGTCAGGGGGCGGGGGTGTGGATAGGGGGCGGGGCAGTCAGGGGACAGGGAGCAGAGGGGTTGGATGGGGGTGAGATCCTGGGGGGTGATTAGGGTTGGGAGGGGTCTCGGGAGGGGGCAGTCAGGGGACAAGGAGTGGGGGGGGTTGGATGGGTCAGGGATTCTGAGGGGGGTGGGAAGTGAGAGGGGGCAGATAGGGGGTGGGGGCCAGGCTGTTTGGGGAGGCACAGCTTTCCCTACCCGGCCCTCCATACAGTTTTGCAACCCTGATGTGACCCTGGGGCCAAAAAGTTTGCCCACCCCTGGTGTAGGGTGATATTTGCTGCATTCGTGGAATGACGATACATGGAAAGTGGCCACTTCCACAGTCAGACCACTGTAAAGGGGTATTCCACGGAGCTGTTCCTACCTCAGACAACAAGGCGGATGTATAGAGATAAAAAAATCCACAATACAATCTGTAGAGCTACCATTTACTGTGTGGTTAGTATAGGTAACAAATTGCCTTGTCTCTACATCTGTTATTAACAGTCTGACTTGCGAAACTATCACAAAGGTATATACCCCTGGTACCACGCCCGGCAATTCTGATGTCACACTAATGTAGTAAAAATTGCTCTATGCTGAGTTTGGAGACTGCTTGTGTGAGTCAGGGCTACTCAGCCTGAGCTAGGCTGGAAGAAGCAGTCTCTTAGCCCTGGGCTACACTAGAGGGGGGGGGGGGGTCGATCTACGATACGCAACTTCAGCTACGTGAATAGCGTAGCTGAAGTTGGCGTATCGTAGATTGACTTACCTGGCAGTGAGGACGGCAGCTAGTCAATCGCTGCCGCTCCCATGTCGACTCCACTTCTGCCTTTCACTGAGGTGGATTTCCGGAGTTGATGGGGAGCGCGTTCGGGGATCGATTAATCGCGTCTAAACGAGACGCGATAAATCGATCCCCGATAGAGCGATTGCTACCCGCCGATCCTGCGGGTAGTGAAGACAAGCCCTACAGGGATATGCCTCTGTTGGTTACTTCTCTTTCCCATGCCATCCGAAAGAGCAACATTATTCTCATCCAAAGGATTATAATAATTGCTATTGGAACAACAATAATTATAAACCTCTCTAACTGGCGGTTTTATTCGGCTTTACTCCATTATTATTCTGATGTATTTTGGTTATTTTAGATATAGACATTACAGTTGTTATTGTTACAACACATTTCCACACCACTCTTAACTTGCACTGTGCTTTGTACATGTAGGCAAGGGAAGTGCCCTGTGCCGATAAGTTCACATTCTAAGTAAGACAGGACAAAACAGCACAAGACAAAATGCAGGACAATAAAGCAATAGAGGGAGGTTGCCTATGGTGAAGAAAGGGAGGAGGGGTTTCCGAGAGAAGAGAAAGGGCTCTTGAGGGAAGAATCCAGGTAGCGGCAGTCTGATAGGAGGAAGGAAGCAAAGAGGACGGAAAGGAGACACAAGGAGTGGTAACGTAAGAGGAATGAGAATAGTGGGGGAAGGGGCAAGGAGGTGGAAGTGAGAGAAGATGTGTAGGTAGGAGTGAGATTGTGGGGCCAAATCTCTGCCCCATCATGCCCCATTTGTGCCAATCAGATGGTACAAAGGAAGTGGAAACCTTCCTCAGCTCCTACTAGAAATACCCCCATCATGAGAGAGTTTTCAGCAGGCATGCAGTGTGTGAAACTGGCTCTTACACCTCCCTCCCTGCAATAGGGGGCCCGATTCTGCCACTCTTAGCCATGTGAGTAAACCCTCCTCATGCAAGGAGTCCCCTGGAAGTCAAAGGATGACTTATGTCAGTGAGGGTTGCCAGATCGGGTCTACTGACTGTTTACAAAACTCAGGCTCTGGCTACATTACAGAGCTTACAGCGGTGCTGCTAGTGCAGACGCCCTAAGCCGATGGGAGAGAGCTCTCCACCAACTTAATTACTCTAGCCCCCGCAAGCGGCGGTAGCTATGTCAGTGGGAGAAGTTCTCCCGCCAACATAGCGCTGTCCACACTGGCGCTTGGGTCGATGTAACTTACATCGCTCAGGGAGTGGCTTATTCACACCCCTGAGAGACACAGCTTATACCGACGTAAGCTGCTGTGTGTACGTAGCCTCAGCCAGGCCGGAGGCTCAAATTACATTTGGAACGGCTCCTTTGTTCTCTAAGAATCACCCCCGTCTCTGACTGCATGAGCAAAATGCTGACAGCAGCACAAGCATAAACAGTATCATGTTAGCTCAGCGCTACCAGATGCTCAGATATCCCTGCCATGTGGGTGAAGTGCAAGAAAACTGGAATAATTGTTAGAAGACATATTACTCTTACATGGCTGCATATATTGGGTTGCCTCAAACTAAGGAAGCAAGGGTTGTCAAACACTAAGATACATTGAATTATTAATAATCTGCATTTTTAGAGTCATGTTGATGTTGTATGAAACAATGGTGACGTTTTAAGTCCTAAGAATTGTTAAATATGTTTCAGGGCAAAATCAGCTGTAATGTCCATCAACTACTTAAGTGTATTTCACATCCTCACCTTGGGCCACTTTATGATACTTAAAATCAAATAATCAAAGACATTAAAAAGACAAATAAAGAGGAGTCTCTGTTCATTTGTGCACAGGAGAGTGGCATGTGGGCCAGTGAGATCTAATAGCCAGAGGAATAAGCAAGGAAGTGATGGAAGAGGAAAAACCACTGGTTAATGTACTGCAATGGGGGAAGGGTTGTGTGTTGGATTTTATGATCTATATGCTTTTTAATCTCTAACTCCTATGAGTTTGGTTTTTTTATATTGTGGCTCAAAGTTCATCCACATCCAAGACAATCTCGCTAATCTCCTTGAGCAACAAACCAAGCTGAGGACTAGGGATGCAACCAGGGCCGGCTCTAGGCACCAGCAAACAAGCAGGTGCTTGGGGCGGCACATTTCTTGGGGCGGCATTCTGGCGCCGGCCACACTGCCCCTAGAAATGTGCCCCCGCCGCCCCAGCTCACCTCCACTCTGCGTTGCCCCTCCCTCCCAGGCTTCTCCCCCTCCCTCCCTCCCTCCCAGGCTTTCAAGCCTGGGATGGAGGGGGAGAAGCCGAGCGAGGCGGGGCTGGGGATTTGGGGAAGGGACGGAGTTGAGGCGGGGCCGGGGGTGGGGGGGGGCAAGAAAAAAAACAGGGGGGTGGCCAAACATTTTTTTGCTTGGGGTGGCAAAAATCCTAGAGCCGGCCCTGGATGCAACAATCCTAAAAATTCAGCCCATTCACACAAAGAGAGGTAGCAGAAGTACTGGCAGCATTCAGAGCTACCACCTGTTGCTCTGACCCTAAAGCTAGCCAGAAAGAGTCGCCAACACCAGCTTTCTGCTGCCAACCTTCTGGATCCCTCCCAATCTGGCTTCAGGCCTGGGAATAGGACGGAACCAGCACTGACTGCCAGTCAATAGAGGAATGAAGTATTTTCCATATAAATCCTGCCAGAACTGTCTGCAGCGTTTGATGGAATGGTGCAACGCCCTGCAATTCTGACCTCACATTCACGTCAGACCCCCTACAATGGCTCAGGTCTTTCCTCTTAAATCAAAGGGTCACCATGAGAAACTCCACGATTCTCTGATGTGGGGACCTACAGGCTCCGTTCCCTCCTCCATCCTGAGTAATGTCTACATGAAGCCATTGGGGGAGCTAGTGAGACAGCATGAACTGATGTGTCAAAGCAGTACGAGGTAAGCATCCAGCTCCTTTATGACAACAGAAAACAGCATCATCTCCGAGGTCTCTGAGATCAACAGCTGGATGAACAGCAGCTGGTTGCAGCTGAACCTGGAAAAGACTGAGGTGATGCCAGTGGAAAGAGGCAAACTCCCTGATAAACTCCTGTCCTCCAAAGCAATCACATCCGTGGATGGCATCTGCCCTCTGACAGTCAAATCGGTGCACAGCCCTGGCATCCTCTCTGTTTGGAAACTCAAATAGAAGCAAAATCCCCCTGTTTCCATGTGCAGCTGGCCAGACGATTGTGCCCGATCCTACCTAATGAAGATCTGGCCATGGGAATCTGTGCTTTTGTGACAGCTTTTGCAGCTGGTCTGTTGCAATTCATCTTATCATTCATTTTATCTCAGAATGAGTCCCCATGCCCTGAAGCAGCTCAGCAACACAAATGGTTGGGAACATGCTGCATACAGAGCTCAGCTCAAGGCCACTCTCCTGATATGCAGAGCCCCATTGAAACTGATCCTGGCTGCCTGGGAGACCTCTCTCTCTCCCTCCTTCACTACAACCTCCTACAGCAGCTACATTCTACTGGAACAACTGTTGACCAATAAAAATAGCCTTGTGACCATGGAAGCCAGAACTTTCACAAAAGTCGGAATAATTCATTATGGGTATGATCCTGCAAACACTTTATACAGGTCAAAGGCCTTAATTGTGGGTGTATACAGGGAATTAGATTGGCAGGTAGTGATCGATCTATCAGGGAGCGATTTATCACGTCTAGTGTAGACGCTATAAATCGATCCCCAATCGCACTGCTGTCGACTCCTGTACTCCACCGCGGCGAGAGGCGGAAGCGGAGTCGACGGGAGAGCGGCGGCAGTCAACCCCGTGCCATGAGGACGTGAGGTAAGTCAGCCTGAGGGCAGGTCTTCACTACCCGCCGGATCGGCGGGTAGCAATCGATCTATCGGGGATCAATTTTTTGCGTCTCGTTAAGACGCGATTAATCGATCCCCGATCGCGCTCCCCGTCGGCGCCGGCAATCCACCTCATCGAGAGGCGGAAGCGGAGTCGACGGGGGAGCGGCAGCGATCGACTCGCCGCCGTCCTCATTGCCAGGTAAGTCGATTACGATACGCTGACTTCAGCTACGCTATTCCCGTAGCTGAAGTTGCGTATCGTAGATCGACCCCCTCCCCTAGTGTAGCCCTGGGCTAAGATACATCGACTTCAGCTATGCTATTCTCATAGCTGAAGTTGCGTATTTTAGGTGGATCCCCTCACTAGTGTAGACCAGGGCTAAGTTACATTGTACCCTGTGGCACGGTAATTTCTAGGTACTGTGCTTCATGCTTTCTCCCCACTTAACAGTCTGTGTGTGGCAGGACGTACAAACAAGGTAAAAAAAATCATATAATCAGAGGTAGTGTGTTTCCCGAAGGAAAATTAAACATTCATATGAATTGTACAACATGGAGCTGAGATGCTGTAAATATATTTTGAGATGCCATTTCAGCGTTAGCAGATACCTGGTTGGTTTACCAAAAATACGCTTCTTGCTCTAATAAGTTTTAATGGAAAAAACACCCTGTGTAATCACTTTGCTGCAACATCTGATTCTATTTTTTAGGGATCAGATCACAGTGAAATTATATTATGAAAGAAGCTTGGGGAAAGGAGATTAATTGGAACATATGGAGCTAGCTACACAAGCATGCGAGAGCAGCACTACTCAGAGAGGGCTTCTTGCTGTGAAGAGCTGCACACTCTCAGTTCCATTGGAGCGCGCTGGAGTGGGCGTACTTCATAGGCACTCAGAACCTTGCAGGGTTGGGCCCCAAAACAATTGAAAATTTACATGGAAAATAGCTAGAGTGGAAGGATGAAGTGACTTTCTCTAAGCTCACACTGCGGAGCTAGGAATAGACCCCAAATTTCCTGACTCCCAGGTCAGTGCCCTGCCCACTGGATGACACTGCCTCTCACTGAAGTCCGCATTAAAAGCACTTGCTGTCACAAGTGCTGAGCAATGCTCAGGATCTGTTCATGCCTCTGTAGCTTAAGTCAGGAAAATGGGGCTCATAAACACAGAAGGCCAAGACTATAACAGGGTTCAAAAAAAGAACTAGATAAGTTCATGGAGGATAGGGCCATCAATGGCTATTAGCCAGGATGGGCAAGGATGCAAAACCATGCTCTGTAGTGTCCCTAACCTCTGTTTGCCAGAAGCTGGGTGTGACGGGTTGGGATCACAGAAACCTGCTTAGTGCTGCCACCTGGTGTGCCAAGGCTACTTCTGCCTCTGCTTCCCGGCCTTTTCCAGCTTGGGACTCCCGAATCCTGTCTGCTTTGAGCCAGATTCCGCTGATCTGCTGCAAACACAGACCCAGGTCCGAACCAAGTCCCCTAACAACTGTAAGGCTCCTGGAAGCGCTCTTGCCTTTGACACCCAGGTGCCCAACTCCCAAGGAGGTTCAAACCCTTAATAAATCCGTTTTACCCTGTATAAAGCTTATACAGGGTAAACTCATAAATAGTTCGCCTTCTATTTCAAAGATAGAAAGATATGCACAGCTGTTTGCCTCCCCCCCACCCCCCACCCCCAGGTACCAACTCGCACTCCAGGTAACTTAATAAGTAAAAAGTGATTTTAATAAGTACAGAAAGTAGGATTTAAGTGATTCCAAGTAGTGACAGACACAACAAAGTGAATGACTAAGTAAAATAAAATAAAACACGCACGTCTATGTCTAATCAAACTTAACACAGATAAAAGCCTCACCAGATTTAAATCTTTTCCTTTTCACAGGCTGTAGAACTAGCCTGGGTCCAGCAATCGCTCACACCCCCTAGTGTCTTTGTCCTTTGTTCAGTTTCTCTCAGGTATGTCCTTGGGGGGTGGACAGCCTCTCTCTTTAGTCAGCTGAAGACAAAATGGAGGGGTCTTCCAAGGGCTTTTATAGCCTTTCCCCCACTCCCTATGTAGCATTATGTTGCCCTGGAGTTTTGGGATCACATGGGAAGTCACCTGTCTATGCACCCTAACCAGTCCAACCAGTTGGATTCCTGACCAGGCCCTGATGTGGATTGGGGTCTGCACCTTCTTTTGTCTGTTAAGTGCTTGCACTTAACTTGCACATTCTTTTCTCCAGACCTGATCCCATGCACTTACAAAGGCTATGTATAAAACCAGCAAATATAAAACCAATATTCATAACTTCAACTACAACAATGATACATGCATACAAACAGGAGGAATAAATTCAGTAGGTCATAACTTTCACAGAGATATGTTACATGGCACTTGTAGCATAAAAGATATTCCAGTTACATATATACATTTATAAGCATCTCCCCATAATGTCTTATGGGGTACACCGTCACACTGGGAATGGGTGACAGGGAATGGATCACTTGATGATTACCTGTTCTGTTCAGTCTCTCTGAAGCACCTCTCTGAGTAGTCCTCTGAGTAGGCCACTGTCAGAAGACAGGACACTGGGCTGGATGGACCATTGGTCTGACCCGGTGTGGCTGTTTTTATTATCAGACTTAATAGATTTACACCAATTTACACCATCTTAGGATTTGGCCCTGATGGCCAAACTTTTCTCTCAATTTCCCCAGAGTAAATCTGGAGTAATGATGGATTTCAATGACAGCAGACTTTAGAGCAAAGTGAGCCAGAATAGTTTGACCTATGTTAAGCTAACATCATCCACGTTTTTAGAAACACTTTTTGTACTTCATTAATAAATTATTTCAGTCATGTAATATATTTACTAAAGTTTGAAAAAATAAAATCTAATTCAACATTATCACAAAGAACCGGTGCATACTGCCGTGTTAGGTGCAGTCCCTTACTGTGCCTCCCTAATGGATGCATATAGCAGTGTGGTCCAGTGGCTACAGAGATGTATTGGGAGCCAAGAGACCTGGCCTCTGTTCCCAACTCTATCACTGACCTGCTGTGTGATCTTGCATGAGTCATTTCTCTCTGTGCTTTGTTTTGACTATTCGGATTGTACGCTCTTTGGGGCAGGGACTGTCCCTTTGTGTTTGTGCCTAACTCAACAGTCACCTGATCTTGGCTGGAGCCCATAGAAACTACTGTAATAATGTCATTGCACCTCATGCATATTGCTGCTTTATGTGCAGTCAGTTATTGTGTGGCCATACGTGGTGCATATTGCTGTATTTGATAGCTGTGCATCTGTAGCTGGCTAGAGAAGGTTCACTGTATAGCCAAGAACAGAAATGAACCCGCATTGCCACAGGTTAAACATTCTCAAATCAAATGCTGTGCCATTTGCCAGGTCCTTGGAGAGCCAGCCAAAGCACTGACCTGATAAATCTAATTCCACTGTAACAAGTGCCCACATGCTCACATTTCTAAAGTGCTCATCTCCCCCAGTCCAAAGAATATTATTCTAATGAGATCCTTTAAACACATTATTTCGCCCTACTTGCCAGCCTGAGTGTGGCAGGATGAACAAACAAGGCAAACAATCATATAATCAGAGGTAGTGTGTTTCTTAAAGGAAAATTAAAAATGCAAATAAATTATACAACACAGCACTAAATTGCTGTAAATATATTTTGAGCATCCACCTGACTGACAGACACCCAAGCTGGAATTGCAACTGTCTGAATATGAAAGATCCTAGGGTTCAGAACAGTATTTGAAATCCATGCCTAAAAAACTTGGTACAGGTGTATTTTTGAAAGACAGTGACGTGAGCCAGCCATCCAGTAATGACGTTGTTGTATTCATAATGGGTTAGCAGGATGCTGCATCGTGATAGGGTGACCAGATGTCCCAATTTTATAGGGACAGTCCCAATTTTGGAGCCTTTTTCTTATATAGGCTCCTATTGCCCCCCACCCCCTGTCCCGATTTTTCACATTTGCTGTCTGGTCACCCTACGTGGCCATGAAAGGTCACTTCGTCGAGAGGAGTTAAATGAAGCAGTTGCCTTGTGTGTCTCTTTAGAGCTGCTTTCAGAAACACTACACAGCTTGTGCATTGAGCTGGGCTACAGGATAACACAGGGAGCTCTAGAAAAACTGGCTGTTTTCATGTGCTTGAAAAGTAGCGCTGATGCAGTAAAAACCACGCAGCAGCATGTATATCAACTGAAATTCACCCCAGCGCCAAAGCCTACACACTACTCAATTTCTTTGGGGAAGGGTTAAGTGGAACTCAGATATTGTATTGGCCTTGTGCTGGCCCTCTGTACAGGGGTGAATTTCATGCACAACGCTTTAATTCTGGTCTCTGATACAGTCAGAGTTAAGTGCGGTGAAGAGGTCAGAATCCCTTCATTCAGGATGTGGAGTTGCAGCAGAAGTCACTCCACAACATTTAATTGCAGAAGCCCATCGCAACTTCTCTGCAGCCCTGACTGGCTTGGCCCGTTCATCTATCCAGTCGTGGGTCTGCTGGCCCTACCATCACCTGTCCAACAAAACCCCTCTTCATTGTGGGGCACAGGGAGCTCCCTGCATCCTATCCCACCCTCTTCTGTGCAATAGAATGACAACCGTTTGGTAGCCTTCAGGCAGCAGTGCTAGGGTCCCCAATCAGGGATCATCGGGGTCCCATTGTATTAGGCATGATACATGCACATAACACAGAGATGGCCCCTGCCCCAAAGGGTTTACAGTCCAACTAACTAATTTGGGACTTCTGTGAATGAGAGATGCACAGGGTGATATTCACCCCTGACACGGAGGGGCCAGCACAAAGCCTAGGCAGCACTAAAGTTGCACTAGAGGCCTCAGAATAGGACTTAGGATGCTGTTCAGGCCTAGGGTTGAAGGATACATTTTGCCCTTTGTGACTGCAAGGAAGCAGGATGATACCATTTGCCCTTTAATGAGATCTTAGAGACCGTTAACACTCTTTAATGCAGAGAATACAGCCAACAGAAAATAGAGCAGTGCTTAATTAACGAGGACAATTACTTTGAATTGTAAAGCTCATACATTTTTCAGAAGAAGAGATAGCATTCTGCCTTAATTGCTAGGTATGTTGAATAGGCAATTAAAAACACATTAAAATAGGACCCATAGATAACAAGAAGGAAATATCTGTCCTGTGCAGATTAGGGAAGAAATTTTGGCTGTGGCTCCAGTTCTACTTGAAAACTAGTAAGGAGGTTTCCCGTGCATGTTTTATTGTTCTTCCATTTCGGCATCGTGGATAAGATACCAGCATTTCCATTTCAAACACCAGATTTTCAGCGGAGTTGGACAAATGTTCCTGTGGGCAAAACTCAGCCCAGGAGACTAGTTTTTGTTTTGTTTTAAATACAAAAGCAAACATTAGATTGATTGATTGATTAAACAGGTGATTACTGCTGAATGTACGTGGTTCATGGGGGAAATCATGAGCCGTTGAACAGGTGTAGCAAAGAGATCGTTTTGACCTGCTGGTGCTCTAATAAATGGTAATCAATCATCTGATGGAAACACCATTATATTCCTGAGTCATGCAGATGTATCCTTTAGCATGCTGGAGGAAGCACTTAAGCACATGCATAACTTTATCATGGGAATAATCCCATCCCTATTCAGTAAAGCAGTTTCAATGGAGCTACTCACATGCCTGAAGTTTAGAACATGCTTGAGGGCTTTGCTGAATAGCAATGGGATTAATCAGGTGTTTAAAATTAAGCATGTCCTTCAGCACCTTGTGGAATTGGGGCTTTCGTAATTAAAGCCCAGGTGATTTGGCTTTAGTCTTTATTCATGTTGTACCAGAGCAATTTATATAGATACAGAACCCATAACTTCATATAGAGAGTTGAAGGAATTAAAAAGGTTCCTTGTCCTCCCCACTGCTGATGGATGAGGTGTATAAGTAATTCTGATTCCTGCATGTCTGGTAGAAAGCTATGCTAATATTCTAGGAGAAGAGTGTTGTTAGAGGGCTGTCCCTTCACCCTCTCCCCTGGTTCTTGTTACGCAGACAGAAAGCAGAAGACCAGAAGTCTGAAGTGCAGGCAATGTGATGTTTATTGGGGTTAGTTTCCAGCAAGCACATGTCCCATAACTCTGACGCCGCAGAGCCTTGTTTCCCAGTGTTCCCACTTTCCCCTCCTCAGCAGGCATAATTATACATAAAATGCACACCCACAGTCCCACCCCTTACAACTTATGGTCATGTTCCGTTTTGGGGGGGCTCATGAGTCTGGGGTCTTCATCCCATCCCTTTTGTACCCCAGGGGAGGGGTAAGGAGTGGGTTGTGCTACGGTCAGGGGCAGGCATTTTTCTGGTCTTTTAGTGTTATACGTTCGCCCTGCCCCAAATCCCCCTTTGCTCCTCCCGACTGGTTGCTTGACCTTGCCTTGAGATAGGAGTTGAGGTTGTCTTAAAGTGTGCACTCATATATTACACTCCCACCATGCCCAGTAACACTTTAACTGCTCTTATCTGTTCCCATTATACTAACAAACCCATCTGGCTTAGGCAAAAGCAACCCACACAATGTCTTTGTCCTTAGTAAGGATCCCTTTGTTCACATATGTTAGTAAGAATGTATATGTACCAAAAAATCAGACAGGCAAGCAAAACTCAAAATACTATCTCAGGCAAAAATACAGGCCTGGATCCTACATTGGCACTAG
This sequence comes from Macrochelys suwanniensis, assembly GCA_033296515.1. NCBI lineage: Eukaryota > Metazoa > Chordata > Testudines > Chelydridae > Macrochelys > Macrochelys suwanniensis. The sequence continues at coordinate 16,857,667 of CM065776.1, read as the reverse complement.
CACGCCTAACAAGTGTTAATAATATGGACCCAGCAACCCGCCATAGATCAGCCATTACCTAGTCAACTTGATGGGCCCGACTGGAGAAATAACATGCTATTTTCTAGAGCTGTGAGAGCTTGTCAGGTATCTGCATTGTGCCTCTCTTTAAAAATAACAAAACAAAACACACACACACACACACACAGATTGGTTAGGCTACGGAGATGGTCTGATTGCTCACAGGAAGTAAAAGTTCATATGAATAATTCAAAAATTTTCCCTCTCCAAAATCAATCTGCATGGACCAAGGAGGGACAGAGCTTTGGCAAACCAGGTTCATAGGTTCTCCTGGAGAATGAACCAGAATCATCAGATCTAATGGGGGAAATCCCCCATTAGATCTGCCATTGTTCCTTATCCACCCTTAAGTGGAAGATGTTAGGTGACCATCTTCTCCTACCTGCCTAGACCATCCCAATGCTTGCATTGGGAAGCACTTCAGCAAAAATGTTCATAAAGAAAACACCATGCTAGTCACAGATCTGGTGGGATGTCCTGGGTCTTGAACCCAGGCCTGGGAGTCCCAAAATGGCTGCTGCATCCTGGCCTCCACCCAATATCTGCTAAAATTGGGTGGACTAGGGAGCTAGTAGGACTATAGCCTCAGCCAAGGTACCCGCCCAAGCGACCCCTGATTGGAAGATCACTCGGCTCCACACTGATTAAGGCAGAAGGAGGCATAGGAAGTTTGTCTGAGCAACAAGGTGATTTCCTGTTGTGGCTGCATAGGATTCTGTTTGTGCCTGCCTCCTGCATCAGCCCTGTTCCTAATTCCTGCTCTGCTCCTGGCTTCTGCCTTCGCTCCTGTTCCCACTGTGCTTCTGCTCCTTGCTTGATCCTTACATCTCCTCCAGTTCCTGCCCTTAAACCTCACCTGCAATCATCAATTAGCAGTCCTGGCTCCGACCCCAGGCTCTGACTTCTGATCATGACTCTGGCTTGACCCATGGCTCTGGCATTTGGTATCTGACCTCGGCTCTGACCCTGAGCTTCAATTCCTGGTTCTGACTCTGGCTTGACCCTTGACTCTGGTACTTGGCAGTTGACTCTGGTACTGGCCCTGGGCTTTGTTCCCCAGCCTGCTCTGCCCAGTAGACCTGACTCCTGCTCTGATAACTAGGCCAGATCCCCTACATCCCAGTCCTTAACATCTGGAAACACTACTAACAATTGTTAAGGAGCATCTCACCTTTGTTACACATAATCTTTGGTTGATGTTTGTGTTGACCTCAATCCCAGATGTCAGGTCTCATTTCCATCTCAAGCTGAACCCCAACATCACAGGGCTACTATTCAGAGTTTGAGATAATGCCCTTCTAGGCAAACCGTGGGTCTATGGCTGAGTGTATAGAAGGGCATGCGCTCACTGCAGACAGAACTAGTACAGTGCAGATCGGCGAGCTCCACCCTCTGCCAAAAGAAGCAGTGGTCAGTGGGTCAGAGCTGGGAACAGAACACAGGTTTCTGCCTCCCAGTCTAATGCCCCCAGTCACTACAGCCTTTGTGCTGTAGAAGGACAACCTGTGGGTAAGAAAGCCCAGATGGTTTGGATTTGATGCACGGAATCTGCATTCATGTTACAGGAGAAAGAACAGAGGATAAAGCTCTGGACACTGCCTTATTCTGCGCTGTACACTCTATCGTGTTCACAAACACGGTATAGAGCAGTATCATATCACATCCCATTTATCTATTGAAAAGGTCCCCTAATAATAACAGGATGAATAAATATGTGGCTGCTGAAACACTGACTTGTACAATATTAAAATATTCCACATACAGAAAACTGAGTAGACCAACTGAATATTCCACATAGGAAATGTATTTCGGAGTGTGCGATGCATATATAAAATGCAGCATAAATGCGGGGGGGAGAGGGGGGAGGAGGGGGAAGGGGCTGGAATATATTTGTAATTTGAATGGCAGGACTACATTAGGGAGTGAAGCAGTTATAGCACAGAGGCAGAGATGTAAAAAAAAGGCATGTATATAATCATGAATAGTGGATCACTGTATTCCTCAGACAGCAAGACCGCAAAAGATGAGCTGGACCATAGATGCATATTTGGATGCCTGCCTTTATAAATATGTATAGGCTAAAAACAAATGTGTGTTTCCAGGCATGTGTAGGTATCTAATCAATAAGAGGGGTAGTGGAGTATGTGTGTAGACCGATGAATGTGTGGATGCTGTAATACATGCATACACTAATCAAAGCCTGGGATGGTAATTAGCATACAGATACTTCTACAAATGCTGCATGTGGGGTGTTTGCTGTAAACATTGCCTTTATGGATGTGGCTGAAGCAGCATTCTACCACTGCTCTTCCCCACTGGGTCACCATTGATCAGTAGCCTTATAAATCAGTGGCTATGATAAGTCCGTTTCCATGTGTACAGGGTTGTCAGGTTCCATTTGCAAGCAGCAGAGTTCTTCGGTGCTCCCCCACACGTGCATGGTCATGTTGCCAAATCAAGGTTGTGTTCATTTTCATTAATGTAGCCGTCTTCTTTTGTCCTGTTTTACTTTTAGGGAACGGGAAGGACATGGCTGGGTCACCCAGCTGAGTGGTTTCTGGGCGTGATTTGTTTCTCGCACCAGTTTTACTAAGTGGTAATTCCATTCACGTCACTTCTGGTTTACACCCACGGAAATGTGCGAATGGACTGAACACAAGCTCTTCAGCACGTCATGTGCCATTTAAAAAAAGAAAATACAAAGAGGTCACATATCATCATTAAGAAAGCACCAGCTGATTTTTCTACATAAAGGAGTGAGAAAATCATGTTCAAGGTCACATTAAACCTTAACTCGATGACATTTATATTGGAGATGAGCCTAGAAACCCAGATCCAAACTTTCTTCCAACCCATGGGAAGTCGTGAAAGCCAGAAAGATAAAGCAGGGCCATTCTCACTCTGATGCAGCTGAATCAAAATGTTATACATCTGCATTAGAAAATAGAGATAGGATTGAGTATGTGGATTGTGAATTAGATTTTGGTTTTGGATTCACAACCTATAGGAAAATTGACTATTTTACACTTTCCCAGTTGTCCTGGCTCAGTTGTAACTCCTCACACTGAAATAATACTCATCTTTGCCCCTTTAAGTAATGTTAGCCCTGCTTATACAACAATATTTTTTTTTCTAAAAAAGCATGCACTTTTAGCATTGTGAGAGCAGTACACCAGCCTTCCCATAGATAAACTACCTGTTCAGCCATGGAGTAAAACACTCTCAGCACTGGATATCTATGTAGAGAACAAGTAACTGAGTGTCACAGTTACATCGCTATGTGCACCTCCGTCCCCCTTTGGTCTCTCTTAGTGCACCACTCATGACTTAGACCTTTTGTATTTACCTGTCCCTGGGTGGAAATGCACAGTACCCTGAGTGTCAGCTGTGCTCACACAGTAAGTCCAACTGGGTTTAGGTAGTGGCGGTTCTTCACCAGACATGCCAAAGACTGAAAAAAAATGCAGAAATTGAGCTTGGTTTTGGTTTAATTGGCTTGCGAGTTGCTTGTTGGCTAGTTTTTGGCTTGTAGCTTGTTTGGGTTGTTGCTTGTTGTAGCTTGTTGCGTCTGTTTTTGTAATCAGCTCCCGGAAAGCAGGGGCAAGCAGGGGCAAAGGGGGGAGAGAGCACAGTAAGCCCACCACAGTCCCAGACTGCACACCGGGGAGATCTAATCACATAGAGTGTTGAGGTTCTTAGGGATTGGCTTGTTTTGGCCTTGTTTTGAAATGGGATTAGCTTGATTTTTGGTTTTATGTGAAAGTTGGGGTGCTTATTTACCACATGAAAGTCCAGATGCTGTGGGAGTGGGGCTCAGTGGGATGGGGATCCAGGTGCAGCTGGTTGAGGCTCGGTGGGATGGGGATCTGGGTGGCTCGTCGGGGTGGTCCAGGTGCAGGGGGAGTGGGGCTTGGCAGTGGGGATTCTGGGTGCGGGTGGGGGGGGGTTGAGGCTCAGCGGGAGGGTCTGAGTATGATGGGGTCTGGATGCACAAGGGTTGGGCGTAGTGGGGAGCAGCTCCCCATACAGTGATCCCTCCCCATGCAGCTGAGGAGCGATGGGTGCAGGAAATGGAAGGGAGGAGAGGTTGCAGATCTTCCTGCAGCCTGGGGAGAAATCTGGGGGTGGGTCTGACCCAGCCCCAGATGCTGTGCAGGATAAGAGGAAGTCCTGTTCTCCCCAGCTCAGCAGGCACTAGCAGCTGAGCCCGGCGCTGGGTAGAAGCCACCAGCCAGGTCTTCCCCAGTCCTGCCCCCTGCCCCTCAGTGATTTACCTCTCTGCCAGCTGCCCTGGGCACCCAAAACATACTGCTGGGGAGGGTCACATAACCACTCTTGTGGCTTCCCTTTGCTTCCCCATTAGAAAGTAATTTTTCTGCGTGGAACCAAAGAAATCTGCGAGGGACATGAATTCTATGCATATGCAGTGGTGCAGAATTCCCCCAGGAGTAGTGTATGCTGAGAAATGGTTTATCTTGATCCATTTATTTCCCTTTCTACTTGTTTTTTTTCCCCTCACAATCCCTTATTAAACTAAGTCAATGCATTCATGCAGTAAATATACCCAAAATAAGGCCAACATATAGTATTAATAAATTATTACAGAACACTTCCAAATCTACCACAATGAGTTGCTCCAAAGGTCTGGAATTTGGTTTGGAGATGCAGATATGGTATTTGGCCCCCATCAAGTTCCATGGCCCTCCTTTCCCATGCAATTCCCCTCCTCAGAAGAGGCCCTGAAATAGACTTCCATTTCCCAACCTGACGTTGTCTTCTGTGGATGAGTAGGGACTAGTGTCCATGTAATGAAAGCAAGCCTGCTTGCCTCTCTCTAAATTCTTTCAATAAGAGATCTTGAAGAAACATCATGTGTCTTCAACCATGGACAAATCCAGCCAATCCAGTTCCAAACTCAAAAATGCCCCATGCAAAACTGCAGTTACAATTTTTGTTTTGCCAGCTCTTGCCATTTTATCATTAGTCTTGCAATATTTGGTGAGTTTATTAAAGCCCCAAACTCCTGGAGTCAGGTGATTAAACGAGACTCTCAACGAACATTTAAAAAAAAGAATAAGTCTCTTGCCTTCATGGTTCTGGAGAAAAGTTTGAAATATGAACCCTAAAAGCTCAAAAAGCAGAAGGCAAATAAATAATTCAAAATTGTTCTTTAAAAAAAAAAAATCTTATGATTTCTAAGCCAGTCTCATGATTCTGGGACACCTGACTCATGGTATTTGGACACTTTGCATTAACAATGTCTTTTCGGTGACATAAGCAGGGACATCCCTGTTCTGACGGCATTTTTTGTCACATGAAAAATCTCAGTAAACAACGCATTTTCACAGAAGGCTCCCAAAACTCAAAAAAAGGAAAAATTTCAAGTGTTGATAATTTCACTGCCAATATATCACACAGCTCGACTCTGAACAATATCTAATGAAATCAAAAGGGACGAACCAAACCTAAGCATGAAAACAAATGGCAATCCTCCATCAGAATATATAATTCACATTCTTAAAGCACGAGTCACAAGCCAAAACCTCTCTGTGCAATGTCATTTTGTACGCAAGCAACATGCTGGCAGCCCAGCTATGATCCATAACTTCAAATACCTTTGTTAAAAGCCTCTATTAATTTGCATTTTATTGCACAGCATGAAAGCTGCCCACGTTCATTATATTGTTCCTTGAAATGCTTGGCGCAGTAAAATATAAGAAGATTAGTCATATGCAATATATTTTCATTGTGTAAATATTGAGATGCCAACTCAAATAGATTACTTGGCATAAATGTTTTTCATAAAAGATGAGTGGGCATCATATTTAATAAAAGTCACAACCAAGTGTTGAATTATTGCCCTGCAAGCAAAGCCAATGAAAAATAAACACCTTCAATAAGCAACTGTTTCACCACTTGCCTCTCAAACTATTTATACGCATGGTCCATATATAACAGTAAAGTGGGCTTGGGTTTCTCAGGGAGAACATAGACAGCATTATGGCAACTTTTCGCATGCTTTATGTTTCACATAAATCACTGTCAGGATATATGGAGCAGAACAATGCCTTTTATGGTTTTCTAATGAGAATATTCCCCTCCATTTTGCAGAGAAAATAACAGCCTCCATTTGGAGCTTGTCTAATATCCATTAGAGGGCAACTGTTGTCTGCCCACCCTCGGTTCTGCAGCTGCAGAAGACGCAATATAACGCTGAACCAGTGCAGCACAGGATGCAGAAGGCCATGGTTATCTGGGGTGGGGTGCTGCAGATCCCATTTGCACAAAGCTTCTTGGCTGATAAAGGTGAGACACAGGGATGAGGGCATGGACAGTGAATCCATAAGTGTGCAGACTCACCATCCAAACCCTACCGGAGACTACTACAGCCCTAAAGTAGCAGCCTTGGAGAGGCCCTTTGCCACTCTATAGCACTGAGGAAAAAGGAAGATTTTGTCTCCCCTGTACAATGTAGAACTTCCCATATCAAGCCTAAGGTCACACTGCATGTCAGTAGCAAAGTCTGGAATAGAACCCAGGGCTCCAGATTACCAAGTAAATTCCCTGTCTATTAGACACCACTGTCTACCAGTAAAGGCAGCTTTAAGCTCCACCAGGGGCTCTATAGGCTTGTAGGCAGAATGCATTAGGTCAGCTTTTGCTGTGGATACATCCTTCTCTGGCCAGCAGGGGCAGAGCCCTCTTTGTGGGTTACACCTCCCCATGCAATTCCCTGTCAGAGGAGAGGTTGTGGCCCCAGATGACTTTCCACTGATAGGGGTCCTTTGCTCCAGAGTAAGGCAGCAGAAGCCAAAGTAAAGTAGAATTCTGCCCTAGGTGAAACACGAAGACAGATAAGCACTAGATCACAGCTCCACAGACGGGTAAGCATCCCCCATTGTGCAATGCAAGGGTTAACGGAGTTTGGGGTCCAGGCACACAGGAGGAAGCTAGGGCTGTGTCTCCACTTACCTTTCACCAGAGCAGATGGTGGGAATGGACAGAGGAATAGATTCTTCCCCCAAAACACCAGCCATGAGATAAGGTGTCATCTTTTACTGCTGAGATAGGACAGGAGCTAAGGGAAGGAACTGTGCCTCAGAGATGGGTCTCAGAGACACACAGCGAGATTTTTAAAGGTAACTTAGGCACCTGAAGAAGCAGATAGGTGCCTAGTGGGATTTTAAAGAGCAGCTGGGGTCCTAACTCTCACAGATTTCACTCCTGTGGCGATGCAAGTTTTGCACCGCTGCAACTCAAAGGCACAAGTCTAGCCCTATACAAACACTGTAATCAGCTCAGGGGGAACATTTATGCATAAACCAAGCTACACCGTTTTAAATTTTACATGCTTTATGACACTTTGTAAGTGGAAAATGTTATGATTATAGAGGCACATTAGCAGATATAAAATTAAAGCAGTTGTTACAAATGTATTCAAATGGGCCTCACTAGCCGATAATATTAAAGCTGTAATTTCACTCTGCCTATCTCTAACTCGCCCTGCAGTTACAAACGGATGAAGTATTCACTTCCTGCCCTCAACTGTGGTGTACGTGTGCCATTGGTGTGTGTTATTAAAGAGCTGTCGCAGCCAGTGGCTGTATGTTTGTGATGGGTGAAGTGACTCCTACACACAAACCGTGCCAAGTACTTTGAGATCTTGCTGGATGAATGGCTCTGCATGAATGCAAGTCATTATTTGGCGTTAAGTTCCCTGTAAACTGCGTGGCCCTGCAGCCTATTTAGAGTTGCACAGGTACACCTGCCGTGGCTGGGCGGGGTGACCCAGTCTTGCTGCAGCCAGGACACCCCTACCCTGGCCCAAACCCTGCCCCGGCTGAACCTGCCCGGACCGGGGGAGGGGCACCTATCCTGCAGCTCCAGCCCCAGAAGTTGCCACAGCGGGGAGAGGTGCCTCTCCCCCCCCCCCCCCCCGCCAGCCCAGGTGATGCTGCAGGGAGAGAGCGCTGTGGAGAGTTCTCTCTCCCCACCGGAGCACCCTCCTGCACCCCAAACCCCTCATCCCCAGCCCCACCTCAGAACCTGCACCCCCAGCCGGAGCTCTTACCCCCTCCCCCTCTGCTCCAGCCCAGAGCCCCTCATTCCCGGCCTCACCCCAGAGCCCACACCCCCAGCCAGAGCCCTCACACCCCTACACTCCAACCCTCTGCCCCAGCCCTGAGCCCCCTCCCACACTCTGAACCCCTCAGCCCCACCACCATGAATTTTGTTATGTGCACCAATATGAAGGTCATGTGTCACACATCACCTCCATATTGGTGCACATAACAAAATTTATTCCGCACAGGGGTGGGGAAAATTAGAGAGAACACTGAAAAGGAGACCCTTTTAATTCCAGTTTGCCACACCAGCCTCTGCACATTCAAATCCCTATTAAACACAGGTTTTCCATGGTGCCCACAAGAAATAAACCAAACTACCCATATAAACAATGTCCTCCATTATTCCACCGTCGGGGCTTCCTGTGTGTCCTAGCCTCCTCCCAGGCCCAGATTCTACCACTCTTAATCACACTGATCAGTACCCACTTCAAGGAACCTCACTGAAATCAACAGGACTACTAGGAAATCAAGGCTGTACTCCATGTGAGTAAGGGTGGCAGAGAATCAGGGCAGGGATTCTCTTCAGGAATTGGTTTGTACAGCACCATGCACATTGCCAGCACTAATAACAGTAATAAAATAAAATGATAAATAATAATAATTGTTGTTGTTGGCGTCCGTTAGTCTCGAGAGACGATGGATATGCGCCAGCTGGAGTGTCCTCTCCAGGGTGCAAGCCAGGGCAGGGTGATATGGAGGAACAGCTGTTGCCCATGCAGCAGAACCCCCCTCTCCACGCAGCTGATGGATCCAAGGGAAAGACAATGTCGATACAACTTGGCACCAGTGGTGTCGCAGGAGTTGCCGGAATGACGTTGAGGACAATGTCAGACCGCCATCGGGACTCCGACACCGGATTTGGTTTCAGGGTTGACTCCCTTAGCCTTTCCCATGAGTGGGTATTGCCACAAGGCAGAGGAGGTTTTAAATCAGAGTTTTCCTTCTCCTAGGTGGGCTGCCTTCCAAGGCTGACGAGCCCCACCTACCCAAAAATAATAATAATTAATAATAAATTTAAAATAGTACACAGTGATGGGGCTGATTTTTATTTACACTAAAGCCCTTTTACACCTCTCTGGCAGTGCAAGGGGGCCTGAAAATCAGGCTCACTGCGTACATGACATTTTAAAGGAATGAAGTGACATTCTTATCTCAGAAGCTATTACTACTGTTGCTCCGTGTGAAGAGAAGCAGGCGCTTGAGTGTGGGTTGTTCTACTGCTCCTAATGCGAGGGAGCAGAAGAACAGCTGGTAAGTGTCGTCGGTAAATGATGATTAAGGTTAAGATTCTGTCACAGATATTTTTAGTAAAAGTCAGGGACCGGTCGCGGCATTCATGAATTTTTGTTTATTGCCCGCAACTGGTCCCTGACTTTTACTAAAAATACCCGGGGAGCGGGGAGGGGACTAACAGTCAGAGTGCTGCCAGGGACTGACCTCCAACAGCTGCTCCAGCCCCCCCCCGCCGCTGCTCCTGCGGCAGGGACCGAGCGCCGCTGCTCCAGCCCCAGAGGGGCTGACCCAACCCCAGCCGCTGTTTCAGCCCTGGGGCAGCTGTTCTGGTGGCCCTGGAAACCGCTGCTCTGGTGACTCCGGGGCTGACTGCCAGCCGGCTGCTCCGACAGCCCAGGAATCACTGACTCCAGCAGCCCCAGGGGTCGCTGCTATGGTAGCCTGTAGGTCGCTGCTCTGGCTACCCCAGGGCTGCTGCTCTGGTGGCCCTGGGGCTGACAGCTGCCCCAGCCCTGCCCTGGAAGAAGTTACGGAGGTCCTGGAAAATCACACAATCCGTGACCTCCATGACACAATCGCACCCTTAATAATGATTTAACCTGCTCTTTATGCATGTTGGCTCATAACTATTGCAACATCCTTCCAACGAGCTCTATTTAAAGTGCTTCTGAGCAGTAATGTAGTAATCAGTCACTCATGTTAAAGTCTGAAGCATAACACTGTGCAGCCAGTGTGACATGCTGAGAGAAGAAATGTGAAAAATTAAGCAAGGGAGAGTGAATGGAAACGCTGTGAGGGAAAAGTAACATGGCATAGGACCCAGAGGCCTTATTACCATTCAGTGATTAATATCATCCAGCATCAAATCCAAGGTCATATAATGCACTGACAACACTACTGATAACTTCATGAACTCACTGATACTACACATCAGTTATGTTGACACCAAGAAGTGAGTTGGCCCAAGAGAACTGAATGCTTTATCTTTTGCTGATGCAAGCTAGCTGATGCTGCTGGTTGCTGACAGATATTTAAGAAACCTTCTGTTCTGATATTTTCCAGAGGCCACTTTGGGAAATTGTGATGAACCAAGGATGTGTGCCTGTCATTGTTCAATTCGGCTTGCCATGTCCTTAGGAGAAACCCATTCCTTTGAAGTGTGTATTAAGCTTTTAATAGCAATTTGCATTGCACATTTTACTTTAACTTTATATCATTTGAGCGTTCCTCGATATAAATCCTAAACAACTTGCCTCAGACCTTTCAGGGTTTTTAAAAAAAATTAATTATTTTCATGTTTGATTTAAACCGACTGCGTTTCATGCTCTACGTCATGTCCAATTTTGGGTATCTCTGGCACATAAAGGCTTCAAAGGTTTGTCTTTATGTCTCCATTTGTGGTTTTGAATAAACATTCAGGGTGCTTAGAGCAGTAGTTCCCAAACTTTTTATGTCACACCCACCCCTTACCAGTAATGGAATCTGTCCACACACCCCCAGGAGCTACGGTCGGTGGGCAGAGCCAGGGGCCGAGGCAGAGCTGGGGCCGGGAGCGGTGCCAAGGCTGGGGTCGGAGCCAGGGCTGGGAGCGGAGCTGCGTCGCGGTCAGGCCTGGGAGCCATTGCTGCGGCTGGGGGCGGGGCTGGAGCTGGGGGCAGAGCAGGGCTGCCCCAGGGTCCCCACTCATCATTCCTCTGCACCCCTGCAGGGGTGCATGCCCCACAGTTTGGGGACCGCCGGCTTAGAGTCTGGAATTGGCACTTCCCTATGTTCTTATAAATCTAAATAAATAATAAATCCAGAGGCTACTCAACTCAAATGTTCATAAGTAACCCATTCAATCCGGAGTCGTATCTAACCCTCATCAAGAAGGACCATTGACCTGACCCTCAGCTAACATCAATTTCAAAGCTGATTTACTCCCGCTACCCAACAATATTTAATCATCTGCCTCCTAGGTTCCTTTGCAGGAGTAGTGGAACTTGTTGGAGGGCAGGTGATAACTGCAAGGGGTGGGGAGCAAGTGAGGCTGATTTGGGGGGAAGGAGGTGAATAATCTCCACTCATGTTCTCTGAGCTTTTGTGACTGCACATGGGTTGAAATACACTGAATCCTGAATCATAGAATCTCAGGGTTGGAAGGGACCTCAGGAGGTCATCTAGTCCAACCCTCTGCTCAAAGCAGGACCAACCCCAACTAAATCATCCCAGCCAGGGCTTTGTCAAGCCTGACCTTAAAAACCTCTAAGGATGGAGATTCCACCACCTCCCTAGGTAACCCATTCCAGTTCTTCACCACCCTACTAGTGAAAAAGTTTTTCCTAATATCCAACCTAAACCTCCCCCTCTGCAACTTGAGACCATTACTCCTTGTTCTGTCATCTTCTACCACTGAGAACAGTCTAGATCCATCCTCTTTGGAACCCCCTTTCAGGTAGTTGAAAGCAGCTATCAAATCCCACCTCATTCTTCTCTTCTGCAGGCTAAACAATCCCAGTTCCCTCAGCCTCTGCTCATAAGTTATGTTCTCCAGCCCCCTAATCATTTTTGTTGCCCTCCGCTGGACTCTTTCCAATTTATCCACATCCTTCTTGTAGTGTGGGGCCCAAAACTGGACACAGTACTCCAAATGAGGCCTCACCAGTGCCAAATAGAGGGGAATGATCACGTCCCTCGAGCTGCTGGAAATGCCCTTACTTATACAACCCAAAATGCCGTTAGCTTTCTTGGCAACAAGGGCACACTGTTGACTCATATTCAGCTTTTCGTCCACTGTAACCCCTAGGTCCTTTTCTGCAGAACTGCTGCCCAGCCATTCGGTCCCTAGTCCGTAGCGATGCATGGGATTCTTCTATCCTAAGTGCAGGACTTTGCACTTGTCCTTGTTGAGCCTCATCATATTTCTTTTGGCCCAATCCTCTAATTTGTCTAGGTCAAATCTGGACAGATTTGACCTAGACCCACAGATCAGTTCAAGTGAGTGTGAGCTGTGATGCTGACGGTTCGCCCAGCTCTCAGTCCTGTCTACATTGTACTTCATTGTCATGTCATCTTCTCTCTGTATATATATATATCTTTCTATCACAGTCCATTCTCCTATATCCACCCACAAACACACAACATTCTTGAAGGGCATCATCTCTTACCTAAAGGATGAAATTCTGTTGTTTGAATTCAAAGGAGAAAAAAATAGTATGGAGTCTATCTGATCAGGCAGAATTACTGCTTTAATCCATCATGCTTGCTATTGCGGTAAATTATGGCCCAGACCTTGGGACATCACTTGATTATCACTTAATTAACCCATCAAACTGAAGCTGTGATAACAGATACAGTATGTACTTGATTTCTACATGAATCACATAAAGTAACTGGGTTGACCGTGATTAATGTAGACACCTTAAGAGACTAATAAGAGTGCTACTTGAAGTGATTGTGAGGATCTCTCCATCAGTGGTGGGCAGAATGAGCTATGTTCTTTAGGCTAAAATATAACTCCTCTAAAATTTAGAAACACCGTGTATGATTTGCTATTGCCCTGCATGATTTTGAAGCCATTCATACTTGTGCAGTAGTGCTTTCTGGCCACTTTGCACAGGTATAAACTGCTGCATGGTGGTGGAAAAGACAGGCCTACAATTTCTATAACTGGTTTTGAATATATTACAGCATTTTTTTTCCATGCTGCTTTTGTAACCAACTAATGCAGGGCAGTTTGTGAAATATGTAAGTATAGATCTACGCAGACTGATATGCAAAGAAACTCAACCCACTATACACTTCCTTTTAGTCAAGCCAAATACCATGAAGTTATTAAATTACCTTATTATACCTCCAGGTGGAAAATCTGTAGGGAAAGACAGAAACAGGGTTAAGAAAGTAAATACTGCATTCATCAGCCATCTGATAAAAACAGAAACTCATGTTATTATTTTTTTCCAGGGTACCACATTTTTGTGACAGTGCTGAGATTAACACCCTTCTTCTCCAAATGTGTGAGCAGCCTTTGTGCTCACAATAACATTTGATGACTTTATCCCCCAATAGGCCTTGATAAGGCATATGCAGAACATCTGATGCAGAGCATCATTGTACCTCTGTGGTATTGACTGATCCACACAGAGCCGTAACTAGGAATTTCTGCGCCTGAGGCAGCGGCGCAGAAATTCCTAGGGGCTTACCCTCCGCCGAATTGCCGAAGCCGTGGCATCGGCGGACCTCCCGCAGGCAAGCGGAAGCGGCTTTGGCGGCAGTTCGGCGGAGGGTATTATTAGCAGCACTTCCGCCCTGCCGCCAAAGCCGCTTCCGCTTACCTGCGGGAGGTCCGCCGGTGCCACGGCTTCAGCAGCAATTCAGCAGAGGGGGCCTTCTGCACACACACCGGCGGACCTCCCGCAGGTAAGCTGGGGCGGCTTCAGCGGCGGGGGAGGACACGGCGCCCCTGGCAGCAGGCTTTTGTGCCCCTGCCAGCAGTGCGCCCCGAGGCGAGTGCCTCAATGGCCTCGCCCTTGTTACGGCCCTGGATCCACAGTACAACATGCAGAAGGGGCTCATATAGGTTTGAAATTCCCTGACTGCATTTGCAAATAGCTCCCCTAGGTCAGACTTATGGTCCGGAGATATGGAGAAGTGAAGCAGAGTTCAAAGGGATTTTGGAAATGCAGTTCCTGCTTCTAAATAGTTTATTTTGTATGCCTACATTTTTAAAATATATTTATTTATTTTTGTTGTTCAAAGACACTGAGTCTCCAGTGGTCTCAGAATGACTGTAGGAAGGGGCTAATCTCCATACTCTTCATAATACAGCTATCAGCTCTCTCCCACAATGGACTACAATGTATTTTTGGATCAGCCTGAATTGGTGCCTGAGAGAGAATTTCAGCAAGCTGATTTGAAACTACCTTTAGCCAGCAGACAGCATGCAAAGTGCCACTGGCTCAATAAATAACGTTTTGTTTATTGAATCTGTGGCTATGGGGTGCTCTAGTACATAGCAGTGCAGAACTATGTCCAAGGCAGAGATCACATTCATAGATACATAGATTCCAAGGCCTGAAGGGACCATTGTGATCATCTACTCTGACCTCCTGTATAGCCCAGGTCATAGGCTGCCCCGGGTCCCCCCTGAGCATTCCTCTGAGGAATAATTCCTAGAGCAGATCTTCTAGAGAAACATCCAATCTTGACTTTAAAATGTTCAGTCATGGAGAATCTACCACAAGACTAGGTAAAATGTTCTAATGGTTAATTACTCTTATTGCCTTATTTTCAGTCTGAATTTGTCTAGCTTCAACTTCCAGCCATTAAATCATATTATATATCTTTCTCTGCTAGACTGAAGAGGCCATTATTAAATATTTGTTCCTCATGTAGATACTTATAGACTGTGATCAAGTCACCCCTTAACCTTCTCTTTGTTAAACTGAATAGATTGAGCTCCTGGAGTCTATCACTATAAGGCGTGTTTTCTAAACCTTTAATCATTCTCGTGGCTTTTCTCTGAACCCTCTCCAATTGATCAACATCCTTCTGGAATTGTGGGCACCAGAACTGGACACACTATTCCAGGAGTGATCGCACCAGCACAAAATACACAGGTAAAATAACCTCTGTACTCCTATTCAAGATTTCCCTGATTTTGCAGCTTGAGATTCATTGCTCATTTGAAAACAAGCATCCACATATTCAAATGCTTATCTGAACTCTGAGGTATGCAAAACCAAGCAGCAGATCTCAGGAGAAGGGGCCCTCTCATGAGATTTCCTGTACCTCTTGCTTCTGAGTGGCCAGGAAATATCAGAGAACAAACCTCTCCCACATTGTGGGCCACACTGTGAGCAGTTGTTGTGAGTGCAAAACGGAGGGAGCCAATATTTGAGGGGGTCAAATTCTTACAATTTTGAACAAAATGAAGGAGACTTTGGTCTCTTCCAGACAGGATGATTGCCGCTGATTTCTAGCTGATCTTCCTCTAAAATTCTCTTGTTCCTTCAAGCATCTGCGGAGTCCATACTGGGAGTTATATTAGCACTAAGGTACCACTGAAATCAATGGGAGCATTGCTATTAACTTCAATAAAAGCAGAAGCAGGCCCTAAATTATCTGCCTGTATTAGCCTTGTTATTAACTCGTGCTTGCTACCACTTGCAATCTGTCATTGGCTTTTCACACAGGTGACTAAAAGAGGTTCCTGACCCACTTGTGTGTGTTGGCAGGTGTAGACAGACCAGCAATATTCATTTCACTCCAACAGCTCTCTCGGTGCAGTGATGAGCTCTCAAGAGACTTTGTATGGTACATAGAGTCCTGTAGCGATCAAACTTGTCCCTTCTCCTTTTCAACCTATACATGGAACCCTTAGGAGCAATTGTGAGATACTGCCGTATCATCACCAATTAGCATGCAGATAACACCCAGCTTTACATTCCCTTCTAAGAGGATGCAACCCGTGGCATCCCACAGATGTCATAGTGCCTGTGAGAGACAAACACATCTTGTGCAGTAAACAGGGCTGTCCAATTATTAGAGCACTCCCATTCTCACTGTGCCACTGGGGCGTTTTAGGTAAATCTTTCAAAGTCTCTGTGCCTCGGTTTCCCCCTCTGTAAAATAGGTACTGTACTGCCGCCTGCTTCAAAGGGCTGTTGTGAGGCTTTTAACTGATTACAATTTGTGAAATGCTTTGAGACCCTCTGAGGATAAAAACTGCTTATATTGCAGCCTAAAGAACAATGCTATGCTAGAATCAGAATGTAAAGAGGAATAACAAATAACCAGGCCAAATTCCATTCTCAGTTACACTGGCACACACCCAAAGTAGTTCAGTTTGGGTTGACATAAGTGTGACAGAGCAGAATTTGGCTCATCCACTGCAAACTGTACTTAAAATGGCATTTACACTGTTAGCTCCTGGCTACTGCTGCCCTATCAGAACATTTTAAGGAAGAAGGAAACAGTGTTTGTTTAAAATGCCTTGAAGTGTCATGAAAGAACTCTCTGGAGGGTGTTACCCTCGTGATCAATTACATGCTCTGCTTGTTGAGTCTAATGGGAGGAATGTACTTGGGTAGTGGTGGTTGAGAGAATTCGAAAGGCAAGCACTTTGCTAGCAAGTTATTCAAGCTGAATTTGAAATGAGGTTGGGTTGGTCCCTGTACACTGGGTCTCGCTTTCTGAAGTGGCTGAGGGAGAATGGCTGCTTTTGATAAGTGTGTTTGGGCGGTGTGAGGAGATGGCTTTCCCACCACACCCACAGCCCATCTACACAACTCGTGTGGGGTCAAAACTCACCTATCTTAGGTACTTATAAAACCTGAGCTCCTTTATCCTCATAACCCCCCATCCTGTGAGGCAGGGTGGTGCTACTATTCTCATCTTGCAGTGAACAAAGGCACTAGGGCACTTTTCTGTCCTTATATTATGAGCTCCTCAAAGCAAGGACCATCCCTTCTTGAATGTCTGTTTGGCGCGCTGTGGTGTTTGGCGCGCTGTGGTGCTACCATAAGTAAGGCCCTACCTGAAGATGATCTTCAAATAATTGTGCTGAGTTGTGGACAAGACATGGAAAATCGTGGAAAAGTAATAATGGACCTTTATTAATAGCGGTAATTTGGAAAAGCCAGAGTAGACCTATTTGTTTAAGAAAAATTTGCTGGAATGCTATAAACCCTCAAGTATTATGTTATGCCTGCTCAAATTTTTTGATAACCATACATTTTGCTGCAACTATGTTACATTCTTTTTTTTTTTTTAAAGTGACCGGTACAATATAAAACTCAGAAGACTAAAAATCATCAAGTCCATTCACTTTCGCCTTTTACCTTTTAGAGACATTGAATGTTAGTGCAGTACTAATTGCATACTCAAAATGCATGCACAGTTGTAGACTGTGCATAGTAAGCTAATTAAAATCAAAACTGCAGTGGAAGCCTAATATTGCAGGAGCCACAATTCCCACAATATCGCAAATGAAGTGGGGCCTTAACCGTAAACACACAATAATCCTAGATCCCTGGCACAACTATCTGGTAGTAGGAGGACTTGCAGTGTAAGCCCCCATATGTTGCTACTGCTGTTACCCACGTCAGAACTCTGGTGGGCCTTAGGCATCGGCTTTGCTGGGAAAGCCCAAGGAGAGCCTCCCACTCTGATGAACCCACTTGGAACTGTAGAAAGCTTAACCTGTGTCAGCCTGAAATTGCTCTTTGCATACTTGACACAGAGATATCACCACACCCAGTTGCCTCTATGTTTTTACGCTCAGCTAGCTCATAGCAAAAAAAGATTACATGAGACAGGTCTGCCAGTCGCATACCCATGTCTTGCTTGCACTGTGACTGAGTCACACTGAAAAGGGAGTTGCCATTAATGACCGAATGAAACAATAAACATGAAACCATTATTTTACCACATGAAAGAATGCACTTATACCCATGATTTCGGAATCCAGGCATTCTGCTAGCAAAGACACGAGGACAAGATTTTAAAATGCACATTTTAAGTATTTACCACATCTGCTGTTGAATAGCTAATCACACTTGAAACAGAAATATCAGACAAAGACCAGTCACACAGCAGTATGCTCGGTGTTATAAAATTAATGTTGTTCCAGTGATACAATAAAATCTTTTTGTGAGATGGTTCTGAAATGACATTTAGGGGTTACCAGAAACTATATAGAGACGGTATGCATTTTCTGCTGTGAAACCAACCTCCAATGTTAGTCAAAGTATCAATTCCTTGCATGTGAAACCATCAATCATTCCAAGTTAGACAGATGCTTAAGTACCTTGCCGAATCAGGGCCTAAACAGGTCATCTAGCTATTAAAACTTTAAAAGGTGACTCATACATGTAAACCAAAGATGTTTCCACCTTTCACTGCTCCTTTAAAGTGTCGGCTAAAATGGTTCATCTGTTTCCAAGAACGAGGTTAGAGAAAAAAGAAATTGTTTTGTCCATGGTTTTTTTTTAAAAAGCCTTCTTACAGCCTTTGCACTGAGAAATCAGGTCATGGGGTGGTGGGGTGGCATGCACTTGACAGTGGCACCCCCTGTGGAGGGTCTTGCCGACGGGGGAGGGGTCATGCTGGCAAGGGAAGGCCCACGCTGTTCCCAGAAGTGCCGGAGTGCCCGGTATTCTGTGAATGCATGAGTGGCCACCTTAATCCATGGGCAGCATCATATTGGGGCAGCAGTTCAGGGTGGAGGGTGATGAACTGCACTGGGCACAAGCTCCATGGGCACAGATGCCCATTTCCAACTCCCCACTGTTGGAAAAATCACAGCTGTTCATGGGGGACTCAGCAGCTGGTTTTATGCACAGCAATGCGGCAGTGACCTTTTCCTGACTGTGTTCCATGGATATCCTGTGAAATTTGCTACTTTACCTATGACACTCCTGTGATTCTTTTCTATTAAAAATTCATGATTTTCTCAGGGCCCTAACTATAATGCATACAAGAGGGAGGGAGGGAAATTAAGGCAACCTTAATGCTAGCATTTCCAAACTTTTGAGCGCTTGACTTTGCAACCTTAACATTCTTTTAACATAGCTTTTTAATGCAATTTTCATATAGTGGAAAAAATAAGAACAGTATAGTTGATGTACTGTATATTGCACCAAGGTTATGTGCAATCTAAGATACTTGTTATGATGTATGGTCGTCTCTGCCACATTACTTTCAGATTCTGAACTGGATTCCATATTAAAAGGTGCAGGTGTTACAAGATCTTTAGAGACTGTAATTGCATCTGAGGAGCTGCTGAGATGAAGTGTGTTTAATACATTGGTTCATTTACAGTCTCTTGAATGCAGAAAAGTCATTTTGCTCCTTGCAGCAAAGGCTAATTATTTTACTTAAAATTACTGATAACTTGAAGGGCCAGGGAATCCAGGGTCACCTAGCACACAGCTTAGTGAGAATCATTAAAGGATTAGACATTTATATGAATGAGAGCAGCGTCTGCTGGCTGCACTAGCTGGGATTTAAAAAAAAAAAAAAAAAAAACCTACCAGGGCTATCAATCCTTATGCTACCAAACTGAAAGGGCCAGATGTAAATTAGGTGAGTGCAACTGTGTCTCACCTACATAGCCACACACAAATACCCAAGGTGCGCATGCAAATCAGGTGTTCACTGGGGCTGAGCGGAAATTTTCCACTGAAACTGTTTTTTCAAGGAAAAATTGGGTTTTCAACAAAACACAATTTTTTGGCCAAAAAAATGTGTTTTCCACAGACAAATTCATTCTTTTGTTGAAAGATTTTGACCAAAAATGGGAGCTGTTGTGCTTCATAAGAGTTGTAGTTTGCGCCTTGTATCTCCCCATTCTCCTCTATGGGCCATGTAACAGTCCTCCGAGTGCCAGGTATCCTAGTGGTTCGTGCACCCTGTTTCCAGTCTCACACTTCCTAGTGGGAGGGGCTTTCAGTTTGGTTCCTAACCCTTGTATGTCGCTTTTCTTCACCTCAGAGTTTTCAACATCCTTACCCTCTCCTTACTAGAGGCGGGGTGGAAATGAGGCTTCTGCCCCTCCTGCAACAAGGGCAGTTTATAGGGGAGGCCAGATGCTCCCACTTCACTGGGCTCAGACCCAGGGCCTTGTGACAGCCAACAGTATCGGGCACTGTGGAGTGCCTTTGGAGCTGCCTCGCTGGGTCACTTCCTCCCATCTGTCTCCCCCCACGTCTCCAAGTCCAATATAGGACAGCAAAAAAAAAAAAAAAAAAAGGATGAAAACTAAACCTTCAGCCCCAACTGGGCTCAGCATTCAGTCTTCTTCCTCAGAGGCAGGCTTCTTCGGCACCCTTCTTCAGAAGCCTCAGGGTTGGCCTGTCTTCCTTCCAGCCTTCCCCTTCTGAGCTGAGTCGCTCCCTTTTAAGCTTCCTTTCCAGTTGGAGCATGATCTGCAGGTCTGGAGGGGAAGGGCTACCCAGGCCCAAAATATTGTCCTTTAACACCTTGGGGCACAGTGTGGGGTTTGAACACCCCATCACAGGATGGGATCGCCAGCTGGACTACATCTCCCATCTTGCGATTTTCACCAAGAAATCAAACAATCCTGAAAAACTGTCACAAAAATGAACTTTTTTTTCTTTTTGTAAAAAATTTCCCTGGGAAAATAATTTTCAAACCAAGTCCAATGTTCAAACACATGCCTGGCCAATGAGGTGCCCAAAGGTCTATATGTATCCATACATATACACAATTTCCATGCATTCTAAGTATTTGCACACAGAGGCTAGCTGCATGAAACTATACTCATGCGTTTGTATTCATCCAACTGAAAATCTGACCCAAGGTGATCATTAGGTGAGGTCAGGAAGAAATTTCTCCCCTGCCATGGTATTACACAACTGGGGACGTTGTGTTGTTGGGTGTGTGATTATGCTGTCCTTTGAAGCATGCAGTACAAGACACTGACAGAGACATGTTAACCCCTTTGATTTCAGTGGGACCAGGCTTTCACCCATAGTGTAGATGAACCATTCGTCTAATCCACTTACTCTCTTTCTTGGAAAGCTGCTATTTTTGTTCTAACAGTTTCCTGAAATATGCAACGTAATTAAGACAACCTAATGCCCAGTGTAGACAGCACTGCACTAGGTCAAATTCTTCCATCAACCTAGCTGCCGCGTCACAGGGAAGTGAATTACCTATGCCAATGGGATAACTCCTCCATTCAGCATAGGTAGTGTCTACACTGAAGCATTTCAAGTGTAGACAAGACTTACATGATAAGCATTATTTTTATGGCCTGCTTTTTGGCCTGCTATGGCAGACCTTTTTGGCCTGCTATGGCTTCCAGAGAACTGTGCCTATGGCATCTGGCTGTATGCATAGATTGGGTTTCTTATGACAGCCAGCCTTGGCAGGATGTCTACCATATAAGCTAAGAATCAGTCCATCTAGAAATTAATAAAGAACAGACCCTGCAGCAGGCAATGTCTGCCTCTTTCTTATTCCAAGGTATCAATTTATTGCAGAGCTATTTCTAAATAGTATAAGCAATGAACTTTACTACTTTCCTTTAAAAAGGCCACTGGAGTAATTCAGGTGAGGCTGTTCTTGTGAATATTTATGCATGCTAGTATTCACAGTATTTTTGCTTTCCAAGAACATTATAGTGAATACAACCCACTCCCTCAATAATCACAAATCCACAAATAAAAGGAGTTCCAAAGACAAGTGTAACAAGTGGGGGAAGGAATTATGTGCAAAAATATTTGCAACAATACTTTTCTCCTGTATTCATCTAGCTGCGCTGTATTATAGGCAATAAAACATCAAAAGAAGCTACACAGACCCAAGTACTTTATTTCAAGTCTTGAGAGAAAAACTTCTACTAGGGATTGGAGCCGATGGTAATAATGATGTCAAAAATTCAGTGTTGCAGTTATAAGAATGTTTTATAATTATTGCACATATATGTAATTAAACTAAATATCTCTGAATCTGCTGAATGAGGCCCTGATTGAATTGGGGCACCAAATTTCACATTCTTATGTTATACTTCGAAAGGAACCAAAGCAATAATGTTCTCCAGCTAAAAGAGCTGAGACGATTCGGACTGAATGGGAAACTTGCTATGACTTCAAAGTCTATCCACAGTTAGAAAGATCCTTCTTCAAACGCTTCATGTTAGTAGGAGGTCTTGTCCTTCAGAGACTTCAGATCAATGAAGTTTGCCCCCATTTAAAGATTTCACATTGTCTGGAGAGTAGCCCTTTGAAGATTGCTCAACTTGCTAAAGGAACTTTGAAGTTTTTCATGATGTGAAGAGGGATCTGCCCATCAAGGATTTCCCTATCTCATTTTTAGATGTTTTTAAAGTGTCATCATCCCTAAGGTTAAAGGAGATGCAAACCTAAGGTGGTACTGTGATGTTGTATGATTAAAATATGACCATGTAGATCATTATTGCTACCACTGTTACATAATTGCAACAAATCATATATGAAGTATGTCATGTAAGGTATCAAGGGAAAAGTTACACTCTATCAAATATGATTATCCTGTTTGTATGCATGTATCATCTTTGTATCTAAAGATATAAACATACCAGTATTTCAAATGTGTTTGCTCCTTGATAACACCCACAAGGTAGTTTACATCCAGTCTGACCAGCACATTGTGAATGGACCATTCAAATTAATGGCCCATTAAAGGGCACTTATCTTGCACAATAGACCATAGAAGAAGTCTGACCCCGCTCAATGGACCTTCCTGTGGAAGCCATAATACAGGTAATGACTGCTTCTATGACTCATCGAAGCATGCAAGGGCATGTGACTACCGCATGTAACCCTGGACTCCATCTTCTGCTTGTAATTTTCCATAAACTAAGACTGAGAGCATTCCCTTCTCATGGGAAAAAGTATAAAAGGCCCTGGAAGCATCTCCATTTTGCCTTTTTCCTGCTCTGATCTCTGGACTATGGACTTACACTAAAAAGAACATTCCAACCAAGACCTTCCAATCTTTTGGAAGTTACCAGAGACTTTACAAGCCAGCAGTCTGGAACATCGCTGCTTCAAAGCTGATACAATAATTTTGCAATGGTTGTATATATATTTGATTCCTTTGACCATTTTAACTCTCTCCTCTTTCTTTTCTCTTATCTAATATCTAAAGGTTTATTTATACTAAAGGATTGGCAACAGCATGATTATTGGGTAAGATCTAAGTTATATATTGGCCTGGCTGTGTGTCAGATCTCTTGGAATTAGAAGAACACTTTTTTGGATGAAACTGGTTTTAAACAACCACTCATCATTAAGTCTAGTGTCTGGGTGGTGAAACAAGGGCTGGAACGCCTAAGGAGACTGCATTTCCGACTTCTTGTTAACCAGTGTGGTGAGACAGAAGTTTACTTTTGTTACTGGCTTGGTATATCTTATGGAAGAATAACCACCAGTCTGCCCCTTTTCTCAACAGTTTGTCCTGAATCTGGTATCCTCAGCTGCGATCCACTGAGGCACAGTGACAGGTACTTAGTACTGGAGACACCTCATAAAAATAAAAAACAAACTTCCTCTCCAAAACAGGGTCACTATTTAGCAGTGGGGATGTAGCTCTGAATATGTATCACCTTTGGGAGAAGGGGTAGTTTGAAGAAGTTGTTGCCCCTTAAAAAGGATTTATTATGAAATGAGAGTTAAAGGCCCCATTTTTGCCAGTAAATTTGCAACTGAAAGGCCACAAAGAAGAACTTTCTACCTGTTATGTCCATTGGAAAGAAGCCAGTGGGAGACTCCCTCGCACACTTTCATGGCTGCCAAAAGTTATGCATGTCATGTGGCACTCACGCATTTGACAGTCCTGTCACACATTCCCACACTCCAGCTGTATCCTCTCACGTCCATGTGGCATGCAGATAACAGCTGTAGAACCCACTTCCAGTCACTAGAGGCTGCTGTCGCCCCTTCTTTGTGCTCCTGGCCAGCCTGGAGACCCAGAAGGAGAAAGGAGCATGATCTGGAGCAGGCCTAGCACAATGTCACCAGCACCGACTTGCCTGAGGGCTGAGCTTAGCATCCTGAGTGAAAAATACTTGTGCTCCCATAGTCCCTAAATCCACGCATATCTGATATACATGGACACTTCTTCCTTCCCCTCATGTATCAATTCCATCCCTCTTCCAAATAAATCAGTGCTGTACCCAGTTAATCTGGCCCACTCCTAACTTTTGCAGAGTTCCTCTGACATGTGAACACTCTGGCTAAGTTTTCCCATCTTAAAAATAATGTTAATTGTAGTGTGGGGGCGCGGCCTCCCTCCAAGACTGTCGGAGATGAACCCCTGCACACCTGCTGGTGAGCAGAGCCAGGACACCCCCCGGAAGCAGAGGGGTGGGACAGGAAGCATAAGAGCTGGGCTCTGCAGCTCAGTTTGGCTGGAACCGCCAGAGGGGACAGGTGCCTTTCACCCGCTGCTGGAGCCAAAGCCCGAAGAGGATCCTTGCAGTGCTGAGGATCTTTGCAGAGCTGCCAGAGCCGCCGGCTGACCAGGGCGCCGAGGAGCTGCTAGGACTGCCGCTGGCTCTCTACCTCAGGGAGACAGAGGACACCCATGGAACTGAGGGACTGAATGAAGGGGTTATAGAAAGTAGTGCTGGAACACTAGACTATAGTCTGGTTTGGTTCTTGCCTGAATCCAGGTCAGCATGTTTCAGCATGAGCCCCGCTGACAGAACACTCTGCCACTGTTAGGGCCCTGAGCTGGGACCCATCAGAGAAAGGTGGGCCTTGGTCACTCTACCCCCTGCTGCCCTGGGGTGGCAGCCTCGCCACCTTAAGCCAAGAGGCCTGCATTTATCTGCTGTCTACCTGAGCTAAGACATCAGGAAATAGACTGTTTGTGCTCTGCCCTGCCTGAGGTCCTGAGCCCCGAGACTGTTTGCTGCTCTGACCTGTCTGAGGCCAGAGCCCTGGATTACTTGCTGCTTGGCCCTGCCTAGAGGATCAGGGGTTTAGGGACTGATAATTCACCAATAATCCTTGCCTTGCTAGCGATCCAAGAGCGAGGGGGCATGGCCTACCTCTGAGGTCGACGGGGAGGGACAGCCACACACTCCTACAGTGCTATTCATACTGCTTTTCCCCCCTCACACTTTGGCTCAACATCTCCAAATCTTGAAATTTTATACTAATCTTGTGACATTTGGTGCTCTTCTTAAAATCCCAGCTCTGGGAGGCATGTGAGTCGCTGAGAGTCTCTGTTTTCATTTTTTTTACAGTAAGTTTCTATCCCGCATGCTTGCAGAGGAAAGCTTGAAAATATGAACCCCAAAAGTTATGATGCCAGTAGATTAATTAAAATACCTGTTATTTTTTAAAATCTCATTATTTTTAAGCCAATCATATGATTTGGGGGGGAATGACTCATCATTTTTGAAGGCGAGTTTAACAGTACTGCTGTTAAATAGTTCTCTCTCCAGGGCAGGGACTGTCTCTTATGTGTCTGTGCAGCACCTAGCACCGTTGGTGCCTCTGGGCAGTACTGTAATATAGATAGTGATGATGATGTCAAATAGACATTCACATACTTCTGAACCATTAGCCAGGGCTCACAGCCATCCTTGACATTGAAGAGATATTCCTGGGATCTGAAAGGTTGTAATGCAGCGTAGGAGGGAAATAAGATTGTGCTACTACTATGCCTTTTAAACTGGATTACTGCTATTCTGCCTGCTGCCCTTTTGACAAGGTTTTAAACCACTGGTTCTCCACCTGCGGGCCGCTTGTGGCCCAATCAGCACACAGCTGCTGACCATGTGACATAGTTAGGGCCATACAGGTAGTATATAAATTGTGTGGATGTGACCCACATAACACAGAGGGCTGCATATGCAGCCCACAGTGGTAAACAGGTTGAGATCCACTGTTTTAAATCCTCTGGCAGGTCTGAGAGAACACTGCTGCCAGGATGAGTACACTGCTAGGCTGTTTCACTGTAGCACCCTCACGTCGTATTGACTTTACTGGTTTCTTGTTAAACTTTGAACAAATGACAAAATGTTCTTTTGACATGTCATTGCATTGTCGTGCTTTCTCCTGCTTAATGCACTTGCCTTCTCTACAGGCGCCTGGATGCTCTTTGAGATCAACACCTGATCTAAACTGAAATAACCCATCAAATCATACTGGGACATGCACTTTAAATTGACAGGTGGATCGCCCCAACTTACTGCATGGGCAAAGGGTTCACAACTACCTCCACTGCAGCATTCCTCCCTTCTCCCGGAACCCAAAGAGAGCTCTCCATGGCCCTGGGACTCCGTTCAGCGGAGGAAGGAGCACGTAGGCCAGCAGTAAGATCATGGGAGCAGACATGCATCATTCTCCCATCAGGAAGGCAGAAAAATAATATGGCCCACAGCATTAATACTCTTCTGCAACCCCTGATCTGCGTTATTTATTCCCATTTAATTTTCCCCTAAGCCTCTGTGCTGCAGAGAAGGTCACTGCCATGAGTCTCAGGGTATATCAGGGACATATTCAATGTGTCTATTCACTGCATAGATTCACAGGGCCAAAACTCCAACCAGTAAGGAAATAGCAGCACATTTACTGCTTTTTCCATGTGGCCTGTAATAGCAACCTGGATAAGTAGGAAACCTTTCTAGTTCAGCTTCACTCCTTCCCTAGGAGTATTCACTTAGCCCAGTCAATGTAGGATTTTTTTGTTTGTCTCCCTCCTTCTTGCCCCTTCCCCCAGGAAGTTCTGCACAATTTAACTTGGAGGAAGATGCTTGTTACAGTAAGGACTGACAGATAGACAAGTTGTGATACACAGGTAAGTGTGGGAGCAGGTATGTGTTTGATATGGGCAATATAGTTTGGAGAAAATATAGACCAGTTCCACACAAGTCAATCCAAACCAGCCCTGAATCTACCTGGAGGTTTGAAAAAGTTGCTTAACTTTTTTTCAGCATAAGCTTTCGTGGACTACAATCCACTTCGTTGGATCCGACGAAGTGCATTGTAGTCCACGAAAGCTTATGCTGAAATAAATTTGTTAGTCTCTAAGGTGCCACAAGTATTCCTTTTCTTTTTGCTGACACAGACTAACATGGCTACTACTCTGAAACTTAACTTTTTTTGTATTTCATTATTATTTTTCTTTTGCCTTTGCCCTGCTGGGATCCATCCAAGATGTGGTGAAATAGTTGTGGCATGAGTTGAATCAGGGAGTACCAGAAATCTTACAAGAAAGGCTGTTATCATCTGATTTACAGCCCATATTGCAGGTCTGCATTGTTTCTCAGACAAGCTTTGGGGATAATCATCAGAACTCTCAGGTACTTACTGAAACCAAATTAAAAACCTTTGGAGATTTGCCCATCACTTTGCCTTTTAGTTTGACACGTTGGTAGGAATTGGACATTTATTCAAGTATAATACAATTCAATCCTGTCAAGTTTAAATTGGTATTATCATCATACATGGCTGTTTGAATGGATTACTTTTGTCCTATTGACAGCTTGCTTTCTGTCTTTCTCTTTTTCTACAGGCTAAGTCAACAAGCAGTGATCTTATGAATAATTGCTGGGAAGTGACCAGTAAACAGTTCTTGGGTCCATCAGATTTGGGGAATGATTCATTTTACTTCTTTCCTTCAGTTTTTGTAACTAGAACTGGACATTGGGATCAGTAACAGGAGGTCTGGTTTGAGCCTCTCTCGGCATATGCATTTCTATGTGGCTGGTATGAAGATTAGAATGAATGTTTTCTTGATGTCATGAGGATCCAAGGCTCAAAGTGTGAGATCACTTGGGAAAGTGACACTTAAAGGTTTTATGGGGCTCTATTTTTACTACAGCCAGATCTACACTACAAAGGTTTGTTGGCATACCTGTGTTGGTCAGAGGTGTGGAGAAAAAGCACACTCCCTAGCTGATATAGCTTTGCCAGCAAAACCCCCCAGTGTAGACATAGCTATGCCAATAGAGGAGGGCTTCTGTCAACAGAAACAATGTCCTTGCGGAGGTGCTGTTCCTACACCAGCTGTAAAACTCCTTCTGTTTGACGTACATCGAGTCTGTTCTAGGGGGCTCTGCCAGTGTAGCTATACTGTTATAGCTGTACCAGCAAGGCATCTGTAGTGGAGCCCAGTGGTATATAGCTATTATTGCAGAATAGTAGTACAAGTAAGGATATATCTACTACAGTTGAATGTTTAGTCATATTGACATGATTGTAAATTCTCGTGTAGGCACTACGCAAATTGTGTCCTTTCATCTTAGAACTTATAATTGCATTAGTTAACATGTGACCAAAAATGCAAATAGTAGACATACTCTAAAACTATGGAATCTGACAGACAAGCTGGGCTCTTTTCTTCTCAAAAACTATCCCCAGGCATAAAGTTTCTGTAGGTCAAATTAGACCCTCAGTTACACCTGTACAAGCCCCTTAGATGTTGATGGGATTGCACAGGTGTAACTGATTGGAATTTAGCAAACAATATTTGTTGATGAGGCACAGAATGAAGCAGAATCCAGATAATTTCCTCTCACCAATGTTAGCTCTGCAAGACTAACAGGTGCAAAGAGCATCACTGAAGTCAGCAGATCTGCCGCTAATTACAGGGTATGTCTACACTGGAGCTGGGAAGTGTAATTCTGAGCTTGGGTAGATATACACACATGATCTGTGATCTAGTTAGCATGCTGTGGCCATGGCTGCACAGGTGGTGGCTCACCCTAGCTGCTCCCACCATCCCTCCCTGGATGTATACAGGCCCTCAGATCGGCTTGTACTTGGGCAACTAGCCTGAACCACCACCTGTGTTACCAGGGCCACATTGCTATTTTAGCGCATTCTCCCCAAGAAGAGAATTACACTTTCCTATTCAGTGCAGACATACGCACAGGGAGCAGATGTATTGACTGAGAAGGCATATTTAGGCATACTGGCCTATTTGGCATAGTCACCGTTCAGAGTAAAACAAGCTTCTACGGTGTCATTTGGTGGGTTTGGGAGTCTGGACTACCAATAGGTTCTGAGTTTCTGTTGATTATGAACCTTCCCAGAATGTATGATTCTCCTGGGCTACAGTTTCTCCAGCAACAGTCAGCAGGCTAGATCCGCAGTTAGTATAAATCAGAGAAGCTACACTGAGTTAAAGACAATGGAGCTATGCCAAGTTATACCATGTGAAAATCTGTCCCAGAGTTCATGTCTTTCAATTCATCATTAATTTCTGAGGCTCAGAAGAATCCAGTTATCACTTCCACTTCAATTCTCTCCAGCGGGGTCATGCTGTGTACAACTGGAGACTCTGGTGAGCCTGGCTCTCTGCTGACTGTATTTATTTCTCTGTGTAGTTCCTTTTCTCATACTATTTTAAAACGATGCCTTTCTTATTCTTTTGTACTTGGCACTAGGGTGATCAGATAGAAAGTGTGAAAAATCAGGACAAGGGATGGAGGGGTAATAGGCACCTATGCAAGAAAAAACCCCAAATATCGGGACTGTACCTATAAAATCGGGACGTCTGGTCACTCTAACTTGGCACTGGTGCAACTACTGTTGCAATGCTGTGTCCAGTTTTGTGCCCACAATTCAAGACGGATGTTGATAAATCAGTGAGGGTTCAGAGAAGAGCCATGAGAATTATTAAAGGATTAGAAAACATGCCTTCTGCTAAAAGACACAAGGAGCACAATCTATTTAGCTTAACAAAGAGACGTTTAAGGTGTGGCTTGATCACAGTCTATAAGTATGTACATGAAGAACAAATATTTATATCATGGGCTCTTCAATCTAGCAGAGAAATATATAACACAATCCAATGGCTCGAAATAGATGCTAGACATATTCAGACTGGAAATAAGGTGTATGTTTTTAACAGTCAGAGTAATTAACCATTGGAACAACTTCCCAAAGGTTGTGGTGGATTTCTCCATCAATGACAATTTTAAAATCAAGATTGGATGTTTTTCTAAAAGATCTGCTCTAGGAATTATTTTGGGGACGTTTTATGGCCTGGGCTATACAGGAGGTCAGGATAGATGATCACAGTGGTCCCTTCTGGCCTTGTAATCTATGAATTTATTTGTTGCATTAGTGGAGACAGTCAATATGGTATTCTGTAGTCCTGCCACCTGGCACCCCAAAAACTGTTCATCACTACTATCCAAGGAGTGTTTTGACTTTGGAGGCTGTGCTTTGCATCTAGTTTTAAGCTTCCAAAGGTTCTGAAGATCATTTTAGGACCATAATAATACTTAGCACTTATGCCCTGCTGACCCTTACTTTGGTTGTAAGTACCAGTTTGACTCTTGTACCTCGGCTTTACAGGTCTCCAAGGAAAAAGTGTAGTTAGGGCCTAATTCTGCGAAGTGCTGAGCTCTACCAATGCCTTTGGCTTAACTCTGCCGTTTAGCTCCAGGCTGAGGGTGCTGCAGAGTCAGAAGAGCCAGGGGGAAGGATGAGGCCTCAGGGACTCTCCAAGATGTATGGGGGCCTGTTTTCCCAGTGCATCCACAGGCTGGGGCAAAGTGGGGCAGGACCAACATTCTCCCTCCTCTCCACACCCTGGGAGGAAGTGAGCACCCCTGGGAGCACATGGAGGGAGCAGTTCCTGTGCTTCCTCATGCACAGGCACTGCAGCTGGTCCTTGTGCATGGTGAGTGGGTGCTTTGTTCATTCCCCCTACACACCAGGCAGAGACAATGGCCTTTTGATTTCAAATGGAGTGGACAATGTTCAGCACATTACAGAACCGAGCAATAATGAATGGGGACATGATCCTGCCCCCACTGACATGGCAAAACTCCCACCAACTTCAGAGTGAGCAGGATGATGGTTTGAATTCAGCATTTAATTCAGGAAGTTGCTTACATTAATCTACTTACTACCCACTAATAAAAAGACAAGGTTAAGACACATCACAGCTGCAAGTAAGAGTCTTTTAAGTGGCTTTGGCATACTAGGGCATAGAGACATCTTGTTTCCATTGACTATGTCAGAATAAATCAAGACAGTTTACACACTGTATAAAAATCATTATGAAATATATAATTTCTTCCACATACAAAAGCAGTCACTGGACTTGCAGAAATGACGTCTTCAGTGCATGCCTGAAATTTCCCTACTACATAGAGCACTTTGTTTGGGTTATTTGGTAATCTTTTATGCATGTTCGTGCTGTAACATAATCTTTAAAAAAACTAATGGGATTAACTGACAGGTAGCACAAAAACACTGTCAAAAATACAAAAGCTCTTAATATCTCTGTGTAGCAAATCCCACATATGGGTGCCTGACTATGTTTAAAGAATGAGAACCATATTTTAAAAATTTGAAAAGGAAATTGTGCATCATACAACCCAAAGCTGGCATATCCCTCCTATGATCATCTGATGACCTGTCAAAAATACCTAGACTTCCATTTAGCCCAGGATTTTGAAGCACTCTGTAGTGGGGCGGATGCCCCACTCCCTGAGAGTGAGGGCTGCAGCCAGTGCGCCTGCACAGAAGGGCAGCCAATGGGAGGAGAGCTTATTGGGAGCCAATCGGGGCCCAGATTGGAGACAACCAATCAGAGCCAGGCTCAGCCCTATAAAAAGCCTGCCCAGGAGAGCAGCAGGGAGTCTCTCCCAGACCTTCAGAGGGGGTCGGTCTGGCTGTCTCCTGCTCAGGAGACCAGCACCTTGGACAGCACAGCACAGCACAGCACAGCACAGCGCTGGGCTGACGCAGGGGAGCATAGGAGAGCTCCAGCCTGTTACTTGCCAGGCTGTGGGCCCTGACTAGAACGGCCTAGAGGGTGCAAAAGGGGTCAGTGGGGAAGTGACCCAGGGAGCGAGAGAGCAGATGAGGGGAGAGAAGGAGGGCAGGGAGGCTGCCGCTAGAGGGTCCCTGGGTCGGGACCCAGCATAGTGGGTGGGCCTGGGTCCCCCCCCTTTCCCCCTTATCTTGCACCGGGCTGTGGGAAGTGGCCATAACAAACTGCACCAGACCCCTGATGGAAGGGGCCAGACTTTGGGGTGTGGTTGACCACTGCGGCAGGGGTGCACCAGAGGACTGCTGTTATACCCCCCGCCCCCCCGGAAGGGGGTGAGCGTGGACTAGGGGGCACTGCCGGAGGGCAGTGTCCTGAAGAGGACACCGCGAGCAACGCGGGGCCAGATGCCGGCAAGGGAGCGGCGGACGGGACACCACCGGCGGAGGGTGCTCCAGGACTGCCGAGAGCTAATTCCCAGACCAACCGGCAGGGGGCGCCGCAGTGGTGAGTTGTAATCCCGTCACACACTCACAGCAGAAATTAAGCACAACATAAATTAAAAACAAAGCAGAGTCGTGCATATAAAGCATGATCTCAAGGAGGGGTGCCATCAGCTCTAAAGAGTTCACTCAGAATAGAGAGAATGAGATGGAAAGATATAGAAAAGGAGAATTTCAAGGCCAGTGTTTTAAATGTAAATACAAAAGAATGTTGTTGCCCTGGAAAGTCCTCTGTTATTTACTTGCAAAATGCTCCTTTCCCACCTCCTGCTTCTTATGTTTTTAGAGAGAACAGCTGATTTGAAATGCTCATTATAAAGCTAGAATGGCTGGTAAGATTCCTATATTAAAATCAGAGTCTCTGGTCTCATTTGAAGAGAGAGGAGTGTATGTGGATATTTGTTTTAATTATATGGCATTTCAGTAAATAATAAAGGCCTTTTCATTCCCTTAACTATAATTTTGATAGCTATCATTTATATTGGGCTTTACATGTTAAGACAGGGATCTCAAACTCAAATCACCACGAGGGCCACATGAGAACTAGTAAATTGGCCCGAGGGTCGCATCACTGAAACCTTTTCATACAATGATTCAAAAGTATAGTAAAAAATGAAGAGTAATATAGTATTCTATTAAAAGTCAATGTATTAACTTTTTAAAAACTGTAATGCAAAGAGGGGTTTTAATAAAATATAAACACTCAGTAATGTTTGGAGTTTGGCTGCCAGTGGAGTGGGCACTATGGCGGGCCGCAGGAAATAACTCCACGGGCCGCATGTTTGAGACCCCTGTGTTAAGAGCATACTATAGAGTTTGCCAATTGAGCTTCACAGCACCCTTGTGAAGCTAGGTAAGTATTACTATTAAAAAAGGAAAAGCAGTTTGCTTACATCAGTGGAGAAAATGCTGACCAGGATGGAGATTCATTGCTGCACAGGCTCTAGGGCCAGCATAAGGAGTGAGGGGAGCTGGTTTGCCTATTCGGATGCTGCAGGGCCTGTAGGAGCCTCCTTTCTGATAGCATCTCCCGCCTCAGCCCATGTTTAATGTGTGTATGGGGTCACTGGACAGGATAGTGAGCGGCTCTGGGAGCAGGGAGTGTTTTCCATATGATAATCAGTAGTTTTTCTCCATTTTTTCCAACTCGGAGGATGCAGCTGAATATACTTCAGTGTCTGGTAATGATTGGAGCATGGATGGAGTCAGCTGGGTGAGAAGACTGACATGATGTTGGTAGTTTGGGAGGAACAACTGGAGTTATATGGTAAACATTGTTCACCATTTCAGGTGAGTTGTGATTATGAGAGCGGGGGGAGGGGTGTCTTGCTAGACTTCCAGCTGCTGTTCAAGGGTCATCCCCTCTGGTTAGGAGCTTGGGCCTCTGTGTCAGCAGTTGTGACACAGAGGCCCACTGGTGATTCACTACTCTGTGTAAGCAACTCTTGTCAGGCCTGACAAACTCACTACACTGAATACACTGCTGTCATAGTAGTTAGTTATAAATGTTGTGTAGGGTAGTGAATGAAAGCTTCTATCATAGTGGCCATCTGAAGTACTGTGCGTATGGGTGTTTGCTCAAAAGGTTGTATGCAAGTACTAAAAATATACTGAAACTATGTAACTAGGTAGGGTTGCTAAACAAGTTTCTCACAAACAAAGGAATGTTGATTCACCTGTCTGCCTAGATCTTGGCTGTAAAATAAGCAGGATAAGTCAAACACAACAGGAGATCATTTGTATGTGAGGTAAACAGGAAGAACAGGGTAACAGGAGGATGAGAAAGCAGCATGGCCTCAGTGTGCCAGGGCACAAGCAGTGGGGGAGAAGAATCTTCTCTCGAGGTACATTTGAAAAGGATCCATTTCAAAGGTTCTCTGGACTATAAGAAGGGAAAAGAACCCCTTTCTTATCCATCGCTGAGGGAGCAGAAAAGGACAGCACTTTTTGCATCCATGAAAGTTGGACCTTGGCCAGGAGGGAGGGGGGCTGGTGATATTGAGAAGTTGCTTTAAGTGACAATCTTCTCTTACACAAAGGTTTTAGCCAGTTAAAAGTTATTAGTCGCTTAGATGCGTGTTATACTTTTATTCGTAACCATTCCTATTTCCATTATTCTTACTGTAATCATTTGACTCTGAATCTCTATTCTTTGTTAATAAACTTATTCTCCATTTACTATAACATTATCTCAGTTCCATGGTATTAAATGGAGTTTGAATTCTCAGGTGAATCAAGTAAGCTGGAGTGGACACTGTCTCTTTGGAGGCAGTGGACTTGGTCGTTACTGTTCATGTCCAGTGAAAGGGGCTGCACCCTACAGGGGCACACTTCTGGGAAGTTTGAGAACCAGGGCATACCAAGTGTTAACCTGCAAGGCAAACTAAGGGCTGGCAGAATCCTGAGAAGTTTGGGGTGGCTAACAGACAGAGAACTGTCACCCAGTTTAGCACCAGCAAATCTCTCTCATTGAGGCAGTGGAGTTACATGGTGACTTACGGTTTTGGACGCCCTGAAAATGCATCACAGCAGTGTTCCAAGGTGTGTTAAATATTGACATCAATGGCTCAGAAAGCTCCTCGGCCAATTCCTTTAAAATTCTTCGGTACAAGTTATCGAGACCTACACATTTTAAAATGTTTAACTTCAGCATTTGCTGTTTAACATCCTCCTTAATTACAATTGGGACAGAAAGCAATTCATCATTGTAAACTGTGAATACATCATCCAGCCTCTTTCCAAGCTGAGGGCCTCCCCTTCCCCATCCCCACTGTGCCACACTGCCACATTTGAGATCAGCAGAGGCACTAGAGCTCCCTTGGTACATAAGGAAAGGAGCTGCTCCCAGGGCATTCACTCCTCACTTGGTTCCAAAGTAGCCCGAATCTGTGGCTCTTTAGGGCACATAGCAAATCCCATGTATTTGGGAAGGCATTCAGTGTCTCAGGCATAGAGTGTGTTGGATTGTTTTCATTGAAAGGTTTAGGTGGTCTGTGAGACTTGAGGGAAGGAGAAGGGTTTGTTTATTGTGAATGGCTGTTTTAGTGCCTGGAAAGGCCTTTCCATTTGCTAGTGCTGTTTTTGTCTTTGTTTGATTGAATTTTTACGTATCTGGCAGAGTGCCCAGAGCCAGGAATAGGTGTTCTTTTTATGTGTGTTGAAATTGAAATAAACAAACTACCATACCATACCATACCACCCCAGGTGCACTATCACCCCAAAATGCAGGGTCTGGCATGTCTTATTGATTGATAAGGGCATTTTGTGTTTAAAGTTTACAGGTTTTCTTATTTCACAGAAAATCAACCATAGGGAAAGATAAAATAAGTCTTGTTTACTCCTAGTTCTTCCTTTGGTTGCAGTTACAAATAGCAATCTCTTCCTCCCCAAGGGATGGAGTTTCTATAACACATTGCCTGGCACAAAGTCTGCTTAACAAAATCACAGCCCCACACAGCACAAACAATGGAATGTAAATTAGCACAACTCACGTCGCATTGAAATATTTCCAGCCATTGCGTTCTCCCCCGACAAATTCTACCACATTACTGCACAGTCATTAGTGCCTGCTAATACACAGCAACGCAATTAAAGAAAGACAAGCTAGGAAGAACCAAACAAACAAGAGTGCCAGTCCTGTGGTGCAAGAAGAGATCAAGATGGCGCTATGTATTAGTTATTCCATATATAATATAACAGAAGCATGGCAGGGGTGGCCAACCTGTGGCTCCGGAGTCACATGCGGCTCTTCAGAAGTTAATATGCGGCTCCTTGTATAAGCACCGATTCCAGGGCTGGTGCTACAGGCACCAATTTTCCAATGTGCCGCGGGGTGCTCACTGGTCAACCCCTGGCTCTGCCACAGGCCCTGCCCCCACTCCACCCCTTCCCATGCCCTCCCCTGAGCCTGCCATGCCCTCGCTCCTCCCCCTCCGAGCCTCCTGCACGCCACGAAACAGCTGATAGGGAGGTACAAGGAGGGAAGGGGCGGTGCTGATCAGTGGGACTGTCGTGGGTGGGAGGCCCTGGGAGCCAGGGATGGGGAGCTGATTGGGGGGGACTGCTGACGTATTACTGTGGCTCTTTGGCAATCTACATTGGTAAATTCTGGCTCCTGCTCAGGTTGGCCACCCCGATGTAGACTTACCAGCACCTTACTACTACGTTAAGCTTTGCAGTGTGGCACCATATACAAGGCAGATTAATGCATTTTCATTAAGAGGTGATATTCTGACAGTGCTTAATATATAGGCCTTCAAGCTAGATAGACAACACTGTGTAGGTCAGGGATAAAATAGTTGCATCAGCGTTTTACATCCAACATGGGTCAATGCCCGAATCAATCAGATTAACACTTCTTAATTACCTTGGTACCATGTTGTAACTCACAGTGATGGACACTGCCCAACACCTACAAGAAGGTTTACACTGTTATTCCCTTCTGCCAGGGTAGAAGGATTTTCAGTAATATAACTATCTTTATTTCCCCTGGGGTTGTTTTCTTTTCTCCCATGACAGAAGGCCAAGTCCCAAAGCCCTTACCAAATCCTGTGTCCTGGCTCAGTCTTTTACTCAGGCAAAACTCTCATTGAAGGCAAAGTATCAGAGGGGTAGCCGTGTTAGTCTGGATCTGTAGAAGTGACCAAGAGTTCTGTGGCACCTTATAGACTAACAGACAGACAGTCTATAGTCTGTTAGTCTATAAGGTGCCACAGGACTCTTTGTCGCTCATTGAAGGCAAAGGATCTAGTCCTGAATTTCTGACATCCTTACCCAGTTTTTACTTATTTCTTATGCAGGTAAAGGTTTGAGACCAAATGGGACTTCTGCAGTCCTGATGTAGGCAAAATTTAGGTCTTGATGCAATGCTCCTTTGTATTCAATGGGAGTCTTTCCAATGACTTCAATGGTCCACCGACTTCAATGGAAGTCCCAGGTGCTCAACCCTTCTCAGGATTTAGCTCATTGATTTCCAAGGAAGGAATCCAGGACATCTGTCTGATAAATAAATGTCCACCTTAGAGACGCTTGAAAAGAGTTGAGACAGCGTGTGGTGGTTGTTGCAACTTAAATGGGCTTTATAAGTTAATACCTTGCAGTCACCTCCAGTTATCCACAGATTTGGGATCCAGAGGTCCCGACCTTGCTCTGTCCCTGATGCAGCAAAACACTAAAGCACATGTTTAACGTTAAGCCTATGAGCAGGCTTACTGAAGTGAAGTGCTTTGATGTGAATGGGACTACTCATGTGCTGAGAGTTAAGCACACGCTTAAGTGTTTTTCTGCATTGAAGCTTTAGACCAGACTGTGACTCTTATCTTTTCCTGTCAGTTTACTACATTTTCACTACTCCTCTGCTCCTCTGTGTAGCTATGGCTGTCCCACAGGCTGTCCTACAGATCACAGTGCTATCACACCCATAATACTGAATGGCAGTGGGTACGATTCTGTGGATTTTAACTCTAATGCTGTCACGGAGCCTGGGGTGACAGGTGGGAAGCCAGTTGGGAGCAGTACTTCAGCTCATTCTGATCACAGCAGGAAATTTGCCACCTGAAGGTTTTACCACTTAGATATTCTTGCAAAAGTCGCATCAGAAGTTTCCTGACCTCTCTGATACAAAAGATACTCCTGGGGGGATTCTGCGTGACTGTGTGCCCACAGAAAACGGCCCCCTTGCAGATTTCCTGTGTTCCTGCAGAAAACAGCAGGGAAGCAAAGGGAAGCCATGTGGGGAGGAGGGAGGGCAGGGGGTGACCATGAGTGCAGCTTTTTGGGGGGATTGCCCCCCTGCAAACAGAGGTGCAGCATTGGGGGGTACACAGGGTTATGTGCCACTGCCCCACCATTCTGCAAGTGTAGCGCTGCCCAGCTGAAGGAGGCGGTGTCTCGGCTCTGCTGACTCTGCAGCTGAACTCCACCTCCTGGGTCCTAGTGCCAGTCGTGCTCCCCTTCTGTTTGCTGGGAGCCTTCCTGTTTGCTATTCTGTGCAATAAGGAGTGCCCGCGGTGGGGCTGGGTAAGGAGTGGGGGGGGGAAATGAGGCAGTGGGGAAGGAAGAGGGGGTGGAATAGGGCAGGGGGAGGGGAATGCAGGAGTGAGGGGACGGGGATGAAGAAGAAAAGGGGATAGGGGAATCGCTGGGGGGAAGTGGGAGCCCAGCATGTGGCATCCCCTCGGCGGCAGCAGCTGGGGCGCCCCTGTTAAGCAAACCCATTGAACCAGCACCCTGACAAGCCCTACCCCCCTACACCTGGACCCCTCCAATGAGCCCCCCACACCCCCACCACACTGGTCCCCAACCAGTTGCACATGGACCCCCACCTCATCAAGCCCAACTCCCCCAGAACCCGGACCCCCGCACTAAACCCCCTACACCAAGACCCCCCCCCCGCCGAGCCCCATCTCCCCACACCCAGACCCCACCTGCTGAGCTCAACCACCATCACCTGGATCCCCTGCAGAGTCCCATTGTCCTTGCACCTGGAACCCCCCAACGAGTCTCTATGCATCCAGATCTCCCATTGAGCCACCCGCACCCAGATTGCCCCACACAGAAACCATCCATTGGTGACTCTCAGGGCTGGGACACACAATGGCTCAGCTGCGCACTGTGTGGCAAGCTGCTTCCTGTGCCTGTAGCGCTGCAGACACAATACTCTTAGCGGTGGTGGTGGTGGTGAAGAGGTGTGGCCTTCAAGAAGCAGCCCATCCCTTCAGCTACAGCAGAACATTTGCAGTGAGGAACCGGGGTGGATCCAGGCATGTGCAACTTTCCTCAACCTTGCTGCCCCTGCCCTCTCCTCTTCTGCCCTTGCTTCACTGTTCCTCAGACCAGTCTGAAGCCCACCCAGGAGGTGGTGAAACTGCCCTTTAGGTTGATCCAATCCTAATAATATAGTTTTCCTTTTTCACAGAGGCCATCTGGACAGTTCACCTTTTGAGCCCTTCCTTCTAGGCTTCTTCACATGATTATTTGTGATCCCCCAGGGCCATGCCCTAGAAGGCTCACAAGCAAGAAAAGGCATTAACAAAAGGAATTTAAGTACTGCATTTACTGTGTGCATGTTGTAAGATCAGAACTGTGTTTGCGTTATTGCAGAACACGTGCAAGAAAGGACTTTGCATTCAGCTCAACACCTCCGCTGTGCTTTGCGGTGAAATGACCAGGGATTACCTCTTTGGCTCCACCGCCGTGACCGTTATCCTTGAATTACACAGAAATGTTGGAAGTTGGAATGTTGGAAATGTTTCACTATTAATTCCTACCTACTACCTTCACCCAGGTTGCTACATCTTCCTCACCCTGATTTGTAATGTCTAATCACTCCTCTGTTCTGGGTGCACTTCTTTATTTAAAGGCTAGCCCTTATTTATTGGCTGTTACCATCTATTATTTGTGGAACAAAAGTTCACTAGCTCAGTAATATAAATGAGGCAGAACAGAGATCATACCGAGCTCCCTTAGAGTGACTACGTAGTAGGATTTAAAGAGGGAAAAGAGAACAACCAATCTCTGTCTTAGTGGGGTGTATATGGGTATAGGTGAGAAGGGCATTTTGCCCAATCTATATTTATAGAAATGACTTCATCTGCCACCTGAAATGCAGCCAGCTCTGGGGTGGAATATAGTAGCTGCTCAACAGCACTTGGCGACATTACACAAAAGTTCCTGATCCAAAGTCCATTGAAGTCAATGGAAAGACTCCTGTTGACTTCAATAGGCTTTGGATCAGGCCCTATGATAAAGTTTAAAAGAATATTATATCTAATATGAATGGCTATATTGACAGATAGGTGCACTCAATATTCACAGGGTCACTTATTTAGTTGCTTCCTTATGTGGTAGATACAGTATGTTTCTTTATGTGGTTTGATGGTCTCTCTTTTGGCAGAGGCTGGATACTTCAGGGGTTCTCAACCTTTTTCTTTCTGAGCCCCGTCTCCCCCAACATGCTATAAACACTTCACGGCCCACATGTGACAACTGTTTTTCTGCATATCAAAGCCCAGGACAGCATTAGGGGGTAGAAAGCAGGGCAATTGCCCAGGGCCCCACAGCAAAGGGTGCCCTGTGAAGCTAAGTTGCTCGGACTTCAGCTTCAGCCTTGCACGGCGGGGCTCAGGCTCAGGCTTGGGCTTTCTGCCCTAGGTCCCACACAGTCTAACACCAGCTCTGTTTGCCGGATCCCCTAAAACCTGCTCACAGCCCCCCTGGAGGCCCCTGACTCCTGGTTAAGAACTACTGGGATACTGGACTAGATGGACCACTGGTCTGCTCTACTGTGACAATTCCTAAGTCCCTAACATGGATGTTTGCCCACTAAGGCCACTCCAGCACTGAGGTTTTATCAGGCTACAGTTTTGATGAGTGTTTTCTTTGTTTGGGTTTCCATCAAAGTCCACATTTCTCCCTTTCCTCAAACCACTAAGGCCCCAGTCTAATTTCTAAGGCCCATGAGCCCTGCCTGGGCAGGCCCTTTGGAAAAGTTCTCCATGCTGAGCTGAATTCAGTGGACTCCGCACAGACATAGGTGGGTCTCCTCACAGGAAGCTCATTGCAGGCTCAGGGCTCAGACGTCAGACCTTTCTATGATTTGAATTCTCCAGTTGATTATTCTGCCTGGACCATTCTTAGCCCAGCTATTCCCAATGGACAATAATTTGTGTATCTTAAGTGCTCACATATTGTTAACAGCCAGAATAAACCTACGTAACGCACCAGCAAAGCACTCCATGTTGAGAATGAGTTTTCTTTTATCTACAGGACTGAACAGCTTTAATATTTGTAAACTATCATGTTCATTATAAGCCAAATGATTCTAGTTGCCCTTACTTGCCCTGCTGAGATTGTCTGGAATATCATTTTAATGCCTGCACTGAACATAAGGTTTCAGCGCTTTAAACAGCACTTTGAGAACTGCCTTTCACCCGCAGTCTGGTTTTCAAAGCATGCATGTGTCTGATGGAGAGATGAAGCAAACAAAGGAATAATTCTGAATTCATGAGTAAACAAGTGTAATGTGGACAAGGTTCAAACTAAAGTGTTCTAGTAACAGCCAGCTGAGTGGTTCTGAACGGTTATTACATGACACAGTGCTCCTAAACCCCTCCACAAGGCACTTTAACTTCAGAAACTGCAGTACAGTATCAGCCCCAATGAAAGCCTAAAGCAGAAGGAAAATGTTGCTCAGCAGATTTCTCAAACAGTGGGGTTCAGATGGCACCAGTGAGCTCTCAGTGCTGAGCCCTGATTGAAATAAAAACACCTAAATCCGCACTTAGTAGTGGCCCAGAACAGAGTTGTAAAGAGGAAAAATTCACTTGCTCGAAGGCAGCATGAGATCTGTCCCCATAAAGACTCTGACTTTGTGCTATGTCCTATTTTTCTGGGCAGCTCAGAGGCAGCTCTGCAGAAAGCCTGAGAGATGATGGTTCCCAAGAGGCTTCTGAAGAGCTCGCCATGAGGAGAGCAAAGAGAAATGTAAGAGCTTTGTAATAACTTAAAGGAACACAAAACTCATCAGCTCTCTATTGTAAAAACAACAGGCTCTGAATCTGTGTTCTCATCAAGGATTTCTTTATGTTTGAAGAGAAGCATAAAAAAAAAACCCTACCTACTGCAGAGCCGTTACCGTCCAGTTATTACTCTCCTGATGAAGCAAGTAGACCAGCTGTGCCCTACTTAGAAGATGTTCTCAAAAGCCCAGGCAAACCAATGCAGTGCATTGTGTGTCTCAGCAGTGCACTCTCAACAAACGGGCTTTACTATTTGTAACTGTGCAGCAGGAAACAGTGAAGTAGAGCTGCCTGAAACCTTTCCCTTTAAATACCCGCCTGGGCTCTTGTGACAGGCAGAAATCTTTACATGGGCTCAGATGATCCTCTGCTGCAGACAGGGACTCTGGCAGGCAGAAACCCCCACCATAGGTGCTGACTCTGTGGGTGCTTTGGGGCTGGAGCACCCATGGGAAAAAAAATATTGGGTGCGCAGCACCCACTGGCAGCCCCGTGGGTCAGCTCCTCCCTCTCAGCGCCTCCTGCCTGCTGCGATCAGCTGTTCGGCGGGGGGAGGTGTGGAGGCAGGAAGAGGCGGGGGAAGGGGCAGAGCGGGGGCAGGAAGAGGTGGGGAAAGGGTGGGGACGAGGCCTGGGGTGCAGTGGGGGTGTCAGGTACCCACCGGGAACTGAGGAAGTCAGTGCCTAAGATCCCCAGCAAGGTTTGAATCCCTCCCCCAAGAATTGAGCAGTGGTACTAAAGAGATTCAAAGGAGACCAGGGTCCTGTGTGTCTATGGTACCTATCTGACCGCTGTTACTACTGTATCTGAGCACCTCACGACCTTTACTGCATTTGCCCTCACAACACCCCCGTGCCACGCTGTAAACTACCATCATCTCCAGTTTACAGATGGGAACTGTGGCACAAAGAAACGAAGAGCCAGCTTTTCGAGGGTATTTGGCTGCCTAAAGTTGCAGAGAGGTGCCTCCTGGGATTTTCAAAAGCACTTTGGTGCCTCATTCCTAGAGATTCCATTCAGTGCCTAAATACCTTTGAAAATCTAGCCCTCAGTGACTTGCCCCAGGTCACACCTCTCTGTGGCAGAGCAGGGAACTGAAGTTTGGTCTCCCAAGTCCTAGACTAGTGCCCAAACCCCAGCCGTCCAGCCATCATCCCTCAGCCTTGTGTCTTTGTCCATTCCAGGGTCCTCTGTGACTCTCTCTGGCTTCTTGAAAGAGCAGCTCCCAAACACTGTTGCCAGAACTTCCTCCAACCACTGCTGCCCCAGGAACCTCCTTTTACGGCTGCATGATGCCCCCAGCTGCATTAGCTCCCCACCAAATCTTCCTCAGGACTTGTGGGGGAGGATGCACATCCCACCTCTTCCTCTTATGTCCCTGGCCTACCCTTTACCCAGCCACAGATCATTAACTCCCTCCATGCTCCTCTCCGCTATGGGTGGCAATTGCAAGCTACAATCTAGTGCCCAAAATCACTATATGACCTAGTAGATGTGACTGACAGCTGGTTAGATTCCGCAGTCTTCTCTCAGGCAGTATCCCCTGGACTGCAGGCAAGAACGGGACTCAGGCACCCCTGACATTATGCAAGACATTCCCAAAACACAAGCCATGCACACACCGAGAGCTAGATCTCGACTGGCCTTTGCATGAATGCACAAGCATTGTGGAGAGCATGCAAAAAGCCTCCCCTCTCATTACGCAACAGTAGTCCCTACTGAGTCCTTCCTACCTCCAGGGAGTAAATCACTCAGACTGGGCAGAGAGGAGACCAGACTATGGCTCTACATCTACCCCGCCCCTTCCTCTGGGGTCTATAGTATGGGCCAGTGCACGGAGGGCAAGCAGTCTGTCCATCCTTATGGGTGGCACTGAGCACAAATCACTGGAGTATGACACCTTTTTACTTTGGGCACAAGCCCCTACCCAAAATAAAATTAGCCATATTCCAGAAAAACTGTCACACACACGCACTGAGAGATGTGCCAAATCCTGGTAAA
This sequence comes from Macrochelys suwanniensis, assembly GCA_033296515.1. Lineage (NCBI taxonomy): Eukaryota > Metazoa > Chordata > Testudines > Chelydridae > Macrochelys > Macrochelys suwanniensis. Next base: position 16,813,993 of record CM065776.1, on the reverse strand, counting down.
CACAAGCAGGTTTGGGATCACGCCATTTCGGTTAGTCAACACCCTGTTTAGGCTTTATTTGTTCCTATATAAAAGGGAAAGGGGTCTGTCCAGATCTCCACAGCTCCACTGACACCAGCTGAGATCTGGCCAGATGTTTTTCATTCCCCATTGTAGCAGGAGTTCAGCTCTTCATAGCTGAGCTGTATCAGAAACACAGCATTTTCTTCTGTAAGGAAACATTACTTCAAACAGACTTCTCAGCAAATGGTCCATCTTTTAACAGAGGAGCAGTTTTATTTAATCACTGACTAATGACAATGAGGTTTCTTCAGTAATTACCCTTTTCTTTCTGTCTCCAATTGCCGAGATCTCTACCCCAGCAATTCTTCATCAGCTATATAGGAGCTCTGCTGGGATTTCCTTTGCATCAGCAACACATGCCTAATTATTGGCAGTGATCTCTGTATGTGAAGCAATTGTGAGTGACGAGGGCTTGGAATGAACAAGATTTTGGGAGCCAATGGGGCAGGTGAGAGCCTACTTTGACTTTATTGAACTCAATTTCCTTTTAAGAGATTCACCTTTTAAAAATCAATTTGATCCCACTGATATTATTTAATTTTCTAAAATAGGGACTGATTTATGCCGTGAAATGACTCTGGTTGTTCAACACAAATGTATCTGGAACATTGCTAGGAACATGCTTGTATTTTAGAATAGCTGCCCCCATGGTCTTGAGTGTGTCTGCCCCAGAGCTCTGGTTCCCAGGACTAATCGGGTGGAGGCATCCTGATTCGCCATGGGGCTCAGGTTATCCCCACCAAGCTCCCTGTCATTGTGCAGAAGCTCTTCGGTCCTGATCCTCAAAGGTATTTAGGCTCCTAACTTCCACTGATATCAGTGGATTTGAGGCTCAATACCCCATGGTACCAGGACGTGAGTGGTAATCCTCATGTTCCAAATTTACCTCTGGTAAGGATAATCCCAGTCAGATTGTCCAGCCCTCTCTGTAGCTTCAGAAGCTCAACTATAGAAACACTGGGCAAGCAGCATGCTGGTTCCCTAAGGAAAGGTTGTGCTGTTCTGCTATTATTCTTCAGTGTCTCTGCTTTACATGGCATTTTACAGATAGTGAGGAGCCCCCAGTGGGCCAGATTCACCCTGGTGTAACTGATATCAGTGAGGTTCCACCAGGGATGAATATGGCCTAACGTCTCTACCCAGGGACTTTGCAGTCTGAAGTTGATTGACTCTTCTGGCTGGCTAAAGGTTGGTGCTCAGAGGGAAGATTACCATGAGATGGATGGCTTGAAAGTAGTGGGGAGAGCAAAGGATAGGGTGACCATATTTCCCAAAGAGAAAACGGGACACCACATGTCTTGATCAGTTGGCAAGAGCAAATGGGACAAATACCTTCTTTTGCCAAAACATCGGGACGGCTGGGAGAGGGCTTAAAAAAGGGACTGTCCCAGCCAAAACCAGATGTATGGTCACCCTAGCAAAGGAGGGAATGGAGATCCCAGAGGGTCCTCCAGAATCCCCAGAAAGTATATACAACCTCTTAGCAATATTGTAGCAAAGTGAGGCTGCATCCCTTTGGGGGATGACTGTGTATCATTTGGAAACCGTGAGCCTAATTCTGATCTCATTGAGACTGGTGTAAATCAGGAATAACGCTATTGGAATCCACAGAGATATGGCAGCATAAGAAGCATCAGGCCTCGAGTAATTACTTTGCTGTGACAAAATCAAAGACTTTCTGAGTCTTTTTGGATCTGGCATTTACTGTTTATCCTCCCTCTTAAATTTTAGCTTATTGGATAAGGCGGTTGTTTGACTGGTTTTATATTTAGATCCTAATAAAAGCTGCTGACAGGAGTGTTTAAAGAGTGAATGGTTTGTGAGAAGAAGTGGGACCTGAAGGTGTGAGTAGAGGGTGAACCAGACGGCAGCAGAAGGTCCAAATTTTCAAAACTAGCCACTGATTTTGGATGCCCAATATCAGACTCCTTAGGCTCGATTTTGAGAACATACTGAGTACCCACAGCTCCAATCAAAGGCATGGGAAATTGCAGCTGCCTCCACAGCCTCTTTAAAATCAAGGTCCTTGTCTAAAGTTGGGCATGCAAAAATGGAGGCCCCCCAAAATCAGTGACCATTTTAAAAAACAGACCTGATTTATGAGCTTTGCAGAAGATCCAAGACTTCATAGAATATCAGGGTTGGAAGGGACCTTAGGAGGTAATCTAGTCCAACCCTCTGCTCAAAGCAGGACCAATCCCCAATTTTGGTCCCAGATCCCTAAATGGCCCCTGCAAGGATTGAACTCACAACCCTGGGTTTAGCAGGCCAATGCTCAAATCACTGAGCTATCCCTCCCCCCTTAACTGCTCCTGACTAGAGAAAGAGCAATGGTGAGGTGCCGCTGTGTTTGGAGAGGTACATTTGTACTTTAAACACTGTTCAGGTCCCCCCCTACAGAGGGGGAAGGGGGATGATGTGCTTGTGATTCCAGCCTGTTTGTTTATTTGTGTTATTACCACTGCCATTATCCTTATTATGGTGGCTTGCTACAGCTGGAGCTAATTGTGTGGGAAGAGTGCGGTGCCTCACTGACTGATTTGCTACAGCTGCTGCTGATTGCGGGTAACTAGCTTTCATTTAAAATCCCTGTTTTTCTACATTCACTGAACTTCTCGTTAGGGGCTAAGCTGCATTTAAGAGAAACATCAACAAATGCAAGTGTTATTAGGGTAGGTAGAGGGGAGTTAGTAGTAATACAGGAGGGATAGGGGAAGCTTTTTTTTTTCTCCCTCCCCTGCACTGGGGTGAGATCCTCCACTGGTCAAAACTCTGACTTCAGTGGAGTGAGGTGATTTATGCTAGCTAAGACTCTGGCCTACTATGTTCAGTTTGTGTGTTGTGAAGATCAGCTGGCAGAATTACATGGTATAGGGGAAAAGAAAAGGATTAAACATAAAATGGAGGGATGAACGCAGAAAGGTCTGATTCCAGGGGATAGTGTGTCAAGTCCTTATAGGAGAGGAATTGACAACTGGTCAGTTGGAAACGTAGAAGGAAAAGGATAGCATGATCACCCAAGTTAGTACAGCATTTATTATTCTTCATTATTGGTATTGTGGCACTGCTTAATGATAATGCTGGTCAAAAAATAGGGAGTCTCCTTTCCTCCCCAGAACATTTTGATGGATGAAAACTATTTCCTCCTTCCCCCCACATTCAAGTGTTTTCCATGGAAACTTTCAATTTTTTGGCAGAAGTTTGAATACCAATAAGTTTTGTCTGAAACGCAAAAAAAGTTTATTTGGAAATGCTGTCTTGGTGCCTTTTGCTCTCATGTTGATTCTATGGGCCTCTTGGTTCTCCTACAATCCTTTTCGGATACACAGTCTCCCTTCTTGGAGAGAGGATGTGATGCATCATGGCAGATGTAGTTAAGCAGGGAAGCCTGGCCCATAGAGGAGAATGGGGACACAAAGCACCCAAACTATAACCTCCATGATGCATTGGTGGCATTTCAAAACTGAAATATTTCAGTTTTGAAGTGATCAGCTTTCCAACAAAAGAAATCCATTTTTTTCCCCACAGAAAGCAGATGCTTTTTGAAGAAAGAAGGGGGGGAAATAGTTTAATTGAAAATCCAATTTTCTGGTGACAAAGAGTTTCAATGGAAAAATTTTAAGTAGACCTACCTACCCCAAGCAGGGATCAGGGCACTGTAGTGCTAGGCACTGTACGGACACACAGAGGAGCTACCTGCACTGAAGAGCCTACAATCTAAGTAAGGCGAGACAGCAGACGTGTACAACAAACAGGTGGGGAGAACAAGGTAGCAATGAATGATTAGGAACAGTGGGATAAGCAGCAGTTGCAGCTTTCTAATGGCCTAGCCATTCTTGGGTGATTGCCTTTGGTTTGGGGCTGTTTTTGTAGGTCTGAGGGCAATGGAGAGTCTCATTGTGGGATTTGACAGAGGAGCCTGACTGTTTTACTGAACCTTAAAACAGGTGCTCACTACTAAATAAGCCTGTTTGCTTGTGAGGCATCGAGCTAGATTGGACAAAGCATACAAATGCACTTAGCGCACTGTTGGCACTATAGAAATGATGAACAATGTTAGAAAATATATGGTAGGACGAGACTTCCTGCAAGGAAGCTGGAGTGCCACACTGGGTGCCTGATTTTCAAAGACACTCAGCAGCCACAGCTCCCACTGACTTCACAGTTATGGGTGCTCAGCGCTTCTGAAAAATCAGCCCCATGATGTCTCAGATTATCTACCCAAAAACTAAACCAAAATTAGTGGGCACTTTTTGAAAATATGGACTTTACTGGATTATAGTTATCCCTGGTGTAACTACAGCAAGGCTAATAGAGTTGATTAGGGTTTTACCCAAGATGAATTAGGCCTAATGGTTTTTGTTTGTTTTTTTAGTCTGACTGCTAGAACTGTATCGATGACCGAGTACTTAGAAAAAGATGGAGCATTTTCTAGGCCCACTTAAATGCACCCCCACCCATGAGCCTAAACATGAGAGACCAGGAGAAAGGCAAGAGTTTCTCTATAGCAAAGAAAGGGGACAGTACAGTTTGCACTCATGAGTCTCCACTTTGTTTGGTGTCTTGTCTCTCAAGTGCTAGTTTACAAAGTATAGTCTAAAGGTGTAAGTGACTTCGCAGGGCATTGGTGAAGGGCCAACAGCTGAGACTATGCTGGTTCTAGCATTAGAACCAAAACCATGGTCCTGCTGAACAGAGCCAGAGAATGCGGCAGGGGGTACGGAGAGTATTCTTAGAAAGTAAAGTGAAGGCCAGTTAAAACTGACTAGCAGGGGAAAGTGAGACTGGTCCATCCTAAGCAGACAGCCTTCCCCAGCCATCTCACGACTGCTCACCGTTAAGACTCCTGTTCCATTCCTATACTATTTCATGCCATCCTTCCCCAAACAAGCACTTTTGAGAAATTACTTCCTCCTCCTGCACCTTTCCAGGCTCCTTGCCTCACATGCAGACTCATTCAGAACACCCACCCCAGGGAGCCCAGCACCCTCCTGGGTAGGCCTCAGCTCTAAAGTCTCACGTGTCCTGGATTCTGCAATGCACTCACTCTACAAGCCCCAAACGGTACCAAGTTTGAATATCGTTATCAATGGAGCACCATGAGAACTCGTAGGTGGCATAAGACGACAACAGCCCTGAGGCCCTTATCTAAATCAGACAGACAACATAAGGGAAACACGACTATCTTGCAAAAAAAAAAAAAAAAAAAAAAAAAAAAAGAGATCATTTTTGGTTTTTCATATTTTTTGGGTTTGCTTATTATGTTCTTTTGTTTGTTGGAACCCGGCATGTTCTTGGATACTACAGTGAATGAAAGCACAATAAAACTGAGAGAGCAAGAGGGGAACTGGAGGCCAGATTGTTGGACGCACCTGAACTACAGGGGTGCTGCAGGTGATGAATGTGTGGAGCCAATGGAAGAGCCGCTGGTCAAGAGAAGGCCGGGACAATGGAGTAAAATTTCTGCAGGAAAAGCTGGCAGCTGGGTTTTCTGTGGTGGAGGAAGTGGGAGAAGGTCTGACTTTCTGCAGAAGGGAGGAAATGAATACGTCCAATCAGATTTTCCAAGGGAACTAGTGGAAATCCCATCACTTAAGTCAGGGGTGGCCAACCTGAGCTTGAGAAGGAGCCACAATTTATCAATGTACATTGCCAAAGAGCCACAGTAATACGTCAGCAGCCCCCCCTGCCCACATCAGCTCCCCGCCCCCCTCCCACCAGCAGCCCCGCCGATCAGTGCCTCCCCGTACCTCCTGATCAGCTGTTTCATGGCGTGCAGGAGGCTGGGGTGGGAGGAGGAGCGAGAGCACGGCAGGCTCAGAGGAGGGGGTGGAGTGGGGGCAGGGCCTGTGGCAGAGCCATGGGTTGAGCAGTGAGCACCCCCCAGCACATTGGAAAGTTGGCACCTGTAGCTCCAGCCCCAGAGTCGGTGCGTATACAAGGAGCCGCATATTAACTTCTGAAGAGCTGCATGTGGCTCCGGAGCCACAGGTTGGCCACCCCTGACTTAAGTCATTGAGAACTAGACTGAAGAAAGTACATAAAGACAACAGGGAAAAGTGCTGCATTAGCCAGAAGGGTACCGATAGGGAACCTAATAAGACTTTGCCATTTCTAGTTTCTATAGGTTCTGTGCTAATTTCTACACTAATCTATATTTTGATACAGTAATCTTTATACTTTAACTTACATGGTCCAGAAATGTTTGGTTTTCAAATCCAAAGCACTTTTGTCTGTGTCTAGGTTAAGTAGAATTGTGTATTCTTAGTCTCTGAATTCAGCAGGATGAAATAAAGTAGGAATCTTAATGTGTGGCTACAAAAAATGGTGCAATTAGGAAAAGTTTAAGTACTTGAGACATTGGAAGTGTTTTTGTAATAGTTGGGTAGAGCCACTGTGTGAGAGAGAGAGTGTAAATGAGCTGGCGAAGAGGACAGACCCATTAGAGAAAATTAATTTAAACTAGTAATCATGGCCAGGGGAGGGAAGGATAAGCGTACAATAATAGATGTCTGTAATAAGAGTAGCAGGGAGACCAAGGATATTTCTCAACAATTGGGAGGTGTGACTGCATGACATGTAGCCATACCTGAGCTAGTTTTGAATTAGCTAGCTTGCTAAAAGTAGCTGTGAAGCCACAGCAGCATGGGTGGAGGCACAGGTTAGCCACCTGAATACGCACCCAGCGTCCTGGGCATGCTCATTCTCAGGCAACTAGCCCATACCAGACTTCACTGCAACTTTTAATGACCTAGCTAGGTCAAAGCTAGCTTGGGTCTGCCTACACATGCTGCAATCACACCTCTGATTGCTGTTGTCAAGGCTAAATCCCCACTCTGAGTGCAGAAGTGGGGGCCCACAAGGATTTTAAAAATTAATACTTGCCACTCCAGGCTTGTATTAAACTCCCAAAGTTACAGGTTCTCTGATCTTGGCTTGGTAAACGTTGCCACCACCCAAATGCAAAAAAAAAACCCTTTGAACCCAGGAAGGAGCACTTGGGAATTCCTCCCTGTGGGGTATCCTCAAGCCCTTTCACCCTCCCTCCGGGGGAAGAGATGAGAAAAGAAACAAAGGAAATTAGCTGTGGTTACCAGCTAATCAAACATGCACAAACCTCTTAGGACACCAAAAATCCAATCCTGTTCTTAAAGGTACATTTTATTAAAAACAAAAAGGAAAAAATTACATCTGGAATTTAGGATTTTTCCTTAAAGATCTTAAAAGAAACTACAAAAATTAAGCACCCAACCCAAAATAGCTTTCTTGGGGGTTCAGCTTAAAGATTACAAGCAAACAAAACATCTGGGGTTACCAGAGGAGATCCACAAGCCAAAATAAACCTGACTGTGTCTAACTAAACATCCCCTATCCAAATAATTTCTTCTAGGTATGGAAAATGAATCATCATACCTGGTTCAAGCCTTACATTGCTGCTCTGTCCCTGCAGCCCAGAGAACAGACAAAGGGAAAGTTCCCCCCACCCCATTAAAAAAAGTTCTACCTTCCCATTGGCTCTTTTGGTCAGGTGCCTACTCCTTTTCTTTTACCTGTGGGCTTGTTAACCCTTTACAGGTAAAACACACAGAGAACAGACCAAGAGGGATTTTACAGCTAACTGGCTGGCTGGGTGTCCATCAAAAGGAGCTGCTCCCCACCTCCCACCCCCTTCATGAATCACAGCTGTATAGACATACTGCAAGTGGGGCAATACTGAAAGAGAAATCGCTCAGTCAATGCTTAATTTTTGCCAGGGCTGAGCCCTGGCACCACTAGGCTTGGCAGTTCATAGCCCTGGCACCTGTGGGCTTGTGGCATCAGTTATAAATGTAACAAAATTGCTTGAGCCCCGGCACCTCTTTCATTACAAGTTAAACACTGGGCTCAGTAGAGTAAAACATTATTCCTAGAAATATAAAGACAAGTGGAGTCAGCAATACAGAGAAAAACAAGAGAGAGGGGCTAACAGCACAGATAAAAATGCAGTTATCCTCACAGCCCACTTGGGTCAAAGGCAGTATAGCTTTGCAGTGCTGTGCCTAGCAAATACGATGAACTTTAAATCGCACCACTGACTGGCAAGTGACATGGGATGCAGTATGTATTTGGACTTCAATACAACTCAGGAAAGCTCAAGATGTGCAGAGGTTTGACACATAGGCCTGCATAGCATCTTATCTGACCTTGTTGGATTTACTGTTATAGTACCAGAAACCCCACCAAAAGAAAGAAGTTAATATCTTTACATTAAGAAGCCACCATCATTTTGGGTGAGAGGAGAAAAGGTCTCGGTATTACTGTAATTATCAGCTTGACATTTAATTTGGATCAGCAAGAATGCCAGAACAATTACAATATTTGTACCAAAGGCTGAGAAGGGAGAATGATCGATAGAGGGTCTGTAGTGTAGATACTTGCTGTAGTGACAGAAAGGGTTTTTTTCCAATCACTGTAGGCTGACCAGATAGCAAGTGTCAAAAATCGGGACAGGAGGTGGGGAGTAATAGGTGCCTATGTGAGAAAAAGACCCAAAAAATGGGACTGTCCCTATAAAATCAGGACATCTGGTCACCCTACATCACTGTAGTAAATCCACTCCTTGAGAGGCAGTAGCTAGGTCAACAGAAGAATTCCTCCATCAACGTAGTGGTGTCTACACGGGGCTTAGCTTGACTTAGCTAGGTCTGCCAGGTCTGGCTTAGCTAGGTCTGAGCAATGTAGCCAAATTGACCTAAATCTTAGATGTTGATCAGGCATGAATAGGAGGCCTCTAAGGGCTAGTCTACACTACCCGCCCGATTCGGCGGGTAGCAATCGATCTTCTGGGGATCGATTTATCGCGTCTCATCTAGACGCGATAAATAGAACCTGGAAGTGCTCCCCGTCGACTCCGGAAGTCCTGCTCAGCGAGAGGAGGAAGCGGAGTCGACGGGGGAGCCTGCCTGCGCCGTGTGGACCCAATGTAAGTACTTTTACTTTTGATCTAGGAAACGTCGGCTTCAGCTACGCTATTCTCGTAGCTGAAGTTACGTATCCTAGATCAATTCCCTCCCCCCCCCCCCCGCAGTGTAGACCAGCCCTTAGATCTAGGAAAGCAAACTGGATAAAGGGATGGAAACATTGCTGCATGATGGGGGGTGAATGGCTTTGTAAGTTAGGGCCTAAGCGAAAGCCCACTGAATTGATGGCAATAAGAGTCTCTGTTTACTTCAGTAAGCTTTGTATCCAAGTGTCAAATGGCCTTTATTCCTGCAGTTGGTACATACTTTGCACCATGGGACCTAACAAAGGTTTGAGTTCTGTTAAAAGAATGGATTTGAAGGAGAAGGGAGAGATTTCTTAGTGCTATTTATTTAATTTTACTAAAACCTAGTCAGCAGTTTTGAAACATAAAAAGGTTTTGTCCTTTAAAAATAACCAAGGGTTCATTTCCCCAAAACATACTGTATGTGTCACACTGGTGCATGAAAGACTGGAAAACATAGTAGCTCCTAGTTCAAAATAATGTGGGTTTTCTTTTAAGAGATCTAGTCAATGTAAACAACCATTATGGGTAAGATTTCTCAAGTTTTCAACATAGACCTAACTGCTGCCATTGAAGTCAATAGTTTTAAAACCTCCATCCCAAACACAATAAAGAGATTTGACCTTTGGGGCCTGACAGAACTTCCAACGGAGTTAATGGGAGCCTTTCCAGTTATTACAATGAGAGGTAGATTGGGCCCTTAAGCAGGAAAGAAGGGGTTAGGAAGAAAATGTAAAAGCGCAGCCCAGGCAAATGCAGTGCTACTCATTGTATACACAGATATATGGTGGGCCAAATTCCCCTCTCCTGGCTATATCAATGCAAATCCACAATGATTCCAACATCCAGGCCTGCTGACAGCAATTCCAGGCCCCAGGGCAGAACAGTCAATGGGCCCCCATGTGCACACAAGCTGCGCCTGCGCAGATGTGGTCTGCCTGACAGTTGGGTGATGCTGCGCCTGCACTGGTTGGTACCCAGCGAGCTGCCAGCTGCACTGCTGGACTCGCTCTTCCAGCATGGCCAGGGCTTCCACATGTCTGCCCAGTAGGGTGGCCAACTGTCTAATTGTGCAAACCCAAAGACCCTTGCCCCGCCCCCTGTTCCGAGGCTATGCCCCTGTCCTGCCCCGTCTGAGGTTCCGCCCCCTGCTCACTCCATTCCCTCCTTCCTCTGTCTCTTGCTCTCTGGAGTTTGGGTGCAGGAGGGGGTGCAGGCTCTGGGAGGGAGTTTGGGTACCAAGGGGGTGTGGGTTCTGGGAGGGAGTTTGGGTGTGGGCTCTAGGCTGGTGCAAGGGATTGGGGTGCAGGAGGGAGTAATGGGGTTGGTGCTTACCTCGGGTGGCTCCCAAAAGCTACAGGCACACCCCTCTGGCAGCGGCTCTTTGGTGGCAAGCCCAGGGGTTCTCCGTGTGCTGCTGCCCGCAGGCACCGCCCCCACAGCTCCCATTGGCTGCAGTCCCCAGTCAATGGGAACTGTGGAGTCGGCGCTCGGGGTAGGGGCATCATGTGGAGACCCCCTGCCCTCCCAGGGGCCGTAGAGCCATTCCAACTGCTTCCGGGAGCGGTGCAAAGTGAGGTCAGGCAGGAAGCCTGCCTTAGCTCTGCTGTGCTGCCGGCGGTGGCTGGGGGCCCCCGGGCCCTTTTAAATCGCAATTGTCCCTCCCCCCGTTGGTGGGCCTGCTAACATTTTTATAACAACTTTGAAGGCTGAAATCTTGTTCCTCCTCAATCTTCTCTTCTCTAGACTAAGCAAACCCAGTTTTTTCAATCTTTCCTGACAGGTCATGTTTTCTAGAACTTTAATCATTTTTGTTTCAGAATGGTAGCCGTGTTTGTTTTTGCTGATAAAGACTATGAGGAGTCCTTGTGGCATCTTAGAGACTAACAAATTTATTTAGGTATAAGCTTTCGTGGGCTAAAGCCCACTTCATCAGATGCATGGAGTGGAAAATACAGTAGCAGGTATATATACACAGCACATGAAAAAATGGGAGTTACCTTACCAAGTGCCGGGGTGTGGGAGGGTGGGGGATCAGTGCTAATGGGTACTAATGCCCAAGTCAGTCTTTGAGCCTCAAGTGTCTCTTGTGACTTCCTGAAGAGATGGACTTAACACCAGTTGTTGTATCTTGTCTACCTTTAAATACACTGTGATAAAAGGTTAACACCCCCCTCACACAGCTCCCACCTGTCGAGTAAATCATACCACCACTGACATAGACCATTACTAAACCTTGGACAGTGGTTTTGAGATGCTGTGACCCCCCTTGAATGTATGTCAAAATGTAACAATACGATAACCCTACTCTGAAAGGTCAGTTTACGTATGCCCTGCAGCTCAAAGCCCTTGTATATTTAATACTGGGGATGACCTGCCTAGTACCCAACATATATTAACAAGACAAAAGGTGAAATTCCCCCAGGCATAGAGTCTGCATAAAGTCTAAACACTATCCGAACTCTATTTTACAGTTTTAAGTGGTTTATAGGCCTGGCACACTCCCCTCTGCAAATGGGGAATGTTACCCTAAACAATTAAATGGGACAAGATGTTTCCTAGCTGTGTGGACTGAAAGGTCAATGATTGGAATGGTTCTCTAGGCAGTGGGTCATGATCTTTTTTCTCAGACGGTCACAAAGAAGTTGGGGATGTCTTTAATTTTGCAGACGCTATGCAAGAAAGAAGAGTGATCATATTTAATCTAGCTTTGACTTGTATTTAAAAAAAGCAATGGCCATTGTGACGGGTTGGGATCACAGAGACCTGCTTAGTGCTGCCACCTGGTATGCCAAGGCTACTTCTGCCCCTGCTTCCAGGCCTTTTCCAGCTTGGGACTCCCGAAGCCTGTCTGTTTTGAGCCAGATTCCACTGATCTGCTGCAAACACAGACTCAGGTCCGAACCAAGTCCACTAACAACTGTAAGGCTCCTGAATGCGCTCTTGCCTTTGACACCCAGGTGCCCAACTCCCAAGGAGGTTCAAACCCTTAATAAATCCGTTTTACCCTGTATAAAGCTTATACAGGGCAAACTGATAAATAGTTCACCTTCTATTTCAAAGATAGAAAGATATGCACAGCTGTTTGCCCCCCTAGGTACCAACTCGCACTCCAGGTAACTTAATAAGTAAAAAGTGATTTTAATAAGTACAGAAAGTAGGATTTAAGTGATTCCAAGTAGTGACAGACACAACAAAGTGAATTACTAAGTAAAATAAAATAAAACACACACGTCTATGTCTAATCAAACTTCACACAGATATAAAAACCTCACCAGCTCTAGATTCTTCCTTTCACAGGCAGTAGAACTCATAGCCTGGGTCCAGCAATCGCTCACACCCCCTATTGCCTTTGTCCAGTTTTTCTCACGTATGTCTCTGGGGGGGGGGGGGGTGGAGAGCCTCTCTTTAGCCAGCTGAAGACACCTATGGAGGGGTCGTCCAAGGGCTTTTATAGCCTTTCCCCCACTCCCTGTGTAGCATCATGTTGCCCTGGAGTTTTGGGATCACATGGGCAAGTCACCTGTCCATGCACCCTAACCAGTCCAACCAGTTGCATTCCTGACCAGGCCCCGATGTGGATTGGGGTCTGCACCTTCTTTTGTCTGTTAAGTGCTTGCACTTAACTTGCACATTCTTTTCTCCAAACCTGATCCCAGGCACTTACAAAGGCTATGTACAAAACCAGCAAATATAAAATGAATATTCATAACTCCAACTACAACAATGATACATGCATACAAACAGGAGGAATAAATTTAGTAGGTCATAACTTTCACAGAGATATGTTACATGGCACATGTAGCATAAAACATATTCCAGTTACACATATACATTTATAAGCATCTCCCCATAAAGTTTATGGGGACACTGTCACAGCCATATCTTGTTTGAGGCAAGGGAGGGACCATGGAGAACAGGGAAGGGGAAGAGCAGGGAAGAGAACGCGAAGTAAAGATTTTTCTTCTCCCTGTACAGAGAGAAAACAGCTGCTTAAAAATAAATGTCTGTTCTCTGCAACTCATTCAATTTATGAAATCAGTGGGTCTGGCAATAGTTGTGTGTGTACTGGAAGGCTGTGGGATCAAGAAGGCTGGGAAGTGTGGGACCAGAAGTCAGAGACTCACATAAGCAGGTTATCACCTATGCACCTATACTTGAAACCTATGAAGAAAAGCTCCAAAGTGGTCCAGTAAGGGTGAGGAAGGATATGAGGCTTGTGGGAGGAATATAAATATATTAAAACCTTTTAAAATGTAAATCTGTCAATTAAACCACTTTACCAGATAGGTCCTTTCTAAGTCGTTAGGCGGGAGATGTAACCAGGATAGAGGTTATAGATAATAAGTTTCCTCCTTTGTAATTTAGCCCCATCTCTTCCCTGGGGAAAGAACAGCCAGGTTCAATCTCACTCTTGTTCTGCTAGCAAAAGAAAAACAGGACTAATTTGCAGCATTCTTTATATTTGCAGTCATTAGCCTTTTAAATTAGGGAAGGGAATACTTGAAAGGACATACTCAAATACTTTTTCATAGTTCAACTTAATTTTCCTTTTCGCTTCATAGTTTGTAATAGCCTCTTAGGAGCTTGAGAATAAATGGTGCTTTATCTTTCCTACTAAATTTGTCGTTTTCCATTTGTCAAACACTGATTTTTTTTCCACCACCCTCCTATGTTACTAATTGAGGTTAAAATTAACATAGAAATAAACAACCAGAACCTTGTTTATTCACTTGCATCAGCAATGATGGCAGCCAAAGAAATGTTATGTCAAATCTCGATCCCTACAACACCAAATAGCACATCCTATCAGAGCATGACTACATTAAAGTCAGTCAAGTTATGGGTTCCATTATTTAAAATATAACACATGTATAGGGCCAGATATTCAGGTCGTGTAAATCAGCATACCTCCACTGACAATAACCAAGCTATACCAATGGTTCTCAAACTTTTCTCTACCATGACCACATGTTAGGGGAGGAGAAAGTTTTCAGAGTCCCCCTTCCATCTAGCCATAAAGAAAAAGAAGGTGATTTTGCCCCTCTGCAAAACCTGTAGGCACCGAGTTTCTAATCTGCTGGGGGGTGCTCCCCCTGGCTCCACCCAGGCCCCGCCCCCACTCCACCCCTTCCCCAATTCCCCACCCCTGCCCTGCTTCAAAAGCACTTCAAAAGCACTTATTTTTAGAGAAAGGATGAAATCCCTTTAATCACCGAGTGTCATGGCTCACTTTCTCAAGATTGTGTGTTTAACTATAAATAGTTTTGATTGGATTTTTTAGGTAGGCTTTCCCCCCCCCACTTTCTAATTATTTCCTTGTGGTAAGCAGCATAAAGGGAGCAGTGAAAACATCTCAAACGGGAACAAGGAACAAGAAGGAAAGCTGCCTAGAACCCTTAGCACTTCAGTTCTTGAAATGTTCAAGGATATTTCCATCCAGTGAAGGCTGCATCTCCCATGCATGCTACAACTGAAAAAGAACCTCAGACTCTGCATGCAGAATGTACCTGTCACTCGACAGAAAGTCCGTAAGTTGCTTTAGCTATTAAACACAATAGCTAAGGCTAAGATTTTGTCACATTATTTTTAGTAAAAGTCATGGACAGGTCACAGACAATAGCCAAAAATTCACGGAAGCCCCTGACCTGTCCCGGACTTTTGTCATAGTTATTTTTAATAAAATGGGGAATGAGGAGGGTCCAGCACCCACTGCTGCTGGGGCTCCAGGGTTCCCTGCACCCAGGGTGTCTGCCACCAGCAGCTGCTTGGAGGTGCAGGGGTCCCCCTGCCGCCGGCAGTGACTTGGAGCTTTGGGGTTCCCCCACGGCTCCAGCTAGGGGCTACGGGGAGGCTCCCTGCAGCCCGCAGTGGCTGGGAGTTGCAGGGGGGCGCTGCTGGCTGATAGCTTCCACCCTGCCACCTCAGGGGGCTGAAGTGAAAATGTCATGGAAGTCTCTGGAAGTCACGGATTCCATGACTCATGACCTTTCCAAAATCTTAGCCTTAACTATAACCCTCTGTGTATATCAAAGAGGGGCCTATGGCAAAGAAATCACCCATTGATTTAAATGGGACTATACATTACCATGGGCAAAGAAAAAAAAAGAAAATTATTTTTCGACAAAAATGCATTTAGGAGGGGTTCGAATCTATTCATCACATTTGAATTGAATTCAGCAAATAGTTTTGGTTGGAAAGAATATTTTAGATTTGACCATTCCAAAATGTTTCACTTGCACTGTTTCCAAATGTTTTGTTTGGAAAAAGTCAAAAAACGTTTGTGTTTGGAAATGGCATTTCAATTTTAAACCTGGCCATTTTAAAAAAGCCACCAAAAAAGGGAGAAAAAAAAATACGTGAAATGGCTGAAATCGAAACAAAACTAAAAAAAAAAAAAAATTATTGAGTCTACCAAAATGTTTCAGTTGACTGAAAACTAATAGAAAAAAACTGAAAAAATTGTTTTGGGTCAACTCAAAACATTTCAGTTGATTCCAAATGAAATTTTTCCAAGTTTCCTGATTTGATGAAAAAGTTTTGGTTCAAATTGAATCAGATTTTTTCTTGGATTTTTCAATTCAGCTCTTGAACCAAAAACATCTGTTATTTGCTGAGCTCTGCTACAGATGGTGTAAGGCCCAACTCTTTATGGCTGAAGGTAGAACTGCTTTGCCCCGAGTTACCCATGGTCTCTATTGAAATATGGCCTTTGGAGTTTCATTGGATACATTTATCAAAGCACTCCAAAATCAAGCTTCTCAGTGAGTCTGCCAGATGTAATGATCACCAACCCAGTCAAAATACAGTATTAAAGAGTAATGGTTTTCAGTTTTCCCAAGGTTGATTTCCATTTTAAATGTGAAATACTTTGCAGCAGACTGTGTCAACATTCCTACTCAGACCTAGTACCAATGCAGAATGAAAAATTTTGAAGCCTCCAAGTTGCTACGAAAGGGATTTGTCATCCTCCAGTGGGCTCCAATTTCATAACATCTGCCAAGAATATTGGTGCTCTCAACACTGCTCCTGCAACACTGCTCCTGCAACACTGCAACCACAAAAGCATCCTCACATTCTTTATGAAGAGGCAGGGTTTTCAATGGACTGTAATCGAGCTGTGTGGGGCAGGAGGCTAGAGTTAGCATAGCTGCCTTATCAGTCTCATTGTCTCTCTCACTCTCAAACCACTGCTGCATGCACATCCAATTTGTACTTAATCTCTAACAGGTTAAGATGCCACCATATGGGTTGGTGGAGATGCTGATGATGATTCCAGGGATAGTGCTCTCACTGAATGATGTTCTTGAAGTTGACGTGGGGCATGGATCATATCGGGGAGGATGACAGTGAGGAGAAACAAGAGAATCTATTAAAGAATCAGGAGGAAAAGGAGATGCAGTGTATTGCTGCCCAGATCCCTCACCCCACAGAGACAGATGCAGCCAAACACTCTGAAAGATATTTTGAAGATGAGAGAAAATTAGCATGCAGGGCTGGTTGCGAAGCGCTCAGGCTGCAGGGTTGAAACGATACATAATTCTGAGATTTTGGTGACTCAGTTAAGAGGTGAGCTAATCCTGGTCCACAAGTATCTACATGGGAAAGAGACTTCTGGAAGTAGAGGGCTCTTCAGTGTAGCAGAAGAGGCATAAGGAGATCCTGTAGCTTGAAACTGAAGCTGGGTGTATTCAGACTACAAAGAAGGGGCACATTTTGAAGAGTGAGAGTAATTAACCATTTGAACAACTTACCTAGTGATGTGGTGGATTCTGTATCACTTGAAGTGTTTAAGACTGGATTTCTTTCTAAAAGATGTGCTCTAGTTCAAACAGAAGTTCTGGGCTTGATGCAGAAATTACTGGGTGAGGTTCTTTGCCCTGTGTTATGCAGGAGGTCGAACCAGATGATCAAAATACTCCCTTCTGGCCTTATGTATGCCATGTTGGTCCCAGGATATTGGAGAGACAAGGTAGGGGAGGTAATATCTTTTATTGGACCAACTTCTGTTGGTGAGAGAGACAAGGAGGTGCAGAGGTCTCACTCTCTAACCTCCTGGGCTCTGCACAGGGATACCGGAGGACGGTAATGGTATGTTTCCTTATACTATATTACTTATCCACTAGGTGTCTCTGTGTAGAGTACCAAGTAGGATGTGGTCCTTGGAAAACAAAGCAGATCAAGTGGGAACTCAAGCTATGTGGAAGCCTGTTTGTATCTGTAGCAGTAGCTTTTTTTAACTAAATGTCTCCTATTTAGGAAGAACTGTGATTCCATATATGACAGTGGCTGGAGGCGGGGAGGAAATAGCTGTGACACACAAGGCCTTACTGTGCAGCTATCTACCCCAAGGGACAGATTTCCCATGTAATGATTTAAGATCTTTACATTATTTCATATTTATTTTTATAAAGGATTTCTGTTCTCATTCAATAAGCATCCAAGTTTTGAAAAAAGCAATTCCAAAGCTATTAGAAATCAGATATGCCAAATGCACCTGCATTCTCTTCTCTTTACCTTCCAGCATGTTCGTTTCCATAGGATAACTGCATTCGACTGTGCTCCAGGTTTCGCGAATAGCTGCAATTGGTTCACTAATCCAGTCTGGCCCGAAATGGCACTTTCATATTTCAGTAAATTCAGTGTCTCATGGCAGAGCAGCAGTGACATATTTCAGCCTTTATATGAGTGTTTAGTCCTCCTGCTAGCAAAATAATCCATTTTGAGGATTTCTTCCACTTGTTCCCTCGAACCACAGAAAAGGGAGACTTGCTCGTGGATTATTTGTGATTTAAAGCACAGAGTGCTCGATTTTATAAAAAGATGGTAAGTAAGTGGCTTGAAGATTTTAGGACAGCTCTTTTCAGTACATCCTACATTGCCCTCTGGGCTGCTCCCATTCACAGCAGCTTTACCCAGGCTACTCTGCAGGCACTGGACTCTGACCCCACCCATGCTCCTGTGACAGGACTCCAAGAAGGGGAGGCCTGGGCAGCAGGGGAAGCTTCTCCTTGGGGAGGCTAGCCCCCTGCCCCACCTCTTCTAGATGAGGCCCCGCCCCCACTTGCTGCTCTCAGCCCTCCTTCCCCCAGTGGCCCTGGCCAGGGCGGAGCGGGGCTGAGAGCTCAGTCCCTTCCCCTCATAATCGAGGCCAGGGCGGAGGGGGAGGCTGAGAGTTCAGTCAGAGCCATGGTTGGGGGGTGCCTGCGGGGCCACGGTGGGGAGCAAGAGCTCCTCCACCCCCAGGGCCTTGGTGGGAGAGGGGGTGAGATTTTTCAAGGGGGCCCAAATCCACCACAGCCCCCTCCCCCAGCAGCACAAGGTTTGGGGAGGCTTAGCCTCCCCGGCCTCCATTACGTGCCGCCCATGAGCGGAGGTAGAACGGCGCACACTGACTGACCCTGCCCCAGTGCTGGACACGTTGCTCAGCGGCCACTGAAGCCCCTTTATGCTGCTGGAGTTGCACAGCACAGGCTGAAATCCACCACGGTCTCTTACTGCATCAAGTTCAAACCCTTTGCCTTTATCTTTAAGGTCCTGCATAGCCTTCCCTCTGTGTACATTATGCCCGTATTTATCCTTACTTATACTCTTGCCACCAGGCTCCTCCCACCTCTCCTCTCTGTAGCTTTCTTTTCACATGCTCAGCTTTGGTGAACTCTGATGTTGCCCATATGTTTGGAACAACCTGCTGCCTTGGCAAGCACTCTTCCTCTGTGGTTTTCAAAGGCCTCTTAACATCACAGGGGCTGACTCCATGGGTGCTCCAGGGCTGGATCACCCACAGGAAAAAAATAGTGGGTGCTCAGCACCCACCAATGACCCTGCTGATCAGCGCCTCCTCCTCCGCCCTAGTGCCTCCCACCCGCTGGCAGGCCCAGACCATCAGCATTTTGGTTTCCCTGTTGTATTTTGTAAAAAATTTGGATTTTTTTATCTAATGTTTGGAGGTGGAGGGGGCAGTGTGGGGAGAGAGGTGGGGGACATGTTTTGTTTTTCCTCTGAAAGAAACTCCAGATTTCAATGGCTAGTTTCTCAGACTTTCACACTTCAAGACATTAATCCCCCAAATTAACTCACTGGTCTAGTCAGATTTAACATTTTCCAACACGGATCGTATTAACTCCAATAAGGATGAATTGCAGATTGAGTTTTGTTGTTAGTAGTAGTATAATAAAAATAGATAAATACAATACCCCAAAAGTGAAAAATGAATCAAGTTTACTCTCCTGAAGGATTAGATGAATACTACGAGGAGAGGCTGAGGGAACTCGGGTTATTTAGTCTGCAGAAGAGAAGAGTGAGGGGGGATTTGATAGCAGCCTTCAACTACCTGAAGGGAGGTTCCAAAGAAGATGGAGCTCGGCTGTTCTCAGTGGTGGCAGATGACAGAACAAGGAGTAATGGTCTCAAGTTGCAGTGGGGGAGCTCTAGGTTGGATATTAGGAAACACTATTGTGATGGGTTGGGATCACAGAAATCAGCTTGGTGCTGCCACCTGATGTGCCAAGGCTACTTCTGCCCCTGCTTTCTGGCCTTTTCCAGCTTGGGACTCCGGAATCCTGTCTGTTTTGAGCCAGATCCACTGATCTGCTGCAAACACAGACCCAGGTCTGAACCACTTCCCCTAACAACTGTAAGGCTCCTGCAAGCGCACGTGCCTTTGACACCCAGGTGCCCAACTCCCAATGAGGTTCAAACCCTTAATAAATCCGTTTTACCCTGTATAAAGCTTATACAGGGTAAACTCATAAATAGTTCACTTTCTATTTCAAAGATAGAAAGATATGCACAGCTGTTTGCCCCCCCCCTCCCCCCAGGTACCAACTCGTACTCCAGGAAACTTAAGTAAAAAGTGATTTTAATAAGTACAGAAAGTAGGATTTAAGTGATTCCAAGTAGTGACAGACAGAACAAAGTGAATTACTCAGTAAAATAAAATAAAACACCCACGTCTATGTCTAATCAAACTTAACACCAATAAAAGCCTCACCAGATTTAAGTCTTTTCCTTTTCACAGGCTGTAGAACTAGCCTGGGTCCAGCAATCGCTCACACCCCCTATTGTCTTTGTCCTTTGTTCAGTCTCTCTCAGGTATGTCCTTGTGGGGGTGGAGAGCCTCTCTCTTTAGCCAGCTGAAGACAACATGGAGGGGTCTTCCAAGGGCTTTTATAGCCTTCCCCCACTCCCTGTGTAGCATCATCTTACCCTGAAGTTTTGGGATCACATGGGCAAGTCACCTGTCCATGCACCCTAACCAGTCCAGCCAGTTGCATTCCTGACCAGGCCCAGATGTGGATTGGGGTCTGCACCTCCTATTGTCTGTGTAAGGGTTTCTTGATTGGTCTCTTTACATCCACATACCTTTCTCAAGACATGATCCCAGGCTCTTACAAAGGCTATGTACAAAACCAGCAAATATAAAACCAATATTCATAACTCCAACTACAACAATGATACATGCATACAAACAGGAGGAATAGATTCAGTAGGTCATAACTTTCACAGAGATATGTTACCTGGCACATGTAGCATAAAACATATTCCAGTTACATCATGTATACATTTATAAGCCTCTCCCCATAAAGCTTTATGGGGTACACCGTCACAACTATTTCACTAAGAGGATGGTGAAGCACTGGAATGGGTTACCCAGGGAGATGGTAGAATCTCCTTCCTTAGAGGTATTTAAGGCCCGGTTTGACAAAGCCCTTGCTGGGATGATTTAGTTGGGGATTGGTCCTGCTTTGAACAGAGGATTGGACTGGATGACCTCTTGAGATCTCTTCCAACCCATATCTTCCATGATTCTATGATTCTAATAGCAATGAAGGCAAGGAATTTATAAAGCACAGATACTGAGCAATAAATCTGAAATTGTGTTATAACTTTCTCCTTAGCACTTTATTATTAATTTATATTCCAATAACATCTAGAGACCACAACCAAGACTGAGGCTTCCATTGTGGTAGGTGCTCTTCATACACATAGGAAAGGACAGTCCCTGTCTCAAATAGCTTACAGTCTGAGGCCTTCATTCAGGAAAGCAGCTCTATTAAGCACATTGTTAGCGGTTGTCCTCAAGTGCTGTTCTTCTAGATAGGGATGGATTTAAACACATGCATAAGTAAGTGGTTGAGCCCCTGAATTAGGGCATTAGTAGATAAGACAGAAAAGAGGTGGGAGAAAAGTAGTAAGATTATCCTCATTGTGTCATTCAAACTAACAGGTTGAAATGTCAGTGGATAGGAAGAACCTGAGATGGAATGAATTCAAAAGCACGTGCACTGAAGTTTCCAGCTTTTCAATGAAAAAAACTGAAAATTTTAGTGGGGCAGGGAGTAAATCAATGAAAACTAAAAATGTTCACTGTTACATTTTTTGCAGAATTTATAACACAACTGTCATCCAGCTCACAGCCACTGCCGAGAAAAACTTTTATAAAGAAACAAACATCAAATATAAGACCTGATTCCCAAGCCCTGATAATACAAAATGAGGAACTAAAAATCACTTAACTTTCCAGTGATAATTTGTACAGATCCAAAGCTAGGTTTAAAATGACATGTTCTTTCTCTTCTGATCTCTCCTTCTTAGTCATAGATAACACAAAGCACAAGAAAAATGTACTCCAAGAAAAAATCCTGGAACTTGTAGGGTAGAAAGAATGGATGACCTACTATTGCAGGTCTTTGCCATCTCTCATTTAAATCTTTCCTTAACAGACTTCTTGACAAAGTTGGGTCAAAAGATCGTACTGTGTGCATGTGTCCTAAAGGAGTACACAGTATCCCAGTGATGCAGTTTTTGGCAGAGGTTTTCTATCTGGTGAACAGCTGACAGATGCACTACTTACATCTCTTGCTATTCATTAAATACATTGATTTGACTCTATTTTCTTTTAAAACTAAGGGCCAAATTCAGTAGGCACACATGGGACCCAATCCTGCAAGCACTTATGTACATGTTTGACTTGATGTGACTAGTCTGATTGACTTCAGTGGAACAAATCATATGCTTAATGTTAAACATGTGCATAAGTGTTTGCAAGCTTGGGGCTACTTATACCAGTGCAGAATTTGCCCATTATTTTTGGTCACCTACTCAATCACCCCTGGATAGAAATAATATTAGATGGGTACAGAGAAGAATCATAAAAATGTAGGACTGGAAGGGACCTCAATAGGTCTTCTAGTCCAGTCCCCTGCACTCAAGGCAGGACTAAATATTAACTAGACCATCCCTGACAGATGTTTGTGTAGCCCTTTCTTAAAAGCCGCCAATGATAGAGATGCCACAACTAGAGCCCTACAAATCTGCAGCTATCTGCTTTATATCCACCAATATTCGCATACATGTTTGCGGATGGCGTATCAGATGCAGATACAAATTTTGTATTCGTGCAGGGCTCTATCTGCAATCTCCCTAGGTAATTTGTTCCAGTGCTTAATTACCTTGACAAATAGGAAGCTTTTCCTAATGTCTATCCTAAATCTCCCTTGCTGCAATGTAAGCCCATTGCTTCTTGTCCTGTCCTCAAGTGGCTAAGGAGAATAATTTATCATGCTTCTCTAACTTTGAAGGCTGGAGTCAGGTTCCTCTTCAATCTTCTCTTCTTTAGACTAAGCAAACCCAGTTTTTTCAATCTTTCCTGACAGGTCATGTTTTCTAGAACTTTAATAATTTTCGTAGCTCTCCTCTGGACTTTTTCCAATTTATCCACATCTTTCCCAAAGCGTGGGGCTCAGAATTGGACACAATACTCCAGCTGAGGCCAGTGCTGAGTAGAGTGGAAGAATTACTTCTTGGGTCTTGCTTACAACACTGCTGATAATACATCCCAGAATGATGTTCTTGTTTTGCAACATTACATTGTTGACTCACATTTAGTTTGTGATCCACTCAGTAGCATAGCTGGGGGGGGGGGGGGGAAGCAGGGGGAGCGGCCACTCCCCCACTGAGCAGAAGCGCCGCCTTTTTTGTGCTCCGACATCTTTTGCTCCTACACTGCAGCCAGAGCGGAGCATTTTTTTTGCGCTCCCGGTGCCTTTTTTGCTCTCGGCGCCTTTTTTTAGCTCTGCTGCCCCTGTGCTCTAAACCTGGCTACGCAACTGGATCCACTATAACCCCAGCTCCTTTTCTGCAGTACTTCATATGCAGTCTTTTCATATTTTGCATGTGTGCAATTGATTATTCCTTCCTTAGTGTAATACTTTGCATTTGTCCTTATTGAATTTCATCCTATTTCAGACCATTTCTCCAGTTTGTCAAGATCATTTTAAATTCTAATCCTGTCTTCCAAAGCACTTGCAACCCCTCCCAGTTTGGAATCATCCTCAAACTTCACATGTACTCCCTATGCCATCATCCAAATCATGTATGAAGATATTGAACAGAACCAGACCCAGGACAGATCCCTGCAGGACCCCACTTAATATGCCCTTCCAGATTGATTGTGACCCGTCGATCACGACTCTGAGTATGCTTTTCCAACTAGTGGTGCACCCATTTTATAGTAGGCTATATTTCATTTGTTTATGAGAAGGTCATGTGAGACAGTATTAAAAGTCTTTATAAAGTCAAGATACATGACACTTATTGCTTCCCCCAATCTACCAGGCTTGTTACCCTGTCAAAGAAGGATATTAGGTTAGGTTGATATGATTTGTTCTTGACAAATCCATGTTGAATGTTACTTATCAGCTTATTTTCTTCTAGGTGCTCACAAATTGTTTATTTGCTCCATTATCTTTCTGGGTACCAAAGTTCAGCCTACTGTTCTATAATTCCCTGGATTGTCCTTTTCTCCCATTCTATAGATAGGCACTATATTTGCCCTTTTCCAGTCCCCTGGGATCTCTCCCATCCTCCATGAGTTCTCCAAGAAAATTGCTAATGGCTCAGAGATCTCTTCAGCCGGTTCCTTAAGTATTCTAGTATGTACTTCATCAGGCTTTCTGACTTGAAGACGTCTAACCTGTGTAAGTATTTCTTAACTTGTTCTTCTCCTCTTTGAGCCTCAGATCCCACCCCAGTTACATTGATGTTCACTATGTTAGTTGTCCCATCACTGCTAAACTTTTCTGGTGAAAACTGAAACAAGAGAGGCATTTAACACTTTGTCCCTTGCTGCATTTTCTGTTATTGTCTTATGGAAGTAAAGAAATCTGGAAAGTACTGAAGGAAGAGAATAAAATTTATCAAATTCTGTTAAATAAATGCCTCTCTCATAGAACTGGAAGGACCTTGAAAGGTCATTGAGTCCAGTCCCCTGCCTTCACTAGCAGGACCAAGTACTGTCCCCTGACAGATTTTTACCCCAGATCCCTAAATGGCCCCCTCAAGGATTGAACTCACAACCCTGGGCTTAGCAGGCCAATGCTCAAACCACTGAGCTATCCCTCCCCTGCATGTTCATGTGCTCAGAGCACTGGGTGGACATTTAAAATAAGCAAAAAACAGAATCTGAAAAATTTTACTCTCCCTTTAATACCTTCCATATTCCTCCCTCTCTATTATTCCTCTTTTACTCCCTTTGCCAAAATTACAACCACCACAAATCAAAGGCAGCTCTTCTTAGATTGTAAACTCTTTGGGGCAGGGACTTTCTTTTCATTTTAGGGGTGTAACATGTAGCATAATAGGGCCTTGATCTCTGATTGGGTGCTCTGGGTACCATAATACCACTAATATAACTGACAAATTTATATATAGTCTCTAAGGTGCCACAAGTATTTTTCTTATTTTCTTTCTGCTGACACAGACTAACACGGCTACTACACTAACTAATATAACTGCTGCTCAGTTATTCAATATCTTCTAAGTCTTGAATTTAAACCTTCTTTCTAGCTTCAAAATGGATATGAAACATTAGAAATTGCCAATTTATAATTTAAGTGCGTTTACTGATAGATTGCAAACTGTTACACAATCACAGGTTTCTCGGATAGGCACCTCCAGTGTGTAAAGCATCAGAAATGCAGTTAGGTGCAATTTGCAAAGCAGTTTTACAAAGCCACCTTTCAGATGGCAGCAAGGCAGGAATGCCATTTGTGAAGAATGTGAAATAAATCTACGGTAATCACAACAATAAGTCAGACAGCAAAGGAAATAAGTGGCAATATAATGTATTTGACAAGCAGAAATATCAAAGCTAACAAGGTGCAGCTGTGCAAGGCCCAGGAAGCAATGTTTGATTTTGAATCATTTATAAGAAGCCATTCAATTGCCTGTCAGAGTATTTGCATATTTAAATAGTTTTAATCTGTCTTCATCACTCTGATTAAAATTGCTGACGAGGATGGAAAATACTGATGAACAGAATCAAGCATAGCAGATAGTATGAATATAAATGGGCTTACTACAGCCTTGCGAACAGTGCTGTACCTAACAGCAAAAACAGAACTCGGGTGAAGAACTATGGAAGTTGAATGGCAAGAAATTAGTGTGTTTAAAATCCTCCTCTACGTGAATGTGTTGTTTGTTGTGTTCATGTTTCAAATTAGGCCATGTTTTAATCAGTTTTTGAATGGAGAAGAATGTATTGCACTGCCCCTGAGCTAAAATTCAGAGATACTGCCTCAGACAACTGGACACAGTCCATAAGGGGAAATGGCCCCCAGTGTGCAAATATGTGTTTGAATTTCAATAGCCTAGTCAGTTTGACCATGCATATGGCCTCTTTTACTCTGTTAAAGATTTGAGTGAATGGGATTTTGTTTGCACAGATATTTGGGGAATGGCTTTTCTTCCTACTAGCCATACTAGCATTTGAACAAAGACATGAACAAGAGGGCTAGTCAGTCATTACTCTCTGTGAACGAAAGAAATGCTGTTATCCCCATTTTACAGACTGGAAACTGAGGCACAGGGTGGGATCCACAAAGGGGCTGAAGTGTTGCAATCCTGAGCATCACACCACCTAACTTTCAGCCTAGAAAATCCAAGAATGCTGACATGATCCAGAAAGCTGAGCTAGGCACCTTGCATCCCTGTGCAAGGAATGGGGGAAGATAAGCATCTCAGAATGCCGATATATTCAAAAGTGAGCAATGAGATCCACAAAGCCAAGTTAGGCACCTATGCTCCCATATAATCAATGGGAGAGACAGGCATCTTAGACTGAGGCCCACAAAATCCAGCATACTATTCAAGGAGATGCTTAAGCTAGCCCCCATGCCACCAGTGGTTAGAGCACTCACACCTACGTTCAATTCCCCCTCCCCCCACTAGAGGCAGAAAGAGAATTTGAGCAGGGGTCTCCCACCACTCAGGAGGGTGCACTAACCACTGAGCTATGGGACATTCTGACACATAGTGCCCTTAGTCTCTGCTTTTGAAACTGTTGCACTCTAGTTATATAATGAAAGAATGGGTGGAGCAAGGGGACTGGATCTGGGGTCTCCCATCTCCCAGGTGGGTGACCTAACCCACTGGCCTGTAAAGTGATTCTCACGCTCATGCTCTGTCTCAATGACTATTTAAGTATTTTTCCATGCTGTAACAGTCAGTGGGCCAGAGAAGGGGAAACTGAACCTGGGTCTCCGACATCCCAGGTGAGTGTTCTTACCACAGAGCTAAAAGTTACAAGGTGGACAGTGGCACCACCCCTGCCTGCTGCTACCACCACCACTGCCACCACCACTGAATTTTCCAGGGGACCTGATCCAGGAGGTGGCCTCTAAGCACCCCTACCCGATCGATCTCTGCATGCAACATAGATAGACAAACACCTGTCTTTCCCTTCTCCATGAATCACTCTGGGGCCTAGTTAGAGATAGGTGTCCTGACACCTAGAGTGAGGCAGCAGTGTGCGTGCCCAGAACCTGAAACATAGGCGTTTAAGTCTTTTGGCATAAAAGCTCCCTAGGTGCCAAGTGAGTTTATGTGCCTACAGGTTCAGCAGGAGTTTTGTGGATCTCTGTAGAGCCTAAAACAGGGACTTAGGCACCTTTGTACTTTCATGGACCCCACCCTATAACTTGCCTAAGGTCACACAGGAAGGCTGTTGCAGAGCAGGGAATTAAACCCTAGTCTCCTAAATTCTAATTTAAATAGACAAGAGGTGGGAAAAAGGAAGCTCTGCCTCAGACTTCCTGTCTCAAGTTTCTCTGCACTTCAATCCCCAGAGTGTAAAAATGGAGATAATAATACTTACCTGCCTGAAATGCCCATGGCCCAGGCAAGCTAGTGAGCAATAGTCAAGGGTGCACAAGTGGTCAGGTAGCCAGCAGGTCAATCTGTATCAGAGGCAGTCGATGGCAGTGATGGGAGTTCTCACAGGGATCAGTAACCAGAAGATCATATCCAAGGGGCAAGGTCAGTGCATTGGGCAAGTAGCAACCAGCAGCCAATGGTCTGTTACTCAGACAGCTGGTGCTGCCTGTTGGGGCCTTTATATAGTCCAGGCACCCATTGAAAGTGCTGCCTGTCCATCCAATCAGGGGCCCTGGTTGCTGTGGTTCTGTAGGTCTTTAACAGTAAGGCTTTTCACCAGGGCTAGCAGTTCAGTGCATCACCGTAGGACTGTGAGTAAGGCTGCTCCCTGCAGGCCTGAGTTCAATGCTGTGGTCCTGACACTGCATTGAATATGTGAGGAGAGACAGTGTCATGGGGGCTATGTGAGCACCTAAAGCATAGGAGAGAAAGTTTGAAAAGACGCTGCGGGACAGGAAGCTGGAGAAAGGAAATCAAAATAAAATGTGATCAGTGGAAGAAAATGTTTATGGAAAAATCCTGCAGTTCTAGATCCTTTCATATTTCTATGCACTGCTTGCATAGTTCAAAAAGATAGAATTCAGTAACGCTGGGAACAGAGAATACAAGTGTGACCTCTGGAAAAAATATGATGCCTTGGAGCTTTTTTGAAAAGCTGGATTATTGCAATAAAATATAATGCAGCACAAGGCTTTATAAAATTTATGGATTACCTTTTATGAGAACAACCCCAGGGGCTTCATATTATAGCTATAAAATAGTAGAACACATTGTGGCACAAAGATTTCATTTTTAAAGCGGCAGAAAATATATATTAATGATTCATCATCATTATTTCTCACCAGAAGCCTTTACGAATGCTAATAAAATGGTTCTATTTTAAAGCTATTTCAGGTGAAGGGATTTTAATCTCTGACTACAATTCGCATTTTAATACGTTCACCTGGGTGATCAAAAGAAAAACAACAGTTGTTTCAGTCAAGAGGTCTTTGAAATTATGGTCCAGGGTAATGTTCTCACTCCCCCAGTCTCTGCTAGGTAAGATTGTGGAGCCTCCCATCCCAAATATGTATAGGTACAGCTACACTGCCAACCCCAAAACAGAACCAGTATTTTTCTTATAGTCTCATCCCTGGCCTGAAGTGGTGATCCCTGTGCTGGTGTATAGGCAAGCAAGGGAGGCCTTGCAAGGAACACCAAATAAGTGAAGGGGAAGGAAGTATTATACGTGGTCCCTGATGAACAGCACTTAGAAACCTCCCAGTTCCCTTTGCAAACAAAATGGCTTCCAGGTCACAGGCAGCAAAGGAGATGAGAAGGCAACGGGGGGGAGGTGCCATGGAGGGGTGAACATTATGAATTAGAGTCACCATCATACAAAAGTGAGTCTTCCAGAGGGTGTGTCTGTTTATGCACTAGTTCTAATAGGCCCTGTGCTACTGGCAGGCCAGGTGCCAAATCATGTCAAGGCCCTTAGGCCTTGCTGAACACTGACAAATGCCTAGCTGGAAATCAGTCTGGCTCACCTCTGTGTTAGTATTGTTAAAATAGGTCTTAGATTTATAAGAATGTATTTAGTGCCTACACCTTATGAAATGCTTGTAGGACACAGCATGTGTTAGGGCTGGTCCACACTGGGGTGGGGTCGAACTAAGATACGCAACTTCAGCTACATGAATAACGTAGCTGAAGTCGAAGTATCTTAGGTCGAACTTAAAAGCACTTACCACGGGTCCAGATGCAGCAGGCAGGCTCCCCCGTCAACTCCGCTTACTCCTTACGCGGAGCTGGAGTTCCGGTGTCGACGGGGAGCGCTTCCGGGATCGATTTATCGCGTCTAGACGAGACGCGATAAATCGATCCCAGAAGGTCGATTGCTATCCGCCGAATCAGGCGGGTAGTATAGACGTACCCTTAATCTTACTTATAACATCTGTACCCACATTATAAGGTTATATTAAGTGTTTGCATTGTAAACCTCGGTAATTGTGTAGTCATCAAACAGGAAAGGAGCATTGATTAATGTAAAATGATGGCCCCTACAGAAGGTGTTAGGTCCTGCCCACCAGGAAGGGTTATTGTAAAACCATTGAAACCAAATGGGCCATTGTAAAACATCACAGGACAAAGACTTTGCTGATTGCTCCCGCAAACACCCATACCCGTGGACTCGTCCCATCAGCTTGAACTCTGGGGGGAAGGACATAAAAATCTCTGACAAGGCACTGTATCTCTGTGCTGCTTGTAGGGTGACCAGGTGTCCCGATTTTATAGGGACAGTCCCAATTTTGGGGTCTTTTTCTTATTTAGGCTCCTATTACCCCCCACCCCCTGTCCCGATTTTTCACACTTGTTGTCTGGTCACCCTAGCTGCTTGAACTCTGAAGGTTAACTATTTCTAAGCATAAGCAATGGATCCCCAGTTGTTCAGCCTGGGTTAGCCCTAAAAGACACAGAGAGCTTGCTTATCATAGAAACTTGTCTTACTTTTTTAAACTAAGACTGTAACTTGTGTGTGTATATGTTTACCTGCTTTAACCTTGTAAATGACTCTCGTTTCCTTTTCTTAGTTAATAAAGCTTTAGTTAATTTATTATACGATTGGCTACACACATTTGGTATAGGATCTAAGGTGCAACTGACCTGGGCTAAGTGACTGGTCCTTTCAGACTGGGAGTAACCTGAGAATTCTGGTAATTTTGGGTGTAAGGGATCACAAAGGCAAGCTTTCCTGGGAGGCAAGGTAGACTGAAGTACCCAAGGGAACTGTCTGCGACTCCATGTTAAGGCTGTTATGTACTTGAGGAGTTTGCACTTGATACTTGGTTGCTGAAATCTAAGTATAGAACTCACATCCAGTTTATGTTTGTGCCCTGCTTCTTCATAGTGTGTCCTGCGGTTAGTACTCATGCTCGTGAGCCACTCCAGGAAGCTTGACAGACCCAGTATACTTTTTCCCTTAGCACCAATAAAATAACCCTTCCAGGCCCATGGCAGTGCGTCATCTAGTCTTCTAGGGGAAGGAGAACTCATGGCCCACAGTTCACAGTACAGGTACCCCAGTGACTTCAGGTCTGGCCTCCAATCAGCCGTCAGGCTACCGGGGCAGCTACTGTGGGAGGAGGACATATTCCCACAATGTTTCACTGTCTTTTACATCCCCCTCAACGGGCCTGTAAGACTAATGCATTCTCACTCCTGGTTCTCCTTCCCCACCCGTCTAATCTCTCTCTCTAGCTATGTGCACGGATCTCATCACCATTGTCTCTAAGCACCATACATTAATTGAGTACATGCTCACAATACCCTTGTGAGGTAGGCAAACAGTAATCCCATTTTACAGATGGGGAGCTGAGGCCCAGGTTAGACTAAGTGATGGGCCTAATGTCACACAGGGTGACTGTGGCAGAGCCAAGAATTGAGGCCCAGTCCTAGCCCAATGCCATACCACTTGGCCATCCTTCCTATCCCAGTGTTTACATTACTGCTGTCTGTCCTTCTTGCTCATCTATCAGTTAGCAACAACTGCTTTGCAGAGGAACAGGGATAATGTTCAGGTCTGAGTGATCAGGCTGGGTTGAGACAGAGCTTCTGATCATGGGAAGGTGCTGGCTGCAGAAATCCTAGTCTGCCATTCCTATGAGCACCAGAGAGAGGCTATTTCCCCGCCTGCCCTAGCCACCTTATGCACCTTTGGAGTAATAAGTAGCCTCTGGTTGTGCAATCCAGAAGGCTTACAGAGCTCCCATGGGTTATCCACCACAGAGGCTATTTTATGCTGAATCTGACTTCAGGCCTTTTTAAATTAAAACTAGCACCAGAATGTTAGTAACAAGATTTTACTGCAACTACTGCAAATGAGTTGTTTGAAGAAGATAAGCCAAGCACGATGCAACACAAAATTAATAAGCGGCACAAGTTATGAACTGACCTCAGGGAACATAAGGAAAGGGATGGGAGATGGTCTATTTTTCAGCTCTTTGATTTTCTTTTTCCAACTTTGTCCAGTTTTTATATCAAAGTCAAAAGACCAAATTGGAAACCTCATGTCAGATGGGATAGTAACAATTAAAGACGTTAGTGATTATAAAGACTCAGACATTGTATTTATCTACTTCCATACACCTAGCTTTAACTCTCAGAACAGCCACCAACCACATGCTTCAAGAACATTCCGGTGTACCGCTGTGTGCGTGAAGTGGTTAGATACCAAGAGGTACACTGATGCAGGGACAAAGCTTTAGGATGTTTGGGTCTGTGAAAAGGTTAGGTTGAAGAACTGGGGTTTGCATGTTGCTCTGCAGTCTCTGTGGTCCATAGTTGTCCTGATCCCATCCAGATTGGTGGGCTGGTTGCTGAGAAAGGGTCCTGCACACTTCTCACTCTTATAGTGACAGCTGGAATATAGCTGTCATGGGAGGTCACAATCGTACAGGATAAAATCAGGTCAGCCCCCAGATAATCTGGGCCAATCCCATGTAGGATTTTGCAGCTAGAGACCAAAACCTTAACTTTACCCCTGCAGTTTAACAGAGAGCCATTGAAGAGACGGAGCATGGGGTGATGTGCTTTCAACAGCCTGTTCTGCTGAACCAACTGTAGCTTTAACTTCTAGATGCAAAGAATTAATTACAATATTAAAACCCTGGACCTCACAAATGCATGGATCATTGTGGAGAAGGCCAAAACCAACAGGGTAGAGAACAGCCTTCTTACCCACCAGGAATGGGAAAGTGTGTTTTTCATGGCTGTTTGGGTATCCAGAATCGGCGAGGCGCCTGGGAAGATGTCCCGTTTGCAGACTGTTAATCATCTGATGGCACAGATTCTCTTTGGAGAACAATATTATAGAGGTGACACGTTCTTCAAAGTACTTCTCTCTGCTGACCAGTCATCTCCATCTCTTCTGGATTCTGCTTCAGCCAGCTGCTAGTCTCAGCCAAGCCCTTTGACAGCTAAGAGATGGTGCTGTTTGCAGCATCTGATGTCATTTTGTATAGACAAAATGGACATTGAGGCATCACAGTGCTCCACCACAATGATGCCTCAATGTACATAAAATCCATCAACCCCACAGCCAGCTACCAACACTGCCTCCTCATTTAAAAGGTCAGACATCTTATTTCTGTATGTCTCTATTACCCCTGTGAAATGTGATCTCCTTATTCCACAGCCACAGGCTTTCTGCCTGCCACAAAAATTAAAGATACACAGACAGACTCATAGGCAATAATGGATGTTCATTTCCATTGCTACCCCACTGAAGTCACTGGGGCTGTGGATGTGTAACTGAGAGAAGAATATGTCCTGCTCACGTCTGCATGGCCAATCCTATGGTCCCCACTCTCATGCGCTATTTCTGTGGGCCATCTGCCCAAACAGAGTCACTGCTGTCCACTACGTGCCCTGAGCTCTGCCTGGTGACAGTGAAGGTACTGCTCATAAAGCAGCAAATCCTGGGAAGTGGATTTTGAGCCGGGTAGCTCCATCAGAGGACTGAGGATATGGGAAGGAATGTTCCTCTCCAGGCTGCAGAGGAGCTGTGGATCTGCTCTGTGGAGGCTTCATCAACCCAATGCCTCCAGTAGCCCCTGGTGGCGCCAATGCATGTGTCCACCACAAATAGATGATTTGTGAATAGCATTCCTCCTCTCACAGTCAGGACCTGGGTACTGACAAAGAGGGAGCTCTCACCGAGCAGGTGTCAATGGTGCACAGAAGATGCACACATTCCTTGTACACACACTCACATCCTCTTTCTACCTCCACCCTCCATGTAGTGGAAATGCACTGACTCTGCTGCCTGGGGACAACTGTAGCTGTGGAGAGAGGCCTGGATTTTTCCCCAGAAGGGCAACATAGAACAAGGCAAGCCCTACATAGTGCAGGGTCTGTGCAAAGTCAGATACAGAGCAACCACAGGCAGACTCCCATAGAAAGCAAGCCACCCAAGGGCCCAAGCTTTCTGAGCACCAGTGCTGGAGCTGGACGGAGTTTGGGGACAGAGAGTCCTTCTGGGTCAGATAAATGAGAGAGCATCTGGCCCCATCTTTCTCCACGCTCTTGCAAAGTGCACAAGCCTCCAAAATACAGAGTCTCTGGTCCTATGTAGCCACACACTCTGCACGTACCTTGGAAACTCTGCACACGCTGCAGTGCTGGACACTACCTAACAAGTCTGAATAGCACCATGGTCCTAGTCCCCTCGAGCCAGGAAGGCAAAAGGATGTATTGTGCAAAAAGAACTAAAGAATGCTTTTGTGGGACAAAATATGCTGACATCCCAGGAAAGACAACATTAGGTCCCAAAGAGGCGACAGATATCAAACACATCAGGTTACCCAATTACCCACAAGAACTTAATTGAGTGCTATACATAGGTAATAATAAGCCAGGTGAGTTGGATGCTTTAACCTGACAAAGGAAGTATATTGCCCAGGCCAAGGAGGAACAGTACAACTCTAGTGTATAACAAAATTGTCAGATCATTTATCACCTAGCAGGCTTAATAGTTCTGGCTGAGCTAAACGCTGTAAATGAACAAAATCTGGATGTTTACAAAAATTGTAAATAATCAGAGCCCTGTGGTATTGAAACGATAAGCTCCTAGATAGAGAACATGAGAAAGCTCCTTAGTGCTTAATCCTCAGCTCTCAGGGAAGCCAACCGTGAAATCCTTTAATCAAACCTAATAACCTGGGATAATCTTCAAAATAATGACTGTAAGGAATAACCAGTGCCTATTTCTGAGTATCCACAGAGTTTAGAAAATTGATTTTTAAATAGGAAAATTAAAGGTATTCTTACTTGTTGCATTATGCATAAACTTACCAGCAAAAACAAATATTTTCACATAAAACATTTTATAATATATTCATGTTGCACTCAAGCCTTCCCCCTCCCCTCCCCTTCCCCCCTGTGCCGCCCCCCCCCCCCCCCCCGCTATTAAATGGCAACACTGTTTCTACATGGAGTGAATTAGATGGTGAATCCCAGGGTATTGTCCTGACAATATCAAGCATCAGAACTTGATTCATTTTGTGTTGAAATGTAGGACATTGACAGAATCCATTGTAAAGGAAATTGCTCATAAAACCAGCTTTATTAGGAAGTGAGTCTCACTCCTGTTGTTATTTTCTCAGTTGTTTTGCTATCCAAAAAGAGTGTAAGGAAGGCTTTAGGCTCATGTATTTTAACGAATGTAGAGTGGCATTTATTTCCAGGGAGTTTGTCACTCTGAAAGCATTGGAGAAAGGAGTATAGTTCGCAGAAACACAATTTCCGTACACACAATTTCTTTACACACAGTTTTAATGCCAGAACATAACCTGAATAAACCAAAATATGCCATAAGGTGACACTTATATGAAATGCATCAATATGTGATGCTTCTAAAATGCCACACCACCTGTATGCCCAATAAAATAACTGAAATGGCAATGGTGGTGGGGTGTATAAACCCTGCACCAGGACTGAGGGGAGTTAAAGAGCAACTCTGGTCCCAGACAACCCCGCCAGCTTAAAAGGTGGAGCTTAAAAGGAAGCCAGTCAGCGCAGAAGGGGACTGATAAGGCAGGGAGAGGGACCTGCCAAGGGAGTGCCCGAGAGGGGATGCTGCATCCACCTTTCTTGGACAAGAGGAGCTGCCTGCTGGGCCCAGACAGACTGAACCTTTTTGCTACAGACTGCAGAACTTGGACCCTAGGGTGGGGGGTACGAAATGGCCCAGGGAGGTGCTCGTAGGTGCTGGACCTTTGGTAACCATCACGGAGCCCTGGGCTGGAGCCTGGTGGACTGAGAGTGCCCAGGCTCCCCAACAAACCTCTAGCCGCAATAAGAAGGGACTGACCCTCTAACCACTAGGCAATGCTTCCAACAAGTACCAACCAGCACAGCAACCATGCTACTACAATTTGTGAGCTTGTCAGAGCTCATGAGTTAAGCTCGGTTGGGCCAGATCCATACGTAGGCAGGACGCCTCTCTAGAGAAAGGTAAGTGCTGCAGGGGGTGGGGATGATGAATCCATAGGGGGTAGTCTTCCCTATCAGTCCATACTGAACCAATACCGCAGCGCCAGCATGCCTTCAGATGCAGCATCTTTCAGATGAGATTTAACACTAACGTTCTTACTGCATTTCACTTTACTAAGAGTACATTATAGACAGCTTACTGTCCTGGCCTGACTTGAGAAATTATGTTCTGCCTTTATCAATTTGCTTGCAGTTTCACACTGACATGGAGCTGTGCAAAATTTTTCAACAATCTCAGAAGCACGTTGGTCCTAGATATGGTCATAATAGTCATTGCAAATAAGTGATCAGAGGAATTCAGTCCTTTTTCTGTTCATGAATCATTCATGAACCAATCCTGACTGGTTGGTTCAATTCCAAACTCTGTTGGTCAATGTAGTTATTATCAATAAGCATTCACCAACAGAGTTTGGATGGACGGATTTCAGTCTGTGACATATTTGTGAATTTCACTTCAGCTATTTTCTACTCATTATTTGTGGTACACGAGTGGTCACTTAAGTCACATGATATTGTTTCTTCTCCCTGATTGGATGGCTGAAACTTTGAGTGGGACTTGTGGCAAATTGCCAGCACTACTATGATGGGTCCCGCACTTTCTCTTCTTGTGGGGGGGTTTCAGGGTGCCATTTCTTGCCCCTGAACGGGGGTAACAGCTATCCTACTAGTATCCCAGGGAAGGGGAGTGGAGAGGGAGGGACCCGGGCCCGCCCTCTACTCCGGGTCCCAGCCCAGGGGCCCTATGATAGCAGGTGAACCACTTGTACCAGTGATTCTTTCCCCTGGGCTACTTCCCTCTCCTGACCTTCAGCTTGTGGGGCTTCCTGCCTTCCCTCTGCACAAGCCAGGTGTCCCTTTACCTAGGATCTTGGTCTTCTTAGCCCACCGCAGCACTTCTCAAAACTCTCCTCTGCTTTCCTCCAAACTGCTCTTTGTTCCACCACCAATCCACTCTGCTTCACTTCTCCAAACTGCTCTACCACCAAACCACTCTGCTCCAGCTCCTCCTCTGGCTGATTGAAGCAGGGGGATTTTATCAGGTGACTGGCTTCAGGTGCTCTAATTGGTTTCAGGTGCTTTTAATTAATCTACAGGGAATAAGGCTTCTCCTCATCCTAGATCACTCTCCTGCTGCCTTCTGGCCATGCTGTATCACATATCCTCCCCCCCTGCTCAACACCATGGGGTTGGGCAACTTGGGACGAGAGGCAATGCTTTCGTGACAAGCCATCTGCGTTGCCATGTTGGCTTCCAGCCTTATGCTGTACTCGGAAATGAAAAGGTTGCAGAGATAGGAACCATCTAGTCACTCTTGCATTCTTCTTCTTGTTTCTTTGCATCCACTGGAGCGGGGCATGGTCTGTCACCAGGGTAAATCGCCGCCCCAATAGGTAGTAACGGAGAGTTTCCATGGCCCATTTTATCACCAGACATTCCTTTTCAACGATGGCATACTTTTGTTCCCTGGGGAGGAGCTTCCGGCTGAGGTACAGGATTGGGTGTTCCTCCTCCCCTACCATCTGCGAAAGGACGGCTCCTAGCCCTACCTCCGAGGCATCTGTTTGTAGAACGAATTCTTTCTTGAAGTCTGGGGCTATGAGTACAGGATGGCAGCAAAGGGCTGACCTTAAATCTGCGAATGCCCCTTCTGCTGCATCAGACCACTTTACTATCTTGGGGCCCCGAGCCTTTATCAGGTCAGTCAATGGCCCTGCTCTTGTGGCAAAATGAGGGATGAATCTCCGATAGTACCCTACTAACCCGAGAAATGCTCTGACCTGCTTTTTACGGATTGGCCGAGGCCAATCTTGTATTGCCTCCACTTTGTTCCATTGGGGTTTTACCAAACCTCTCCCTACTACATACCCAAGGTATCTGGCTTCAGCTAGTCCTATCACGCACTTGAGAGGGTTAGCAGTGAGGCCAGCCTTCCTCAGGGTGTCTAGTACCGCTTCTACTTTTACTAGGTGCGTTTCCCAGTCAGGGCTATGGATGACTATATCATCTAAATAAGCGGTGGCATACCTGGCATGGGGTCACAACAATTTATCCATAAGTCGTTGGAATGTTGCTGGGGCCCCATGGAGTCCGAAAGGGAGGACAGTGTATTGGAACAGGCCATCAGGTGTAGAGAAAGCTGTCTTCTCCTTGGCGTTCTTGGCCAGGGGAATTTGCCAATATCCTTTAGTCAGGTCCAGAGTGGTTAGGTATCGGGCCTTGCCTAACTGATCAACTAGCTCGTCGACACGTGGTATTGGATAGGCATCGAATTGGGATACTTCATTCAACTTCCGGAAGTCATTACAAAACCTCCAGGTGCCGTCAGGCTTGGGTACCAAGACGATAGGACTGGACCACTGGCTGTGGGATTCTTCAATAACCCCAAGTTCCAACATCTTCTTCACTTCTGTCCTAATTTCCTCTCTTTTAGCTTCCGGTATCCGGTATGGTCTTATCGTCACCCTTATTCCGGGCCTGGTGACGATATGATGTTGGACCAGTGTCGTACGGCCCGGGTGTGTACAGAACACATCTTGGTTCTGTTGGATCATATCAATGACCTCTGTTCGTTGTTCTGGGGCTAACTCAGGGGATAGCCTCACCTGCCCCTGTCGGTCGTCCGTCTGGGGTGGAGCTCTCCGAATGACCAGGCACGTCTCTCGGTCACGCCAGGGCTTCAGCAAGTTTACATGGTAGATCTGCTCTGGTCTTTGGCGATCTGGTTGTCTGACCTTATAGTCCACTTCCCCAATGGCTTCCACTATCTCATACGGCCCATGCCAGGTGGCTAGGAGTTTGCTTTCTGCTGTCGGCACTAGCACCATCACCCGTTCTCCTGGCTGAAATTTCCGTACTTTCGCCTGGCGGTTGTAATATGTCCACTGGGTCTCTTGTGCTTTTTCCAAATGTTCTCGTACTATAGGGGTTACTCGAGCTATTCGTTCTCTCATCTGTGTCACATGCTCAATGACATTCTTTCCTGGGTTGGGTTGTTCTTCCCAGTCCTCCTTGGCAATGTCTAATATTCCGCGTGGGTGGCGTCCATATAGTAGCTCAAAGGGAGAGAAACCGGTGGACACCTGGGGGACTTCCCGTATTGCAAACATTAGGTATGGTAGAAGGGTATCCCAGTCTTTTCCGTCCTGTGCTACCACCTTCCGGATCATACCTTTAAGGGTGTGGTTGAACCTCTCGACCAGGCTGTCTGTTTGAGGATGGTAGACTGAGGTCCATATGGCATGGATGCGGAGCAGGGTACATAAGTCCTTCATTAATTTTGACATGAAAGGGGTAATCTGCTGCAGTCTCTGCGGCCATATCGTAGTATACCTTCTGGGCCTCCCCACACAGGAACGGGGCAAGGATACCAGACCACTGGTCTCGGGGCCAGGCCTCCCACAGGGCTGCTCTCTCAAAAGCCAGGAGGTATGCCTCCACATCATCCTCCCGTGTCATTTTCTGTAGGCAGTGGCTGGCCCGTATAGTCCGGGTCCCATCGCAGTTCTGGCTTTGCTCCATAAGGTCCTTCATCTGGTTCACCAGCTCCTGCAGCAGGACTCGGTCCTGGGCAGCCTGACTCATCAACAGACGATTAGTCTCTTGCTGTACCCTAGTCGCCTCCTGTTGGGCGGTTGCTTGGACCCGGGTAGCCTCCTGCTGGGCCGCGGTGGCTTGTATTAGGGCCTTGATCACGTCGTCCATCTTAAAGACTGGATTGTTTTGGCTAACCCTGGTTTAAGTCCCCAGCGTGGAGATCCCACCTCTGACACCATGTGTGGCAAATTGCCGGCACTACTATGATGGGTCCCTCACTTTCTCTTCTTGTGGGGGGGTTTCAGGGTGCCATTTCTTGCCCCTGAACGGGGGTAACAGCTATCCTACTAGTATCCCAGGGAAGGGGAGTGGAGAGGGAGGGACCCGGGCCCGCCCTCTACTCCGGGTCCCAGCCCAGGGGCCCTATGATAGCAGGTGAACCACTTGTACCAGTGATTCTTTCCCCTGGGCTACTTCCCTCTCCTGACCTTCAGCTTGTGGGGCTTCCTGCCTTCCCTCTGCACAAGCCAGGTGTCCCTTTACCTAGGATCTTGGTCTTCTTAGCCCACCGCAGCACTTCTCAAAACTCTCCTCTGCTTTCCTCCAAACTGCTCTTTGTTCCACCACCAATCCACTCTGCTTCACTCCTCCAAACTGCTCTCTGCTCCACCACCAAACCACTCTCCTTTAGCTCCTCCAAACTGCTCCAACTCCTCCTCACTCTGCTCCAACTCCTCCTCTGGCTGATTGAAGCAGGGGGATTTTATCAGGTGACTGGCTTCAGGTGCTCTAATTGGTTTCAGGTGCTTTTAATTAATCTACAGGGAATAAGGCTTCTCCTCATCCTAGATCACTCTCCTGCTGCCTTCTGGCCATGCTGTATCACAGACTATAACAAATAATAGACTGTGAATAGTGCTTTTGTCAACATGGTCACACTGAATGGGCTATTGAAATTCAAATGGATGTTTGTTCATGCTGGGCCAGATCCACTCCTGGTATAAACCAGCATAGCTCATTGACTTCAGTGGAGCTGTGAAAGTGCAGAGCAGCTGATGAGAGGAAGAATGATCTAGTCATTGGGGCACTAACCTGAGATTTGGGAGGCTGGGGTTAAATTCCTTGCTCTGCTACTGCTTCCCTGTGTGACCTTGGGCAAGTCACTCAAGCCCAGAGCCTCACCATTATTTAGGCACCTAGCTACCATTGATTTACTCTCTATGGACATCTGCAAAACAGAGTTAATAGCACTGCCTACTCTCACAGGGGTGTTGTGAGGTAAAATACATTAAAGGCTGTGAGGTGCTCTCGTACTTCAGTAAGGGGAGCCATATAAATACCTAAGATAGATCCAGTGGTTTTATGATATCCCACCAGCTGTTTTCATTACAAACCCAGAGCAGTGTCAAATTCCTCAAAAGTTTCACTGGCCTATTCTACAAAGTGGGGCTATGTTTCCAATGAACCTGAGTGAGCTCTCTCCCTTCACATGCGTCCCACAATGGGCAGACTGTTCTGAAACCCGTATCTGTTTCTTTGGGGCTTGTCAGGATTGTCAACGTTTCATGAAAGCAGAAATGTTCATGTTCTATAACCTTGAACATTGCTCAAGCTCCGCACTTGCTAAACAAAAAGCCTGAAAACAATTTATGAACAAAAATTGTAAGACCTGTTTCTTAACAAATCCTAAATTTGCTGCACGCAGCTCCTACAGCCAGAGTCTTCCTGGACAGCACTCCACAACAAGAATGGGTTAAATTTACACCATGTCCTATAACCATTGCAACCGCAGTCATGAAACAAGATTCATATTAGCCATTTTCTGCTCTTGTCACGTCATTTGTCAAGCAAACAAGATATAAGAATTTCAGTGCCTAATATGTTCTGTGAATTATAGTATTAGGCTGTGCTTATATTTCAGCTTTTCTGATAGTGTATAGTTTTGTCATACTCTTCTCTGTATAAGCCTGCTCAAGTGCTGATTTACAACAGGCCTTAATTTACTTATTCTAGATGGTCTTTTTGATTGTAGCCGTGACCAAGATGTGACACATTATGAGCAACCCAGCGGAGTTAGAATATCTGGTACTGACTTTTATACTGGTTGGTGAAGTTAGAGGGTATTGCCATGGATCCACCACCTCCCACCCCTTACCATCTGCTCTCCAGCCACTTACACAAGGAGGTAAGAGAACTACTGGGCACACAGCCCCTGCTTTGCTCTTTGTGCCTCCAAGCGATGTGGGGGCACAATGGAGGAGGGCTTACTTCCTCAAATGTCCCTGCATGACTGCATACAGTTGGACCATAATCTGGCCCTAAGCAGTTACTATTGGCTATTTGGAATAGTGTAAAGGGGGGAAATGGCAGAACACGTGTTTTTACCACCTCAGATCCAATACTAAGCTCCACATTGTGCAGTCTTT
Source organism: Macrochelys suwanniensis (assembly GCA_033296515.1). Lineage (NCBI taxonomy): Eukaryota > Metazoa > Chordata > Testudines > Chelydridae > Macrochelys > Macrochelys suwanniensis. The sequence continues at coordinate 16,772,698 of CM065776.1, read as the reverse complement.
TACTCAGGCAAAATGGGAGTTTTTCCGAAGTAATGACTGTAGGATTTCATCTTCAGCTGAAGCTTGTGGATGAAGAGCTGCAGACCTGACATCTGAAATAAATATTGTGTGCACCCTCAAATACAGCTCAGTTCCAGCTTAAAAAAAGAACAAAGCAAGGAAAGTCAGAGGTTCCCAGAGCTGTGGGTTGATAACTGGGTTATGTCTTTGCTTCCTCTCAATCCCATTAAGTGCACCTCTTTAGATATGTCTACACTACCATGGGATCGACGCTCCACTAAAGACCCGCTAAACAAGACCCCCAAACAAGACCCACTAAATCGACAACAGAGCACTCTCTGGTCAACCCCGATACTCCACCGGGAATGAGGGGAGTAAAGTAAGTCGACAGAAGAGTGTCTCCCGTCGATCCAGTGTGGTGTAGACACTGCAGTAAGTCGACCTAAGCTACGCCAACTCCAGCTACGTTATTCACGTAGCTGGAGTTGTGTAACTTAGGTCGACTTACCACGGTAGTGTAGACATAGCCTTTGTCTCCCCTGAATGGGGTTGGAGAAGAGGGTACACGGATCCAGTAGCGTAGCCAGTGCGGGAGCAGGGGGAGCAGCCGCTCCCCCTGTAAGCAGAAGCGGCGGAAGCGGCGCCTTTTTTTAGCAGCGCTAAAAAAAGGCGCCGCTTCTTTTAAAACGCCGCTTCTTGCACTCACCAGGCGGCGCTCCAGGTCTTTGGCAGCATTTCGGCAGCGGGTACCACCGAAGACGTGGAGTGAGTGAGGACCTGCCGCCGAAGTGCTGCCGAAGACCCGGAGTGCCGCCGGGTGAGTACAGGGGGAGGCGCCTTTTTATAGCGCCGCTCCCCCTGCACTCCGGACCTGGCTGCGCTACTGCATGGATCTTCCTCCTTGTGGAGTCTTTGCACGCTGTAAGCATGCTGACTGGTCTCCCAACGCTGCCCACCCACTGGCATCAGTAAGCAAAGCAGAACCAGAGAAGGGGGAAGTGGTCACTGCACCCTTTCAAATGATGAAGTTGCTACTCCGGCATGTGCTGCCCTGAGCCCCAGAAAGAGTTTGGGCTGAGCCAGCATTCCCTCCTCAACTCACTCCAACATGCATGTAATGTAAACATCACTTTCACATATTCCAGGCACATTCTGGCACTAGAATTGTGTGGAAATTGCATTTCAGATAAATGTCATCTTGTTTCTCAGAGAGTTTTTGTAATCCTGGTGTCCGTGGCTTGAAACCACAATCTAACCATCAGGGTTCACTTCCTCCACTTTCATTCCAAGCTCTTGGGACCAACATTTGCAAATGAGTGAAATGCAGCATTTCCATTGTAGCACTCCCTGTGGATTTGGGATCTGACTATACTTTATCTTGTAATATAATGTCCCAACCAGTGTGTCTGTCTCTCATGCCAAAAGATAATACCAGGGTTTATAATAACTGGGAGCATGGAAGCTACAAATAGAGGGAGAGCTCTCCCTGGTTGTCTTTCTAGGTACTTCTATGGCCATTGCATGTGAGCACTTTACAGTCATGAATGGATTTTATCCTCAACACTACCCTGTATTACAGGAATAGGATCCCTATTTTTCAGATAAGAGAACTATGGTCCATAGAGAAAGTCACTTGCCCAAGAACACATCAGAAGTCTGTAGAAGAGCTAGAAATTGAACACACTTCTCCTGAACCCCAGTCTAGTATTTTTCTTCTAGTTCTACAACACCCCACCAGGCAGGGGAATCTAAAGTCAGTGGCATTGCACAGGCATAACTGAGGGCAGAATTTGGACTACATGCATTTCAGCCTATGGACAACCAAACATTCTGCATAAGAATTACATTGGTATTCCTTTGACCATCGATACAAACTTATACAGTGAAGGATAAAACCAGCCTTTATCACACAGAATCATTCTATGGAAGAGGAAAACCAAGGACAGGGTAGGCCCGTTACTCAGTGAGGTGGGGGGCAGAAATAACAACAGAAAATGTGGAAATGGCAGAGGTCCTTATTGACTTCTTTGTTTCGGTTTTCACGAAGAAGGTTGGTGTTGGTTGGACGTCTAACATAGTGAATGCCAGTGAAAATGAGGTGGGATTCCAGCAAGGGAACAAACCTGGTTGTGACTGATGGACAATTTCAACTGAAAATTAGGTCTCTACACCATATACACTACAAGGAAGTGAATCAAAAATTAACATCCCTGCTGCAGCAGAGGAACGGGATGCATGTATTTGTGCCATCATAGTGTCATTGAAACAAGATGCAGATCCAAGAGAGCGTTGCAGTTACTTGATACCACCCACTTACATGTTTCAGCAGATTTGCAGCTAAGATATCTCACTAACAAGAGAACACAGACTTTAGCAACTTTACTTACGTTCCTTAGTTCTGAGCCATTATTTTTCTCTAGGAAGTTGAAAGGAATGATACTATCAGACATGTTTTCATCCCGGTGGCTGCAAATGAGACACAAAACAGACAAACGATAGTAGAAAAATAAGTCATTTTATCATCCCTGCAGCTAAAAGACACCGCAACAGTACATGATTTACTTCAGCCATGCACATGATTGCTGTAGGTGCACAAATCACTCAGTGCATGCACATAGGCTGGGGTGGTGTTTACCATCCAAGCATTTGCATGCATATACTGGGTATATGGAAACTGTGCATGCACTTTTCAGAATTTGAGCCATACGTTTTTAAAACACTGACATTGCCATAGACCAGAAATGGTGATAAAAATGACTGCTGTAGCAGTCCCTAGGGGGCGAGTAATTACTAATCACCAGCAACTGAAAACTACCTAGGAGAAGCTAATGGAACTACTTTTAAATTATCTTGCCCAATCTGGCTAGTCCAGTATCACTCTCATGATTGCTGATATCAAAAAGAGTTGATAGATCTGCTGTTGTCAGTACAGAAAGCTGTCTGGCATCCATCATTCAAAAAACATTCATCACACAGACTAATGTTCAAGCACTCTCCTGTTGACACCGTCTTCCGGGTGCAAGAAACACTGGTTCTAGTATGACTGATTTTCTTGGGCATGATAGAGAGTTTCCTATAATATATAAACAAGGTTGCCTCAGGGTAGAGATAATCTGAGTGAAACAGATTCCTTGCTATTCTGAGCAGCTAAACAAGGTAGGTGATCCTATGTGATGTCTATTGCAGAGTCAAAGTAATTTTTCTTTGCCTCCTTGTGACAGTGCGATGACTCACCCCGTGGCACCTCCTGTCGGTCGTCCTGGGAATTAGCTCTTTTGACCCAGAGCTCCCTCTGCACGCTGGTGCCTCTCTTGTCCCTGGGCCCCTGTGTCCCTCCCGGACCCTGGTGCCCCTTTGACTGGGATGCTGTCCCCTGGCAGTACTCCACAAATCTGGGTCTCCCCTCCCTGGGAAACCCCCAATCCACTATCCCCACCTTGCCTCAACCTATAGGCTACTGCCAATCATCATCAAGCCCCCATTCACTGGGGAAGACGGCAGTCTGTATTAGCCAGTCATCATAGGCAAGGGGGTGTTTGGACCTGCTGCCTCTGCCTACCCGTGGGCTGCCCCCTCCAACTCCAGTACCCCTTTTGGCCTTAGTCTAGGCCTGCAGCCTGGGGAGTTTCCAGGCCAGAGCCCCCCAGCTCCTCTGGCCTTCCCCCAGCCCTGCTCCACTCCAGGTACCTTCTCAAGCAGCCAGGCCCATCTCCCTCCAAAGCTAGAGGAGACTGTCTGAGCGCCTGGCTAGCAGCCCTTTTATAAAGGCCTACTGCGGCCTGATTGGGGCATGGCCCAGCTGCAGCTGCTTCCCCCAATCAGCCTGTTCTTCCACTTCACACCCTCTCCCCGGCTGCTTTAACCCCTTTAGGGCAGGAGCGGGGTAGTCACACCGCTACACTCCTGTAAGGATCTATAATATAATTGAACCCAAAACTTGAGGGAATTTCCTGTCAGTCCTCAAACCCAGTCCCTCTAATCCCATTCTCCATTATTTTGTTTCCCTAAATTCAGTTTCAGTTGCAGTAATGGCCAACACGTGTGAGTCTCTTGGGGACCAATGTCCAATTGTCAGAGCTCCCCAGCCCTAGAGATCTTCCCCTTCCTGTAGCCATTAGTTTCCACACTCTCCTGGCACCTGAATGGATCTAGGGTTACTTGTTGCATCACTACATAGAAATCATATCACCCTGATGTCACTTTGCACCAGTTAAAGAACTATAATAGCACCAGGCTGACCCATAGATTTCCTGTATTCAAAGCTAACCAAGAGACAAGACTCAACATGTGACCTACCTTAGGAACAATCACCATTAAAATGGATAATGTGTATGGGGCCTGTCTCTTCTCTCCCTCACACTTTTGTGAAGTTATTTGCACGTGTGTAAAGTTGGTGTAAAATGCTACCAACCTAGAACTCTCCATTCACTTATGTAGAGACACTCATTTTGGACAAGCATGAATAACCATACGTGGTTCCAGGCAGTAGAGAATCGGGCCCTATGGACATCAGGTCAACTCTAAAAATATCTGGCAAACAGGTCTTATCATCAATGTCACCACTTCAATCACAGAACCAATAGTCTCGAGGACTCCAGAGGAAGGAGCTCATTAAACTCAAATTCCTTGGCATACTGAGGTGGACAGCAAACTAACTGGGTTTACAATCCCAAAAGTAGTTCTTGGCATCTGGAGTCGATGTTCAAAGCACCCTAAAACCTGGATTTGGGACACTTTCAGAAGGATGTTGTAGGTAAGTGGGAAAGGTTTGGTTTACTTAGTCTAGGAGAGATTCATAGATTTTTAGGCCAGAAGGGACCATTACGATCATGTAATCTGACCTACACTGTCCTAACACAGGACAAAGAACTCCAGCCAATAATTTCTGCATCAATGCCAGAACTTCTGTTATAGTATATCTTTTAAAAAGATATCCAGCCTTGACCTAATGATAGAATCAGCTGCTAGTATGAGTTGAAGCACACTTTGGCGGGAGACAAAGGGTTGAGGATCAGACAACTATATTTCTCATGAGTGCAATGTACTGAAGACAAAAGTAGGACTCTTTATAGGACAGCTAAGCACATGCATAAAGAGTTGATGAATCAGGGCCACATTCAGTGTTCTAAGGCTCTGCCTAGGAATCAAATCAGCTGCATTCAGGATGTTTTAGGACACCTAGGACTTGATTCCCTCCGCCCGCCCCAGCTTTAACCTGGTATAACTCCATTGAAGCTACAACTGATTTACACTAACATAAGTGAGAAGAGAACCAACTCTGATCTTTTTCTTCATCCTCTGCAGCGTTATTTGCTGTCTCAGTCATTCTTGAAAGTGTCCTCCTTGGGGAGTCCTTCCATTCCTTTTCACTTTTTCAAATCATTCAGTACTACCAATAATGGTGTTTTGCCTTTTCATAGACAAGGAAAGTGGCCTGTTGTTGAAGATGAAAAATAGAGGTAGCCCCATTGTACATGCTAGCAGCAAGGAGGCTTAAGCAGAATTAATGACTGATGAAATTACAATAAACTGAGAAAAGGGTAATAAGCTCCCTGTAGGCTTGCATTGTGCTGCCCATGTTCCATTATCTGCTAAAATCACTTTCTTTAAATATCTAGATTAAAATAATACCGTGTGAACTGAAACTAATGAAAACATCGTCTTAATTACCAAGATAGCACAAAACAATTTGAGAATTTGAATTCCTCCTGAGAGCCTATTCCCTGTGGAAGAAGCAAAGGAATCCCACCTCTCCTCCACAACAGCAAATGCTAAATCACACCATGAAGAAATATTCTAGTCTGTGATGACCTGATAAACCCTAGTGCCTTCAAATCAGCTCTGGAGCCCAGTACAGCTGGAGTAATAGTAATAGGATGAAATTTAATAGTGAGAAGTGTAAGGTTATGCATTTAGGGATTAATAACAAGAATTTTAGTTATAAGCTGGGGACGCATCAGTTGGAAGTAACGGAAGAGGAGAAGGACCTCGGAGTCCTGGTTGATCACAGGATGACTATGAGTCGCCAATGTGATGTGGCCGTGAAAAAAGCTAATGCGGTCTTGGGATGCATTAGGCGAGGTATTTCTAGTAGAGATAAGGAGGTGTTAGTACCGTTATACAAGGCATTGGTGAGACCTCATTTGGAATACTGTGTGCAGTTCTGGTCTCCCATGTTTAAGAAGGATGAATTCAAACTGGAACAGGTACAAAGAAGGGCCACTAGGATGATCCGAGGAATGGAAAACCTGTCGTATGAAAGGAGACTCAAGAAGCTTGGTTTGTTTACCTTAACCAAAAGAAGGCTGAGGGGAGATATGATTGCTCTCTTTAAATATATCAGAGGGATAAATACCAGGGAGGGAGAGGAATTATTTCAGCTCAGTACCAATGTGGACACAAGAACAAATGGATATAAACTGGTCATCAGGAAGTTTAGACTTGAAATTAGACGAAGGTTTCTAACCATCAGAGGAGTGAAGTTCTGGAACAGCCTTCCAAGGGAAGCAGTGGGGGCAAAAGACCTATCTGGCTTCAAGATTAATCTAGATAAGTTTATGGAGGGGATGGTTTGATGGGATAACATGATCTTAGTCAAAGGTCAATTAATTGCCATCAGTGGTAAATAGGACCAATGGTCAATGATGGGATGTTAGAAGTTACTACAGAGAACTTTTTCCTGGGTGTCTGGCTGGTGAGTCTTGCCCACATGCTCGGGGCTCAGCTGATTGCCATATTTGGGGTCGGGAAGGAATTTTCCTCCAGGGTAGATTGGCAGAGGCCCTGGAGGTTTTTTGCCTTCCTCTGCAGCATGGGGCACAGGTCACTTACCGGAGGATTCTCTGCATCTTGAAGTCTTTAAACCATGATTTGAGGACTTCAGTAGCTGAGACATAGGTGAGAGGATTATTCCAGGAGTGGGTGGGTGAGATTCTGTGGCCTGCATTGTGCAGGAGGTCAGACTAGATGATCATAATGGTCCCTTCTGACCTTAAAGTCTATGAGTCTATGAGCTCATTGTGAGGAACTATCAGCCTGTATCTCAGCAGCTAAGGATGGCCTTTCAGAACGCCAAAGATCACTTATCTGTGCCGTCTCTGAGTCCATCCAATTCCGAAAGAAAGTACTAAACTCTCCTCTGCAACTCTGATCCATGCTGAACATGTTTTGGCTAGTGAAGGAGAGTTCAGAGCACATGGGACTCCTACAAGCTGAGATCTTTAACACCTCCTGTAAAAAGGAAATCTGATCACTTACCCTACAGCCAATAATCCAGCCAATGCTTACGAAACCATCACTTGTTGCAAATAACCTCCTTACTATTCTGTATCTAACCTCCTGTTCCTGAGTACACTAAATGAGAAGTTCACCAACAATTGCCTCTTACTCCATCTAATATCCTGGACTCTCCTAGGATTGCACTGGTGGCACTGAGGGATGATCTCCTTGTGGGCCTGGACAAATGCCATGAAAGCATTCTCACATTGCTGGGCCTTTCCTCAGCATTTGAGACATCCGACCATGGAATCCTGCTATCCTCAGAGACCTGACCAAGCTTAGTGAGCTTCCACTGACATGGCTTCTATCTTTCCTCTTAGGCCTAGCCAGACTCACAATGAGTGGGAATCACAGAGTGGAGCTACGCACAAACCTCTACCCACCACAGCACTAAACACTCCATGTTGCTAATAGGTTATCATCAGCCTATCAGTCGCCTTTAATATCTCCTAAGAGAGACACCTTTACTGCTCCTCTGTTTCAATTTCCCCATGTTCATAAAGATGATGATGCTTATTCAGCCTCTTTTACTGGGGTATTACAAAAATTTGTTAATGTCTGTACAGTGCACTGAACATGCAAAGCACTATATAGATACTAAGTGTTATTATTCTAATATCTGCTGTATTATGGGCCAAATCCTCAGCTGGTGTAAACTCATGCAGCTCCATTGTCTTCAGTGCAACTAGGTTAATTTATACCGGTTGAAGATCTAGCCCTATGACTTAATTTCACTCTACAGATCCGTAGCCTTTGTGAGCATGGATCCCAAGTTCACACGGAGTCCACTGGATGCAAGGGAAAAAGAGCTGTTGCATTTATGATGAGATTGTGTCCTGGGTTTTATTACTACCACTCTTTATTCTTTGCAATGAGAAGCTGTTACTACAGATTTATAATGAATAAGGTAATAAAGTGTAACATTAGTTCTAGCTGGTAGGTCCTTGTATTGCCAGGAAATGCACTTTCTCAAGAGTTGATGTTTGCTGCATACTAACTCAGTTATTGTGTGGATCTGCACCTCAAATACAGCCCAGACGCCATCTTTAGAGGCACCACAAGTAGGGTGACCAGAGGTCCCGTTTTTAAAGGGACAGTCCCATATCTAAGCCCTCCTGCAGATGTCCCGACTTTTTCTTAAAAACGGGCAAATTGTCCCACATTTTCTGTCTTCTCCCTCTCCCCCATCAGTACTGGCGGGTTCTGTTGCTGGAAGGATCCCCGCTCGCCAGCCACTCACCCACCAGCGCTGAATGGGAGGGTGGGTGTGCAAAGCTGGTGGGGGGGAGAATATGCAGCACACGGGGCCAGCCCTTCCCCCTGCTGGTCCTTCAGCGCAGCCCCCGCTGGGTGCTGGCTCTGGGCCAGCAGGGCCAGGGGCAGCTCTTACAATTTTGCCGCCCCAAGCAGGGGCGGTAGCCCCACCCCCAACACAGGCAGTCCCAGTCCGCGGCAGCAAGGGAAGGGCAGCGGACCTGCCGCCGCATTGCCACTGCAGCAGGCGAGAATGGGGCAGCAGTCCGAGTCCCGCTGCGGCAATTCGGTGGCGGGAAGAGCGGACCTGCCACCAAATTGCTGCCGCGGGACTCGGACTGCCGCCACAGTCTCGATGCCGCCCCAAGCACCAGCTTGGAAAGCTGGTACCTGGAGCCGGCCCTGAGCAGGGCCCCGCCCTCCATCCTATTTCCAGCTGGCACTGACTGCGTGCTGTGAGCTGCGGTGGTCGGTGAGTGCGGGCAGGCGCCAGACAGCAGCCGGTTTGTCGTCTCTCCTGCCCACCCGTCAGCCCTTTACATGCTCCCCCTCTCGCTGTCCTCTCCCTGCTTTGCCCCTCGCCCCCCTCAACCCGGCTGCTCCTCCATATCGCCCCCAGCAGGGCGCATCCGGCTCCCAGCGCTGTGCGGAGAACCAGCCCCTGGTCCGAGCGCTCAGTTCACCAACAGCCTGGCCGGCAGGCTCCTTCCTTCCCCCACTGCCTCTGGCTGAGCCGGCACCATGGGAAAGCCCAAGATCCTCCAGCCCGGGCCTCTGGCCAGGAGGAGCTGAGCCCTGCATGTGCCAAAGCCCCGCACAGTGCACGGGGAAGCCTCTCCGCCCCTCAGCTAAGCTCTGGAGTGATGGTGGTAGGGGGAAGCGATTTCCAGCCTGATCACACCTGAAGGTTCAACAGTAGCCCCCAGGGCAGAGGCTTAGCAACCTCTTCACCCACCCCTCCCCCAGGTCTTGCCACCTGGGAGCGTGGGGCTGCTCTGTCCCCTAGGCACCCTCCTCTGCTGAGCCACCTCTCTGGCTGGGTTCACTGAAGCGCCTGCAGTCAGGTTCCCTGGGCCCTGGTGCACAGTGCAGCCTTAGGGCTTAACCCCTTCCTGCCCGTGCTGTAGCCAGGGGAGAAGAGGCGGCTGGGTTATGTCGGTGGCCAGCAGCAGCCTGGAGGTGTTAGCTGCCTTTTGACACTGTGCGAGCAGGAAGGGACAATCTGCTTCCAGCCACATAGGAGCAGTGTGGGTGGGGGAAGAGATGAGCTCTGCAAAGACACAAGCCAGGTCATCCCTTCCCCCACTCCTCCTCCCCTGTGTCTGGAAGCAGCTCCCATCCCTTCCCTCCCGCACGGTGCCGAAAGGCTGCTGCTGGCCACATTCTGGTGTGAACCCTGGCAGAAATCTGGGGAGGGGGGCATGTGACCCTGCATGACCCCCACGTGTTGCCTCAGGAAGACACGGTGCCAGGTACCAGGAGAGGCAGGTCCGTCCCGGGGGCCTAGCAAGGCATGGAGGGCAGAGAGCACCGGGCAGGGAGGGTCACACCCGCTGTGTGAGAGGTGTACGGGAGTGTGTGTGTGTCACCTCTCCCCGTGCGTGTGGGGGGGGGGGGGGGAGCGTGTGTGTGTGTCACCCCTTCCAGGGTGAACTCTAACACCTTAAAGGTAAGAAGGTAAATAAGCAGAATCCAACTCCGCAGTATCTCTTTTTAACAGGGGCTCAGTCAACTTGATGTTAATTTGAACGTTTGTATGATTGCCATTGAACTCGCTTGAATACAAGTAATTTTACCAATTGTCCCGTATTCAGCATAGGGAAATATGATCACCACAAGAAGAATCTGAATCAGTGTCTTCCCCGGGAATTGAAGTTAGGGGGGGTGTTGAAATATTCGGGGGGGGGGGGGAGGGGTCTCAGGGCCGATGAGGGCTGAGACCGTGAGGGCAAAGGTGGGCTGTATGGCACCATAGTAAAAACTGAAAAATGTTTCACGACCATTTTATTAGATTTAACTCATGTTTTAAAACCATCACAAAAATTAAAGTTGGCTACTCAAGCCTACTATGAAGCACTACATCTACATCAGTCTTGATTTCTTGTTGTAATTTTGCACTCCTTGGTGTTTTCTTGTGTGTCCGTTACTTCCAGTCCTTCATGATATGCCCATGATCAGCTAGAAGGCGACTTCTTTCAGAACACAAAATTCTATTCAATGAGGAAAAATTATGTTTAGCTGTAGCTGTTGTGACTGGGATTAGCAAGAGATGAATTCCTACTTTCATTACAGGAAACATAGCACAAAGATTGGGTCGAACCACTAGTGATGATAAAGAAGTTGAAGTTAAATCTTCATTCGTTCATCATATGATATTCCACTCTGTGTTAAAAATTCTCTATTCTGCCCTGATCACATAGCAGCCCTGTTGCTGGTAGTGCCTCACTCCACTCAACTGTAGGTGTTTTATAAGACAGGCATCTGTAAAAGCTATGTGGAGATTGAATAGAATCCAGAAATCTCTATTGTAGATTTGTAAGAATCAAGTCTTTGTACTTTTTCAGGTGGCTTAACAAACACCTTGTCCTCTTCACTTATGGAGTCAATATAAGTACCTTCATTAGTCAACTTCTGGACTGAAGTCTGCTTCTTCCAGTACATTTTCAATGGATATCTCTGATTGATCCAAGGATAGCTTCTATTTCTGGACAAAGATCTACTACTGTTGTTGCAGATGTCTGGATTACATTGTTTAATGACCCAAGTGGTTTCAACAGTAGACTTACAAGAGAGAGAATGGAGATAGCCTTCTCTGAACTTAGTAACAAAAGTAGTCCATCAGCCTCACTACTTAGATCTGTCCTATCTTGGTGGATACTTTCTAAAGCCAGTAATAACGGTTGCAGTAATTTTAAGACAACTGCCAAGAATCACTCATGAGAAAGCCAACAGGTTTTCCCAGGCTGGACTCATTTGAACTTCAATCCCAGTGTATCTTCTATTTGTTTCCAAAATTTTCAGTCCTTTTGGACTCTTGCTAAAAAAAAGAGTATAAAAAAGCCATTACATTTGTGGCTTTTTAATGTCTTTTGAAGATTCTGTGGCTTGTAGTAGTGCTAGCTGGAGTAGATGGCCTCTACAGTATGTATAGGAGAGATTAGGGTTACACTTTTCTCTGAGCAAAGCTTGTACTCCACTATGTCTTCCAGAGAAGTTTGTAGCTCCATCAAATGCACAAGCAGCCATCTGTTTGGGGTTCAATTTACAAGGATTTAACTCTTCTAAGATGTCACAGATGCAGCTGATGTGTCTTCTATAACTGAACATCTAGAATGTATCTACTGGCCTACCACGGACATCAAGATAACATATGTAATGACTTAATTCTTGATGCCTATTTGCATTGATACATTTGTTGGCCATGTGTGCACATATTTTGAATATAGTGAGAGAATTTTCTTCACTTTTTCAACTCCTGAGTCTTTCACTGTTGCACCACATGTTTCAAGAGAGTCAGCTGAGTTTTTTGGAGAAAGATAGTGAGCATTTGCCAGTCTTGTTCGGAACCAGTGTCCAACTTCAGGATTAACAAGTGACAATGCACTTAACATAGGCCTCTAGTTTGTAGCGTGTGGTATCTCTTGCTTAAACAGAAAATATGATGCAATAGCCATGTTGGTTCACATAAACTGAGTTGTGTCTCCAGCATTCTTAACGGTCTCATTAAGTTCTTCTAAAATTGGCTTTGACAGTGACTAGCTTATAAGGCTTTCTGCATGTTGATGCAGTCCAGAAGCATGGTGTTTTGCAGCCTTTTCATATAGGTTGTCAGTATTGGCTTAGCTGATCAGTGTGGCAAACCAAGCTCCTCCATTTTTACTACATAAATCCATGACATGCCCACATCTTAAATACTGTGTGTAGTTCTGGTCACACCATCTCAAAAAAGATATATTGGAATTGAAAAAGGTACAGAGAAGGGCAACAAAAATGATTAGGGGTATAGAGCAGATTCCATATGAGGAGAGAAGACTGGGCCTTTTTAGCTTCGAAAAGAGACGACTTAGAGTGGATATGATAGAGTCTTATAAAATCTTGATTGGTGAGGAGAAAATGAATAAGGAAGTGTTATTTATCCCTTCACTTAACAAAAGAACCAGGGGTCACCCAATGAAATTAATAGGCAGTAAGTTTAAAACAAAGTTTTAAAGGAAATATTTCTTCACACAACGCACAGTCACCCATGGAACTTTTTGCCAGGGATGTTGTGAAGGTCAAAATTATATCAGGGTTCAAAAAAGAACTAGATAAGTTCATGGAAGATTGGTCCATCAATGGCTATTAGCCAAGATGGGCAGGGATGCAACATCATGATCTGAATGTCCCTAGCCTCTATTGACCAGAAGCTGGGAGTGGACGACAGGGGAGGGATCAATCAATGATTCCCTGTTCTGTTCATTCCCTCTGAAGCACCTGGAACAGTCACTGTCGGAAGACAGGATACTGGGATAGATGGACCATTGATCTGACCCAATATAGCCATTCTTACATTAAAAATAATTATAATAATAAAAAAGTTTAGTACAGAAACTCCCCAAGATAATGACCTCTTGAGATAGCGATGATGTGAGTTAATGATCTTGGCAAATAATGCATTTTTAAAATCTTGGCCTACTAGGAAACATATATTTATATAAGTTTCCCAGTCACAAATATAGCTTCTGGAGAAAGGTCACTAAAACATAGTCCAATTAGGGTGACCAGAAAGCAAGTGTGAAAAATCGGAACAAGGGGTGGGAAGTAATAGGAGCCTATATAAGAAAAAGATGCAAAAAACTGGGACTGTCCCTATAAAATAGGAACATCTGGCCACCCTAAGTCCAATGCTCCTGGCCGCTGTTGTTTGTCATGCCACGGTTCACTCTATTGCTCTGCCTCAATAGCCCTACACTGTCACCTTCTGCTGCCACCTGCCACTGTGACCTCTGTGAGTCAGTCTCTCGCGGTTCCACCCGACTCTCAGTGATTTCAGTCTTCGGGGTGAGATGAACTTTGGTGCTAGTGCAGACTGGGCCATCTCATCCACAGAAACACTGTCCCACAGCAGGTCTAAGCACTTAGACCTGATTATCAGAGATTTCAGCTCTAGTAGTCACTTAACAAACCAAAAGACTCTCTATGAAGCCTAATCAGCTCTGTCTTTAAACAGTGGAGAGGCGTAGGTCAAATAGTACTTGTGACTCAGGCAGACCATAAAGCAAAACACCTGTCCCCACCCTCTCTCTTGATGCCCTCAATCAGCACAGGCTAAGGACAGTTCTATTGCCCTTTACTCATACAATAAAAACAACAACATTTCATTACCCCCTGCATTCAAGTGATTTGTAACCCAAACCCAGCCAAAATCTATCGCTTGGGCAACACAGCTGTGTTTGCTGGATACCTAGGTAGATTAGGTGTGAATGTAAATACAATCTGGTCCTGAAGCCTTTCCCCCTAGTCCCCAGCTCATCACTAGCTGTCAGGGAGAGCTCATTTAGACTTTGCTTACAAATCATCATTTGAAATTATTAGGTTGGCCAACATCACTGAAATGAATGCACTGACAGTCACAAAAAACAAAATCTGTATAAGGAAGCTAGTCTGTGTTCTTACTTTTCAAATCTATTACACTTTTTCAGATACATGTATTTTATCATATACTTTATATGCTTTTAAAGTGTGTATTAATGTTTCAATTTCAATTCAAATTCCCAAACAATCACTAAATTGGCAACACTGCATGTAACTAGTTCACAAAACTGGGGAGGGGGTGTTGGGAAAATTCAGGGGGGGTGTAGGGAAATCACTGATCTGAATTTTGTCTGGAGGGCAGGTTCATAATGTGCTTCTGTACATTTCTTCACTTTATTATATTTCCTATTTTAAAATGTATCTTCAATTTTTATTCTAAAATCTTGCAAGGAGATTCATAAGTGAGCTAAATTCAAACTGTCTGCTTCACTGCTTCACTCTAGGTTTGATAAGTTAGTCTCAGTGCCTAACCTAAGGCTATATATAGTCGATTGAAATACAGCCACTCTACGGCCATGGTCTCTTATGCAAAATAAATAATATATTATGGATCAATACAGAAACAAGGAATTTAGAGTATGCTTTATAGTCTTATTTTTCAACTGTACTGCAGCAAACTCCAGCAAATCACATATTATTCTTATTATTGTTCATTGCTCTTTTTCTATTTTTAGATTGGATATTTTTGGACATGTAGATTTGTGTTACAATCATGAAGTTCTGTACATTAGTACATTAAAAGTACATTAGTTTGTTTTCTAGAGACAGCAAGAATGCTAATAATTTCCCAAACTCTTTTCTTGTTACTAAAGTAGTTTCTTGGATTGTATAGTGCTAGAATGAGTCTAAGTGATCGGGACTAATATGAAAAGCAACAGCACAGAAAAGAACTCTAAGTGACTTTTTCCAGGAGAAAAAGTTATACAATAGAAAAGAACATAAGAATGGGCGCACTGAGTCAGATCAGTGGAACATCTAGCATAGTGTCTTATCTTTGACAGTGGCCTATGTCAAATACTTCAGAGGGAATGAACAGAACAGGACAATTTTGAGTGTCATCCAATCCTAGCTTTTGGCAATTGGAGGTGTATTGTATGGACACCCAGAGCATGGGCTTGCGTCCCTAACCATCTTGACTAAAAGCCATAGATGAACCTATCCTCCATTAATTAATCTAATTTTTTTTTGAACCCAGTTATACTTATGGCCTTCACAACATCTCCTGGTAACAGATTGTCTGTGCAGTGTGTGAAGAAGTACTTCCTTTTGTTTGTTTTAAACCTACTATCAATCAATTTCATTGGGTGACCCCTAGTTCTTGTGTTATCTGAAGAGGTAAATAACATTTCCCTATTCACTTTCTCTGCACCATTCACCATTCTATCATACCTCCCTTACTTGTCTCTTTTCTCAGCTGAACAGTCCCAGTCATTTAATCTCTCCTCACATGGAAGCTAACCCTAACCCCAACCCCTAATCATTTTTGTTGCCCTTTTCTGTATCTTTTCCAATTCTAATATCTAATATTTTTGAGATGGGGCAACCAGAACTGCCCACAATATTCAAGGTGTGGGTGTACCATGGATTTACATAATGGAATTATGACATTTTCTATCTTACTATCTATCCCTTTTGTAATGGCTCCTAATATTCTGTTAGCTTTTTTTGACTGCTGCTGCTGCTGCTGCACATTGAGCAGATGTTTTCAGAGAACTATCCATTATGACACTAAGAGCTCTTTCTTGAATGGTAACAGCTTATTTAGACCCCATCATTTTTTATGCAGAGTTGTGATTTTTTCCAATGTGCATTACTTTGCACTTATCAGCACTGAATTTCATCTAGCATTTTGTTGCACAGTCACCCAGTTTTGTGACATCCCTTTGTAACTCTTCGCAGTCAGCTTTGGACTTAACTCTCTTGAGCAATTTTGTATCGTCTTTCCCCTTTTTCCAGATAATTTATGAATATGTTGAATAACACTGTACAGTACAGATCCTCGGGGTACCCCACTATTTACCTCTCTGAACTGTGAAAGCTGGCCATTTATTCCTACCCTTTGTTTCCTATGTTTTAACCACTTACTGATCCATGAGGGGACCTTCCCTCTTATCCCATTACTGCTTAATTTGCTTAAGAGCCTTCGGTGAGGGACCTTGCCAAAGGCTTTCTGAAAGTCCAAGTACATTCTATCTACTGACCTAACATTCAGCGATCAGATGTCTCTGATGCTACAGAGTTACAGAGAAGATTTGGTCCTGTTCACATTCTTGTTGACCCCCTCAAAGAATTCTAATAGATTGGTGAGGCATGATTTCCCTTTACAAAGGCCATGTTGATGCTTCCCCAACATATCATGTTCATCTATATGTCTGATCATTCTGTTTTTTGCTATAGTTTCAACCAATTTGCCTGGTACTGAAGTTAGGCTTACTGGCCTGTAATTGCCAGGATAATCTCTGGCGCCTTTTTAAAAATCAGCATTACATTAGCCATCTGCCAGCCATCTCTTACAGAGGCTGATTTAAGCAATAAGCTACATACCACAGTTAGTAGTTCTGCAATTTTGTATTTGAGTTCCTTTTGAAATCTTGAGTGAATACCATCTGGTTCTGATGACTGATTACTGTTTAATTTATGAATATGTTCCAAAACCTCCTCTACTGACACCTCAACCTGGGAAAGTTCCTTAGATTTGTCTCCTAAAGAGAATGTCTCAGTGTGGAGACCTCAACCATATCGCCTGCTGTGAAGACTGAAACAAAGAATTCATTAGCTCCTCCTCAATGGCCTTGTCTTCCTTGAGTGTTCCTTTAGCACCTCGATTGTCCAGTGGCCGCACTGACTGTTTGGTATGCTTTCTGCTTCTGATGTACTTAAATAAAATTTTGTTGTTAGATAGCATATGCCATGCTGTATAACAGTATAACAGTGGCAAGTGGCAATATAACATTCAGCAATCAGATGTCTTTGTTGCTGTAGAGTTGCAGAGAAGGTGTGGGCCTTGGAAACCAAGCTGACAATGCTGGAACTCAAGGTGTGTTGAACCCTATTGGCTGAGGTCTGTAGTTGTTTTCTACAATAAACACCTCTTGCTTAAGATGGATTGCAATTCTGTGTGTCATGACAGACAAACTTTGACCATATTGTGCAAATTAACTTTAAACCAGGAGAAATCTGACATAAGGCCCCAGATACATAAGTTCTTTAGAGAAGTTCCAGGTTTAGGCGGGTCTCAAAACTTTCCTCCTCATCATCATGACCTCCCTCTATCTTTTGTTTTCTTCTTGGGAGACCCAATGGCCTGATCCCCACTTCAGCTCAGTGTTTCCATGGAAGGCTACTTGTGGGGCTATCTGGGTTCAGGTGACTGACCTACTACCATCTTCTGTCGTGAAGCAGGGCATTATGATGAACCACTCAGCACCAAACCATGGAAATAGCTTTCAGTGGAGAGGGTTGCTGATCCAACTTAATTCAGTAGGACTCTGCTGCTAGTTCTGCTCCTTTAGCACATTCTGGAGCCTGAGGCACCCTAGAATGGCATCGTAATACAAGGAAACTGCATTTTTGAGGATTAGGGAGGAGTAGGGTCTATCTGCCTAGAACAAGACAGGAGAATTGATCTCAAATTACACTCCAAGAGCCAGTCATCTGACCCCAACACTAGCTGTGCAGAGAGTGTTGAAGACTATTGCTTTCTTGCCCTCTGTAGGGTACCACAGAAGATTGTGTTATGGCATAGCAAGGGTGCTTTCGCTTTTTCACGTTGTTTCAGTGGGCCGGTTATTGCAGGTCAAGGCCTGCCAGCTGCAGTTTGTTATGAATTAGCTAGAGCTGCTTTGTATGGCCTTGAGCCAGAAAATGAATGCAGCCTGTGAAAAGCCCCTAATTAATTATGTATGAGATGCTTTTATATAGCTGTATGAGTCCGCCCCATTTTTTGGACTCCTTACCAGGCCCGTAACTTCGGTGAGCTGGGTTTCCCGTCTCCGTGACAGCAACGCCAGGAGTCCCCGTTGTGGATGTGTCACTTTGCCTTCAATAAAGCCAATAACTCACAGAGTGTGTGGGCCTCGTTCTTGCAGAGCACCCTAGGTAGGCCCGCAGCCTCCCACGAACGTAACACCCTCACAAGACAAAAGGTAAAGAAAGCTCCTAAGACTTGTTTAAATGTGAAGCTTAAAGCAGTTTGGTCAACTATATCTGTTTATCAGAGTAACTCCTCAGCTCTCCTAGATCTTCCCTGCCACCTCCCACTCATGCACTTTGGCTGGTCCAAGCCCCAGTTTTTGCTCGTGAGGCTGTCCTGTGGGCTGGGACATGCACAGTTGAAGAGAAGACAAGCAGTAGGGGGGTGTCATCTCCCAGCCAACATGCTGCTCATTAAACCACAGTCAGGCAAGTCTAAGTATTTGTCACAAAAACCTGATGTGCTGGCACTGGTGCCCAGAGTGGTGGTTTGAGAACCAATTGCTTAAAGAACTTCTCAGTGTCCTTTTAAGAACAGGGAGGAAACGTTTTGGGGAATCACAAAATATGTTCATGCAGAACGAATGCATCTTAAACTTTCCCCACGTTTATTGACACGAACCAATAAAAAAAATAGGGCAACACATCATTAAATAAACTGAGCCCTTGAATGTGGCATTTTATTAACTCAGTGGCAGTGGATACAAGTTCAACACTTTTAACTTGCATTTAGTGGAGGATTTATTTTATGATGCCCATCACCCAGTACATACTGGTGTCATATTGTATATTATACCTGTCGCATTCTGGGGTGCAGTCCAGATCAGTGAAAGGTTGTGTCATCACCTGCCCTATACCCCTGGCTGCCTTAAATGCACTGCTGCTGTGGCTCACAGCTTGGACACCAAAAGCTAGCAGACAAGCATGCACCCCCGGGCGTGTGCTTTGCAGCTCTGCTTCAGCACTCTGACCCCAGCCACCTGTTTACAACACAGCAGTTCCACTCTAGTCTCCACCAGCTTTTTGGTTACACGTGGCAAAATGACCCCAACATCCCTCAGTCCCAAATTTTCTCAAAACCACATGCTCTGCAATGTCCAGCCCTCTCCTGGACCATTCAGAGGAATAATAAGTTTGTTTGCTCCTCTAAAGAGACAAACTGCCCAGCTTATCACTGGAACTGGCTTTATCACTTCAGTTCAAGCACAGCACTGGGTTGGTTTAGATTTAAAGCAAAACAAGTTTATTAAGGAGATAGGATTTTAAATGTGTTCAAGTACGAAGCATAGAGTTAGAAATGGTTACAAGCAAATAAAAATTAAAAATGTTTTCTAGAGGCTAAGACTTAACAAAACGACAGTCTTGGTACAAGCTAAGATTCTTATCACACTACCTTCCAGCAAGATGGCTGAAAGCCCCTCTGGTAAGGATCTCCCACTAAGCCCAAAGTGCTCAGTTCCTTTATCTTCTTAGGAGAAAGATAGAAAGGGGGAAAATGCCACATTTTTATAGTCCAATGAACCTTTGAAATTGATTCTTCTGAAGATTACACCCATCCCCAAAGTAAAGTTCGTTCAAGCTATGAGGAAGGCAACATGGAGTCTTGTGGTGAAGGTAGTTTCATCCTGTTTTTTTCCCCAGCTGGTGTTGGCTAAAATGCAAATTGATCTGTTTCCTGCAGTCTCCTCCCCTTGCTGTGATGCTGAGTGATTATCTCCTCCCCTTGGTAGTTCTGTTTACCTTTTATGTAAATTGCATTCCTATTGTCTCTTAATGTACCTTGGAAGTACCTTTAAGGTAAAACAGATTCCTTTGTCTGGAGTGGAATAACTTCAGCCCTGCCCAGCAGACACTTTAAGAACATAGTTCCCAATGTGTTTGTAATTTTGAATTTATCCTGCATATATACACCACTCAGTAATGATCAGTATGCCATTTGCTTTCTAGTGATATTTTACATGGCACCTTTTAGATACAGATTATGACATTAAAGAGTTGGGATACATTGAACTGGTCAGACCAGCTGACACACACTACCAGATATGAGCGAGCCCTTTGCCGTCTTGCACTGGGATGCTGTTACATACATACACACATCTGTCATATTTTGTACTTCCTATGTATAACATGCAGTTATAAACACAGAAACTGTGTCTGTAGGAGACGCTAGACACCTTCCTCCTCACAAAGGTCTTAGCTCTATAAGAATAACATACACAACACTGACACTCTCTTTTACCCAATAACCCCTACCAACCAAAATTAAAAAACATTCTTTCCAATGGATATAGTAGATTCTCCATCACCTGAAGTCTTGAAATTAAGATGGGATATCTTCTAGAAGATGTGCTTTAGTTCAGCAACAAGTTCTGGGTTTTATACTGAATGTATTGAGCGACATTACATAGCCCAGGTTATATAATCACAGAAATGTAGGGCTGGAAGGAACCTCTAGACATCATCAAGTCCAGCTGCCTGCACTCAAGCAGGACCAAGTAAACCTAGACCATCCCTGAGAGGCATTCACCTAACCTATTCTTAAAAACCTCCAATGATGGGGATTGCACAACCTCCCTTGGAATCCTATTCCAGAGGTTAGCTACTTTCATAGTTAGAAAGTTTCTCCTAAAATCTAACCTAAATCTCCCTTGCCATAGATTAAGCCCATTACTTTTTGTTCTACCTTAAGTGGACATGGAGAACAATTGATCAGCATCCTCTTTATAACAGCCCTTAATATATTTGATGACTGTTATCAGGTCCCACCTCAGTCTTCTTTTCTCAGCACTAAACATGCCCAGTTTTTTTAACCTTTCCTCATAGGTCAGGTTTTCTAAACCTTTTATCGGTTTTTTGCTCTCTTCCGGACACTGTCCGATTTGTTCACATCTTCCCCAAAGTGCAACACCCAGAATTGGACACAGTATTCCATCTGAGGCCTCACCAGTGCACACGGTCAGATTAGATTATCACAATGGCTCTTCTGGATTTAAAATCTATAAAAGCAAAGAAAGGTAACACAATCCAGGAAAGACAGATCATAGGATGACTAGTAACTGTCATTCCCCTATGTGCATACATGATTGATATCACCATAACAGAAATGAAGCAACAGAATGCATGACATAAGTGGCTCTATGGATGCCCACTTGGATATATACTATATGTGCAAAGACATTAAAAGGATCAGGCTAATACATTGCTAATTGGGACAAATTTTCGCCTTGTAAAGCTAGTGGAAGAGTGGTTACATCAAGTGTTGCCAAGAGGCATATTACATTACTGCTACTATTTTATACATTCAGCTGTAGTCTGTACTTCACATTGCTACAGGATGCATTTTATATTTAAAAATTAAGCTACTGCTAAAAGATATTTTATCCTTTGCTCTTTTAATATTTCTGTGGGACTCTATTTTCCATTCTTTGCTTAAAATGAAAGTGTTATAGCAAATTATACGTAAAACAAGAATAATCCTTTTCTCTGCAACTTCAGATCCAGTAAGATAGTTTTAAAAACATGTCTATGGATATTGAATACCTACACAATATTTGAAATATAAATGTTATTTATTGAGTGCTGTTAGTGTACATGGCACTTTACATTTAACGACAAGGGGCAAATTCTGTGCCCAGTGAAGTCAATGGGAGTAGAATCAGACCCAAGAGCCCTGTCCCAAGGATTCTACAGACTAGGCCAATCCTGCAACTGTCTTACTAATATGAGCAGTCCTCACTCATGAAAACAATCCAGTTAACTCCAGTACATTGACTACCGTGTAACTACTCACACAAGTAAAAATTACTCATATTTAAAGGTTGCAGGACTGGAGGCCAAGTGAGACTAATACAATATAGAGGATTATAGGTCACATGCAAGGAATCCTAGGGGATAATCGAGAAAGATATCAACAAAGAAAAGCTTAGTGGACCTGATACAAAGGCCACTGAAGTCAATGAAAGACTTCCATTGATTTCAAAGGGCTTTAGATCAGGCCTATGAAAGAAAGCAGTTTTGCAGAAGGACGGGGAGGGAGATTAGTACACAAGCCTATTCAAAGTTGAAAAGAGTGGCATGAAAGGAAGAGTGATACCACAAGCAGGAGAAAAAGATGAAAGGTGCAAGACAGGAAGCAGGAAAAGATGTGTGGCAGAGATAAATGGGCATGGAGTAATACTTTTCCCTGGGAAAACCAAAAGAGCCTGGTGCATGAAAAATAAACTAGAGATTGTTCACTAGGACGAGGAGTCAAAGGAGCTGAGGTGGGTCAGACCAGCAGACTAGGACAATGATCTTAGCAATAACATGTTAAGATGCCAGGAGAGCGATTCCTAATGATCATTTGGTAGTGAATGTGCAACAGGTACCAGTTTGCTAGGAAATCCATAGTAAATTAAGTGCAGTTAGCTTTAGCAGGGACATTGTAACCACTGTATTTATGTATATCTTGTGATATGAAAATGTGACAAGTTTTATTTTCCTTTTCTCTGAGATGTCAATTTTCTATCGATTTCTTCACTGGCCACATCTTGAATGCTAAAGGGATTAAAGTGGTCATTGATTTACAACAGTGAATTAATTTCATAGAGCGCTGACACATCTCAGACCGTGATCTGATGCGGAGACAGAATCGAGGTTCTGTATTTTACATTGAAATGATTCTTTGAGCAAATATTCAGAGCCAGGGCTGCTGTGTGGTTACTGACTAGAGCTGGTTGGGAATTTTCTGTCAAAATGTTTTTTTCCATGGAAAATATGGTTTCCACAAAGTCAAAATATACATTTTTGCTGCTTAAATTTTATTTTTCCATTAGGAAAATCAAAATGAAATATTTCATTTAGGGTTGGACTGAAAGAGTTTCATCTTCTCTTCTGGTTAAAAAACAAACATATTTAACCTAATTAAGTAATTATGCATATGTTGGGGCTAAACCACACATCAACTTTATGGCCAAATTCTGCTCTCATTTACTCAAGTGAAACTCCTTTGGCTTCAGGGGACCTGCGCTGCAGTGACAAAGGAAAGAATTTGGCCTTTCAATATTATGTAGCTCAGTGTATCATTGTTAGGCCTAATTCTGCTCTGTGTTACACCTGTACAAACCTGGAGACATAGGCGCCGACTTCCTCTGTTCCCAAGGGGTGCTCGACCCCTGCTGGGCTCCAGGACCAGCCCCCATTCCACCCCTTTTCCCAAACCCCCACCTCTTCCCACCCCCACTCTGCCCCTGCCCTGCCTCTTCCTGCCCCTTCCCCTGCCTCTTCGTGCCCCCAGCTCCTCCCTCTCCCCCCCCCCAGCACCTCCTGCACACTGTGAAACAGCTGATCACGACAGGCAGGAGGTGCTTGGAGGGAGGGGGAGGAGCTGATCAGCAAGACTGCCAGCAGGCGGGAGGGCTGCGGGGGAGGTGCTATAGGCGCCGACTTCTAATGGTGCCGGTGGGTGCTCGACCCCCCTCTGCCCCCAGCCCCGCCCTGACTCCACCCCTACCCCGCTCCCTCCCGCCCTCATTCCAGCCCCTTCACCAAAGTCTCCACCCCAACTCTGCCCCCTCCTGCCCCCATTCCAACCTCTTCCCCAAATCCCCACCCGGCCCCGCCTCCTCCCCTGAGCGCACCATGTTCCCGCTCCTCCCCCCTCCCTCCCAGAGCTTCCTACAGCTGTTTGGCGGTGGCAAGCGCTTGGAAGTAGGCAGAGGAGCGGGGACGCGGCACGCTCAGGGGAGGAGGCGGAGGAGGAGGTGAGGTGGGGTGGGGCGGGGAGCTTGCCTGCCGGTGAGTGCAGAGCACCCACTAATTTTTCCCCATGGGTGCTCCAGCCCCAGAGAACCCATGGAGTCGGCGCCTATGGGAGGTGCTGATTCATGGGGCTAATAGTGGGTGTTGAGCACTCTGGAGCACCCACGGAGTTGGCACCTATGCTTGGAGTCACCCTAGTGAAGCTGACTGCGCTTTCATTTGAATTACTCTGCATTAATGCTGGTTTAACTGAGAACAGGACCTGGCCCAATTACAGCATAAGCAGAAAGCACCCACAAGCATTATCCAAAGATTTTGATAGCCTTTAAGGCCTGTTTTGCATTTACCCCTATTATTACGTATATTTCTTAGCCATGCTCTACATATTTTGATGGGAACCAACTAGTTCAGGTTATTACTCCATCTCACTGCACCGCTTGACAATAGCTTAATAAAATCATAAATCAAAATATGACAGCAGTTTAAGATCTAGCCAGTAACATTTAGTATGCTACAGAACCAAAGGTTTAAGCATATTAACACACCCTCCAAAGTTTTGCCAGCAAATATGACACTGGCCACTTTCTTACTAGGATGTGGGGAACAGCCCAGCAGAGAGTATGCTCAAGGGAACAGTTATTTACATGGATAGGATAAGCAAACGTTTTCACAGTATTGTTTAGTTGAGCAATCTGTCAAAGTACAATGGCAGGAGAGGTAAAGCTTTCTCTGCACTGAGGGGTTTGCATAGGGTCAGATTGCCACCCTCACCCAATTTATTGTGTTGAATTTGCCAAATTATCTCGGTGTATTTAAAAAAAACTTTTAAAAATTCTGAAAAAGTTTTGTTTTGATATTTTCAAAAATATTTCAATTTTGTTATTCAGTACATTGTTTTGAAATATACTTCCATTTTATTTTAAAAAGTAAATGATCAATAAAGCTCAAAAACAAAATAGAATGTTTTATTCTACCCGCAAATGAGTTTTTTTCTGATTATTTTGATTCGCCAAAAATTCACATCCATGCCTCCTCAGACTGATTTTTGCAGGTTGCAGAGGAGAGCCATGTAACAGTCAGAGACAAGCAGGAGTTCTGGAGGGATCAAACTGGAGAAGTTACACATTCTCCCTCTTCTGCTTAAGCACACTGAAAGGGAAGTTACTTACCTTCTTGTAACTGGAATTCCAAGTTCAATGGACTGTCACTATAATGCACTGGGATCTGGAGTGATAATTCATGACCTCATGGGACTTGAAAGAGAGAACCAAAGGGTATGTATTCCACTGAAGAAAATGGAGCAATGATGAGGATGATTCACATCAACGGAGCATGTGACCCAGTATGTCTGAAGAACATACTGAAGGGCAATCTTAACATTATTTGGAGAGTTCAGTGTAAACTAATGAAATTTTCTTAATCCTGTTTGCAGAGCCCTTTTAAAATACCAGTTAGTTCTAGTTACCCTTAAATCTTATATGTTTACAATTTACAGTTCCAAAGGAGTAGCTCTCTCTTTTATGCATGAACAGATGCAGGGGAAAATGAGACTATTTTATTGCATTGTTCTCATGTTTAAATATATCCAGTATTATAGCCCAATCATGCTGTCTGCCATTCATTATTATGACTCATTTAAATTATAACAACCTGTTCCAATTTTCTTTCAGCAGCTCTAACTGCATATTGATTTGGAAACCTTTACACAACAGAAAACTTACAGTGGGCAAATAAAGTAGCAGTGATAATAAAGTCCATTCTGTGGTCTGCATTTATCATTTTCTTTCTGTGGGGCTAGAGTTAACCCTTTTTAAAATATTAATTTAACACAAACACATTAAGTGCTAGTGTAAATTAAAAGCCAAATCATTCTGTAATCAAATAGTCATTACTCTTTTGGGAATTACTCTCTGGGAACACTTGCATTACTATTTATTGCTCTATTATATGATAATGGGATATTTAATATAAAAAAATGCATTTCATTGATTTGAAGTTCACATTTAATTTAAACATCAGTTGAAACAAAAGAGAATGTGGAATGTGTGTATATTTGTCATTCGTTCCTCATGATATTCCGCAGTACCATCCTTTCCTTTCCCCAGCTCTCAGTAATGCAGTGGAAAACATCCAGTGCAGAGCTATTCAAGGGACAAGGGTCTTAATTCTGACCTTGTAAACTCTGGGCTCCAACTGCAGACCAATGTGAGAATGTGCTGTCTCCACAGGAATAAGAAAGGGAAAACCTAGCAGGAGCTATGACTCCCTCGCATGAGGGAGGAAAAACTAGCAGCAGCCTGTTATATAATGTCCGTTTAAGGACGGCAGCTGCTTGGTCCTGCCTAATTTAAAGGGCCAGCCCCCAGAAAAAAATGCTGGAAGAAAAGTTTCTATCACTTTATACTAGGAATAGGCAGTAGAGGTCAAGGAGCTGTAAGGAAAGATGTGTTTGTGTTATAAGTGCCACCATTATATCACTGCTAATTTCTTTGGATTGATCCTGTAGTACCCGTTGATTTCATTGCAAGCCAGATCAAAATATCACAGATATTCACTGAGGCTCCCGTTCAGCAACGCATTTAAACATGTACTTAAGTCCCAGTGAACTCAGTGGGACTTAAGCACATGGTTAAAGTTAAGCATGTGGTAAGTACATTCCTGAATAAGGATGGATTGCTTAAGTGAGTCCTGAGGGCTGCTCTTACTCATGTCCTGGCCATGGCAGTTACCAAGGTTCTCTCTGCCACAGTGTAGTGTGCTTCAAACATGCACTGTAATGTAGTCCAGCTGGGGAACCTGGCCCATAGAGAATGGGAGTATGAGGCACTCAAATTACAACTCCTGTGAGGAACCAATGTGGCATTTCTGAAACAATATTTTGATGTGATGGAGGGTGGCATGGGGTCATTCTGCCTATCCTATGCCACTGAGGAATCCCCCTTACACCAGCTGCATTCCACAGTGGATACAGCTGACTGGCTTCCAGCCGCTTCCGCCATTAGAACAGTGGAGTATCTGGGACGTGGTCCAGAATGTTGGCCTATGACAACGGAGTGTCACTTTATGTATATTTTCAAATGTAAATCTTACTCTTAGGAGGAGCTTTTCAACTATATCAGGGGTTCTCAAAATGTGGGTTGGGACCCTGATTTAATGAATTCACCAGGGCTGGTGTTAGACTTGCTGGGGCCTGGGGACAAAGTCCGAGCCCCACTGCTCAGGGCCAAAGCTCTCAGGCTTCAGCCCTGGGCTGTGGGGGGCTCAGGCTTTGGCTTCAGCCCTGGACAGCGGGGCTCAGATTACAGGCCCCCTGCCTGAGGCTGAAAACTTTGGGCTTCAGCTTTGGCCCCCCCACATGGGGTGGTGAGGGTCAAGCTTTGGCTTTGGCCCTAGAGTGACCAGATGTCCCAATTTTATAGGGACAGTCCCAATATTTGGAATTTTGTTGTATATAGGCACCCCTTCCCCCCGCCCCTTGTCCCAATTTTTCACACTTGCTGTATGGGGGTGACAGAGCTCAGGCGGGCTGAGGCTTCGGTCATCCCTCCTGGGGTCATGTAGTAATTTTTGTTGTCAGAAGGTTTCACAAATGAAGTTTGAGAAGCGCTGCACTATATAAATCACCCAGAGCAGCCAATAATCAAATATATCCAAGCTTCCAAATATGATATTTGCTCCATTTGCCAGATTAGTACATTTACAATTCAGGTAATGAGTGTCCTATGCTTTTTCCTAGAGTTATGTTTAAAATAGGTTACATCATTATTATTATCAATATTTATTATCTGCATTATCATAGCAACTAGGGGCTCCATTTATGGACCAGGACCCCAGTGTGAAAGGCACTGTATAAACACAGAACAAAAAGACAGCCCCTAACCCAAAGAGACAGACGGATACAGATAATCCAACAAGGAAACAATGAGACAGTGTTGGTCTGGGTGATCAGCAGCGGCCTCAGCATACCCGTGGCCTAGCCGTTGTCAAGTTGTTTTTTTATCGGCTTCACAGCAGAGGAGTGTTTTAAGTCAGGTTTTGAAAGAGGATAATGAGTTAGTTTTGCAGATCTTCTGCATTTTAGAAACAATATATGCAGCAGAGGAGTTTTTATAAAGGCTAGCATTAGAGACAGGAAATAGTGTTGCTATGTCATTTGATCATCTCCATTTCATTGATTTGATTTAATTTTCTTGCCCATACAAAAAGCAGCGGTCTGTGTGCAGAGTATTTTAAAGCAGCAGCAGCATTAACAACACACTCAAACAAATCACATTTGCGGTGTTCTTCTTCTGTGAAAATGTTAATGGTTTACAGGAAAGGCTGGATTGTTTGTTTATTTTACACACCGTTAATGCTAAGAATGTTCCTCTCTGACAAATGTTGAGCAATGAGGATAAACGCCCAAAGGACCTGCATCTACAGGTAGCATGGAGGGGTTGCCAAGAAAACCACACTGAACGTTTCAGTTGCATTTGAAATAAATTGGAGTAAATCATTCTATTAAAGCTTCTGGAGATCGGTATGTTTATTTAGAAAGATTTCTAAAATCAGAATATCTGTGAAATGAAAAACTCAGTATCAGCTCCAGATGATGGCTTTGTGGGCTTAAAAATTATTAGCCAAACCTTCATTATAACTAGGTCCTTTCCCCCAAATCTCACCTTTTGTAGCTCCTCGTCATTACAAAGGGGGTAATTTTGTCTAATACAGGCCTTTTGCTGAACTGCGATCAGCACCCCCATTTCCAGGGCTTTCAGTACTGCCTGATGGAATGAGACCCTAAATCACTAGTGGACATAGAATTCAGTCAGAAAAACATATTTTGATAGACCAGCAGTTATGCTGTGATGTGATTAGGACATCCAAGGAGCTTTAAAGTATAATTATGGCTCGGTAAAGCTATAGTAGGCAAAAACATTATGCACTTACCAATGGAAAAGTTACAATCTATCAAGTATGATTATCTTGGTTAAATCCATGTACATTTTTGTATCTGAAGTTATGAATATTGTCTATGGACTTGTATTTTAAACTTGTGTTGTACTCCAGGGTGACATCCACCAGATGGATTTACATCAGGGCTAGACAGCTATGTGTCCCATCAAGGACACTCAGCTCTCATCATAGGCCATTGAAGAAACTCATCCTGCACACTAGGTCTTCCTGTGGATGCCTAACAGCGAAGAATCAATGGCCACTCCTGTGATTCAGCAAACCATGTAAGGACATGTGATATGCTCATGTGACCCTAAACTCCATCTTGTCCAGTAACTTTCCACAGATAAGGGCTGTAGGCTTTATTTGGGACAGTAAATTTCCACGTACATGGCAGAAGATATAAAAAGACACCTGAATCATCTCCATGTTGCCTTTTTTCCTGCTCTAATTCTCTGGACTATGGATTTACAACAA
Source organism: Macrochelys suwanniensis (assembly GCA_033296515.1). Lineage (NCBI taxonomy): Eukaryota > Metazoa > Chordata > Testudines > Chelydridae > Macrochelys > Macrochelys suwanniensis. The sequence goes on along the minus strand of CM065776.1, from coordinate 16,743,469 downwards.
AAAGAAGCAACTTGAATTATGGACTGAGGACGTTCCAATCTTTTGGAAGTTACTAGAGAGACTTTACTAACCAGCGGTCTATTCCATCATGCTACAAACCTGATGTAAAGACTTTGCAACCATTTGTATGTATATGATCTATTAACCATTTATAACTCTCTTTTCTTTTATTATTAAATCTTTAGTTAGTTTACTAAGGATTGGCTGACAGCATGATATTTGGGTAAGATCTGATATTCATATTGACCTGGAGATATGTGTCTAATCCTTTGAGATTAGAAAGAACATATAGTGAAATGGGTTTTCAATAACCTCTCACTACATTAGATTGGGTTGCCTGGATGGGAGCTGAGGACTGGAATGCTTAAAGGGGACTGTGTTTGGGTTCTGGTTAACCAGTGTGCTACTGCAGAAGCTTGTGTTACTGCCTTGGTGAATCTAATTATAGAATAAACCACCAGTTGGGGGGATTGTCTGCCCTATTTCTTGCAGTCTGTCCTGAGACAGCCACGGCCAACAAATTCCAGAATATTTCATGTACTTTGTGAAGAAATGGATAGTGTACACAATTGTCTGTTGTCTCATACGAAAGTTAGATGGCTCTCATGGGGCAAAATCCTCGTGCGCTTGTTTGAGCTTAGAATGGAAATCTTTGTTTTTTTCAACAGCCACCTTGCCAGCTGTATGGAAAATCATGTCTGGCTCCAGAGCCTAGGTTATTTAGCAGACATTTTCTTGAGGATTAATGACCTAAATTTATCTCTTCAAGGCCTCAATATAACAGTTTTCAATGTGGAAGACTGAGCTGAATCCATGATAAAGAAGTTGCAGTTCTGGGAAAGGTATTTGGAAAACAATCAAACTGAGTGTTTCAGCACTCTTCATGACTTCCTGGCAGAACATAAACTTTGGTTGGATCAGTGCACTAAAACCAATATAACTGTACACCTAAAAGGACTTTGCACAATGTTCAAGGAATACTTTCCAGCTATGTCAGGTGATAATGACTGGATTCGCAATCCCTTTGATGATACCACTTTCTCAACGCAGATATTGAGCGCTGAGGAAAAAGAGAAATTGATTGAGATCTCCTGTGATTATGAACGGAAAAGGAGTTTCAGAAGTCTGTCATTGATCAACTTTTGGCTGAGTTTAAGAAACAAGTACCCCCTGCTGGCAGAAAAAGCTACTATAGTTTTGTTACCGTTTTCAACAACATACTTATGTGAGAAAACAGTTTCCTCGTATGCACATCGGAAAACCAAATGCAGAAGCAGACTCAATGCCGAACCAGACCTGAGACTTTCTCTTTCTCCAGGTGGTTCTGAACTTCCAAGAGCTATGCAGATCAAAGCAAGTGGATCCATCACACTGAGGAGATTTAAACTTCAAGACTCCTCATGAGAAATGGAAAGGGAGGTGGATATTTTTTGCTGTTTCTAAAATTAAATAGGCTGCTAGTGTTGTTTTTAAAATTATTATGAAGAACAAGTTTAAGCTTTGTTGTAGCCGTGTGTTGTTTGCCTGGACTGCTCAAGACCCGAATGCTTGTGGGAGGAACTCTGTATTTGAGTTGGCTTCTTAAATACCTTCATGCTGTTTCACGTCTGGTACTCCTTGATGAGAAATGTAGGAGTCTTGTCCTATAACAGGCTTAATCGAAGTGATATGAGCTTCAATCTTGGAAGAGTGTTGCTGTTTTCATAATGTAATACAATTAATAATTTAATGATCAATAATAATTGTGATGGACTTAGACCAGAGGGCTATAAAAGAGTAGTCGAAGGCAAATACATCAGCCTCAGGATGAGCAGGTTCCTGTTCCCTGGTAGCCAAACAAAGGCTACTCCAGGCCAGTTAAGTCACCTGACGCCAATTAAACCAGTTAAGGTCATTGGGCTAATGCAGGCACCTGACTCCAATTAACCAGCAAAGGGTCAGTTAAGGCTGTTAGGCTAATGGAGACAGCTGGAACTAATCAAGGTCCTACTCATACTGCTTAAAAGCTCTCCTTCCAGTTCCCTCAAGGAAGCCCAGGTGAAAGGAGCTGGAGAAGAGGAAACATTGCTGAAGCCTGAGGTAAGGGTGAAGCTTGGAAAAGGGGATCATGGGGAAGTGGCCCAGGGAATCAAAGCAGAATCAGTAGTGAAGGGGAAGCCGCCAACAGCTGCTACCATTAGGGTCCCTGGGCTGGAACCTGGAGTAGAGGATGGGCCTGGGTTCCCCCCATCCCTCCATGCTCTACAGATATCCCCTTGAGAGGGGAAGCAGACTTGGGTCCAGGCAGGAGGCTGAACTGCGCTTACTGAGCTCTAAGGAGCAACAGAGACTGTGGGTATTCCACCTTCCCACCTCCCATACTGGCCTGTGATGAAAGTAGCTCAATAAGCTGTGACATTTGCTGCTATACTGAGAAAGGGAGGTCACACTGAGGGCCTTAGCGAGCTTCTGAGGCCACTGAATTCACCTGGAAGTGCGGGACCCACCAATACAGGCTTGGAGCCTTGTCACGTAATGTAATAATAAATAGTGTGTAATAAGCGTGTCATAAAAAAACCAAATTATTTCCAAGATCACTGCTTCTATGATTTATACTCAGGTAAGGGAGAAAATCCCTGGAAATATTCCTTTTTAGGAGGGGGTTCATGAGATTTGATATTTTCATGAAAGGGGTTCACAGGTTGCTAAAGTTTGGGAACCACTGTTCTAGAACAATATATTTAAATAGGTGCTACTGGACTCTAGAATGTTTGTTTAAGGATTGATTGGCAACACAATGAATGTTGGGCATGCAAACAGCCACATGCCAACCTTTCAAACGTGCTCGATATCCGTCAAAAAATGCATGTGTTCTGGAGCACCATATTCAGTGCTCTCTCAAAAACTTGAAGTGTTGCTAGCTTTCCTTCTCCAACCTTGTGTATTTCAGGGTGCTGGATGAGTTGGTATTATCAGGTAACCAGGGCCGGCTCTAGGATTTTGGCCACCCCAAGCAAAAACAATTTTGGCTGCCCCTCCCCTCCCCCGCGTTTTTTTCTTACCCCACCCCCGGGCCCGCCTCAACTCCGCCCCTTCCCCAAGCCTGGGAGGGAGGGGGGAAAGCGGCATGCGAGCTGCTGCCGCTCGGGATCTCCCCCTCCCTCCCAGGCTCTCAAGCCTGGGAGGGAGGGGGAGAAGCGGGGGAAAAGTGGGGGAAATCAGTTGTTTCGTGCGCCGCAGCCGCTCGAGATCTCCCCCTCCCTCCCAGGCTCTCAAGCCTGGGAGGGAGGGGGAGCAGCAGCGCACGAATCAGCTGTTTTGCGGCAGTGGCGGAGGTGAGCTAGGGCGGCCAGGGCACATTTTTAGGGCGGCATGGCCGGCGCCAGAATGCCACCCCTAGAAATGTGCCGCCCCAAGCACCAGATTCTTTTGCTGGTGCCTAGAGCCGGCCCTACAGGTAACATTAAGAAATGGACTGCAGTAATTATTTTAGTGGACAAAAGAGTTTTTTTGAGAAAATGGAAATCTGCAGTTCCTCCCTCATACACAGACCAGCTTAGTGAGCTCTCTACTACTGCATTCATGGAAAAAATTTACTCTGTCTAATAAATAGGCTTGGAAAAAATATGAGGCTGTTTGGTCATACATGAAACTATTGTATATCTTTGCAGTTTAGGGCATATTAGTTCCCAGTAATCATAAGTAATGTTCTCACTTATTTATCTATTTAGTCACTTTAATAATTGATGCCCTGCATAACCCTACAGGTTCAGGTTTGTTTGTTTTGTTTTTTTCCAGGTTTTACAAATAAAAAACAGTGAATTTTGTTTTTTGTATAGTATTTCCATCTTGTACACATATTTATATAAGTTTCGTTTTATTATGTGTTTATATTTTATATAAAACAATAAAAATAGTTTAAAAAAAGAAATCAGGACAGAGATGTGGTTCTCAGTGTTGCTACAACTTGGGATTTTAACATGAGTCGCATGATATTTTGTGTTTCTCTCAAAGCTGTCATGATAAATTAAGGGGGGGGGGGGAAATAGCTCCCTTTGATGGACACCCAGCCAGCCAGTTAGCTGTAAAATCCCTCTTGGAAGCTGTTCTTTACTTGTTTTACCTGTAAAGGGTTAACAAAGTCCCCCAGGTAAAGGAAAAAAAGTGGGCACCTGACCAAAAGAGTCAATGGGAAGGTAGAACTTTTTTAAATTGGGAAAGAAACTTTCCCTTTGTCTGTTGTTCTCTGGGCTGGAGGGACAGAGCAGCCATGCTATAAGCAACCTAAGCCAGGTATGATCATAAATCATCAGGTCATGCCTAGAACTACTTATCTGAGCTCCAAATGTGTAAATAGATCAGAATGTTTAGCTAGACGGCGACTAAGGTTATTTCTTTCATTACTTATTGGCTTGTGGACTCCTCTGTGCTAACTCCAGATGCTTTTGTTTTCTTGTAACCTTTAAGCTGAACCCCCAAGAAAGCTATTTTGGGTGCTTGGTTTTTGGAATTGCTCTTTTTAAATCTAGGAAAAGCCTAAGTTCCAGATGTATTTTCTTTCTTTTTGTTTTTAATAAAATTTACCTTTTTTAAGAACAGGATTGGATTTTTGGTGTCCTAAGAGGTTTGTGCATGTTGTTTGATTAGCTGGTAGCCACAGCTAATTTCCTTTGTTTTCTTTCTCAGCTCTACCCCGGAGGGTGGGTGAAAGGGCTTGAGGGTACCCCACAGGGAGGAATTCCCAAGTGCTCCTTCCTGGGTTCAAAGGTTGGGGGTTTTTTTGCATTTGGGCGGTGGCAGCATTTACCAAGCCAACGTCAGAGAGAAGCTGGGACCTTGGGAGTTTAATACAACCCTGGAGTGGAAAGTATTAATTTTTAAAATCCTTGAGTGCCTCACTTCTGCACTCGGAGTGACAGAGTGGGGATTCAGCCTTGACAGCTGTAGTCCCTGGACTGATGTGACTACACGAGAATCTCAGCTTTCATTCAAAAATAAAGTTTCTAGCCCTCATGTTTGCAGAAATAAACAGAGCTGGGAAAATGACCCACTAGAGGTTCAAAATCCAGAAGGCCAGTAAAACCTCCAATGTATGGTTCTTAAAATCATCTGACCTTAGAGCAGATCTCACAATTTGGGGGGCCCCTGACATGATATTTGAACATTAGGCATATCTCCATATCTCATAGAACTGGAAGAACCATGAAAGGTCATCGAGTCCAGTCCCCTGCCTTCACTAGCAGGACCAAGTACTGTCCCCTGACAGATTTTTGCCCCAGATCCCTAAATGGCCCCCTCAAGGATTGAACTCACAACCCTGGGTTTAGCAGGCCAATGCTCAAACCACTGACAATTCTGAAGATCTCTGCAGTCAGAAGAGAAAGGGTGAGCAACACACACACTGTTCTACTGCAGTACACACAATGGGGCCAGATCATCCTCAGGCAAAAATCAGCATTGTTCCAACCTATTGTTCCAATATTGATTTAAAATTTTGCTCACTGGGACAGTCTCATGAGACTTGTATCTCATTTTCTTGATGTTCCCAAGGGGACAGCATTCATAAAATCTTGCTTCAGCATCCTGCATGCAATACAGACAATATCAAACAGAACAGATGTCACCATGCTCTAGCTAGGAAGCTAACAAATGGCCTCGGATTTTTCAGTAACTACCAGCCAAATGAGTTACATAAATGGAGAAACAAATATGATTTGCAAACAAAATTAAATTAAATGTTCAGCTTCTAAAGTGCTCTTAGTAACAAAACTAGTGTAAGAACAAAATTGATTTCAAAACTTAATACTCTACAGTCCTTTTAACATTGTTTCCACCTATTAGCAAACATTACCCACTATCCTAAATAGCTACACACAGAGCAGCAAACCTCATGTATGCATTTATCTCAAGCTCTCCCCTGTTATTTCATACAGTATTAATCCAACACGATAGGAATACAGCACAAAGTAATTTTGCACTATCTCAATGCAACATAATTTATTAGGTATTATTGTTTTGTATATTGCAGTAGCACCTGGGAGAGCCAGTCATGGACCAGGAACCGGTTGTGCTAGGCAATGTACAAACACAGAACAAAAAGACATTTCCTGCCCTGAAGTCCACAGACTCAACGTTTAAAACAAGAGACAACAGATAGGTACTGTAACGCTGGATGTTGGGTGAAACCTCATTGAAGCGGGTGTGTGATAGCCACCCTTTATTTGGGATACATTTAAGCACTTTTTGGAGTAAGATAGCCGAAACAATGGGAGACACCACCCAAGCCATAGGCCACATGCAAGGACAGCCAGGAGCTGTGGTAGGTGGGCAGCAGAGATAATAGATAGGGTGCTGGGGATTGTTTGGTGCAGGTGTGTGTGTCTGTTAGCAGAAGCAAAAGAAGCAACCAGAAGCAGGCAGGACAGCCAAGGAGACATCAAGAAAAGCACTGATAAGATGGAGAACTGGTCTGGCTAGAAAGAAGCTTGGAATTGTGAGCAAAGAAACTGCCTCTCATTTGATTTCAACTGTGTCCTGGGAAACAGGACTTTGTATATATATTTTTTGTAAACAGATAGGATTGCATAAAAAAAACTTGACTCAACAATCAATTTCTTCTCGTAACGGAAACAGCCTGCAAGACCCTGAATATTGGCTAACCCCTCAGGTCAAAATGGGGTAGCAACACAGACAGAGGAATTGGGCAGCACAAGGAAACAATGAGACAATACTGGTCAATGCGATAGACAAGTCATCTGAGCTCACCAGCTGCCTAATCACTGGCAAGTTTTTGGGCTTTACCACAAAAAGTCTTAAGAAGTGATTTGAAGGAGGCCAGTGAGGTAATAAACTGGACAGTGGGTTAGCCACCATCCCAGCACATAGAATTTACTGGTCTTAATTCTCACAGGTCATTGTCCAGATATAGGCATTTTCCTCATAAGCTGTAACCAGTTCAAAACACAAGATACACGAAGCCAGCACAGCCCTTACAAAGAAGTCTGGTGGGGTTTCATAACCGGATTGAAGCGTAATAGTAAGTTAATTATGAATAAGGCTATGATTTAGTCACAGGAATTTTTAGTAAAAGTCACGGACAGGTCATGGGCAATAAACAAAATTTCATGGCCAGTGACCTGTTCATGACTTTTACTAAAAATACCCGTGATTAAATCTTGGGGGAGGTGCTGGAGGGGAGTTGGGGGGCACTGCTAGGAGGGAGCATATGGGGCTAGCGGCACCAGCTGCTGGGGGCCGTGGTTGCTCCGGTCGACTGCCTGGGGACCGCGGCTGCTCCGACCGGCTGCCCGGATACCACTGCGCAGGGCTGCGGCTGCTCTGGCTGGCCACCCGGGGCCCGCTGCCGGGGCCGACCAAGCAGCGGCTGGTGTGGCTGTCCTGGGGGCCACCTGAGCAGCTGGCTCCAGAGACAGCTGCTTGGGAAGCCATGGGGTCAGCCACACTGAGCCTTGCCACACTGGCCCCTGAAGAGGTCACAGAGGTCTCAGAAAGTCACGGAATCTGTAACTTCCGCGACCTCCATGTCAGACACGGCGCCCTCATTATGAATAACGTACTGATAGCAATGTAAATATACACTGTGCTTTACAAACAAAAGGCAAGACACATTCTCGATCCTAAAGAACATACATACCAGATAAGTTTAAACTGTATAGGATGAAGATACTGAACCAGACCTTCAGCTGCAGTATAAGAGAGACTGGTGCTGCTTAAGAATGGGAGGGGGCAGGGCACAAAAATGACTTTAAGCCCATTTTACCCTCTCCCTACCCTGGGGCTGTCCAGGTACAAGTCTACCCCCCAAAATAAATGTGCACTGGCTGCCATCAACTCCAAGGGGATGGAATAGCCATTCAGGCTCACCCAGGCATAAGGAAGGCTTGGGTGTGCCCCAACTCTGGTGTCTGACATGAGGGTGGTGTAGGAGCTGCTCTGTGTCATTCTGTAAGGAAGCTGTATCAACATTAGGGCAGCTTGGGACCAAAGCAGCACAGCAAATGGCCCCAACATACTGGAGAAGTGGGTGCCCTGTGTCCTCCTACACTGTACATCATCATCTAAGACTAGTAGCAGTGTGGTTCAGGGGTAGGGCACAAGCCCCAGGGTGATCTGGGGGAGGGATTATGCTTGAGCAGGAATACCTTTTTGGGGGCTCTCAGTAGGAGTGGTCTTACTGTATCATCATTTTAAAGGATGCAGTGTCTCCCCTGGATGGTGCAGAGGAAAGAAGGGAAGTGGCTATGGCCCAGGAGGGTTGCTCCCTGGAGAACACATGGGCTGAAGCTATGCCTGAACCCTGTGCACAGGATCTTTATACCCTCCCCACACTTGCACACCCACACAGGGATCAGTTTTGTTGTAGGAAGTCACATCAGTCAGTGGAGTCAAACTGAAGTGAAGGGCAGCCATCTAAACTTAACGAAGGGTGAGTGGAAACCAGAACAGGATGAATATTCATTTAAAGACAGTGAAGGAATTAATAAAGGATCACAAGACTACTGGGAATAGACAGTGATAAGGATTAAAGACCTGTGAATTGCAAACGTTCTGCCATCAGATAATTGGAGAGACATAAAGCAAAGGATTTCTAATTCCTTCCCTGGTGCTTTATTACTGTACTTGGGACTTACATACATGTTAGATTATAGAATGTACCATAAAAATTAAATTAAATTAAATTACCGGTAATTAGAACATTACCAGAGTGACAGGTTGGGTCACAGAAACCCCCTTGGGACTGCAACCTGATGTGCTGAGACTATCTCTGAGTCCGTTTTCCCTGGCAGCTTGGGACTTCAATACCCTGTCTTGATGAGCCAGAGATGCTAGCCTGCTGCAAACACAGACCCAGATCTGAACCACGTCCCCCACAAGCTGCAGACTTAACTGAAAACAGTTTAAGAAGTGCTCCTGTCTCTAGCACCGAGACACCCGGTTCCCAATGGGATCCAAACCCCAAATAAATCCGTTTTACTCTGTAAAAGCGTATACAGGGTAAACTCATAAATTGTTCGCCCTCTATAACACTGATAGAGAGAGATGCACATCTGTGTGTTCCTCTAGGTATTAATTACTTCCTCTGGGTTCATTAATAAGCCAAAAGTGATTTTATTAAGTATAAAAAGTGATTTTATTAAGTATAAATGGTTCCAAGTAATAACAGACAGAACAAAGTAAATTACCAAGCAAAATTAAACAAAAACACTCAATCTAAGCCTAATACAGTAGGAAACTAAATGCAGGTAAATCTCACCCTCAGAGATGTTCCAATAAACTTCTTTCACAGACTAGACTCCTTCCTAGTCTGGATCCAGCAATCACTCACACCCCCGTAGTCACTGTCCTTTGTTCCAGTTTCTTTCAGGCATCTCTTTGGGGTGGAGAGGCTATCTTCTGAACCAGCTGAAGACAAAATGGAGGGGTTTCCAGGGCCTTTTATATTCTTTCTCTTGTGGGTGGAAACCCCTTTGTTCTCCTGTGAAAAATCACAGCAACAAGATGAAGTCTGTAGCCACCTGGGCAAGTCACATGTCTAGGAATGATTCAGCTTTTTGCAGGCCGACGCCATTGTTTACATATTAGTTTGAATGTTCCCAGGGAAGCTCAGATGTGGATTGGCATCTCCCAAAGTCCATTGTCAGTTAAGTGTTCCTAATTACTTGAATAACCCCTTCACACTACATTGGCCAAATCTGCCTTATGTGCTTCCTACACCTGGATCACCTGGATCGATCGGACTTCAGCTGTCGTTGAGACTGCACCGATCACAACACGTCTGCCATTCTTCTCGCACTCTTGCCTTTCTTCTCCACATTCGTCCGAAACGTTTAATGATGTCATCTTCCCATCTTCTTGGAGGCCGACCGGGGGGGTCTTTTCTGTTCTCGCGGGTACCACTCAGCAATGATTGCGGTCCACCTGTTATCCGTGAGCCGTGCTGTGTGGCCCGCCCATCGCATCTTGTTATGTCTGCTTTCCACGACAATATCTTTCACACCACTGCGTTCTCTGATGACTTCATTTGGTATACGATCCAGAAGGGAAATTCCCAACATAGCTCGTTCCATTGCCCTTTCAGCTACCAACAGCCGTTGCTCTTCTCTCTTCGTCAGTGCCCACGTTTCACTGCCAAACAGCATGGCTGGCAGCACTGCTGAATTGAAAATATTTTTACGTATGGTCTTGTCAATTTTTCCTTTGAGGACGTCCTTGATGGAATTAAACGCACACCATCCTGCCCGAATCCTTCGCGAGAGTTCTCCGTTCAGGTCTTGGCGCATATTAACTTCTTGGCCCAAATATATGTACTGTTCCACTTCTTCGATGTCTTCTCTTGTTACCGTTATTCGGGCTTTTCGTAAGACGTCTGATCGCATATATTTCGTTTTGCAGCGGTTCATTTTCAGGCCGACCTGACTACTTTTCTTGTCGAGTCTTCGTAGCATGCTCTGCAGTTGGTTGGTGCTTTCAGCAATTAGTACAATGTCATCTGCAAATCTGAGATGAGACAATCTCTCTCCGTTTATGTTGACATCACTCCTCCAATTGATTTTGTTCATAACCATTTTGAGGCAGGCAGTGAATAGTTTCGGTGAAATTGTATCTCCTTGCTTTACGCCTTTCTCGATTGGGATGCGGAGGGGAGTTTCAAGGAGAGTAATGTCTGTTGTACATCCAGTATTCGCTTCCTTCAACAAACTAATGTACTGCGTGTTAATGCCCTGCTCTGCGAGCGCCTTTAATATTGCGTTAAACTCAACGCTATCGAAGGCCTTTTCATAGTCGACAAAAGCAATGCACAGCGGGAGTTTGTATTCCTTCGCTCTTTCTAGGAGCTGGCTAAGGGTAAATATATGGTCGATTGTACTGAAATTTCTTCGAAACCCTGCCTGCTCTCTCGGCTGTTGTTCATCCAGACTCTGCGAAAGTTGATTCGTTATCACCTTTGTGAAGAGCTTGTAGATGTGAGAGAGCAGGCATATAGGGCGGTAGTTCTTAAGATTTTCTCGATCACCCTTCTTGTGCAGCAAGATGGTATTCGACTCCTTCCAGCTTGATGGTATTTTTCCTTCTTCAAGATATCGACTGAATCTTAAAGCGAGGGCCTTCCAAAGTTTTTTGCCTCCTGCATAAATCATTTCTGACGTTATTCCATCTTTGCCTGGAGCTTTTCCCTTCTTCATCTGGTGTAGTGCGCTTCGGACTTCGCTGACGATTATTGGGGGGACGCGTTCTTCTGACTCTTTGAGGGTTGGGAGGGGGACTTTGATTCTTGATTTGAACAGTTCTGTATAGAAGTCCTTGCAGACCTCCTCCATCCCTGCTCTGTCAATTACTGTCTCTCCATCCTTGTTCTTCAATGCAGTTACGCTCAATCTATACTGTGTCAATTCCCGCTTGCATGCCCTGAGGCTCTTGCGTGATTCAGCTGTTTTAAGGAGCTTTTCTTTCCGGAAATTCTCGAAGTCATCCTTCAGTTTTCGCCGTATAAGCTTGCACAGAATGGAGTACTCGAGGTTGTTATCCGAGCTCCTTTTCATGTTTCTCTGCTTCTCCAACAAGCTTTTCATTTCAATCGAGATTCTTCCCTTTGCCTTCTTCAGCTTTTTAATTTCAGCTGCTTTTATGCAACATCTCAACTTGTCAGCAAAGATACTATAGTCCTCATCACACTTTTTCATCTGGCTCCAGTCAAACCCAGAAATCACTTTTTTCAGCTTTGCTTCATCGAATGTCTTCGGCTGCTGTTTCCTGTTTGCCATCTGTAACGCCTTCTTTTCCACCGCTTCGTCGAAAATCAACTTCGCTCTAAGCAGGCGATGGTCACTGCCAGTGTTGAATGGCTGCACCACAGAGACGTCTTGAACGATGCGCCTTTTATTGACTAAAAATAGTCGATTTCATTCTTACTCTTCGCGTTTGGTGCGATCCATGTCCACCTTCTTGAGATCTTCTTTTTGTACCAGGTGTTTGCCCCGTACAGTTCTTTCATTTCTGCCATCGCTACCAGCCTCTCTCCTCTTTCATTCCTTTCACCGCTGCCGTATCTCCCTGTGAACTTTTCGGCAGCTTTCCCTCGCCCGACCTTGGCGTTGAAATCTCCCATCGTGACAGTGTAAGCAAACACTTTAAATACAAGCGTAGAGCCAGTGCTCATAACTTCAGATATAAAAAATGATACATGCATACAAGTAGGATTAATATATTGGGTAGATCATAACTTTTGCAAAGATATGTTGCATAGCATATCTACGATAAAACATATTCCAGTTATGTCATATTTACACTCATAAGCATATTTCTATAAAGCATTATGGGGTGCAACGTCACAACCAGGGCATAAAAACACAAGAATGGCCACACTGGACCAGACCACTGGTCCATCTAGTCCATTATCCTGTCTTCCAACAGTGGCCAGTGTCAGACGTTTCAGAGGGAATGAACAGAACAGGGCAATTGCAGAGTGATCCATCCCCTGTCATCCAGTCCCGACTTCTGGCAGTCAGATTTAGGAACACCCAGAGCATGGATTGTGAGCCTGACCATCTTGGCTAATAACCACTAATGGATCTATCCTCCATGAACTTATCTAATTCTTTTTTTAACCCAGTTTTATTTTTGGACTTCACAACATCCATGGGCAATGAATTCCAAAGGTTGACTGTGCATTGTGTAAAGAAGTACTTCCTTATGCTTGTTTTAAACCTGCTGCCTATTCATTTCATTGAGTGATCCCTGGTTCTTGTGTTATATGAAGGCATAAATAACACGTCCCTGTTCACTTTCTCTGCACCATTCATGATTTGAATCTATCGTATCTGTCATTACTCATTTCTTTTCTAAGCGGAACAGTCCCAGGCTTTTTAATTTCTCCTCATATGGAAGCTATTCTATACCCCAATCGTTTTTGTTGTCTTTCTCTGTATCTTTGCCAATTCTAATATATCTTTTTTTTAAGATCGGGAAACCAGAATTGCACACAATATTCAAGGTAGGGGCATACCATGGATTTATATAGTGGCATTAATATATTTTCTGTCTTATTATCTATCCCTTTCCTAATGATTCCTAATATTGTTAGCTTTTTAACTGCAGCTGCACACTGAGCAGATGTTTTCAGAGAACTATCCACGATGACTCCAAGATCTTTCTTGAGTGGTAGCAGCTAATTTAGACTCCATCATTTTTATGTATAGTTGAAATTGTTTTCCAACATGCATTACTTTTCACTTATCAACATTGAATTTCATCTGCCATTTTGTTGCTCAGTTACCCAGTTTTGTGAGATTCCCATTGTAACCCTTCGCAGTCAGCTTTGGACTTAACTATCCTGAATAATTTTGTATCATCTGCAAACTTTGTCACTTCACTGTTCAGTCCTTTTCCAGATCATGTATCAATATGTTGCACAGCACTGATGCCCATACAGATCTTTGAGGTCCCCACTATTTACAAATTTCAATTGTGAAAACTGACCATTTATTCCTATCCTTTGTTTCCTATCTTTTAACCATGAGACGATATTCCCTCTTATCCCACGACTGCTTATTTTGCTTAAGAGCCTTTGGAAGGGGATCTTGTCAAAGGCTTTCTGAAAGTCCAAGTATACTATATCAACTGGATCATTCTTGTCCATGTGCTTGTTGACCCCCTCAAAGAATTCTAATTCATTGGTGAAGCATGATTTCACTATACAAAAACTGTGTTGACTCTTCCCAACGTAGCATGTTCATCTATGTGTCTGATAATTCTATTCTTTACTATAGTTTCAACCAGTTTTCCTGGTACTGAAGTTAGTCTTACTGGCCTGTAATTGGCAGGATCACCTCTGGAGCCTTTTTAAAAATCAGCATTACATTAGCTACTCTCCAGTCATCTGCTACAGAGGCTGATTTAAGTGATAGGTTACATACCAGAGTTAGTAGTTTGGCGATTTTGTATCTGAATTCCTTCATAACACTTGGGTGAATACCACCTGGTCCTGGTGATTCATTACTGTTTAATTTATCAATTTGATCCAAAACCTCCTCTACTGATACCTCAGTCTGTGACTGTTCCTCAGATTTGTCACCTATAAAGAATGGCTCACATCCTCTCTCCCTCGCATCTTCTGCAGTGAAGACTGATGCAAAGAATTCATTTAGCCTCTCCACAATGTTCTCCACAATGGGCAAGATGCAACTTTGTTTTTAATGCTTCCACCTCTTCTAATGTCCATGATGAATGACGGGATTTCAAGCAGAATTCACCTTTTGGAATTCTTGGAACAGCGGGAGTTTCTGCTTCTACAATGGAGCTATACTGATTTGTACCCTCTTTCTTGTGATCCAGTCCATATGAGTCTCCCAATACCATTCCTTTCCTGCCCAACTGTCTGGTGATATATTCCCCCTTCCCATCCCTCCCATGGTCATTTCCCCCTCACCCTCTTCCCTTGCATCTGAACTCCCCTCCCCATTCACGAACTATGTCAGTCTGATGAGAGCTTTTATCACTGTCATCCAACTTTGCCATAATGGTAGTTCTGAATATCATCATGCAGATCCATTTAGTATCTTAACCACACACATCTATAGTGTAATCAAAAAGCGTTCAGAGTGAGGCCCTCTCTTCCCCAGAGCCCATTAGACCACTTTATTTGTCAGGAACAGAAAGAAAAATATCAATTAATAAATGAAAGAGTAAATCATTTTCAGACCAGGTTTACTTATCGACAACTCTTTCCAGAGCATGGAAATAACAGCTTGGCATTATGCTGATGAGTTTGGTGCTGACATTCCTATAAACCTATTTGACCCAAAGCAGGTGTTCTGGGCCCAATTCTGTGCTCAGACCAGTTTGACACTGTAACTCCATTGACTTCCATGCAATTACTCTTGATTTATACCAGGATTAACTGAAAGCAGACTCAGATCCTCCACCTGCAGCATCTTTTATAACAGCAACGGCAAATTATGGTAGGTAATGTAATGTCTAGCTCATGTTCTGCTTTGTGAGGCCCATGATTGGCTAACAGTTGGTTCTGTTTTTATTGCCATCATCCTGCTGCATTAAATAACGGTGCTACTGTAGGAGGGGAAGATTTCTGGTAGCCCAGAGCCCAGTAGCATGCCTAGACCAATGCCCATAGCGGTAATACCAATTGTTATGCTCGTTGCTGAAAACAGCTAGAAAGGCCATTTCTGAAGCCTTAGCCCAACTAACAGACTGGGAGAGGAGGGGGGGAGGGAGTGATCACAAGGGGGAAGGGCTAGCTCAGTGGTTTGAGCATTGGCCTGCTAAACCCAGGGTTGTGAGTTCAATCCTTGAGGGGGCCATTTAGGGATCTGGGGAAAAAATCTGTCAGGGGACAGTACTTGGTCCTGCTAGTGAAGGTAGGGGACTGGACTCAATAACCTTTCAGGTAGTTCTAGGAGATTGGCATATCTCCATTTATATTTATAAACATGACCCTGTGCCCTCCTGACTTGAGCTTTTTGCTGAAGCATACAGTTGTGCAAGCTGGAAAGTCTGGCAATAGTTAGCTATTGCTATGTGAAATGGAGCTGGTTAGCTGATGGAAAATTCCCTGCCTGACAGGCTGGAAAACTCCACACTTAACTTAGCTTCTGCTCGGCCATTCTTTTGATGAACAAGCTAGATATGCTAACAAATTGAGTATAAAAAGAGTCACTCCTGACATATACCAACGTAGCTGAGATTGGAGTCTGAACCATGGTTATGAGCAATAGTTTAGCTGCACTGAGACCTAATTCCACAATTGAGATAACCAAGAAGTGTGTCACATGTAGAAGGCATAACCAGCCTTTGCCCTTGTAAGTGACTTGATTTATTAATGTACTTTATTGCTTGTAAGGACACACTGCATATCACTGGTAGTTAAACATCTCGGAACATTACTTCATTTTTAATGCTGCCAAAAAATTGCATTGCATTTATTATTCAACAACACCTTGCTATTATAATTTATTTTACTTGACAGACACCATATTCTGGTGTAGTTTATCTATCATGGCTATTGAAAGCAAAGTGGTTTCTGAAGGACAGGAACTCTCTTTGCATTATTGGAGGAGCTTTCTTCTACTCATGTTTCCTTTTCTTGCTAGTTTGGATAAGCATATAATAAGAACAGACCACACTAGACAGAACTCAAGCCATAAGGCAGGGAAGTGGGTGGATAATTACGCCCCATAATGGTGGGTGTATGGTAACCCGTGTTCATAGATGATACAGTGTGCACATAGATGATCTGTAAACATTCAAGCATTCTGAATAGCTTCATGCAAAAACAAAGCAAAAAGTTGGGAGTAAACAGCCAGTGGGTTGTGGTTAATGCTGCAGCTATTTAAGAGAGATCTAAGTTAGAGATGGACCTCGGAGGTCAACTTGAGAACAATTTTGGACAATCCTGTTTTCCCTCTGACACCTACCCAAAGTTCGAGGGTAGTCAATTTCAGGTTTCAATGTTACATATGGTCCCTGATCATGAAATTTAGATCCAAGATGGGGTCTTTATTTCATAATGCCCTATACTCAAAAGTCTGGAGGGCTTTATATTCAGGATTCCAGGTTAGTTCATTAGAGACGGATTGAAGTCATGAAAGTTGGACCAAATTATCAAATCCTAACCCTCAAAGTCTCAAGTTGTTGAGATTCAGGGTTCCAGTTAAGACCCATTTCTAATGAGAATATATCCATAATGTATGTTTTGCCCATAGGTCAGCAAAATCTCCATTCTCAGCAGTATTGTCACTACACAATTTGCACACCCTACTACCAAACGGCACCCCCATCAATGCCAACACTGACTGTCCCAGAGAGCCATGGAAGAAGCATCCATTCAGTATGGTCTTCATTTGGTCTGCGGAGGACCGAAGAGTCCCAATCCTGTACGTGATACAACGTTGTTTTTCTTATGTGCCCATGCCCACTGAAATGGAGAGATCAGAAGAGAGCAACAAAAGTGATAAAAGGTTTAGAAAACCTGAAGAAAGGTGGGGGTTTTTAAAATAGGCATATTTAGTCTTGAAAAAAAGTCTGAGAGGGATCATCTTCAAATATATTAAGGGATGTTATAAAGAGGATGGTGATCAATTGTTTTTCATGTCCACTGAAGGTAGGACAAGAAGTAATCAGTTGAATCTACAGCAAGGGAGATTTACGTTAGATATCAGCAAAAACTTTCTAACGTGTTAAGCAGTGGAATAGGCTTCCAAGGGAGATTGTGGAATCTCCATCATTGCTGTTTTTAAGAACAAACACCTATCAGATGAGGGGATGCTTCTGGCCTTGGAATCTATGAATGCCAACTGCTGAACCACGGACTAACCTTTCCTGTGGCTCCCGGGTTTCACCTACAGGTTTTACTTATAGGTCTCCCAGCCAAGCACCGACCAGGCTAGACCCTACTTTGTGTGATCTGACACGACCATTGCCTAATGTGATATGGCTGCAGGCAATCTGTGGGGTACAGGAGCCTCTGGTGCTGCAGGAAATGTATCAAAGTTTGAAGCTCTAGATATTGTAGAACATAAGCACATTTCAGCTCCATCCCAGCCAGAAGGACACTTCCAAATGCTTTAGTAGCCCACAAACTAATTGGGGACCATCAGTTCCCACAAATTATTGCAACTAGGACATGGGGAGTAGGGAGCACTGTTGATGGCTTCATGGAGAGTATTTGTTTATTCGCAAGGACCAGTTAGCATATAATTTTTCTGCCAGGAGTGTGATGAAGGATAGATGTTGCAAACATTTTGGTCAAAATTCCAGTTTTGCATCTTAAGCAGAAAGAACCTGAAAGGGCAGGCACAGAGACTCTGGAAATTTCATCTTAGGTGGTAGCAGCTTCCCCCACATCTGTTTTTGTTCCCATATTTTTAAAATCAAATCATTATTTTCCTTCTCTAACTTTATTCCCAGCTTCTATTGAGAAGAAATTAATTTTGTCGGTCTCTGCCGCAGTGTTTCTGAAGTGTTTGCACATCAGTAGGAACAACTTGCATAAAAGGAGGCTAAACATCTTCTCTTTATGAACATACTATTGACATAAATATTTTAATATCTTTAAGTGGCTGCTCTTCTTTATGAGAGTACTAAATAGTGTGCAAAACTGTAATAAATGTTACATCAGGAAACTCTAGGGAGTAATGCTAGAACAGCTCTTTAAAATAACAGCAGAACTGGACCTTTATGTTTATACTTAATTTCTTGGGAAACAAAATTATCCAGTCTCACCGAATAAATGCAGTGGTGCTGCCAGAAAGAAAGAAATACTTCACACATCTGTATAATCTTAAATTAGGATTTAGAATTTCTTTAACAAGGTAGAACAAATGCATTGGGCTATCCACTGCAATTAAACAAACTGAAAAGAGAATGTTGAATTAAGGATAGGAATTGAGGCGTAATTTTGAAATACAGTCTCCTCAGAGGAAAAATGCACCTATATATTTATGATATATGGAAACATACCACTCTTAAACAAGAAGCATTTATTAAGCAAAACAGGTAAAATGACAGGCAAAAACAAGCTTCAACACAACTCAGGATTCAGCTTAGTCTCCTTTGTTCACCAGGGTTTACACTCAGTTTGGAATGCCATGCTGCATTCATACAGCTGGTGACTGAATAATATCCTGTAGGTAAACACAGAATCATAGAAATGTAGGGATGCAAGGGACCTGGAGAGGTCAGCTAGTCCAGCCCTTTGTGCTGAGGCAAGACCAAGTATACCTACGGTGATCATCTAGTCTGACCTCCTGCACAACACATGGCACAGAACTTCACCAAAAATAATTCATAGAGCAGATCTTTTAGCATATGCTTGCTTTTGAATCAGGAATGAACCAATGCTAGCATAACGCTGGCAGAGCCCAGTCAGCAGCTGCCAGGATCAAACGTGGGACCTCGGGAGCTTAATGCATGAGCCTCTACTGCAGGAGCTGAAAGACAAGTCTGTTAGCAAAGGCTGTAGCTGGTACATCAATCTCTAACTGGCCTAAGTGCCAGTAGAGGGGGACTGAATGCCCCAACATGGTACCAAGGCTCCCTTCCATAAGAGATGTTTCAGAGTGGTTGTCATTCTAATGTCACTCAGAATGGAGGCGCTGCAGACATTATGGGTACCTCTACACTGAGATAAAAGACCTGTGGCAGAGCTGAGGCTGGCCCGGGTCAGCCGACTTGGGCTCATGAGGTTGGGGCTGCAGGGCTACAAAATTTCAGTGTAGATGGTCAGGTTCGGGCTGGAGCCCAGGCTCTGGGACTCTCCCCCCTCATGGAGTCTCAGAGGGTACGTCTATACTGCAATTAAACACCCATAGCTGACCTGTGTTGGCAAATCTTAAGCTACGGGGCTGTCTAATTGCAGTGTAGACAGTTGGGGTCAGTCTGGATCCTGAGTTCTGGGACCCCACGAGGGGGTGAAGGCCCCAGAACCCAGGCTCCAACCCAAGCCCAAATGTCTACACCACAATTAAACAGTCCCATAGCCTCAGCCCCATGAGCCCAAGTCAGCTGACATGGTCCAGCTATGGGTGTTTAATTGCAATGTAGACATACCCAGAGTCTGGGCTCCAGCCTGAGTCCAAACATCTGCCCTGCAATTTTATAGCCCCATAGCCCGAGGTCTGTGAGCAAGAATCAGCTGACCCAGGCCAGCCATGTGTCTTTTATTGCAGAGTAGAGATTCCCTTAAAATCCCAAAGCAATTTTTCCCCAAGAGTAGGGAGGGTCATAAGCTCCAGCATCCTGGACAAAATCCAGTGGGCTAGAACAGGGAGGGAGTTCACAGGACGTTTCCTGAAAGTGTAAATGGTGATATTTCAAACACAAAGCATTCTGTATTCCAAACCAAAATCCCGGCACAGTCCTGGATGTCATCTCAGCACATGAATTATAAACGGAACCAAACGGTCTTTCTCCTGAAACCCAAGCAAAAGGCCCGATTGCCCCTGCCCTTGTGAGTGCAGGGTAGAGGAGGAGGGCTCTTTATACTCCTTGAACTAGGGCTAGGGACAATTGCATCCAAGCGCCTGACCGTCTCCTTTCATGTGCCTCCGAGAGTAGGGGAGATGGCAAGGCCATGGCTCACCCAGCCCCCAGATTAGCCCACAAAGCTCAGTGTGCATACTGGAGGTAGCTGACTGCTCTAGTAGGTGGTGCACTGTGACGTCCTTAGTAAAGTGCTTTGAGAGTTCCTGGTGAAAAGCATTGTATGAGTGCTAGGTATTGGTGTCATCTTTTTATACTCTTTTGTATGCCAGTGAGGATCAAGGGGGATTTTACAACCAGGCACAAGCTCTGCTAGAGTTCCCTTGGGGCAGGGCGGCTCTGCGCCACCCTTAACATGGCTTGCTGAGTCTTAGGGTACGTCTATACTCACCCGTCGCATCAGAGGAGTCCAATCGATCTTCTGGGTTTGATTTATCGCGTCTTGTCTAGACGCGATAAATCGAACCAGGAAGTGCTCCCCCGTCGACGCTGGTAATCCTGCTCCACGAACGGAGCAGGTGGAGTCGACGGGGGAGCCTGCGCGCTGCGTGTGGACCACAGGTAAGTTCGAACTAAGAGACTTCGACTTCAGCTACGTTATTAACGTAGCTGAAGTTGCGTATCTTAGTTCGACAGAGGGGTTTAGTGTAGACCAGCCCTTAGGGTACGTCTATACTTACCCGCTGCTTTGGTGGCGAGCAATCGATCTTCTGGGATCAATTTATCGCGTCTTGTCTAGACGCAATAAATCAAACCAGGAAGTGCTCGCTGTCGACGCCGGTAATCCTACTCCGTGAACGGAGTAGGCGGAGTCGATGGGGGAGCCTGCGCGCCGCGTGTGAACCCCCGGTAAGTACCTTTTCATTTGAACTAAGATACTTCGACTTCAGCTACGTTATTCACGTAGCTGAAGTTGCGTATCTTAGTTCGAATTGGGGGGTTAGTGTAGACCAGCCCTTAGGGTATGTCTACACTTGGAGCTGAGGGTGTGATCCCCAGCTTTAGGAGACATACCCACACTAGCTCCAGGCAAGATAGCATATTAAAGATAGAATACAGCCATGGCAGCAGGACAGTGTGTGCCTAGAGTCTCGGATGGGTATGGATTCGGTTAGTCCATCCCACCACTCACACTGCCATGGCTACATTTTATTTTTAGGTGCTACCTTAAGCAAAGCTAGCGTGTGTGCATCTACCCAAGCTGGGACTCACACCTCCCAGCTGCCGCGTAGACATATCCTAATAGTTCTTATGTGCTTGCTTAAATCCTTCGCTAAATTAGGGTCTAAATGCTGCAATCTGGCCCTAAAGCAAATTGTTTTTGAAGGAGGACTCTTGGCCATTGATAGCATTACTGTTGCTTGGTAACCTGGAAGCACCATTTTACAATCAGATTATTCCCTTTACAGATGGTTCCTGAACTTTATCAACTATGGGCCTGATCCAAAGCCTATTTGAATCAAAGGAAATACTCCCATTGATTTCAGTGGGATTTGGATCCGTCTGTTTTCTCCCTTACACAGATATCCTAGGGGAGACACTTTCAAGATAAGGTTGGTTTGGGATTTTTTAAAACAATTTAATTATTTTTTAATCTCAGATTCTTTGAGACTCTTTGAAGCTCGCCTCAGATCTGATCATATAATGAAAACATTTATTCTTGAACAAAAATTCGTAAGGAATATTATTCACAGCAAATAATTCAGCCAACTCAACTCAAAACTCACATTTCTTTTGTTCTGCCTTTGGTGTATGCTCTCCTGCTGTTTTGTCAAGTGTTCTTCCCAGCTTTATTAGAGTCAAAGGTATGAAAAGGCTCAGCCAGCCAATTTATTAAAATAGTCCATGGGTAATAGTTCTGCAAGAGAGAGAATTGATGCAGCTACAGACCAGTCAGAAGGATGTTACAGTATAAAGGCTGTGTGAATAAACCTTCATCAACGTTACACCCACCCATGTTCTTAGCAGTATTTCATTAAATAAATCTAAATGCAAGAAGAGTGAGAGAGCATGATTTCTTGGTAAAACATTATTCCCTACATCAATAAAATGCTGTCAGCATCCATGCCCACAAATAATCCTAGGCCTCATATAGTTACAGATGTTTTTATTTTAGGGCCATATTCTATTCATTCCAGACCTAGAACTGCCAGTGACATCAACTCTGATCCTGCAAACACAGACCCTTCCAACTTTATGGAGTCCTACTGAAGCCAATGCAGTTCCAGCGCTATAAATTCAAACTGTGGTATCTATCTAGATTCTAGGAGGTATATTTCCCATGTGATCTGCCCTTTAAGTGGAAATGACTGACAAAGGGAAAGCCAAACCACCCCTTCCCCTGAGGTCTTACATTGCAATTTTCTCAAATGTATTCATTGTTAAAAGTATTTGACATGTTTGTAAATGTTGTTTCCTCGTCGGCTTGCTATTCAAACTATCTTGCTTAGTTTGGTCTTTTAACTAGGGCTGGGATTTTCAAGAATCATGTGGTCTTAGCTAACAGATACAAAAGTAATAATTAACATTTTGGACCTATTTATTTTGGCAGCATCCCCTTATAGGTCGAGGGACAGATTCTCTTGTCCACTAAGGCCACTTTGCAGTGCATAGTGACCTTAAAGCACCCAGAAAATGCCATTGGAGAATTGCCACGGTGCAGGAGAACTCTCTGGTGGCAGAAATATGGCAAAGGTGGTTACACTGCCTCCTGCACCAGCCACCCCCAAGGAAAGGGAATGGGGTGTGTCAGGGGCATTCCAAACGTATGGCATGGGGAGGTGGGGGCATGGTGAAAATGGAGTTCTGCTATGCCTGATTCTCCACTGGCACAGCAAAGATTCTCCACTCCCTGCAAGTGCTTTTATTTAGAAGCTGCCGCTTAATATATAGCAGGGCTGGGTGGCTGAGGATCACAGGGTGACACTACCATTTCCCCACAGTGCCCCCTGCTCTCCAGACTCCATGCAGGCAGGGCAAGGAATCTGTCACAGAATATTTAGGTTCTGGAACAAAGAACTAACTAAACAAATCACTAATGAAACCCAAATGCCCATGCTAGCCAGTGGAGTATTAAATAATGCTTACACGATGCATTTCTGCCCTTAAAATAACATCAAAAACAATAACGCTCGGTTAAAGATAACCACAAGTTTTAACAGAAGTGGGCTCCATTTGAAAAGCAAAAAGCAACACAAAGCTTGCTAATTAGAAATAGCCGGTGGACAGGCCAGACTCCAAAGCACCATTCTTGAAAAAACTGACCCCTTCCCATTGACCTCACAACTGGCCATCGAAGATGCTTTTGAAAAGAGATCATTAATATTTGATGCTAAGAGAAAGGAGGAGAAATGGCTGAAAACCGCATTATATATGCAGCCATAGTTCTAGGCAAACAGCTGCCAATTAGCACCCAGCCCAAGGTAGAACATAAGGCTGCAAGTGCAGTAACTTGGAAGAACATTCTGAAATGTGCAGGACTATACAATTTAGACACACTAATGGGCCAGATCCTCAACTGGTGTAAGCCAAATGCTCAGCAGCTGGTGTAGCGCAACTGAAGTCAAGTATTGACCATAATGCCTACTTCATGGCAAAGTTATTTCTCCATTTAACTACACTGAAAACATTTAAAATGCAATCAAGGATCCAAATTCATTAGTACAAGAATCCAATCCCTTCGTATTATTATGACGGAGGGTGTTGGTAGCTGCTAGCATGGATGTCTTTAATTTTATAGGCAATCACAGATGTCAGTGATGCTGATAGGCAGGCTAGCCATCCTATCTCTGGCTAAAGGGAAGACACAGGTAAGCTGCCTTATGGAGTAAGATACCTGAAACAACAAGCTACATCCCAGAGCTCTGACCACATGCAAGGCTGGATCAAGAACTAGCTCAGAGAGAAGAAGAAGGATTTCCTTGGGAACTGACGGCATGGACAGAACTGCTGCTTTGTGTGTCAGAAGCAGAAAGCAGTCAGAAAGCCAGGAGAAAGGGAGAGAAGCACTGGTAGCATGGTCAGAGAGAAAAATCAAGAGAAAGAGAGCTTATTTTGGGCATACCGCTGGCTGAAAGCTGGCTTGGATTTCTGAGCACAGAAACTCCACCCTGTTTATTTGTACTGTGTTCTAGGAAACAGGACTTTGTAGATATATTTGCAAATAAACAGGACTGCACCCATGAAAAGCATGTTAATGTCTCCTAATAGAAAAACCCTAAAAGGCCCCAAACATCAGCTAACTGTTGGGCCAAAAGGGCACCAGCAAAAACAAGTGCAGCTCCAGTGAAGTCACTTTGGAGACCCACGCTCTGCCTGACATAAATGGAGTTACACCCATTTGCACCAGAGTGGAGTTTGTCCAAAAAGATGGAGGAAAAATGGTAACATCAAATTTTGCAGTGACTGAGATGCGGCAAATGGATACAACCCAGGACACTAATGGGAAAGGCTGTAGGAAGATACTGACAACATCATGTGTATTGCATTCTAATGGCTAACTGCAGCTGTGCAATTATACAGTCCGCTCAAATGAAGGCTAAACACAAGGGGCGGGGGAAGTGGATGATACCAACAACAGACTGTAAAATATTTAATTCAGCTGGTTTACAGGCTGAGATTTTAAAAGGGGAGTACGGTGCTCAATTCCCATCAATAGGCATCTAATTCCCTTAAGCAATCCAAGCTATAAAGCACACTGCACGTTCTCACTGCAGGGACAAACCAGTGTAAGTGGGCTGTTGACCATATCTCCATGGGGTTTTTTTGGTGCCTTAGCCCCATATAAGGAGAGAGGGGAGGGTCCAAGGAGGAGTTGGGATCTTGGAACTGACAGGGCTTCAGCCAATCAGAGGGCTCCAGACCAGGGCCCACAGGGAGTAGCCAGCACCCTAGGTCAGTCCCATTGACAAGGCAGCTGGGCCAGTCAGGGAGCCCCAGCTCAAGTCCTGGCCTTTGTGCATTATGAGGGAGGGAGGGAGACAGCGAGAGCAGCCCCAGGCAGGTGAGGCTCTGTGGCCAGCAGCCAGCAGGCAAAGAGCCTCATGGGAGGTCGGAGGGGGGTTCCAGATGCCCCACTGACAAGTGTGAGAGCCAGTGAGTTGGGGAGGAGGGTGGTGTAGGGAGCAGGAACCCACCAGGAACAGGGTGACAGACCCACTGGGCAGGGCCCATGGAGGGGGAACAAGAGCCCAAGGGAAGGAGGGGCCTGAAGGGAGTGGACCGGGGCGTCCCAGATACGCTGTATGGGAGCGAGAGACAGTCACAGAGACCCTGGTGAAGGGGAGGAAGTGGGGCAGTGGGGAGGTGGAGTTGTGGGAGCCCAGTAACTTCCCCCCCGCCGTATGCCCTGAGACCAGCCGTGCAAGGAGCGGTGACTAGCACCGGCTTGGGGGGTGGGCCCTGGCAGCCCGGGAGAAGATGGCGAGACCTGAGGGGTAACTGCAGCCAGGTGTGTGGAGGCTTGTCCAGTCCAGTTCTGAGGCAGAAATCTGTGTGAGCTGTATACAGCCTGGGCAACGGCGTCCCCACTCGCAGCAGGCAGGGGAGCTCACTGGAGGATGGTGTGACTGGTTCCCCCCAGGGTACTGCTGAGCCATCTGACTCACCAGCCCGTGCTCCCTCTCAGCACTGTGCTGCTGTGACAAGCTGTGGACCACTCCCGGTCCTACACTTCCACCAGCATTCACACAGATAGGGACACACCCAGCTGCAGTTACATGCAGGCTTTGGCCAGCCACTGAATGAACCAACAATAGAGAGGCTACAGCCAAGATAACCCCCAGTTTCCCAGGCACGTACCCCTACCCCCGCCCCCGGAGTATAAACCCACAATTATATTGTCTTGCCCTGCCCAGGAATCTGTGCAATGTAAGCTCATAAATAGTTCACCCCTCCATCAATGTGGAGAGGAATATGCAACAAACTTGTGTTGACCAAGCTGAGATTTTTCCCAGACACTTCACTTAAAGGCACACAGATTTAAATAAAGCAAAAAACAAGTTTATTAACTACAAAAGATAGATTTTAAGTGATAGCAAACAGCTCAAAGCAGATTACCTAGTAAATAAACAAAACCACAAACTAAGCCTAAAATACTAGAAAGATTAGATATGAATTAGCAATTTCTCACAGGCTGGAAATCCTTTCAGTCGGGGACCAGCACTTCCCCCCAGTTCAGTCTTTGTTCCTCAGGTGTTTCCAGGAGTTCTCTTGGTGGGGAGTGAGGCCCCTAGATGATGTCACACCCCCACCTTATATAGCTTTAACATATGGCAGGAACCCCTTTGTCCCCAAAACAGTTCCCAGCCAGCTTGTGGAAAAATATAGGTATCAAAATGGGTTCAGTGTCATATGATCTGGTCACGTGCTCTTGCTGAGTCATAGCAGCCATTACTTACAGGCTGTCTGGCGAGTTCTCAGGAAGGCTCACCAGGTGGGGGATAAGCTTCTCCTAAGGCAGGCCTGCACAACATGCGGCCCGGGGGCCGCATGCAGCCCGTGTGGGCTCACTGTGCGGCCCACAGGGGGGTGAGTAGGCAAGCGGTGGGGTGGGGCAAGCCAACGGCCGGCTGGCCAGCCGGCGGGTGGGCGGGCTGGTGAAGAGGCCAGTGGCAGGCTGGGGAGTGAGGGTGAGCCAGTGGCAGGGGGCGGGGGCAGAGGCAGAAGGTAAGAGGCCAGCAGCGGGCAGGCAGGTGAGCTGGCAGCAGGGGGAGCTGGCGAGCCGGCGGCGGGGGGTGGGGCTGAGGAGGCAAGCGGGCGGCGGGGGGTGAGTAGGCGAGCCGGGCGGGGTAGGGGATGATGAGCCGAGTGGGCAGGCAGTGGCAGGGTGGCAGGTAAGCCAGCGGTGGGGGGGGCTGAGGAGGCGAGCCGGGGGGGAGAGGGGGATGATGAGCCGAGTGGGCGGGCAGTGGCGGCGAGGTTTTATCCTGGGGGGGGGGGCTGAGGAGGCAAGCGGGCGGCAGGGGGTGAGTAGGTGAGCCGGGCGGGGTGGGGGATGACGAGCCGAGCGGGCGGGCAGTGGCAGGGCGGCAGGTGAGCCAGCGACGGGGGGCGGGGGAGGGCCTGAGGAGGCGAGCCAAGGGGGTGGGGGGGATGATGAGCCGAGCAGGCGGGAAATGGCGGCGAGGTTTTATACTGGGGGAGGGGGTGAGGAGGCAAGCGGCGAGTCAGTGGCTGGAGGGGGGCAAATGTCCCAGATTCAAAATCTGGGACTGTGTCCATTGGTCCTTTTTGCTGCTTGTCTCTGGGCTGGGGGTTGTCCCAATGCTGCAAAGAGGGTGTTCCCAAAGGAAGGTGATTGCTTCTAACCCCCGAGGCCGTCAGTAAGTCTGCTCTTCTCTAGTCAGCTCACTTGACAAGTTTGATTGTCCTTGGTCTGGTTCCCATCCCCTCTCCAAGGGTTGCAGCTGTCTGGAGGTGCCTGCCTTCCACGCCTTCCTCATTCACACCTCATTCATTCAACAGGGCAATTGAATACAAAGTGGGGGGAAGATCTTATTCTACTTCTAGCAAAAAGACATTTTTCTTTTACCTTAATTATACTACCTTAGGGGCCCGCTATAACATATTACCAAGGTTCAATACAAAGTCATATAAAAGTTATATAAAAATGCATAATGCAGAGATTTATCTACAACTGCATTGATTGACTGTTGTGTGCAGTAATATAGCGACCCCTGGGGGGATGAAGAGGGGGGTGATGGTGGGGCCGAGTGAGGAGGGGGGCGGGTCCTATTTTACTGCTGTGATCTGGTCACCCTATGCGCGCTGTTTCTTTCCTCCTCTACAGGCTCCCACACCCCAGCACTGGGGAAAGAGGGGTTGTTTCTGCGGGGCGGGCGGCGCTGGGGGCGGGGGGGTGTTTCCACGGGGCCGGGGGGGTTCGGCCCTCAGCTCTTTTCTTTGGAGTAATATGGCCCTCGCCGCTTTACGAGTTGTGCAGGCCTGTCCTAAGGCCTATTGTTTCCCCTAATGGTCCATTACCCTGAATAGGCCCTTCACAATCAGCTGTCTAGACTGGAAGCCTTTTGCCTAGTGGGTATTACCCAGGTATAACCACATTTGAAATACACATACATAGTCAATATTCATAACTTCAGTTACAAAAGTGATACATGCACACAAGATAATCATATTCAGCAAATCATAACTTGTCCAGACACCGGACAAGACATAGCTTGTACAAAATGCTTCATAATTATGTCATAATTATATCATAATCATACAAGTATGAAGAATATGGGGTGCAATGTCACAGACCGTTTTTTCTTTTCTCTTTTTTCTCTCCTTTTCAGTCAACCCATGAGTGGATCACTCCCCCAAGTGAGTACTTGGCCGGTTCATTCACCCACTTGGGAGATGGGTTGTCTTCATTCACTTAAGCCTAGTGTGGAACAACATCTAATGACCTTTCGAACCAGGGTCTCCAGTGTAGGGGAAGATTTGGGGCTTGCAATAAAAAGAAGTAAGAATGGTCTAGACACTGCTGTGATCATTTGTGCGGAGCGCCGAGTGAAGCCATAACCTGGTGGGAGGGGCATGAACCTCATCATACACCCATTTCTGGGACTATCAAACTGAAGAGCTGAGTTTCACCACCCCACAGAAGAGACTGCTATTGCTTAAGTGGGAGGTGGAGTGGGTTTGTATTTATGTATGTATATAGAGAGAGTAATTAGTTTATGATGTCGTTTCATCTGAGTGTAGGAAGTAATATAAGGTAGCGTTTTCCAACCTTTTCCGCTCTAAGGCACACTTACTTCAATAAAAGATTTGTGCAGCACACCCCATACTCCATACTGAATTATAACAAAACTTACTTTTAATGAGAAATTTGAGCTTGCCTTGATATGCAGAGTCGTTTAATCCTGGCAGGAAATGTTGACAGTGCAACTCGGAGCTCTTGCTCCACCAATCTCAAACGCTCTGTTTGTTTTTGATGTAAGTCAGGCTTGAAAAATCTTAACTTGCATAAGTTGCTGAAAATGGCAAGAAGGATATAGCACTGTCTGAGATTGCTGTGTATTCATCTGCCACTGTCAACCAGAATGAGTCCAACGGCATGTCGCCAACCAATTTGAAAACCGTGGTCCATCCTTAATCCAGCAAGTTCCTCTTGACTCATTAGTGTAAGATTCTTAGCACTTTCCATTGCAGAGGAAATCCAAGGATCCCAGACCCAGTCAAAATCTTCTATATAGGTTGAAAGAAAATATGAGCTGAATTTTTCTTCCACACTTTTCAAATGCTCCGAAATGACATTGACCAAAATACTGCCAGTAGGGTTTGCCACATTTTCCCAGGGGAACATTTCTATTATACCTTTTGCTACTTTTTTCATGTCAGAGGGCTAACTTAGATCTAAACCCATGCAGTTTATCCATGCAGGAGAGAAGATTCTCATTTCTACCTTGCATTTTCCTGTTCAGTCCAATGAAGTGATGGGATATATCAGCCAAGTAGGCAAGCTTTACAGATCCTGCCACTACGATTAAGTCCATGTATGCAGATTCCTCCAAAATTAAAAATATTTTTAACTCCTCTCTCAGCTCATACAAGCATGAGAGAACTTTTCCGTGGAAAAGCCAGCGTATTTGTGTGTGCAAAAGTGAACTCTGGTGTTCTGCTTCCATTTCCTCACACAACAGTGAGAAAAGGCAACATTTTAAGGACCATGATTTTATTACGTTCACTATCTTTACTGCTCCATACAACACTAAGGAATGTTCTAGCAGTCTTTTGGCCACGAGAGCTTCATGGTGCAGGAAACAGTGGCTCGCCAGAACATCTGTGGTTTGTTCTTTGACCTGACTTACAAACCCCTTCACTTTGCCAGTCATGGAGGCAGTCCCATCTGTGTAAACACTAATTTTTCCAGTGTAATTCTCCCCACTCAGGGTAGGCCATTGTCATCCTGAAGATTTCCTCTTCAGTTCTGTGATATGGCAGTTGTCTGCAAAAAACAACATTCTTTTAGACTTATTTCCATCAAAATACCTGACATTAGCCAAGAGTTGAGGATGACTACTGATATCTGCTGATTCATCAAGCTGCAGTGCAAATTTTCTGCTTGATTTGATTTTTTTCCTCAGAGCACAGTCTCAATGTCAGCTGACATCATCAATGTGGCGACTTATCACATTATCTAAAATGGGAACTTTGGTGATTTCATTACATTTCCACCTAACATAACTCTTTGCGTGCTGGTAAAATCAATGTTTCTGTGACTGTATGCGACTTTTTCACCTTCGCTATAAGGTCAGCGACCACGTAGCTGCTTCCAGTGGTTTATCAGAAGCTCATAGACTCATAGACTCATAGACTTTAAGGTCAGAAGGGACCATTATGATCATCTAGTCTGACCTCCTGCACAATGCAGGCCACAGAATCTCACCCACCCACTCCTGGAATAATCCTCTCACCTATGTCTCAGCTATTGAAGTCCTCAAATCATGGTTTAAAGACTTCAAGATGCAGAGAATCCTCCGGTAAGTGACCCGTGCCCCATGCTGCAGAGGAAGGCAAAAAACCTCCAGGGCCTCTGCCAATCTACCCTGGAGGAAAATTCCTTCCCGACCCCAAATATGGCGATCAGCTGAACCCCGAGCATGTGGGCAAGACTATCAAGCTGTTACAGTCTATCATCATTTGCACTTGTTTTTCATTTTGATCCTTCAAAGGCTCAAAAAAAAATATTTGCCCTTGTTGGCAAGGGACGGATGTTTACTTGTAAGGCGTCGTTTTAACTTACTTGGCACCACTGCATGGGTTGAGAGTTTCTCCACAACCTTGTCAATGAGAGTAAAGGATAGTTCACCTGTAAATGAAAATCCAAACCACAAATAACTTTCATAGTAGTGTCAGCTCACCACTTTGACTTTATGTTCATGTTCAGCTTCAGCACTGAAAGTAGATGTGGAGGCCCCAGAATCTCTTTTCTTCAAATACTTATCCATTTTTGAGTCTTCAGTTCAAAATGGACCACTGTAACTTAACAATTAAGCAAACATGGCTACCATGTCATACCACACGAACAGCAAGGTCATGTGAGCATAGTGTGTGTAATGTGTTTCACACACGTACACCTGAAAAGCAACAGCACAAAACCCTCCCTCACCCTAATCTCCAGTTTTCAGACTCAGTCCCAGGTCTCAGCAGCAGCTGTGACATCCTTCAGTAGGGAGGGTAATTGGGTTGCAGCCAGAAACCCAAGCCCAGAGTGTTCTGGGGAACCAGTAGGAAAGGCCCTGCTAGTGTAACCTCACTAGGTAGATCGGGGGAAAGGAAGTCCTCTGCAGTTACTAGTGTCCCACCCCTCACCCTGAGTGGGAAGCCACACACAGTCTGTTCTTCTGTGTAACACCAGGATTAGGAAGAGATGGCTTTCTTCTGATCCCACCAAGATAACTTAGGGTGGGGTAGGGTCAGCTCCCATTTTACATTTTACCCATTTTACCTCTGCCCCTGACCCCATACAGGGTTGCCAGCAGCGTGCACACCCTGGAGTTTTTGCACCAGTACCACAGCACAGGCCTCAACCACTTGAAATGTAGTTCACTCCTTTAGTTCAGTAGTCCGG
Organism: Macrochelys suwanniensis; assembly: GCA_033296515.1. NCBI lineage: Eukaryota > Metazoa > Chordata > Testudines > Chelydridae > Macrochelys > Macrochelys suwanniensis. The sequence continues at coordinate 16,711,896 of CM065776.1, read as the reverse complement.
CAACTTGAACTAAAGCATTAGGAGGTGGCGATATTAGACTGTTATACTCGGGAGAACCTGCCAGTGTGTTACAAATACATGAGCAGATGCAGCCTCATTTCCCAGCAGACTCAGACACAGCATTGCCTAAGCTACAGAAACACAGAGAAACACTCCAATACACAGAGAGGCATATTCAATTGTAAAGGGCAGCACGTTTCTTCCCACTAAGGCAACACATCTTACATGTACATTTGCTGCCTTTGTTTGGGCTTTCCTTGGTAGGGAATCACACTAGTGGCCAAAGAGATACTGATGTGAAGAGCTGGCTGCACAATGACAGAGAAGAAAGGGAGCTGCAGGGGAGATGGTTTCTAAGCCCTCACTGTATGGTGAAGAATGACAAGTCAGCAGATGCAGCTAACAGTCCAGTTTATCAGGGAACAGGTTGGTGCAACTTCCAGTTCAGTCTCCCTTTCTCCTCCAGGCAGAGCTTCTCTCTCCCCTTCTTCTGCATTGATTCAGGGTGGGCATCAGGATGAATGTTCACATTTTGATACCACACAATATACAGACATTGCAAGGCCTAGCTATATACACACTGCAGTGCGGCCTGGTTTCTGGCAGCTTCTAAAACAGGCCTGTACAACATGTGGCCCGCGTGGGCTCACTGTGCGGCCCGCGGAGGGGTGAGTAGGTAGGCTCGCTATAACATATTACCAAGGTTCAATACAAAGTCATATAAAAGTTATACAAAAATGCATATTGCAGAGATTTACCTACAACTGCATTGATTGACTGTTGTGTGCAGTAATATAGTGACCCCTGGGGGGGGTGAAGAGGGGTGTGATGGTGGGGCCAAGCGGGGAGGGGGCGGGTCCTATTTTACTGCTGTGATCTGGTCATCCTATGCGCGCTGTTTCTTTCCTCTTCTACAGGCTTCCACACCCCAGCGCTGGGGAAGAAGGGGTTGTTTCCGCAGGGCGGGCGGCGCTGGGGGGGCGGGGGTGTTTCCGCAGGGCCAAGGGGTTTCGGTCCTCAGCTGTTTTCTTTGGAGTAATATGGCCCTCACCGCTTTATGAGTTGTGCAGGCCTGTTCTAAAATATAGAACATGGCAAGCACCAGAAGAAGGCTCACAAACTACTTAAAGGGATACTACCCTATTCCTGTACACTACAACAGGGCTGGGTCACAAGTGAGCATCCTCATGCAATGGACACTGAATTGCCGTTTAAAACATTATTTGATGTTTCTACTGTAGTAGCAAGAGGGCCTGAAACATAAGCCCTTGTATCAGAGGCCTGGTATGAGACGTGAAGCCTGGGTTAAAGTAATGGTCAAAACTTGCTAATATAGAGCAAAATTAAGTTGTGAGCAAGAAGCAGGCCCTGCTAAAAGAATCTGGCAAGAACAGGGCTGATATTGCAGAAACACACATTCCTAAGTAGTGCGAGGCATAAGAATATATATGCAAACATCCCAGAAAGGTGGTACCAGAACACCTCGATACCAGCACATTCCTCAAAGATAACAGAAACGCACTGACCCATCCTAAAGATAAAGTCAGGATGACAGCATGATGGATAGAAATGTTTTGATTGAACCAACAGGTACAAGGTAATGGGTGGTGGTTAGCCACGTCAGAGAGTGGCACCTAACTACATCAGAGGGGTCATTTGTTTGTATCTTTGTATAAATATGTATCTCGGCCCAGGTCTACACTAGGGGCGGGGGTCGATGTAAGGTATGCAACTTCAGCTACGTGAATAACATAGCTGAAGTAGACGTACCTAGATTGACTTACCACACCGCAGGGTCGACTGCCCCCGCTCCCGTCGACTTCGCTTCTTCCTCTCGCCGTGGGTGGATTGCCGGAGTCGACGGCAGAGCGATCGGGGATCGATTTATCGCATCTACACTAGACGCGAAAAATCAATCCCTGAAAGATTGATCGTTCTGGTGGGTAATGTAGACAAGCCCTCAGAGTTACTGTCTCTGTCTGGCTGAGGGGAGAATGGAAAGTCCTGCCATTCACTGAGCTGGTCCATTGTCACGAGCATACATGTGTTAGTGTCAGTAGCGTAGCCGGGGGGGAGCAGGGGGAGCAGCCACTCCCCCACTGAGCAGAAGCGGAGCCTTTTTTTGCGCCTGACGCCTTTTGCTCCTACGCTGCAGCCAGAGCAGAGCATTTTTTTTTTTTTGCTTCCGGCGCCTTTTTTTGCTCCCGGCGCCTTTTCCTCCTATGCTCCAGCCAGAGCGGAGCATTTTTTTGTTTTTGCTCCCAGCACCTTTTTTTGCTCCCGATGCTTTTTGCTCCTGGCGCCTTTTTTTTAGCTCCGCTCCCCCTGTGCTCTAAATTGTGAAACCATTGAGTATTAGCACTGTGCTTTGTCGGCAATAAACCTGACCAAGTTCCTTCGCTGAAAACCGAGTCTGTGGATTTATTGGTCAGTTCGATCAGAGCTTGCTATATGGGCTATTGGCCAAAGTCAGTACAGCATACAGAGAGAACACACACATGCAGCCAAACATCTGACTACACATAGTGATCAATGGCTCCATGTCTAGTTGGCAGCTGGTATCAAGCGGCATGCCCCAAGGGTCGGTCCTGGGGCCAGTTTTGTTCAATATCTTCATTAATGATCTGGAGGATGACGTGGATTGCACCCTCAGCAAATTTGCAGATGACACTAAACTGGGAGGAGTGGTAGATACGCTGGAGGGTAGGGATAGGATACAGAGGGACGTGGACAATTTAGAGGATTGGGCCAAAAGAAATCTGATGAGGTTCAAGGACAAGTGCAGAGTCCTGCACTTAGGAAGGAAGAATCCGATGCATGGCTAGAGACTAGGGAATAAGTGGCTAGGCAGCAGTTCTGAAGAAAAGGACCAAGGGGTTATGGTGGACGAGAAGTTAGATATGAGTCAACAGTGTGCCCTTGTTGCCAAGAAGGCTAACGGCGTTTTGGGCTGTATAAGTAGGAGCATTGGCAGCAGATCGAGGGACGTGATCATTCCCCTCTATTCAGCATTGGTGAGACCTCATCTGGAGTACTGTGTCCAGTTTTGGGCCCCACACTACAAGAAGGATGTGGAAAAATTGGAAAGAGTCCAGTGGAGGGCAACAAAAGTGGTTAGGGGGCTGGAGCACATGATTTATGAGGAGAGGCTGAGGGGACTGGGATTATTTAGTCTGCAGAAGAGAAGAATGAGGGGGGATTTGATAGCTGCTTTCAACTACCTAAAAGGGGGTTCCAAAGAGGATGGATCTAGACTGTTCTCAGTGGTGGCAGATGACAGAACAAGGAGTAATGGTCTCAAGTTGTAGTGGGGGGAGGTTTAGGTTGGATATTAGGAAAAACTTTTTCACTAGTAGGGTGGTGAAGCACTGGAATGGATTACCTAGGGAGGTGGTGCAATCTCCTTCCTTAGAGGTTTTAAAGGTCAGGCTTGACAAAGCCCTGGCTGGGATGATTGAGTTGGGGATTGGTCCTGCTTTGAGCAGGGGGTTGGACTAGATGACCTCCTGAGGTCCCTTCCAACCCTGATATTCTATGACCTCTACTATCAATTTATTGCTCAGATTTGTCTTATAGCAACGTTCCCAGCCAGGGCAGTCAGGCTGAGACCAGTAACGTCAGGTTTTACTGCATTATGTAGGCAAAGTGCAGAATCTGCTAGTAGACAAGGTGGAAACTCCCTGACTTTTTGTCTTGTGAACATTTCTGTAGAGCTGGGGTGTCAAACATATAGCCTGCAGGCCAGATTCAGCCCCCGGAGTCGTTTCACCTGGCCCATGGACTTCCTGTCTAATCTTTTGGCTTATCTGCATAACACCAGAGTCTGCATTAGGGGCTGTGTAGAGGTCACCAGTGTGCCACGCTCTAACTCCTCCATGTAGACCCTGCTAGTGTGTATTGATGTAGTCCAGCACTACACCCATGAGCACTAAGGAACGTTTAGTGCACGCCAGCAGGGTCCACACGGAGGAGTTAGAGTGCAACACACTGGTGTGCGCTCCCCATAACTCCAGACTCTGGCGCAACAATCAGCAACACTTCGCATACAGGTATGGAAACACTGGGTCACAGGTAAGAGGCGCTGGAGAGGCATAAGTCAGGTGGAAGCTGCTATGTGTCCAGGCAAGTGGAAATGGCACTGAAGAGCACTTACCTACTGTCTGAAGAGTAACTCAAAGACTTCAAGTAAGTCAGAGGGTGAATGTAAGTAATTATCAACATGGTATATATTATTCTATTTTAATCATTGTTGCTGAATATGGCCCGCATCAAGAGCCAGGGTATCAGATCAGGCCCACCATGAGACTAAGGAGCCAGAAGCATTAGGAACATGGACCCAAGCAGTTCACAGGAATTGAATAGACTCTTTTCCGTGGGCTTTGATCAGGCCTTTATTATACCACTAAGTTACAGTAGTCCTTAGGCACACAGTAAATGTATGGTATGGGCCTAGCTACTAACCCCCTCCCCACACTATATCCTCACTAAGGGCCCAATTATGCAACCCTCACTCACGCTGATTAGTACTTTTCTATGGCCTAAAACACAGGTTTAAGTCAATCTCTATTCAGCAAAGCACTTGAGCCCAAGCTTAACTTTAGGCATGTGCTTAAGTCCTGCTGGAGTCAATGGTACTTCAGGCATCGGTTTAGTGCTTTTGTGAGTAGTGATGGAGGGCTGAATCAAGGTCTACGGAAGCTGTCCTATTGATTCCAGTGGGACTACTCATGGCATAAGGTGCTACTCATTGAGCAAGGGTAGCAGAATCTGGCTCTACAGATACATTTTTCAGAAGTCTTCAAATAACTTAGGGGCCTAAGACTCATTTTCAAAAGTGACTTAGGCACCTAAGGCCAGATTTTTAAACGCATTTAAGCACCTAGTGGGATTTTCAAAAGTACCCAGGCATCTAACTCCCATTTGGATACAGAACAAGCATGGAATATTTCAGTCAGTAAAGAGCCAATGAAAACAGAGGGTTAGATTAGAAGCTGTTATGCAGCCTTAACTATAGCAACCTGTGTCTTACATTATATGCATTATAGTTGCATAAATGTAATAAAGCTACTCCGGAGTGCTCTAATTCCATTCACTAAGAACCATAAAAATGTTTCATATGTGTCTGATGAACCGTTTGAAAACAGCATTTTCCAAAGATGATTGGTAGTACCAAGAAAAACATTTAATACCAGATAAATTAGATTTTATGTATGATAAAATGTAATAGTTGCAGTGTTAGTGTTTGTTGTTTTATTTTCATTGTTTGGGCTGCCCTGAACAATTTGTTTTGAGATGAAAAAAAATCCAGGGCTTCTGAGTTGTTCCCAATGAATCACAGAGTATGAGTAATATCATTTGTCATTTTTTATCTACGGATGTCACTGTGTTCAGTGTCGCACTGCACAGTTAATCTGCTCAACTTCTGATGAATTACATTTTGTACAGTTCACTAAATTATTTTTGGATTTAACCAACATCCCAGGCAGTTCCATTCACACCACATCAGTTCTCACATGCTAGGGATTTGCCGATTGTATTGCTCTCCTCAAAGGCATGCAGGAATGGACCAAATACATAAATAAATAAAACACAGCTCAACTCATAGCATCGAAATGCTGACAGAGTCACTAGATCTCAAATCAAAGTTGCATTTCATGTTAACTACATGTTTTCTATGACTGCTAGTTTGAATGTTTATCCTCAGTCCTTGAAGCCGTATGAGTGTCCCTGTAGAGGGGCGGATGCCCCACTCCCTGAGAGTGAGGGCTGCAGCAGGCCAGTGCGCCTGCACAGAAGGGCAACCAATGGGAGGAGGGCTTATTGGGAGCTAATTGGGGCCCAGATTGGAGACAGCCAATCAGGGCCAGGCTCAGCCCTATAAAAAGGCTGCCCAGGAGAGACGCAGGGAGTCTCTCCCAGGCCTTCAGAGGGGAAGGTCTGTCTCCTGCTCAGGAGACCAGCACCTCGGACAGCACAGTGCTGGGCAGATGCAGGGGAGCATAGGAGAGCTCCAGCCTGTTACCTGCCAGGCTGCGGGCCCTGACTGGAAGGGCCTAGAGGGTGCAAAAGGGGTCAGTGGAGAAGTGCCCCAGGGAGAGCAGACGAGGGGAGAGAAGGAGGGCAGGGAGGCTGCCACTAGAGGGTCCCTGGGTCGGGACCCAGTGTAGTGGGTGGGCCTGGGTCCCCCACTTTCCCCCTTATCTTGCACCAGGCCGTGGGAAGTGGCCATAACAGACTGCACCAGACCCCTGATGGAAGGGGCCAGACTTTGGGGTGTGGTTGGCCACTGCGGCAGGGGTGCACCAGAGGACTGCTGTTAACCCCCCCCTGGAAGGGGGTGAGCGTGGACTAGGGGACACTGCCGGAGGGCAGAGTCCTGAAGAGGACGCCGCGAGCCGGGAGCAACGCGAGTCCAGACGCCGGCAAGGGAGCGGCAATTGGGACACCACCGGCGGAGGCCGCTCCAGGACTGCCGAGAGCTAATTCCCTGACTGACCAGCAGGGGGTGCCACGGTGGTGAGTCGTAACCCCATCACAGTCCCTTTCTGTGTTCACTTTCCATGACCTAAACCCGTTAATGTGACAGGCCTAGATTATATCCCAGGGACAGAGCCCAAGGAGAACACAGTTCTGCACTAAGTACATAGCATCCATGGAGCCCACAGTTCTGCACTAAAGTCATAGCATGCAGCCGCAGTGACACACAGTTCTGTCTCTTTTCCCCTCTTGCTCCAAAAGGCAGTAATTTGCTCCTAGCCTATATCAGCAGTAAAACTACTATCCTCACTTTGCTGATCTACGAAGGCAGAACTGAGGCTCCACCCAAATTCCATCTCTCCCTACCCACTCCCAACACATGTGCTCCAGAACCAGGGAACAGCAGGTTCACAGCTCCCCTTCTCCTTGTGCCTGGTCTCAGGGTACAGGTAGCCCTCACAGGGACATAAGGGAGTGACCTTGACCACCCCCCTTGTACCTCTGCCTGAGAACCCTGCCCAAGTCACTCCCTAACCCACAGAGATTTACTAGCACAAATGTTAGTGGGAATTAGATTTTCAGGTCACACACTAAAAATTTTAAATCCACTTTCCGCTAACATTTGCACCAGAGCCTGGATTATAAATTATGCTCATCCATGTGACCTATGCCACCACCAACTAAGCAATGCACCAAAAACTTCAAATAGTAAACCAGAGTAATCATAATTTGCAAAAAGTTTCATAGCACAGTTTCAAATAGTGAAAAGAAAGACTGTCTGCACATTCCATGAGGAGAAATAGAAGCAAATAGTTCTTCCAGCAGAGCCCTAAGTCACCCTGATCAGCAGTACTCACTTGGACCACACCCAGGGTTCAAATGAGCTAATTGTGTCAGTAAGTATTCATCTTTGTGAATAAGATTTGTATAGACAAGCTCCACATAAATTAATGGTTGTGAATTATTTGCTCAGCTCTAATGTCTATAGAGAACTTTGGTTAGAGAATTCCATTGCCCAAAGGGGAGATGGATGTAGGCAGGATTCCAGAGGCATACAGAGGGGCTGCACCCCTTGGGCAGCAGGGAGTTCAGGTATGTGGGAACTCCTGAGTGCCAGTACGCTGGCGGTTTGAATTGGCAGCTGTGCAGATTCTCCTGTTGCGGTTCCCCAAGCATTCAGTCTTGTCACTCGGGTTCCTTTATCTGGCATACAGCAAAGCTATGCTGAGTTGATCTGACTCAGGTGTAGAGGATGAGTATAGGGCATACCACACATCCAGAGATCCATAGCAAACCTTTTCTTTTATATACATTTACACGTTGCATTGCATCACACGTTTTGGGATTGGTTTGGTCACTTTGTAGAAATCAATTCCTATACTGTCCATGCATGACTTACTCCTCACCTCATCTTTTGTTCCCCGACGTATCTTATCGATTGTTATTTTGTTCATTGTAAATGGTTCCCTGGGTGTTCCCCCTTATCTTAGCTAGTACAGACATTCTGCTTCCAGCCTGCTGATCCTAATCCTGTCTGCAAAAAAAAGAGGCCTCACTATGTCCAATTACTCATGTCAAGTCGGCCTTACATCTCCCAGAATCCCGCAGTAAAGCCCATAGTGGCAGCTCCACAGACTGGAAGGAGGGAGGATCCCTCCTCCTCTACCATCTTCCTGCAGCACACATCAGATCTAGAGCTAGTCAAAAGACAGTTTATTGTCCATGAGAACTTTCAAAACACTTTTTTGCATAGTTTTTCAAGTTTTGCTGAATATTTTGGGGAAAAACCCAATGTTTTCAGTTTTCAAGAACTCTGAAGATTTTTGCATTTTTTGTTTTTGTTTTGTTTTTACAAAACCTCCCCAAATGGAAAGAAAATTCATGTTCAAATTTCCATTTTGTCAAAAAGCCAGTTTTCATCTAAAAATAACTTGACAAAAAATGTTCAACCAGCTCTGATCAAAACGGTCAAATGATTTCACTAACCTGAAATGCTACAGTCAAATCTGCCTTGGATTGTAAGTTAAATGAATTTATTATCTGTCTCAATATAGCCTTCCAGGCCCTACCATTTTGCCATTGGCCATTTCCGGTTAGGGGTGGCTGAAGTCATGCTGCTGTGGTGTTGACCATTGAGGTTAGGGTGACCAGATGCCCCGATTTTATAGGGACAGTCCCGATTTTTGGGTCTTTTTCTTATATAGGCTCCTATTACCTCCCATCCCCTGTACCGATTTTTCACACTTGCTGTCTGGTCACCCTAGTTGAGGTGCATTGGGAGTATGGAGAAGCCAGAACAACCTCTGGTGATGTTCAGACTTCCAGGAAGTAATAACTGTAGATTCTCTTCTCCTGAAAAAGAGAGCCTGCAGTAATTACTTCCTTGAAATCAGAGTAGCACCATTGTCAGCCATTTTAAATGTCACATGTAAAAATCTCCCATATTTTCAACCTTCGTGCCAAACATAGAAAGACTACGTACAAAATCTTCATCCCCACGCTTCTTCTGCAGGTGTGCAACAAGAGCCTAGCAGATCAGCTTTGACATCAGTGGATACAATTTCTGATCGCAGCCTCAGAAATGAAACACAGCACAGTTTAGTGAAGAATGAAAGTCAGCTGATCACGGTACATACTGGATGGTTTACAAAGGATATAAAGTAAGGTCTTGTGTGTTACAAACCAAAACTGTAAGAGGTATTAAGAGGCAGCTTCACATTTAAAGCCATAAAAGGTGAATCCATTACAGATAATGGAAGATCACTACTGATCTACAAATGAATATGGAGTGATTAAGTAGATGGGTATCTGCTGTTTGGTCTGGTTTGGAAAAAAAAGAAAGGAAACTTTTTCAATTTAAAGTGACTTTTAGTTTGATCACTTAATTTAATTTCTTAACTCAAATTTTCAATGGAACCATATGAATCAGCATTTTGTTAACTGGCAGACTTCACAGCCTGCACACAAAACTGACTTTCCTCACTTCTTAAAGACTTAACAGCAGAGAAGCTAAGAGACTTGTGAAATGCCCCCACAGAAAACGTTGTTAAGTCTGAGTTAAGGGTTTGTCTACACAGGAAAATTATGAGTTACAGACACGTCAGGAATGGAGGGTGTCCGTAACTCTGAAATGTTCGTAACTCTGAACAAAGCACAGTTCGGGCTCCAGATCCAGCAGCTGACACTCCAGGCCAGGCTTCAGCAGAAGCTGAGCTCCCTCCAGCCCCAGCATGTCCTAGCTGTAAATGGCTACCCCCAATGTGGGGGTGTAAGGGGGACAGGCAGCCCATATGTTACTATCTTTAAGATGCAATACAGGCACAGGATTTGCTTCTTTCTTTCTTTTTTCTTTTTTTGTTTTGTTTTTGTTTGTCTCTGCTGCTGCCTGATTGGTTACTTCTGGTTTTCGGTTGACTGTCAATCTGTAATTCTGATGTTTGTATTTTTGAGGTCCTAGTGTACCAGTACAAGGTAGGGTGTGAATTTAAACCACTATAATTATAGCAGTATAAATCCCATGTAGACACTTAAGCCAGGTCTACACTACAGACTTATATTGGTATAACTATGTCGCTCAGGGCTATAAAAAATCCACTCCTGAGCAACGTAGTTGTACCAACCTAACCCCTGGTGTAGACAGAGCTATGTTGGTAGAGTAGCTTCTCCCATCGACACAGCTACTGCCTCTCGCAGAGGTGGATTAACTATGCCAGAAGTATCTTCACTTAAGTATTGCAGCTGTGCTGATGCAACATTTTAAGTGTAGACCTGCTGTTATTTAGCTATTAGAGTGGCTTTTTCCATTTTAATTTATGTCACTTTGGAAGCAGTTTAAATTAAGCTCCCCTCCCCCGCCCAATCCTTCTTACTCCAGAATAAGTGTCCACAAGGGGGAGTGATAATGGTATAACTACAGCCTTATAATAGGGGAAATCTCCCAAATGGACACTCCCTTAGGCTATGTCTATACTACGGACCTTAGAATGGCACAGCTGTAGCAGTGCAGCTGCGCTGCTGTACGGTCTCCCATGTAGCCGCTCTTTGCCAGTGGGAGAGAGCTCTCCTGCTGCCATAATTAAACCACCCCACAATGAGCGGCGTTAGCTATGTCAGCAGGAGAGCCTCTCCTGCCAACATAGTGTTGTCCACACCAGCGCTTTTGTGGGTGAAACTTATGTCGGTCAGGGCTGTGTTTTTTTCACACCCCGACCAACGTTTTACCAACCAAAGGGCTAGTGTAGATAAAACCTTAGTTTTCTAGTAGATTGCACCACGTCCCACCACATCCCACCTGTGTAACCACTAAGGCCTTGGCTGCACTTGCGAGTTAGAGCGCATTAAAGCAGCCCCGTGCGCTCTATCTCACGACACGTCCACACTGGCAAGGCACGTAGAGCGCCCGGACTCCGCGGATGGAGCGCTCCTGGTCATCCACCTCGGCGAGTGGAATAACGTTTGATGCGCCCCCGCTGGAGCACCGCGGCGCCAGTGTGGACACCCAGGTCTGTTAATGCGCTCTGATTGGCCTCCAGCAGTGTCCCACAATGCCTGTTCTAGCCACTCTGGTCATCAGTTTGAACACTACTGCCCTGCCCTCAGGTGACCAACCATCAGACCCGTCCTTTAAATTCTCTGGGAATTTTGAAAGTCCCCTTCCTTTTTGCTCAGCCAGGCATGGAGTGCTCTCAGCGAATCTTTCCAGGTGACCATGCATCCACACACCAGGCGATCCCCAGTATAGAGCAATGGCGAGGTGCTGGACCTCATCAGTGTTTGTGGGGAGGAAGCTGTGCAGCCCCAGCTGTGCTCCATCCATAGGAATTAAGATACCTTCGGGCAGATATCAAGGGACATGATGGAAAGGGGCCATGACCGGGACACACTGCAGTGCAGGGTTAAAGTGAAGGAGCTGTGGAGTGCCTACCGCAAAACCCATGAGGCAAACATCCACTTCGGTGCTGCCCCTGCGACCTGCCGTTTCTACAAAGAACTGGACGCGATACTTGGGGCGACCCCACCTCCACTCTGAGGACCACCATGGACCCTTCAGAGACCAGTCCAACAAGGCAGGAAGAGGAGGAGGAGCAAAGCGGGAGCGAGGGTGCTGTGGTGGAGGAAGACACCCCAGAATCCCTAGATGCATGCAGCCAGGAGCTGTTCTCAAGCCAGGAGGAAGGTAGCCAGTTGCGGCGGCCGGTGCTTGGGGAAGGACAAACACCAGAGGAGGTTCCTGGTAAGCAGCTTTTATTTTGGGAAGGAAGTTATTTGGTGTGGGCTCTTGGGACGAGAAGGGTTAGGGCTGCATGCATGCCTAGATGTGGAATAGGGCGTTGATGTGCTCTCTCACATCACGGTAATCGGCCTCAGTGATCTCTTCAAAGGTCTCATCCAGAACTTGGGCAATGCGCTTGCGCAGGTTTATTGGGAGAACCACTGTGGTCCTTGTTCCAGTCAGGCTAACGTGTCCACGCCACTGTGCTGTGAGGGGTGGGGGGACCATTGCTGCACACAGGCAAGCTGCATATGGGCCAGGGCAGAAGCTGCATTGCAGTAGAAGACCCTCCCTTGCTTCTCAGGTCACCCTCAGCGGCGAGATATCTTCCAGGACGAACTCCTGTGGAAAACATGGGGACAGTGTTCAGTGTAGGTGCCCCCTGCAGCTGTTGGCTCTCCCCAACGCACAGAAACCCAGAGGACAGTACAGCCATGAAACAATCAGTCCCCCTTAACCCTGTGTTTACTCACCATTTTTGGGCTCCCGTGGGTTATGTGCGCTCACTTTGGGACAGGCAAATTATGCTATTGAGTAGACTGTGCTTGCCCTCCTTAAGTATGGGGAAATCATTGCTCTGTCTGGTATGAACAATGCTGCCTCTGTTAAGTGTTGCATTTTGCCTTTACAGATGCAACCTTGAGATCTCAGCCATCCGTGTTATCACCGGCCAAGAGACTGCAAAGAATCAGGAAGAGGCCACGCAGAAGCAAAGAAGACATGCTGCATGAAGTAATGCAGCAGTCACTTACCGAGAATCTAAAAGTGCAGGAGTGGCGGGAGAGTGAAAGGAGGGTTCCAAAAGATGCGTGCTTCATGCACCTTTCCGGGCCAGCCTGCGTTAATGTCAATGAAACGCCCATGGTGATCCACAAGTGCCTGGAGAACCATAGAAAAATACCCCTTCTGATTAACATACTCAGAGGCTAGGTGGGCTGGTGCCAGAATTGGAATACGCGTCCCATCTATCGCCCCTCTGCAGTTAGGGAAACCCATTTGTGCAAAGCCAGCCACAATGTCATGTACGTTACCCAGAGTCACAGTTCTTCTGAGCAGGATGCAATTAATGGCCCTGCAAACTTGCATCAACACGATTTCAACAGTCAACTTTCCCACTCCAAACTGGTTAGCGACTGATTGGTAGCTGTCTGGAGTTGCCAGCTTCCAGATTGCAATAGCCACCTGCTTCTCCACCACCAGGGCAGCTCTCAATCTCATGTCCTTGCGCTGCAGGGTGGGGGCGAGCTCCTCACACAGTCTCAGGAAAGTGGCTTTTCTCATACGAAAGTTCTGCAGCCACCGCTCATCATCCCAGACTTGCATGACGATGTGATCCCACCACTCAGTGCTTGTTTCCCGAGCTCAAAAGTGGCGTTCCATGGTGGTGAGCATGTCCATGAATGCCCCAAGCAATCTTGTGTCGTATGCGTTACTCGAGTCGATATCATCATCGGAGTCCTCACTGTCAGTTTGGATCTTAAGGAGTAACTCGACTGCCAAACGTGACGTGCTGGCGAGACTCATCAGCATATTCCTCAGCAGTTCGGGCTCCATTCCCGCAGACCGAAAGGGAAGACAGAGCGCGCAGTACAAAAAATGTTGAAAGATGGCACCAAATGTGGATGGAAGCACAGGGATTGCTGGGATGTGAACTGATGCATCACGGGGCGTTGGGACAGGTCCCAGAATGCCCTGCACTTTCCACCCCCTTCCCACAAGCCACAGCGCCAGAATGGGAAGAGGTGCTCTGTGGGATAGCTGCCCATAATGCACCGCTCCCAATGCCGCTGCAAGTGCCGCAAATGTGGCCACGCCAGTGCGCTTGCAGCTGTCAGTGTGAACAGACTACAGCGCTTTCCTTACTGCGCTCTCCGAAGGCTGGTTTAACTCAAAGCGCTCTACATCTGCAAGTGTAGCCATGCCCTAAGCAAGTCATTCAACGCCTCATCTTAAGTCCGCTTATCACCTTCCCCAGCTCCACCTTCTCTACTGTCTGCAGCCCACGTTTCTCCACCCTGTCACTTTGGAAAGTAAACTATTATAAAAGCTAATTTATTTTACCAGCCGTGATATCAGCCACAGTGCATCAGTAGTTCAACAGTCATTGTGTTCCTGCTTTCTTCTGATCTTGCTCGATACACTACTGAATGTGTGTTGAGACAACAAATACCTCACAAGTTTATAGCTGCCTTTATTGTGTCCAGGAAAGTATTGGCTTGCACTTTGCTGCACTTTAAAAAAACATTCAGACTCAAGAGATCTTTTTATTATTAATAATAAACAATAACCATGCCAATAACACCACCTCCTTATATAATGCTTTTCATCAGTAACCACAAAGCATTTTACAAAGGAGGTCAGCATCATTATCCCCATTATATAGAAACAAAATAATCGATGTTATTGAGCTTTAAGGAGAAATTATAGGTTTTGCTCCAGGTTTATTAGCAAAGAGCTAGATCAGGCAACCCTTACAGACACGGTCTGAAAATATTTGCATAGTAGTTAACCTCTCTAATAAAACTATCTTGACGTCCACCGGGCTGTCAGATGAGCGGGTGCTCACTGACATGATTAAAGCTTGCACAGCCTACCTCACAATATCAGCGTGGAAGAAGTGGAATGCACAGGGGAAATGACTTACACCTAAAAACCTGCTACCTAGAAGTAAGCAAGCATGAAAATTCAGCTGTTTTCGTATCCTTTTGTCATCTTCACTCCTCCGATGTTCTAACCACCAACGTTACTGGCATGAGCACTGCTGGCACTGCACATATAAGGCAATTAGCAAATAGAAACTATGTTTCATGGCGGTTAGAGTAGCATCAGGACACACTCCATCCACCCAAAAGTTTAAAAGCAGGGAAATAAGTTAAGGGGAAAGACTTGTGCGTTCCTTTCCACCTTCGTATTGCCTACAACACTGTCGATCACACACTCCAATGTTCCATTCAGTTTTCACTTCCATCGCCAACAGATCCCCGAAAGCAATACCCCAGGTTTATGAGACATGCCCTCCAACACAAAACCTTCACCGTGACCCTCATTTATTTTTATATCAATTGTATCGGTACATCTGACTGTCACACACTCCTGGCACTTGGGAAGTTCTTCTGCCTTAGCCCTGCTGAGGTCAATATTAAGGTTGCAAGTTTTGTAGACAAGCTGATGTAGCTCAGTGCATAGCTCCCTGGAGCCAGAGGAAAAGGGAGGTGCACCTGCCTGGGAATCAGAGGGAGAAACTGCACTGCTGAAGCTGCTCCTGACTAGGGTGGCCCTTCTGAAGAGTGTAAGAGGCTGCGATGTGCCTCAGCAAATCTTTAGCAGCTCTTCCCTAACTGCCTTGTGGGGTGGGATTCATGGCCTTAGTCAAAATTCAGGGTAGTGAACTGCATGGGAATTTGATCAGCTGTCAGAAGAGATTAGAATGCCTGGCCTCCTCTTTTTTAGCTCACAAAGCTTCCCCAAATGCCCCTCTAGCCTATGGGGAAAACTGTTCCCCCATTTCCCCCCCTTCCCCCCAGAAATGAATGGCATTAATCCCTCACTAAAATTGTTAACCTTCAGGTTCATGTTGGCACATATATTTTCCATTCTGCATAAAAAGTTATAAAATTATTTTTGGCAGCCATAGCATCCCTTGCTAGTCAAACATGGCACATTTAGCAATCCCTGCCTCAGTTTCCCTCCCCTTTATTGGTCTCCCCTGCTTTCCAGACACTGGTCTGTGCTGGAATGTGGCTTAGCCCTGCAGTCAAATCACAACAAACGTAACTTCTTACCGGGTAGCAAAAGTCCAAACTAAAAAGTCCCAAATAAACAGAAAGATTATTTTGTCCTTTAGGGCTTCTCTTCAGCCATCCTTCTGGGCCCTGTTCCCATCCCTTTTCTGGGCTACATTTGAGAGTCTATCTGCTATGGGCTACAGCGCTGGCTGCAAGTACCTGAAGTACCCTCTCCCCTACAGACCCCAGCTCAGAGCCCTCTACAGGAACCAGTCAGCTGCCTGTGGTGCCAACTCCCAACTGAGCTCACTTTCAGTCGTTTTATAAGGCCCAGGTGTCCATTCATCTCTTTAGTCCCACCCACTCAGGCTAGGAAGCAGCTACATAATTATGGCACAAGTGTGGTTGACCCCATTTCACCTTAAAGGGGCCACTCCCCCTGTGACAATGCTCTGTAGACAAACACTACCAATGTATAACTGAATACTCTAGGAATCAGCATGAAGAGCAACAATGTAGAGAGGGGACAGGTGCTAGGGAGTTTTAGGGCTGGTCCACACTAACCCCCCGGTTCGAACTAAGATACGCAACTTCAGCTACGTGAATAATGTAGCTGAAGTCGAAGTATCTTAGTTCGAACTAAAAGGTACTTACCGCGGGTCCAGACGCGGCAGGCAGGCTCCCCCGTCGACTCCGCGTACTCCTCTCACAGAGCAGGAGTACCGGTGTCGACGGCAAGCACTTCTGGGATCGATTTATCGCATCTAGACAAGACACGATAAATCGATCCCAGAAGATCGATTGCTTACCGCCGAACCAGGAGGTAAGTATAGACGTACCCTTAGATTGCTTGTGTGGCCCCTCTTCGAGGTGAGGCTAAAGCCTCCACCCTGACGCTTGCTACTTGGAATGGCTTCTCCCCTCTCCTCGAAGCGGTTGGGTCCTGGGTTCTTTTTTGTGATGCCTGGTGCCTCCATCCAAGGTAACTCCTCACGGTGCCTGAGACACCAGGGGTTGGAAAGTGAATAATGGTACCAGTGCTGGCAAGCAACATATAAGCCAGTACACAAGAAACAACAGGGTACATCAACCCAAAGCCCAGCAGAGAAGTGACACACCCAAACCCAACAATATAGTAGAGGGAGAATCTATTAGGAGCAAGAAAATAAGATCTGGGGAAGGAAAGGGGGTTAGGGTTAACCAATAAGTACCAACGCATTAACCAGTTTCCCCACCTCCCAACACTGCTGTCACAACTCTTCCCAACTCCCAGCTTCTTCCTGGGCACGTTCCCAGACAGATGATACATTAAAGGTGAGTCCGAGCTAAGTGCTGAGCACTACAAACATTGGCCAGCTTAAACCACAAGAAAAAAATGGGTCCTCTTACAGCATCTTTGCCCCTGGGTGAGGCTGCATCCCCTCCTGGCTCCCTGATCTGCGGTCCTGAGGAGGTCTCAGCTGGTTCTTGGTAGCCAGCTCGAGGTTGGATCTCTGACACTCTGACCTCTGCAGAGCTGGAACTGCCTGGCCCATGCACTAGATCACACAGCAGTTGAAAGATCCCTTTTATGGAGAGAGGGAGTTAATTAGAGACTCCCCAAGCTGTTCTGCTTCTCTCTCTGCTCTCAAACTCAAAGCTCAAAATTGAACCTAAAACCAGTCTCTTGGTGTCTGCATCAGGCTCTTTCCTTCCACTGAGGGGCTGAACAGCCTGGGCTCATCATTGACCCAGCCAACTGCTTGACCATATCACCCCATGCAGAAGCCTCGTTTTTGGCCTCAGCAGGAGTTTCTAGTCCATTCTCTCCCCACCCCTGACTCCAAGCATGCTGGGAAATGATGTCTGAAGCCCCTGGTAGCCATTATTGTTGTAGTCAGTAGGGTAGGTCCCTAGACTGAAGCCAAGTCCAAATTTCCAGAAGCTAGCAAATTCCAAGTGGGGGATACACCAGCAAAAGCAGGAGAAAGAAAAGTGAGATAATCCAGTGAAAAGTTGTTAAAAAGGGGTGATTTTTAAACTATTATTCTCTTTATCAGTTCATTTCTCATCAAAATGTGAAAATTTAAATAGTGCTCAAATTTTATAGGTTTTGGTTTTTTTGTCATTTCAAAATAAAGGTTTAAAGCTCCTGCTAAAACTTAACTCGGTTGCACAACCTTATGGTGCAGCTACATTCACAAAGTGAATTTTTAATTCATAACTGCAAACATTCATCTGGGGAACCTGATTCTACAACTTAGGCTCATCAGGTCAGGGAAGAAAAACATACCAGGTGTCTTACACGTCTACTACAAACAGCTGTAACATCACATACTTCAACGAACAGCTCAGAGATGATTTACACAAGTATAATTTTCAGAAATTATCTGGCAAATCACCATCTGCTCATGGACAATTTGCAAATACAAAAAGAGGCAAAATTCATTAAATGTGGTTGTTAAGGATTTTGGCACAATAATTCTTGGCTGCAGTTTTTTACTCAGTCAAAACTCTTACTGAAGTCAGTGGGAGATTTGTCTGAATAAGGATGATGCCCTATAATCATTTAACCTATTCAGACTCAACCTCCTACTCCCAGAATAATCTGAGCAAGACCTTACCTCCAAACAGATACATGTACTTTTTAATTAATGAGAAAATGTAAAATGGTCCCCCCCAGAGAATAGACTTTATGCTGACCCCAGTCTTTGGGGTCTATGCAAACTGAAACCTTAAACGTGTTAGCTCACTCACTTCACTAGACACAAACAGGTTTAAGGATCTGCCTGCACTGGTCAGATTGTAGGATCAAGGTGCTAGTTTCAATGGAAACCCATCAATATGACACTGCTTCATCTGCAACTGTCAGCCAAATCACAGCTGAGAGAATGTGCCCTGCCAAAACAGGCAAGCTATGTGTTTATCAAATGCAGTGCCAGTATATTTCCGGCAATGCTCTGCTGTTTTTAATGTAAACACTAATGTTTCCAGGGTATTATCTTCCAAATGTTGCAGTAAGACATGCTTTATAGGATTTAATGAATCACACAGTAAAGATAATTGCAACTTACATACTGTTGTGCACTGAGTTTTTCAACATAAAAGCAATCAATTAAAATGCTAAACCTTTTATAACATGTTTGCCAAAACCTACCACACACACTAACTCCTGGAGAATTTTGAACAGGTGGGATAGGCTAGAATTTAGTTAAGACACCATCACTTTATCAAGCATATAAAATGTTCCTGTGGTGGAGAAGTGAGGCTTCAAGCATGATATACTAGCTACTTCCAGCATTAAAAATGATTATAAAAAATATCTGTCTGCCATGATATATCCTCCTGTTTTGGCTGGCTGATTTGGACACCTGTGTTCGTAGAAATGCCAGCTCTTTGGGTTCTCATGAAAATGATGAACAACCTCTTAAAAACTGAATAATCAGCTGTACAGAACAGATGCTGATTCCATAAACATAGCCATCTTGAATTTTATTTCTTAAAAAATAATGCAAGATTTCAAGAACACACTACACATTAATGAGTGACATTTCAGATGGAATCCAGACTCCATGGATGTAATCAAACCCACTTTGGGTTTTAATTATAAAAGCTCTTCTGCAGAAATTCACTAATTCAAGGTTGTGGCACTCATGAAAGGTACAATTACTGTTTAATTGGGTTTCACACGCACACACATGCACACACACACACACACACACCATTTTAAAAAAAAATTGGATTAAGATAATTGCAATGTATTAATTAATTCAAGTGGAGAATCAATTCACAATGCCATCAAACATGAAGATGTTACAAGGGATCTGAATTCAAACTCACTACAAAGATTCCAGGAGTATTAGTAGTATTAATTATTATTTCTATTAGTGCAGCACCTAAGAGCCCTAGTCATGGCCCAGGACTCCATTGTTCTAGGTGCTTTACATGGGGAGTAGACCCATCCTTGCTTCAGAATCACATGAGCGCCACCATTTTCCCAGCCAATAGAGCTCAATTTCTGGACACTAAGCGCATGTTTACAACGCAACATAAACCCAGGCTTAAATTTGGGATCACGCCTAATCTCCCTTGTGTCTACACTGAAATGGCACTAAGCCAGGGCTCAGACCCAGGATGCCAGGACCCTGCAGGGCTGCAGGGGCTGAGCACAAGTCAAGCCGGGACCTAGGGGGCCGAGCCCTATTGCTTTGCAGCATAGACACAGCCCCGCTTGACTTGTGTCCTGGCAGTCCCCCAGAAGTATCCCACAATTCCATGGACCAACTTCCTTAGTCCTCTTTCTCCCAACAATCTCTAGCCGACTCAGCTGAAAATGGAAGCCACCCCCTCTTGGCGAACAGCAGCAGCTCAGCGCGTCAGCGTTAACCCATTGTCTTCGATCACTGAGCGGCAAGCACACCCTTGGCAAGCCTCCTGGGTTTGCAATGGAGACTGAACTGAACAAGCCTTTGGCAAAGCGAGCTGCTTTATGGCTTCGGGAGCACAGCCAAATTTTGGTGAATCTCTGGTGCAAATCTGATGAACCTGTGGACTTCAGCAAAAGCACCAGGAATGACCACGCAAACTAGCAGATAGCTAAAAAGCTGGCAGCTTTGCAGATTTTCCAAACAGGTGAACAGTGCAGGGAGCGTCTGAAGAGGCTGAAAAGAAAATTCCAGAAAGACCAGGGACAAGAACCACATCTCAGACAACTCGCCAACATCATGCCCCATTTTATGAGGCGTTTGACTGGATGCTGGGCACTGCATCCAGCACAGAGCCAACATGGTTCATGGTGCCCTGCTAGCCCCGAATCCAGCATGGGAACTGATGGGAGCCAGCAACAGGCTCTGTGGGAGGAGCATGAAGAGACTCTGTTTATGAAACCAGCTCCAGAGCAGGCTGTGGATCAGGATCAACAGCAAATTCTTGGTCCCTACTTGGAAGAGCTGTTTGACCCCACCCCCACTGAGGAACACCACACTGGCAAACCTACATCAAACCTGGGGGAGACAGGAGCTGCCCCAGAGCCCAGTAAGTTTCTGACTCTAGTTTACCATTTATTATTACAGTAATCGGAGGGGTTTCTGCTCTAAGAAGCAATGCAAACATTCTACTCCAGCAAGGGTCAAGGCACACCATGGAGTGATGCTCTTATAGGACAAGAGAGACTCAAGAAGTTGAAGGTATCCCCAAGACACTGAACACTTCTCCTTCATTCTGACTTTCTCCCCCACCCCCGAAATGAAATGCTCCTTTGAAGGAGAGGGACCCTGTGCTACAGATCACTGACCAGTCTCGCTGATGCGGCTCTCCCATCACATGCACACACTAAGGAGAAAGGAAGGTGTCATTTCAACCCTACTTTAAATGTCTGAAGTAGTAAACCTATTCCTCAGAGTGGCAAAAGGTGAATCACCATTAGAAGAATGACCTAGACTCCAAAAGAGGTCAGTCAGCAGAGGAATTGGAAACTGAAAGCATGGCTTCCCAAATTACAGCTCTGAGATTGCTTTGGATGGAAAGTGCCGGAAGGCAGAGCTGGAGGTGAAAAGGCATTACATCCAGAATTGTCTTTCACATCACTGAGGCAGATCCTCCATTAGCTCTGCTGGAGAAGGAAAGAAGCAGATTTTACAAAACCTCTGTACCTTAATATTCATGTAAGTCAAAGATTCACAGCCAACCATTCCCCCAGGAAACCAGAAGTTGGCAGGAGTGTATATAAATGTCTCAAGAACATGAGAGAGCAATGGCTTTTACTTCTGCCTGGCATGCATCAGTACAGAGATGATGGTCGCAGACATTGTCGCCAAGTTGTCTCTCTCAATGTGGATTGCCATGATAAAAATAACTGCACTCTCATCCGATGTCCTCAACACGCTTTACAAAGGAGAGTATCATTATCCTCAGTTCTAATATGGGGAACCAAGGACACTGACAGATTAAAGAATATGCCCAGTCACAATTGGGAAAAATAGCACAGTCAGGTGACCTGACACTCCCTTATATACATTATGCTCTTCAGTAGCCCTACAGTAAAACTGCCAACTCATCCCTTCCAAATACCGGCCTCCCCAAACCACACACAGCCCATTCGATGGTTCATTTTGGCCTTGTGACGCTTCATCATTTTTAAACACAACATACCCGTTCTGTAGTAGCCTGTCCCAGGCACCTCGTCCTGTATCAATGTTTTTAAAACTATTTGGGCCCAGTTCCTCACTGCTTTGCAGCTGATGTAGTCATTTACACCCGGACAAAGTGCACGGCAGCAGAGGACTGGGCCCTCTGTGTTTGACATGCCTATTTACAAGTAAATGTCCGTATGAGACACAGAAGTAGACACCTGGACACAGATGTTAGGTGTGATATTGTACACTGGTAGGAACACATTTTAACGGGTGCAGCACTGTTATACAAAACTGTATACTTGGGTGTTTGGTGCAGTATATTATACAATGGTGTACAGTCTCTCTTCTCTGATACCAGTTGTTTGTTCTCATCTCCCCCTCCACTGCCAGCATCACTCTTCCCGCCCTCCTTACTCTGACCAGTACTACATTTCTGAATGTCCCTCAATCACTTCCCTGGCTCTTTCTTCCTATTTCTGCTCCCTGACTCTATTAACTCATCCTAGCTGAATTCCCTTAATATGTTGCAAACAACCCACCATCACCAAAAGCCAATAGAGCTAGCAGCACCTTTGCTAACTTTTTCCATCACCTTTTGCCTATCTTGTCTATTTCCATTGTATTCTCTTCAGTGGAGGGACCGTGTCTTCCTATATGTTTGTACAGCACCTAGCACAATGGAACTGCTCGGGATATTCAGGTGCTACGATAGTATTAACAATAATTATGATGTGTCTTCAAGTAGTCAGTGCAGATTTCTACAGACCACACATGGTTAATTTGCAGATAAGACTTCTCATTTGTATTACATTAACATCTTTGACAGCTTCTCTAAGGTCACATGACACTTGTGACAATGCATATATATATAATACTGTTATCACCCAACATGTCTGTGGTAAAACAAGAGAGTAAAGGTGACATTGTCTACTATATTTTCCACTAACTGCTTTAAAACAATTTTTGCCCAATCTGTCTATAATTAACATATAATTATTGTTATGGCGGTACTGCTACACCTAGTCTTCCAGGTTCTGTTTTTCAGCATGCGAGCAAATGTTCAGTCTTGGGGAGACATGCTGTGTATTGGTCTCGGTTTTGTTATGCAGAGTTCTAGGAAGATGGAGTTGTGTGAGTAGCAGGAGAGTTTGCTCTGTGCCTTTGCCTTAAAAATTTACTCCAATTAGAGACAGAGTTGCATCCTGGGGACCAGGCATTTATGTTGGACTGAGATTCCTGAAAGAAGGAATTACCCTACATGCTATTTGACTACCTGTGTTCCAGGATTGATACATATGTAAATAAAACAAGTAACACTTAGAATATACCCATACTCTGTGTCACTGATTTCTCCTCCAACCAGCAGCTTATCTTTCAGGCCTCAGATATCTGCAATTGTTTGGCAGTGGGACCACATTATATCCATGTCAATGAAACTGGGTTAATCTTCACCAGTTGAAAATTTTGCCCTTTAGTTATTCCTGTATATGTATATAAATATATCCTAATAGTTGCACATATGTATTTCTTGTGTCAGGCAGAAATAGAATATGTATCTGAAGCACAAATGCACTGATTTTAAAAGAAAGCACATCAGGACATAATTGAAGTTGCCTGAGATGGAAGTTGAAGATGGTAAAAAAATGCTGCTATATACAGCTTATTGCTGTTAAGCCCTGCAGTTCAGTTCCTGTGCCTTGGGTTAAGAACTGCAATTGAGTTGAAGCTCTCGATTCAGTGTGTCCCACTAATGGATTGTGTTTTCAGACTGACTATCCCAGAAGGCTCAGAAGGAGTTTCTCTGAATGACCTTGCAATACTTAGCTGGTATGCAAAACTTTGGAATAAATGGTTCACTATTCAGGCTCTGCTATTAGAAGACATATCCAGAGCTCTGATCTGGTATTATAGCTTATACCTGTGGACACCAGTAAATACACTTATGAGCACTGAAAGCAGAAAAATCTCTTAAGCTTAAAAGCAGGCATTGTGCACAGAAAGAGAGAACACAGAAATAACCTTCCCAGACAATCACGGAATCTGTCTTCTCAAAACTCAGACTGCACCCAGTTTATTTTCACACATCGCTGCTTCAGGACAACACGTTCAATGGAAAGGTGATGGGAGATTTGTTTTCATGTTCTGACTTGGCAGAGGGAAAGCACATTAAAAAATGGAGGAATTGAGGGAATTTCTCAATATTCAGGAGCAACAGCAACAAAGAAGAAAGAGAAAGGGAGGAGAGAAAATAGTGCCAAAACAGAAGACTCTATCCTATAATAATATAGGCCAGGTCTACACTGAGGGTGCGGGGAGAGGAATTGACCTAAGATACGCAACTTCAGCTACGAGAATAGCATAGCTGAAGTCGACGTATTTAGGTCGACTTACCGCGGTGTCTTCACGGCGCTGAGTCGATTGCTGCCGCTCCCCCGTTGACTCTGCCTGCGCCTCTCGTGGTGGTGGAGTACCGGAGTCAACGGGCGAGCGCTCGGGGATCGATTTATCATGTCTAGACTAGACGCGATAAATCGACCACCGATAGATGGATCGCTACCCGCCGTCCAGCGGGTAGTGTAGACCTGGCCATAGCATGAGGCAGGGATCTAACTCCTCATGCTTTATCCTTTTGTTCCTCAGGGTGTAGGGCAAGTTCCACTCCTGAATCACTTTCTTTACTATACAGTACTGGTTACAGGACAGAAAAATGCTCCTCTGGACTTGCATTAGGGACTTGTGAATTTGCATTTGATTTCAGGAGAGGACTTTAGAACATAAGGCAGAGTCTCAGTTTTTAGAAGCGATGGGCTACAACTGAAACAATTTATTCAAAACTTCAAATTTTTGAGTCAGGGTAGGTGTACAGAGGCTGCACTGCCAATGGTTTGGTTTTCAAAACAAAACCCCGGTTTATCAGGTTTTACAAAAACCGGGAATGTAACGGCCTGTGACACACAGGAGGTCAGTCTAGTTGGTCCCTTCTGGCCTTAAAATGTATGAAAATCCAAGACCACCGCATAATCAATTTCCAGAGATGAACCAAACCTGGAACAATTTGTATGAACAGCCCTCTAATTTGGAAGATAGGTGATTTACCAGCAGTGTGGGGGAAAACAGTGTTGACAGAAGTTGCTGATAAAGAAGATGTGAAGTGGTGTCAACCAAAATGATGGATGTGTTATCAGCAGTGAGGGAATTGGGCAGTAGAAGAAAGGAAGAATTCAGGAGGAAAAAAATTTCATTCTTCATACTTTGTATCAACAGTAGCTGGTTTTATGTGTTAGAGGAAATTAAGCTAAAACGAATGGAATTATGGATATAGGGGGCAGGGAAATGCATCGGAGTGAGATCAGTGTATAAATGGTACTTTAGGCCATAGGCAAGCTAAAATTACCAAGAAGGGAAGGGTTAAGAGAAGACGAAGGAGACCCAGGACAGTGCCCTTGAGGCCTGATCCAAAGGCCACACTGAAGTCAGCTGAAAGACTCTCATTCACTCCAAAAGGCTGTGGATCAGGCCTCAGGAGAGGAGGAGAGGGAGAAGGATAATAACCTAGGATACCTTGAAAGATCAGCTGAGTAGGAAGAAAACCTTCCGAGCCTGAAAAGCCATGCTTGCTGCGGAAATGAAGGAGAAAGCAGAAAGTAATCCCACTGCCAATAACAACTTAGGCACTCAGACAGGATGGTGTCAGAGAAGCATACAAGAACCAAGATAGAGAGGTGTAGTAACTCAAGGAGGGGAAGAAAAGAAGTGAAGGTTTGGGGCTTAGCCACAAGCAAGCCATTGACCACACTAGTGAGAGCCAGAAAAATGAAGCAAAAACCAGACTGAGAAGGATCAAGAATAGAACTGCAAGTGGGAGGAGAAAGGACATGACAACATATAGCTTAGTTCTGGGTTATAGACAAGAATGGGAAAAGGGAAACCAGGGCAGAAGCTGGAACAGTGGTTACTGTCACGAGGGGTTTGCTTAAGAATGTAGCCTTTTGAGAGGATGAATGGACAGAGTTCAAGACATGAAAGGGGTGTAGTATGCAGACAGAGGGGAGAAGTGCTGATTGGAGAGAACACAGGTAAGGGGGAGCAGGAATGAGGGGAAGAAGTGGGAGGATGTGGCTAGCTCTTGTCAGGAACAAACTAGGGTATTCACATTGGTATTAAAGGGTTTATCATCACTGGGAGGTTTTTTGTTTGGTTGGTTTGTTTTTTTGCAGTGATGGAAACCTCTACTGTGAATGTGATTCACTGGTGTAAAAAGTGATTTGTACTGGTGCAGGTTACCATGGTCTCAAACCAGGCCAAGGTACCTTGCAATGGTGCAAGACTCTTTTTCCACTGGTGCAGCAGGTCTACATTAGGGACTTCTACCAGTGCAGCTATATCAGTGAAGCTATTCCAGTGCAATAATCCCCAGAATAGAGAACCCAAGAGCCAGGAGGAATCAAAAGAGGAGAGAGAACAAAAACATTAAATGAAATGAAAAGAAAAAAGTTAGTGGATGAAAAAAAGAGAAGGGAAAGGTAGGGGAGGAAAAGAGGCAAAGGGCCTTGTAGATAGTAGTCACTTTGTACAAAAAAATAATGGGTAAAGTCAGGAGAGGTGAAATTGGTGAGGACAGAGACATCAGGTCAGTGGAACGAAGGAGATAGCTGACTATGATATCAGAATGAAAATAAGAAAGAAAAACTTGTAGCACCTTAGAGACTAACAAATTTATTTCAGCATAAGCTTTCGTGGGTTAGTACCCACTTCATCGGATGCATGGAATGAAACCATGATACTACACTGAAACCTATGATATCAGAAGTAATTAGGGCCCAGAAAAGGGGCACAACCTGAAATGTGGATAAAACAGATTTTAAAGTACAAAGGGAGTCAGTGTGCTGTGAGTTTTGTGCCACTGGCATTCTGGCTGGGAAAGATCAGTTCACTGCATTCAAAGAGTAGGGGTGAGCCAGGCCTCTGAGGAGGAAGAATGTGGGTTGTAAAGAGCAGTGGAGTCACTGGGCAAATGCCAGGGTGGAACTAAATGAAAGGGCAAACTATTCAGGTTCAAGGTAAGAGGAGAGGGAGTTCAAATGAAAGGAGAAATTAGGAGTAAATGCTTCCAGTACAGGAAAAGTGGTTAGGAATGTCAAGAGAAGAAAGGTTGCAGCCAGGAGTTGAGAGAGAATGAGATGAAAGGGAGAAAAGGAAAGAAGGAAGATCAGAAAGGGAAGGAGTAGGGGAATTAGAAATACATAAATTCAAGTTATTACTGTCTCATCCCTTATTACTCAAATGAACTCAGCTGGCAGGGACTTAGAAAGTGCAACAAATCACCGGCATCAAGCACAGTTTAACATTGCACAACCAGACCCATTCTTCTGATTTCTGGTAGCAGACAAATGGGTGACAGCATGTTAAAACTGGCAGAGGGCTCCTAGGAAGCTATCTTTCTAGCTGAATCATGGAAGGGATATCTCGTGATTGTAGGGATGGATGATGTAACCTGCTGCATATAGTCCCTGATCTTTTTCAAAGGAGCAGTAAGCTATCTGGCAGCACATTCCCCACCCTCACATTGTTCTGAAACATGCCACTCTGCACTGGTAGACTGGTGCTTGTACCCTACCTGTCACTAACACTGCTCCACTACCCTTCCTCCCAAGCTCACCACATGCCACCATTAACTACGGACGGGCCTGTGCCTCAAACTTCTTGAAGTTGCAACAATTGGACTAGAAATCTTGAAAGAACAACCTCCTTGTGAGACTTCCTGGTTCATTAGGGTCAGAAATAGCCTTAGAGAATGCCTTTTCCTTGGGGTATTCATGTAGTGTCACTCACAGACCCACAGCCAAGAGGTGAAGAGAGGTCCAATATGAAAATAAGTGGGGGTGGAGATTCTGAACTACAAAATCATTAAGACAATTATAGGCAAACTAAGAACAAAGCTTACCGAGTGAGTAAGTTCCATTAAGGGTAATGGAAATTCTCCCATTCATTTTAAAGATTCTTGATAGGACACACAGTAGGTTTGTTTTAAAGACATCTATTTAAGATTATGAGCCCCTATCCCACTGTGGGAGCATTGCTGATAAAAAAAATTATTTGCCACTTGAACAACTTACATTCTGGCCCGTGCACACTAAGGACATATTTAAGGACAAAAGGACCCCTATTCTGTGTTATTTTGGGAAAGAAAACATTGATTATTATGTAGGCTGCTCATCTGCAGACTATCGTTCCTGTACCTGACCACTTCACTAATACACAATCAGATGTGCTGATTGATTGTAATATCGACATCAGTACAGAAGTTCATATTTAAAACTTTGAGTCAAGCAGGCTGACCTGCATTATAAACACAGAATAACGGTAACAAGTATTTTATTATCTGTATTATGGTATCACCAAGAGGCCCCAATGGGACCATAGTCCTATTGTGCTAGGCACTGTACAAACATATAGTGTAAGAGAGTCTCTGCCCCAGAGTCTAATTAGACAAAGGAAGTATCATCCACTTTTACCCATGGGGGACTGAACTGAGGCACCAATAGATTAAATGACTTGCCCCATGTTATTCAGAAGTTTGTGGAAGACTCTGAAACTGAACCCAGATCTGCAGCCGGAACCTCATCGCCTCCATCCATCAAATGGACACGTGATTGCTCTGCCTCATTGATATTATTGCCAATTTGTCTGAGGGGTGTATCCAGAGAATTCATTTGTGATGGGTTGCCCCCCAACTCTAGGGTGCCACCTGATGTACTGGGGTACCACTGAGCCCAGCTGTTCCGCTAGACTGGGCTCCCTTACACTGTTCTGCTGCGCCAGGCCCACAAGCCCCATCCAGCACACACACAGGTAGGGACACACCCAGCTGCAGAAAGACACAGACACTGAAATCAGCTCTGCCTGGGAAGGCTCAGCTAGGGAATTTCCCAGCACTCAAGTGCACACCCCAAAATGGTATTGTCCTGCGCTGCACAGAGAATTGTACAGCGTAAGCTCATGACATTTGTCCCCTCCCTCAATGTGGAGGAAGATATGCACAGCTTTTTGCCCCCGTTATGAAAACCACAAACTGGTTTAGAGAAAACAAAAACAAGTGTATTAACTACACAAGATAGATTTTAAGTGATTATAAGGGATAGCAAACAGATCAAAGCAGATTACTGAACAAATGACGCAAACTAAGCTTAATACAATAAAGAAACTGGTTACCAGTAGTAATTTCTCGCCCTAAATGTTCTTTTAAGCATTTCTTTCACAGGCCAGAAACCTTTTCCCGCCTTGGCTCAGCTCTTCTCCCCCCTCCCTTTGTCCTTGTTTCTTAGATGTTTCCATCAGTCATCTTGGACGGGGATTCAGTGGAGACTGAACCCGGATTAACTCACTTCCCTGCCTTAAATAGGATTTACATATAGCAGGAATCCTTTGTCCTTCAGTGTGATTCCCAACCCCCTCAGTGGAAAAATACTGGTATTCTATGATGGAGTCCAGTACCAGGTGACATGATCGCATGATCCTGCAGTGTCAAAGCAGCCATGAGTCAAAGGCCATTTGTAGCATCCCAGGAAGTTTCTCAGGAAGATTAGCATCTTCAAAGGCCTAGTGTTCTCCCTAATGGTTCATTGGCTTGTCCCCAGCTAACCAGCCAGACTGATTGCATTTTGTCTGGTGGCCATTCCCCATGTGCAAACACTTTTGTAGTACAGACGTATAGTCAATATTCCTAACTTTAGATACAAAAGTGATGCTGGGATACAAATAGAATAATCATATTCAGTAAATAATAACCTTTCCAGTGATACCTCACAAGACCCATCTTGCACAAAACATATCATAGTTGTGCTAGAATCATATTATAACAATATTTCTATGAAGAATATGGGGCGTATTGTCACACCAGTCACTGTTTTAATTTTAAATGTAGTGGGGATAGTGCCACTTGATTAATGGCGGCAGAGCGTCATCAGTGTAAAACAGATATGGATCCAATGAGCAT
Organism: Macrochelys suwanniensis; assembly: GCA_033296515.1. Classification (NCBI taxonomy): domain Eukaryota; kingdom Metazoa; phylum Chordata; order Testudines; family Chelydridae; genus Macrochelys; species Macrochelys suwanniensis. The sequence goes on along the minus strand of CM065776.1, from coordinate 16,682,313 downwards.
TCAGGCCAACGTTTGATCTGGAATGGACCCCAAACCATAGCTGGGGAATCACTGCTATTTCTTGGCCTTTGGGCTGGGAATATGAATATAAGTAATTTAATACCTAAAGCAGTGAACAAGCACCACACAGTGATATTGCCGTATGATAACTGTTGGTAACTGCTGTGCAGACTTTTTAAGGTGGCCACTCTATGCCTTCCATCAGAGAAGGTGATCGTTGTGATGAAGTCTTTCCATTGACTTCAAACAGTATTGGATCAGACCTTATAGTCTAAACGTGAAGACTCAGTGATAGGCCAGCCTTTTCCATCTCTAACTCTGCAGGGATCCTATGTACAGTGCCATATATTTCATGTAGCATCTGATCTTGATTTTTCCTCAAGAGCTAGCTCAAGGCTCCAATATAACTTTGATCAGATCACACATGTCCAAGTTACATAACCATTCCAATTTAAATTCCCCTAATAAAAGACACAAGCTCTTTGACTGAAATCTGCTTTTTCTGTCTGATTGACTTTCATTTCACACTTCTTTGTTTTAATTACATTTTAAGATTAAATGCGGGGATTGTGGTTAGTTTCATTCAGTGGATATTGTACTGACTAAAGGGTCATAGTAAAAAGGGGGAAAAAAAGCATTTTCTCCCTAATTGTTGGTACAACGACTATAACATGTGCAGTCAAGTGTTGAGTGAGATTTAATACAAATTTGGTTTGATTGTGATTAAAGGAAGATTATGCTGAACGAAGTCTTCAGCTCAAAAGTTTGGGCTTTTTTTTTTAAAGCACACTAAGCCTAAGAAAAGCTGACTCTGCAAAGCTTTCCTGACCTTACTGATTGCAACCAATTACAAGATGGATGGCCTAGATTTCAAAGTATCAGTCTGCTGCAGCAGCTGGCCAAGTTTACCTTAGAAGGCTGGGAGGAGACGTTATGGATTTTATCATTATTTTTATTAGGGCAGTAAAAATCCTAGTTGGCTAAACAATAAGCTCTTTACAAATAAATAAATAAATAATCAAACAAAGCTTTACAAGCTTAAGACCTTGATTGTTTTAATATCACTGGCTGTTACTTTAATTTATGTTCATTCCCATTGCCAATGGGAAAGGCACTGATGCAGATGCTATGGAGCCAAAAATATACAATTGATCTCCTTTTTTCCTTCGTCTCCAGTGTGGCTTCAAGGAAAGATGTTACACATACTGGCAAATAAGATTGTGTTGACATTTTTACAATTCCATGCAGGACAAGCATTGTCCGACACAGAGAATTTGTAATGTTACACGGAGCCTTTCAGTCCAGGCGTGTTTAACAAATTCTACAGTATCTAGCCATCCATGTGAAGTTCTTCCTCCTTCAAGCTTTGGAATTTTTCTTTCTGGACTCTGAAGAGGATGTTCAGAGAAGTCAGCCAGCAAACAGCATGCTGCAGAAAGCAGAATGTGCCCTAGAAGATTCTACATCCCATCAATTCCTTCATGCTTCAAGGAATGATGTCCCTAGCCTCTGTTTGTCAGAGGGTGGAGATGGATGGCAGGAGAGCGATCACTTGATCATTACCTGTTAGGTCCACTCCCTCTGGGGCACCTGGCATTGGCCACTGTCAGTAGACAGGATACTGGGCTGGATGGACGTTTGGTCTGACTCAGTATGGCCATTCTTATGTTCCTATGTTATGTTCTTATATTATATTCATGCTGTGAAAACAATTTCACTGGTGAATTCTGAGCCTATAAAAATCAGTTCTGGATCTGGGCAAAATTCAAGGACGTGGGATCTAAGACTTGATCTGTGCCCATCAGAGGCAACGTGTGGAGGGCACATAGGGTCACATGCCTCCCCAGATTTCTGCCAGGGTTTATATTTTTATTGTTATTTCTTTTTTTGCAGGGAGTAGGTTCAAAACACATCCCCTCCCCCCTATCAACAGTTATGTGTCACTTCTGGTGCCCATCATTACTGAAAAAAAATTATAGTCTGCCTTCTGGTGCTAGCTTATGTAGTTAATCTTTTAGCTCAAGTAGTAGATGTGTCTGGGGCAATACTGAAGATTCAGGGTTCAAATCCTACTTCTGATAGATGTTACAGTTACACATAGTGAAGTTTATGCTAATCTTTAAAAAAAAACTAGGAAATTGCATTGAAAAAACTATGTTAGAAGAATGTTATTTAGGTAGTAAAGTCAAAGTCAAGCTCTCAAAAGTTAGAAACAGCCAGATTCCAAGAAATGTTCATGCAACCTTAACTCTGCCCCTTCGTGTATAAGAAGTATGATACAATCTTTAATTACTGATCACATACTATTTTTTCCACAGGACCCTGGTCTCAATCAGTGGACTGGCATGATGCACAAGGGAGCAGAATTATGGTGGCACAGAGAACATTAAATCTGGTATTTCCTCACTTTTGAGTGCTTGAAACTTTGCAACCTAAATAACATTTTGTTAACATAGATTCTTCTTTGTAATCTAAAAAAAAAATAGATTGAATGAACTGTGAAACATTATTACTATGAGTTCTCTTTAGACATCTAAATACAGAAACGTTTCTCAGAGTTAAGGAATAAACCAATTAAAATAAATGACAAAATCCACTTTTTACACGTTACAATCAAGAGGCTGGAAAACTTAAATGGATAATAGAAAGGTAATAACTATTACTGCATAGCAGCACTATTCTTGTGTATGAAATTATGTATTTTCTGATAAATTTGTCCAGATTTGTGTTTCTGAAGAGTGGGAAGTTTTCCATAATTGACTAAATGATCTCATCTTTCTGCTCACTAAGGAGCTGATTCTGAAATCTATCAGGCAGGTGCTGAGCATTCTCAAATCGCCTTGAAGTTGATCAGCACCTCAGAGGACTAGGCCTTTATTTCAAAATGTAATCAAGCCTTATTTATGTGAATTCATAGAATCTCAGGGTTGGAAGGGACCTTAGGAGATCATCTAGTCCAACCCCCTGCTCAAAGCAGGACCAATCCCCAATTTTTGCCCCATATCCCTAAATGGCCCCCTCAAGGATTGAACTCATAACCCTGGATTTAGCAGGCCAATGTTCAAACCACTGAGCTATCCCTCCCCCCAAATTGTGATGGCTCTTCCAGGCAGGGGACTACAACTCCCATAAGCCCCCGCCACACTGCCCTTCCCTTTCCCTGGCCATGTAAGGGGACGATCCTGAACTAGGAAATGGCTGGGCTGTGGGTGCAAGCAGCAACTGTATGACAAGGAGAGAGCTGCAGGGGAAAGGGTTACCATACATCCAGGTTTTCCTGGACAATGCCTCTTTTTTGAGTCTCCTTTCTCTGTCCAGGGGTGGATTTTAAAAATAACAGGAAATGTCCTAGATTTTTGCAGAACAGACAAGCTGCAGCTCAGAAAGACCCCTGATTGGCCTGCTTCCTAATTGGTCCATGCCCTGCATCCGCAGCTGATTGGTCCATTCCCCTGCAAGCCACAGTTGCTGGATTCTACCCATCGGGGCGGGGGGGGCGGGGAGGGGTCATGCAGAGAAGTGCTGATTGACAGCTGTCGCTGCGTCCTGGCCTTGCACCAGCCACCCTGCCACCGTGACAGGGAGCAACACTGCCCCCCCTCCAGTGAGTACCCTGGCCATAGGTAACCCCCTCCTGTAACATTCATGGGGTTCATTGAATAACAAGCCAGTGGCTGAGACAGGAATAAAACTTTAATAAAACAAACTGGAGAGCGTCTGCAATGAGCTTCTGCACACAGCCATGCAGTGTTCCCAACCCTCGCCTCCAGGGCACCTTTCCAAATTCCTGTGTTCATAATACTGCCCCTTATGAGGGAGCGTCATTAAATTATAATCTTCTATAAACTTCTACATCTCCAGCTTCCCCTTCCCTCCTTCCCCTCTTCCCACCAATCCCCCCCCCCACCCCCTTCGGCAGTGTCCTCTGTTGGGAAACCTGAACTATGGAAACCCTCACCAGGGAGGAATCCCCAGGAATGATGTGCAAAGCCATGTGTGGCCAGGCTGTGACTGCCAGACACTATGGGTGGGTCACTGGGTGCAGGGCTGATCAGGGAGCAGGAGAAGCTGGGCATGGAGCTAGTGCAGATGGGCCCAGTGAGAGACACGTACTGTGTCTCACCTTGAAACCCACAAGCTCCTGTTTGCTTCTCGATATAGACTGGACTGGACAGGGCACCTAGGCCTAAAGAGCCCTGACTCTTGCCTGGACTGCCCCCTGGGCCCAAACATTTACTGCTAGTGCTCACTTTGAATGGTAACGTGTGAGCCTCCGTACCTAGGGCATTTGCAACCTTTCCCTTTCCTGCCAGCCCTTGTAGCCATGTGTCTGAGCAGTTACACTACAGGCACCTTGGGGGTTTGGTGCACTCCAGCCCTGAGCAATCCTAATAGTTACGGCACAATCCCACTGATCCGGCAACACCAGTTCAACTTCCAACTTAAATAGACAGTTACATCTCCACCCACCCGCTTCTGGGTTCTTATTTGGATTTGTAATTCCTCGCCACCCTTCCCCCCGCCTCCCCGCAAACACTCGCGGGCAGCTTTCAGAATGGTTAGTATGTGAAAGAGCAACTGTATATTGAGGTGGGGGTATGATGTGCCAGGGGCATTGCACCTTTTTGAAAAACACTGAGCTCGCTGATTTCTACAAAGACTGTGTAGCAGTAAACTGAAAACAGATATCTGGAATGGAGCATTCGATTTGTTCTAGTCTAGTCTTTTGTTCTGGCTCGTTTCTTATATGCTCTCATCACTGTAGGATCTGAAGGCTTTCCTGTAGCCCATTAGGCACCATAGCCCAGATCCTCAAAGGACGGAGTTAGGCACCTAAATACCTTTGAGGATCTTGGCCGACATGACTAACAGCTGTCACACGAGGTTTGTTCTACGCTGATCCTCTCCCGAATAGGAGAAGTGTAGTGTTTGGTAGTGGGAGGGTTTTATTTTGTGGATTTTTTTTTAAATGTACTCACTGCTCTGTGTTCACATGCTATGTTGGAAATGGACTCTTACACAGACAAACTGTACCTCTGCTCTCATTCTTGAGAAAGTCCCATAGAATTTAAAAGAAATTAAATTGCTTTACAACTTTAGAGTGAATTCTCTAATAATTAAACCCTATAGAAATAATACCATTCTTTACTGAGTTCTATAGGTTTTCAAAGTAACTTCTATAGAACCTAGGGTGACCAGATGTCCCGATTTTATAGGGACAGTCCCGATTTTTTTGTCTTTTTCTTATATAGGCTCCTATTACTCCCCACCCCCTGTCCCGATTTTTCACACTTGCTGTCTGGTCACCCTAATAGAACCCCATTGATTTAATCCCTATTAGAGTCAATCGGACTTTTCTATATAGGCAGCAGCTTCCTTTCTCACTCTTCCCTGTCTTCTGAGTTCTTCCCTAAATATGGTGCCATCTACTGAAATCTTTGGATATTGCAAGGCAAAAATTGAATTCTCTTATCACCAATTTTCCTATCTTTAAGATGAAAAGTGACCCTCCCTCCCCCACCTTTCCCCACCCCCATTTTTTGTGTAGGGACAACAGCTTCTAGGTTCTTGGTACAGGTATTATGAAGTCCCCCCTTTCCTTCCCCCAAGAGTTTACAGTCTATTGCTACATTTGTTTAAGAATAAATATTTCCTCCAATATATTTACCAAAAAAGCTGAACCAAAGTGAACCAAAAAAGCTGCCGGCTACTGTATTAAAGAGCACTGACTATTTAGGAATATAATGATAACAATACAGATTGCTGAGCCTCACAATCCTTTTAACCCTTTTTATCTCTATTAAAAATAGAGACAAAGGCAAGTGAGAAGTGTGACATTTCTTAATCCTAAATTAGGAAATGTAAGGCTAAATTTACCAGTCTTCCTTCCGTTTACCTTTGTAATACCAGGCCAACAAGACATGGCTGAATTCACTAGAAGGAATGGTGCCTACCTCTTTTATGGCATCTGCCACCTGAAGAACTCAAACTGCATTAATGAGTCTCTGAGGCAGGGAAGAAATAATCCCATATTACAGATGGCAAAACTGAAGCACAGAGTGGTTAAATCACTTAGTTTGAAGTCATACAGGATATCTGTAGCGCAGCCTTAGAGCAGAACCTACATCTCTCAGACCCATGTCTTAACTACAAGGCCACTTACAGATCTCATACTCCAGAAGATTTATCCAAGCTGCCCTAACAAGTCCCATGTGTGCTTCACTAGTTACTAGGGTTGCCAACCCTCCAGGATTGTCCTGGAGTCTCCAGGAATTAAAGATGAATCTTTAATTAAAGATTATGTCATCTGAGGAAACCTCCAGGAATATGTCCAATCAAAGTTGGCAACCCTGCTAGTTACTGAGCTGTGTTTCAGTAGAACTGGATAAATTACTCATTTTTTAAAGTAAGGATTTTCAGAGACAGGAACCGCTTTTGTTAAAACTCTAAATGGTTCAGTGAAAATGTAAACAAGACTTTTTTTTTTTAAGGTGACCTGGAAGGCCAGTCAAAATCCCCACGTGTAAATTTTGAAAATCTTGCCAGCTCCCCCACCAAGAGCCATAAGGTTTAGTAGACTGAGCGCACAACGGGCATCCAGCAAATAAGCTTCAGCCCCAAGATTGGAACTGGGGCCTCAGTTCATCGTTAGAACACTTCAGAAGTGCAGGTTTACAGCAGGGAACCTGCAAGGAAGCCTAAGCACAAATGGCTTTAACCTTCCACTACTGGAGCTAGACATCACTAGTAAGGAATATTTTTTCTGTGATCTCCCTGCTATGCATTTAAAACACAAATGCTGGTGATTAAACAAATGGACTCAAGCTAATTAAATCAATAGCCCAAGCAAATTAGTTTTTCAAGTGTATGTTTTATTAAGCATTATTTTATTTTACAGTGAGGCTATTACAGGGATAAGTAGCGAGGTAACTTAGTGAACTGAACATGATACACAAAGCCTTCTGGGGATTTTGGATGTTTCCAATCCAGTGATATTAAGTCTATTACTCAATTAAGCACTTTATACAGTATGCACTCCTGTTTTAACATGGATTTACATAAAACAAGATCATTGTCTGTGATACATTACACACAGCCATTTTGTTATATATGAATCAGTAGAAGTTAGACCATGTAAAGTTGTTCTAAGACTGTGTATACAGGCATGCACTGTATACTTGCTTTAGTTCAAGTACTGGAGTATTGAATTATGTCCTTTTTAGCCTCCTCCTTCCTCTCTCTCTCTAGGGACTAGTATAAAGTCAATTCGTTTTCCCAAATGGCACCTAGATTATAGAGTCACTGAGTCATCTGCTTTGCAGGTAGCAAGGGCCATCATTTCAAAACTGACCAAGTCCCACAGACAAATCCCACATTTATGACTGGGCAACTGAGCACTTACGTGCCCATTTGTGGATGCAGATTGTCATTTGCCCATACATGTGTGTGTCCATACATACAGTTTAGGTGGCAAGGCTTCACGTCTGGATTTTACCCTAGCCAGTAGAATTAAGTCTGTGTTGTCCCCCATGCTCTGCAGGTCAGTGGCTATGCTGGGAGAGGCCACTCCCTGCCTACTGTAAAGAAGGGAGCAGCAACAGCAAGACTCTAAGGTGCCACAAGGACTCCTCATTGTTTTTGCTGATACAGACTAACACGGCTACCATTCTGAAACCTAGCCTCACATAGTCCCTGCATTGTGGGGTGTGCAACACCTCAGTACCAGCAGGGAGGATGGGCTCTGACATTGCAACCTCCTCCCCTTGCATACCAACACAGCCGCCTTTCTCTTTACAGCATTACAATAGACACTTAAAGAAGGAGTGCCTGGGGCCCATGCGCAATGTTACTCTAAACATTGACGAGAGACACTGAGGAATAATGACAGGTTTCAGTGTAGTAGCCGTGTTAGTCTGTGTCAGCAAAAAGAAAATAAAAAAGAAATACTTGTGGCACCTTAGAGACTAACAAATTTATTTCAGCATAAGCTTTCGTGGACTACAGTCCGCTTCGTCGGATGCAACGATCCGACGAAGCGGACTGTAGTCCACGAAAGCTTATGCTGAAATAAATTTGTTAGTCTCTAAGGTGCCACAAGTATTTCTTTCTTATTTTCTTTTTACTGAGGAATAAGAGGTCAATACTGTTTATGTGTTCATTGCAGTCATTGGTATCTGGCCCGGGCTAATGATCCAACCAGCGGAACAAATTCGAAGATGAATCCTGGTCACGTGTCACCTGAAGTATGTTGCGTGTACGCTAAAGCCCCCTGGATTAAAACTAGCTTGTGGCATGGACTTTGCTTCTGCACTTTAATATATTGCATTTAGTATATCAGTCAGTTTTATATTCTGGAATTTAGCAAATTTAATCATTATCCCAGTCCATCTTCTTTGAAGAATAAACTGAAGGACAACTTCAGCAGAGAGCTCAGGATGTGTAGCTGCAGAGAATTTGACTGAAAGTGTACTGCCTTTTCTCCCATAAAATGAGGTCCAGCTTGTTCCTTTAAAACCATTGTAAGAAACCCGTGATATAAGGGCATGGCTGCAGGATTTTATAACAGTGGCAAATGTCATCTCTGAACTTGTCATCTGGTCATATTCAATTATATAAATTTATCAGCCATACATTTTTTCTCAGAAGATAAAGCAAGGAAAATAGATCCCCAAGAAAGGCAATTGCTTCCTTGATTTGGTATATGAGCAAAGAACATTAAGTACGTTGTTACACAACTTTTTATGCCCCTCAACTTGGCCCCAGGTTCTGGCCAACGAACAGTTTGGCTTTTGGAGATTTATTGCGGCTGTGACTCTGATTTCTTGCCCTTGGGTGATAGTGTGGATTTGGTCACACCTTGTCAACCTCCAGGAGATGTTCTTGGACTGTACAGCACTGCAATCCTATAACCGGCCCAGAGTCAAGGGTACTGAGTAGATATGCTGCCCACCTTGCTTTCCCCGTTATGCCAGCTCCTCTGAGCTGGCTGGGGCATTGTAGGTGGGGCTGAGCTAAGGCCCTGTCATCTCTGTGAGAAGTGTGTTGTTCTCAGCATTAACACACGCACTCCTTGCATTAAACACATGCCTATGTTTATTGGACTCTGCATTTGTAACCCACATACCTAATAGGGAGATATCTCTTTAAGAGAGCTATTGGGGGGTGGGTAGGATTGAGCTGTGTCTGGGTCACTGTTGCTAGGCAGATGCACAATTAGCAGTCCACATCCAGAAGTTTCTGGAATTGGGTATGCTCAGTAGGTTCCCTATAGCTGGACTCGGACACGTGAGGGCAAGCAGTCAGGGCAGCTGCTTTACAAAAGGCCATGTACCTTATGTGGGCGGGAGAAGCTGAGCCCAGAAGCAGAAAACAGGCTGTTTTCCCCAACTCTGAAGCGTTTTGCAGCAGGCTAGTGATATTGTTAACCCTCCAACAGGGAAGCCCTGGCAGTGTTAATTATAGAAAGGGAAAATTAGGAGGGGAAAATAATTTTTTATTTTAATTCTATACTTTGAAAGTTGTTTGGTTTTAGCCAAACTGTTTTAGTTAAATTGTCTCAACTAGTATGATTCACCAACTTTTCTTTTCTTGTAATGTGATGATGGGGAAAAGTCATTTATTTTGCTATTCTCAGTTTTTGTAATGTAACAGGTTTTTTCTTTTAAAGCTATATACTTAACTGAGTAATTGGTTAATCGGTTTGCTGATTGGCTAGCAGTGATTTCAGCAAGGAAGAGAAAGAGTCTGCATGGATTCCAACGGAAGGTTCCTACAAGCAAGAGGAGGGAAGATGTTGCTTTTGACTTAGCAGACTGTATAGATTTGGTGATCAAAGATTCTAACCAAGACTCAGGTGAACTCAGCCTAAGCTTTTGGGAACTCTGAGTTTCTTCTCACTGTGTTTCTGTGGGGGACTGACCTGTTTAGATTTAATTTGTTTTCTTTATTTATGTTTATGTATCAATGTGAAGATAATGTATGTGGATTATAAAAGAGCCATGTTATGTTGCAAAAATTATTATTTATTATGTTTCTTTATCATGGAGCCCAAGGTCCAGTGTGCTTCAAGATCAGCTTTGGGGACTACAAACTGCGTCATGTTGGGAGAACATCCTGGTTTTTGCAAGAAAATCCCTCCCAGCAGGAAGTTTCAGCACTGACTGAAGCTGGGAGCATGAGGCAAGCAAGCAGAGAGGAGGCTGCTGGATTATAATCCTGTTCTGTGTTTCTTTACAGAATAGAACCTTATTCCTGGTGGTTTGTCTGAGGGGGTCTGGTCTGAGGTGACACACAATGCAGAGCTGACCGAGGAGCCTCAGGCCCGGTTTCCCAAAATTGTGTGAAAAATCCACAAGGCAGAATTTCCCTCTCTTGAACAACCACAAACTGGTCTAGTGAACAGGAGGGGGCTACAGTAAGATTTTTAGAAAGTGGGCACTTAATTAAGTGCATTCCTTTTGTTCTCTTGGGGACTTGAATGTGGGGAAGTTGACCCTGTGCAACCTTGCTGAAAATCTTTCGAGACTGAATTCTGGGGCCCCAGCTTCTATTCTATGGGAGTTGGGGGTTTCTTAGGCAGCAGAAAAGGGCAATGAAGTGAACTCAAGCCCACCCAAAGGTTACACATTCACTTGCAGGACCCAACCAGAGGCTGCACCTAGCTACCAAAGGCAACAGTCTTTTTGGGTCAGCCTTCAGAGCCCAGCATAGTTACATGAAGAGGGACCCTTTGATTGCTCCAGCCACACCCAACACCCTTAGATAACAAGCAGCTGCTCCATAGAGGAAAGAGAATAGTAGATCAGCTGCACCCCTCTCTTCCCCCATATAGGGTCTGATGCTGGGGCATAGGTGGATTGTTTATGCTCCCTTGCTCACCTGCCTAGGAGGTAGTTAGTGCAACTGGGTACTCATTGAGGGCTCAGTTGTGAACCTATGTGTACATGTTGCAAGACCCTGGCTAACCCTGATGATCAGTAATAAGTCAAATGAGATTGTAGCAGTTGGCTATTGTTGAGGGAACAATTGCAAAATAAAAAACCCAACTCACCCACAGGAGTGACAGGTCTGAAACATGCCAACAGTTCTGATGATATAGCAAGTAAACTGCTCCCCACTCTTACTGTCACGTAATGAGTTGACTTATTGACATCAAGCTGTCATTTCTCACCAGCTGTATCCATTTAGTTTGGATCGATCACAGCAGGAGGTGCAGGCTGTTCACGATATGCAGATAACTATCTTTGGGCCGCTAAACCAGTAGCACCAGAGTTCAGGGCAGAAGCCAAAAAGGAGTTGTCATGCCCAGAATGAGCTCAGCAGGGCAGCTGCTGAGCAGCAAAGAGGAGATGTTTAGAGCAGGGCCTCCAGAACTCGGGGGAAGGGAGGCTAAGAATTAATGAATGGGGGGTGGGAAGTTGGGTCTCAGAATCAAATAGGTTAGGAGGGGGCAGAGCTGGTAAATTGACAGGCTGTGTTCCACAGCGTCATCACACTGGAGGGGCTGGAGGAGGAGAAGTGCACAATGGATTTGGAAACCAAATTTCAGAGTAGGGGAAGAAGGCCAGAGAATGAATTTTTGGTGTGGGTGTCTGCACGGAGGGAAATGAATTGTGTGGAGCAAGGACTGGGGAAGAGAGAAAAAATGGGCTGTGTAGGGAGAGGGGATATGGCTGGTGCTCCATTGTACTCTAGTGACTCCAAAGCCACTCTATTTTAAGGGGGCTGTCCAAGCCTGCTTTGGGCTGATGCAATGACAAAAAACAAATCAGTCACGTTGAGGCCATGCTCTATCCCCATAGCATTAAAATGCCTGCTGTGATTTTTATTATTACTTTATTTTATTATTTCCCAAGATTCCCACCACCTTCCTCTGGATTGAGATGTGGCATGGCAGATGGCAGGGGAAGATTTTCTGGTGGATGGTAGAGAGGGCATAAAATAAGAGAGAGCTTTAACTCTACTGTGGAGCAACCTGCACTGCTCCACAAGGCAGAGAGGGGCGATTTCTAGAAGCTATTCAGTCTTCCAGAGTTTTCTGCCCACCTCCCAAGTCTTCTCATCTGTGCTGTTCAGTGTCCTGTTTGACCTACAGTATATTAACAGGCTCATGTAGATACGGTGCAGGTACTGAAGTGTGTTAGCCATCAAGTCCAGTTAAAGCCCTTAAAAAAGTACGGCAGTGACTTTGGCAGAAACTCTGAGTTAACAAGACTGAACCCCCTATCCTGCATGTAGGGCCATAATGCCCAAGAGCACTGGAGCTTTCTACAGTCAGTTTGGTCCAAGGCTTGCAGCCTCTCTCTCTCTCTCTCTCTCTCTCTCTCAGTTATTGTGTGGACATTAGACCTTGGTGCATTCATGATGCCAGGAAACCATTCCCTTATTTTGAGCACTAGATGCATTATAGACAGCTGCCAGTTTTCACAGCAATACTGCTGCATGCCATTGACAAATACTGCTAAGAATATGAACAAGACGTTTAGGTTTGTATTAAAACAGTGATACCGCGTGGCAGGTTGAATTCAAGTCTTTCTTCTTACCTGTGATCTCCACAGGCCTTGTCTTCAGAGGTGCTAAGCAGTAGATGTCTCCTGGCAGCCAGTAGGACTACTCCCATAGTTAAGGGCCTCTGGGTCAGGGCTACCCAACTTTTAGTTATGCATTGCAGGAGGCTGACAGTGCTTATCTGGAACATCCCTCCACCCCCATTTTCTAGCAATGATGTGATGGCTGACAGCTTGGCCAACACACTGAGAACTGAACAGAGGACCTCCTGAAGTAAAGTATAAGATCCTACATCTTAAGCTAAAGCTCCCTATATGAGGTGGTAATATATTCATCTGCTCTGTGGATTAAGCATGGGGTGGGGTGGGGGAACATATAACACATTTACCATTGGGCTACACTGATCCTCCTGGGAAACACTTTAAGGGGGGTCTTCTGATTATTGAGGCTGGTGATTCCTTATCCAATCAGGATACAAGGGAGTTGGGAGTGGCTTTCTGTGATGGGAAGGATCTCAGGTTTGGGCTGAGCAGTCCTGAGGGAGAAATTCCAGCACCAGCCAGACTGGGGAGAAGACATTAACTGAGCTTGGTTGATCCATTTGTTAATAAAGCTAAATGCTAAGAAGGGTATGAATTTGACCTTTATATACTGCACGGATTTGTTTGTAGAGCAAATTGAGAAAGGAATCTGCTTACAGCCCCTTTTTATTATGTTAAATAATTTCTCTTCCTTCAGGGTATTTATGCAGTTCTAATTCTGTAGACTGTCACATAGACAAACTATACACATTGGCTCTTAACTTTTTTCATAAATCATTCCCTCTAGACCATTACTATTTTCTGTGCTTGTCTCTGAACTACATCCTGTTTATAGGGTGACCAAATAGCAACTGTGGGTAATAGGCACCTATATAAGAAAAAGTCCCAAAAATGGGACTGTCCCTATAAAAATGGGACATGTGGTCACCCTACCTGTTTCTCGCTGTCTTTCTGGTTATGAGGTGTCCAGAAGAGACCACAAAATGCCAGGTGCACCAGCACTATAAAGAAAGGGGCTATTGCCCCCAATTCCTGTGATGTGATGCTACTGTATATGCTGCCCACACTTGCAGAGGCCTTTTTAGGTGAACTGTTGCATTTCAAGCTTCTGTCTTATCTATTGTACTCCATCATCCTTAACCTCCTTTCAGCATTATTCATTTCCAATTTCTCTCTGGCGCTGAATCTCGGTTTGGGGGTTTAAGTCCTCTCTCCCTCACTAACAAAATAGCAGTTTGGATTTCTCCAAATTTATTCTTGTTTCATTATTTTCTGGCCATCTTCCTAATCTCTCTAGATCTCATCTTTATTATGTTCCTGTCTTGGAAGTTTCATATCGCCTGAATTGCAAGACTTCACTAATTATCAGGGACGGCGAGAGCAGCATGTTAATGAAGTATCACTGTACCTAACACACAAACTTGCAGTGTCCCACTGGGATTCTCCCCACAACTTCACACTTTGCCATTTGTCACAACCCTTGGCATATAATCCTCTCTGCAGTTTTCAGTCCACATGACAGCATTCACATTACACAAACCAGTCGGTATTCATTTTGAAATTCAGAGACATGCTTTTCTGATCTAGGTTTTCCACTTCTCAAAACTCACTTCATCTGCTAATTTCATCATAACTTCAAGGCAGCATTCAAGTTTATAGGGAAAGATCTGTTCTTTACAAATAATGGGGCTACAACACCACATTCTGTTATCTAGAATAGATCCATACCACGTGGCATCCAGGGCCAGTGCAATACCCCTACCATTCCATCCCAGGGGAGAGTACAGACAATCACCGCTGCACGTACACAGTGGCATAGCCAGGTTTAGAGCACAGGGGGAGAGGAGCTAAAAAAAGGCATCGGGAGCAAAAAAAGGTGCTTGGAGCAAAAAAAAATGCTCCGCTCTGGCTGCAGCGTCGGAAGCAAAAAAAAATGCTCCGCTCTGGCTGCAGCACAGGAGCAAAAGGCGTCGCAGCACAAAAAAGGCGCCGCTTCTGCTCAGTGGGGGAGCGGATGCTCCCCATGCTCCCCCCCGGCTACGCTACTGCACGTACATTGACCTGTGAGAGACACAGTTGGTGTATGTGTTTGTGAAATGGAAATGACTGTTCTTTCCCCTTCAAAGGTTCTTTCCCCTGTATTTATAAAGTTTTGTTCGGTTTTAAATATGTCTGTATGGGATTGAAATAAAAGTCTATTTATGAACACTTAATTTATCTTTATTAGTTCACAAGATATGTTGGCTGGAGCTGACATCATTCACAGATAATAGCAATAGGTGCATTTGCAATGCTATATTACCACACACAGAGCACTCATTACAAGGTTTACCTTTACCGGGGTGAAAAAAAATTTCCAGGCACAGCACACTACAGCAACACACATTACTGTGGATCATTATTAAAATGGTCCTTCAAACCCTCAATGTTGAGCCCCCCTCGTTGAGTTCTCCTTATAGTCCTGGTATCTGGCTGCTCAGAATCATCAGACAGCTGTTCCACCTGTACCTTCCAGCCCTGCAGAAATTTCTCCCCCATTGCTTGACAGATATGAAGCACACAGCTGGCAGCTATGACCATGGGGATATTAGGCTATCCTAATTTTGCCAATTAATTGATCTTTGACTATCAGCGGTAAATATGCCCAATGGCCTGTGATGGGATGTTAGATGGGGTGGGATCTGAGTTACTGCAGAGAATTCTTTCCTGGGTGTCTGGCTGGTGAGTCTTGCCCACATGCTCAGGGTTCAGCTGATCGCCATATTTGGGGTCGGGAAGGAATTTTCCTCCAGGGCAGATTGGCAGAGGCCCTGGGGGGTTTTCGCCTTCCTCTGCAGCGTGGGGCACGAGTCACTTGCTGGAGGATTCTCTGCACCTTGAAGTCTCTGAACCATGCTTTGAGGACTTCAATAGCTCAGACATAGGTTAGGAGTTTATTACAGGAGTGGGTGGGTGAGATTGTGGCCTGCGTTGTGCAGGAAGTCAGACTAGATGATCCTAATGGTCCCTTCTGACCTTAAAGTCTATGACATATTTTTTTCACTGAGGTCTAATCTCATGAGTAGACAGCACCAGTGCCCTTTCAAACAGCCAAAGACCCATTCAACTGTCATTCTGCAGCTGCTGAACCTGTTGCTGAAACGCTCCTTGCTGTTGTCGAGGTGGCTGGTGTACAGCTTCATGAGTCATGGGAGCAAGGGGTAGGCTGGGTTTCCCAGGATCACTATGGGCATTTCAACATCCTCAGTGGTAATTCTCTGGTCTGGAAAGAAAGTCCCTGCTTGCAGCTTTCTATACAGGCCTGTGTTCTTAAAGATGCATGCATCATGCATCTTCCCTGACCAGCCGCGTTGATGTTGGTAAAACGACCCCAGTGATCCACTGGCACCTGCAATACCATAGAAAAGTAGCCCTTTCTGTTGATGAACTCCATGGCAAGGTGGTCCAGTGCCAAAATTGGGATTATGCATTCCATCTACTGCCCCACTGCAGTTAAGGAACCTCATGGCTGCAATACCATCCACTACTTCCTGCACATTGCCCAGAGTCACAGTCCTTAATTGAATTGTCTCGTTAGCACTGACGCCCCCATTGGTAAGGCAACTTCCATCTTTTCATGTACTGTGTATATATACCTGCCTACTGTATTTTCCACTCCATGCATCTGATGAAGTGGGGTTTAGCCCACGAAAGCTTATGCCCAAATACATTTGTTAGTCAAAGGTGCCACAAGTACGCCTCATTGTTTTCCTTGATACAGACTAACACGGCTACCACTCTGAAACTTGACCCCAGAATTTGACATAGAATCATAGAATCATAGAATATCAGGGTTGGAAGGGACCTCAGGAGGTCATCTAGTCCAACCCCTGCTCAAAGCAGGACCAATCCCCAACTAAATCATCCCAGCCAGGGCTTTGTCAAGCCTGACCTTAAAAACCTTTAAGGAAGGAGATTGCACCACCTCCCTAGGTAACCCATTCCAGTGCTTCACCACCCTCCTAGTGAAAAAGTTTTTCCTAATATCCAACCTAAACCTCCCCCACTGCAACTTGAGACCATTACTCCTCGTTCTGACATTCCTGTGTGTTTCCCCAAAACTTGACAGTACTGCAGTCAGCAATTTTGTATGGTCAGCCACTGCCAGCTGAAAACCAAACATCACATAGCTAGGAAAATCTTAGGCCCTGAGAGGCAAGGCCAAATAATTGCATGTTTGCTATCAGAATGGGAGGTTGGGACAAGAAGTGAAGATTCCATGAAAATAGAAGGAATGTTTGGACAATAAACTGGCCTTTAGGTGCCTCTAACACATATGTTTTATTGTTGTTATGACTAGAAATGCTTTGATGATAAGGAGAATAATGAATTGCTATTGGCTGTTGCTAGGGAAATTTTTAGCCTATTAGAGGCTATTATGAGTTATGTGCTTTGTTTGGAGAAAATTTATAAAAAATTTAATTAGAAAGGGTGCTTTGGAGCAGTTCAAGGAAGCTTTCCTCTGGGCAAGGATTTGACATGTAAGTTCCCCAGCAGCTAGGCAGAAGGAGGGGCCCCCCAGAAGGCTGGCTGCTGATTCCTCAAAACCATTTCAGCCTTTTTGAGTAACTATAAAGGTTTGGAATGCTCTGAACCTACTGCTACAGTGTGTGTTTTTGGGGGGGTGGCACGCTTGAGATCTAATTAAAAAAAGTAGTTTTAGAAGAAAGCACTCTTGCTTCTGCCAATCATTTTTCAGACAGATGAGCGGTGCCCCCATTGACTTATTCCTGACACTTCCTGGAGAGAAAGTTCAGTTACCACTGCTTTGGATTCTGAAAACCTTGGGTAACAGCAAGACATGATTAATGGCCCTGCACACTTGCTTCACAGCAACCCCCCTGGTGGATTTTCCAACTCCAAATTGATTCCCGACTGATTGACAGCAATCTGGCATTACAAGCTTCCGTACAGTGACCACCACTCACTTTTCCATCCTGAATGCAGCTCTCAATCACTGGAGGTTTGGGGCGAGTTCTGCACTCAGTTCCAGGAATGTGGCCTTGCAGATCCGAAAGTTCTGCAGCCAGTGCTCATCATCCCCTACCTGCAAAATGATGCGATCTCACCAGTGAGTGCCTGTTTCTTGAGTCCAGAACTGGCGATCCACTGTGTGCAGCTGCTCGGTGAATGCCAACAACCTTGAATTGTTTCTTTCCATCGTGCACAGCAAGGCAGCCTGCAATGAATTGTCATATTCCATCTTGTGGCTCTGGATATACTGCAGGATCAGGCGCATTGTGTTCATAGCACTCATGACGCTACTGAAGAGCAGTGCATGATCCATGCTTCTCGCAGAGATGGCAGATGTGCGGGTTAGCAGGGCTTTTGAAAAGACATGTAAAACATAATAGGATGCCCATGGAATGATGGGCTGGAGAAAACTGCATTATGGGACATGTTTCCAGTCACCCCTGCACCACTCATTTGCCCCCATGAGGCACTGCAAACCCTTCCCAAAACACCCTTCACTACATGGTGGTGAGCTGCACAGTGAGATAGCTACCGATGGTGCACTGCTGTCTGCACTGATGCAAACACTGCTAGTGAGGATGCGCACCTCTGATACAAGGAGCGTAGCATCGACATGCAAAATCAACTTAATTACTGTGGTGGCTGTACGTCGACGTAAGTTAGGTCAACTTAATTTTGTAGTGTAGAACATAAGACCAAAGGTCAGACCAAAGGTCCATCTAGCCCAGTATCCTGTCTTCTGACAGTGGCCAATGACAGGTGCCCCCAGAGGGAATGAACAAAACAGATAATCATCAAGTGATCCATCTCCTGTTGCCCATTCCCAGCTTCTGGCAAACAGAGGCTAGGGGCACCATCCCTGCCCATCCTGGCTAATAGACATTGATGGACCTATGCTCCATGAATTTATCTAGTTCTTTATTGAACCCTGTTAGTGTCTTGGCCTTCACAACATTCTCTGGCAAAGAGTTCCACAGGTTGGCTGTACGTTGTGTGAAGAAATACTTCATTTTGTTTGTTCTAAACCCACAGCCTATTAATTTCATTTGGTGACCCCTAGTTCTTGTGTTATGAGAAGGAGTAAATAACACTTACTTATTTACTTTCTCCACAACAGTCATGATTTTATAGACTTCTATTGTATCCCAGCTTAGTCGTCTCTTTTCCAAGCTGAAAAGTCCCAGTCTCATAGACTCATAGACTTTAAGGTCAGAAGGGACCATTATGATCATCTAGTCTGACCTCCTGCACAATGCAGGCCACAGAATCTCACCCACCCACTCCTGGAATAATCCTCTCACCTATGTCTCAGCTATTGAAGTCCTCAAATCATGGTTTAAAGACTTCAAGATGCAGAGAATCCTCCGGTAAGTGACCCGTGCCCCATGCTGCAGAGGAAGGCAAAAAAACCTCCAGGGCCTCTGCCAATCTACCCTGGAGGAAAATTCCTTCCCGACCCCAAATATGGCGATCAGCTGAACCCCGAGCATGTGGGCAAGATTCACCAGCCA
This sequence comes from Macrochelys suwanniensis, assembly GCA_033296515.1. Taxonomy (NCBI): domain Eukaryota; kingdom Metazoa; phylum Chordata; order Testudines; family Chelydridae; genus Macrochelys; species Macrochelys suwanniensis. Next base: position 16,663,241 of record CM065776.1, on the reverse strand, counting down.
GACACCCAGGAAAAAGTTCTCTGTAGTAACTTCTAACATCCCATCATTGACCATTGGTCCTATTTACCACTGATGGCAATTAATTGACCTTTGACTAAGATCATGTTATCCCATCAAACCATCCCCTCCATAAACGTATCTAGCTTAATCTTGAAGCCAGTTAGGTCTTTTGCCCCCACTGCTTCCCTTGGAAGGCTGTTCCAGAACTTCACTCCTCTGATGGTTAGAAACCTTCGTCTAATTTCAAGTCTAAACTTCCTGATGGCCAGTTTATATCCATTTGTTCTTGTGTCCACATTGGTACTGAGCTGAAATAATTCCTCTCCCTCCCTGGTATTTATCCCTCTGATATATTTAAAGAGAGCAATCATATCTCCCCTCAGCCTTCTTTTGGTTAAGGTAAACAAACCAAGCTCCTTGAGTCTCCTTTCATACGACAGGTTTTCCATTCCTCGGATCATCCTAGTGGCCCTTCTTTGTACCTGTTCCAGTTTGAATTCATCCTTCTTAAACATGGGAGACCAGAACTGCACACAGTATTCCAAATGAGGTCTTACCAATGCCTTGTATAAGGGTACTAACACCTCCTTATCTCTACTAGAAATACCTCGCCTAATGCATCCCAAGACCGCATTAGCTTTTTTCACGGCCACATCACATTGGCGACTCATAGTCATCCTGTGATCAACCAGGACTCCGAGGTCCTTCTCCTCTTCCGTTACTTCCAACTGATGCGTCCCCAGCTTATAACTAAAATTCTTGTTATTAATCCCTAAATGCATAACCTTACACTTCTCACTATTAAATTTCATCCTATTACTATTACTCCAGTTTACAAGGTCATCCAGATCTTCCTGTAGGATATCCCGATCCTTTTCTGAATTGGCAATACCTCCCAACTTTGTGTCATCTGCAAACTTTATTAGCACACTCCCACTTTTGGTGCCGAGGTCAGTAATAAAAAGATTAAATAAAATTGGTCCCAAAACTGAACCTTGAGGAACTCCGCTAGTAACCTCCCTCCAACCTGACAGTTCACCTTTCAGTATGACCCGCTGTAGTCTCCCCTTTAACCAGTTCCTTATCCACCTCTCAATTTTCATATTGATCCCCATCTTTTCCAATTTAACCGATAATTCCTCATGTGGTACTGTATCAAATGCCTTACTGAAATCGAGGTAGATTAGATCCACTGCGTTTCCTTTATCTAAAAAATCTGTTACTTTCTCAAAGAAGGAGATCAAGTTGGTTTGGCACGATCTACCTTTTGTAAAACCATGTTGTAATTTGTCCCAATTGCCATTGACCTCAAGGTCCTTAACTACTTTCTCCTTCAAAAATTTTTCCAAGACCTTGCATACTACAGATGTCAAACTAACAGGCCTGTAGTTACCCGGGTCACTTTTTTTCCCTTTCTTAAAAATAGGAACTATATTAGCTATTCTCCAGTCAAACGGTACAACCCCTGAGTTTAGAGATTCATTAAAAATTTTTGCTACTGGGCTTGCAATTTCATGTGCCAGTTCCTTTAATATTCTTGGATGAAGATTATCTGGGCCGCCTGATTTACTCTCATTAAGCTGTTCAAGTTTGGCTTCTACCTCGGATATGGTAATATCTACCCCCACATCCTTATTCCCATTTGTCATGCTGCCACTATTCCTAAGCTCCTCATTAGCCTCATTAAAGACTGAGGCAAAGTATTTGTTTAGATATTGAGCCATGCCTAGATTATCCTTAACCTCCACTCCATCCTCAGTGTTTAGCGGTCCCACTTCTTCTTTCTTTGTTTTCTTCCTATTTATATGGCTATAAAACTTTTTACTATTGGTTTTAATTCCCTTTGCAAGGTCCAATTCTACATGCCTTTTAGCCTGTCTCACTTTATCCTTACATGCTCTGACCTCAATAAGGTAGGTTTCTTTGCTGATCCCTCCCATCTTCCACTCCTTGTATGCTTTCTGTTTTTTCTTAATCACCTCTCTGAGATGCTTGCTCATCCAGCTTGGTCTAAAACCCCTGCCTATGAATTGTTTCCCCTTTCTTGGGATACAGGCTTCTGATAGCTTCTGCAACTTTAACTTGAAATAATCCCAGGCCTCCTCCGCCTTTAGGTCCATAAAATCTTTAGTCCAATCCACTTCCCTAACTAATTTCCTTAATTTATTAAAGTTAGCCCTTTTGAAATCAAAAACCCTAGTCTCAGATTTATTTTTGTTTATCCTTCCATTTAGTTTGAACTGAATTAGCTCATGATCACTCGAGCCAAGGTTGTCCCCTACAACCATTTCTTCAATGAGGTCCTCACTACTCACCAAAACCAAATCTAAAATGGCATCCCCCCCTTGTTGGTTCAGCAACTACTTGATGAAGGAATTCATCAGCTATCACATCTAGGAAAATCTGAGCCCTATTATTATTACTAGCACTTGTTCTCCAATCTATATCTGGGAAGTTGTCTTATTAATCTCTCCTCATACAGCAGCCATTTCATACCCCAATCAGTTTTGTTGCCCTTTTCTGAACCTTTTCCAAGTCCAATATATCTTTGTAGAGATGGGGCAACCACATCTGCATGCAGTATTCAAGATGTGGGTGTACCATAGATTTATATAGAGGCAATATGATATTTTCTGTCTTATTATCTATCCCTTTTTTTAATGATTCCCAACATTCTATTCACTTTTTTGACTGCCGCTGAACATTGAGTGGATGTTTTCAGAGAACTATCCACAATGACTCCAAGATCTCTTTCTTGAGTGGTAACAGCTAATTTAGACCCCATCATTTTATATGTATCGTTGGGATTATGTTTTCCACTGTGCATTACTTTGCATTTATCAACACTATTTCATCTTCTATTTTGTTGCCCAGTCCCCCAGTTTTGAGAGATCCTTTTGTAGCTCTTCACAGTCTGCCTGGGACTTAACTATCTTGAATAGTTTTGTATCATTTGCAAATTTTGCCACCTCACTGTTAACCCCTTTTTCCAAATCATTTATGAATATGTTAAATAGGACTGGGCCCAGTACAGACCTCTGGGGGACACCACTATTTACCTCTCTCCATTCTGAAAACTGACCAATTATTCCTACCCTTTGTTTTCTATCATTTAACCATTTACCAATCCATGGGAGAACCTTCCCTCTTATCCCATGACAGCTTACTTTGCTTAAGAGTCTTCGGTGAAGGACCTTGTCAAAGGCGTTCTGAAAATCTACAATATACACTATATCCACTGGATTCCCCCTTGTCCACAAGCTTGTTGACACCTTCAAAGAATTCTAGTAGATTGGTGAGGCATGATTTCCCTTTACAGAAACCATGTTGACTATTCCCCAACAAATTATGTTCCTCTATGTGTCTGACAATTTTGTTCTTTACTATAGTTTCAACCAATTTGCCCGGTACTGAAGTCAGACTTACTGGCCTGACATGGCCTGAAAGTGGGAGCCAGGAGCCTCATCCCCTTCAAGTGAGTCAGACTATTTGGCTCAATTTAGTATCTGTTGGACTCCTGCTTATGAAGACAGGGGGTGCCCTACAGGTTTTGCAGCACCCAGACAGCAGGAGGCATCTGTCAGTAACCTGAGAACTGAGACAGGAAGAGAACAGAAAATGCTTATCCAGTTCTGTCTTCTGAGAGCAAGCAGTTCTGGGAAAATGGATGAAGTAATTTAGGACTAGAATTACAAAGGTACTTAGGCACCTAAATAAGCAGATAGTTGCCTAGTGGGATTTACAACAGCACCTAAGTGAGTTAGATCCCTAACTCCTATTGCTCTTCAATGGGAGTTAGGCACTTAAGCTGTTTAGGCATTTTTGTAATTTCTACTAGGCACCTAAATACCTTTGTAAATCTGCCCCTACTCCCTTCCCAAAGCAAGTAAGTAGCAAGTCCTTTCCTGTTCTGTTCCTGGGGCAGTGCCTCTCTATACTGCCCCTCACTCTAGGAAGATCATAAAGTTGCACTCCAGCCAGTGATATTTCTCAGCATTTGTTAGCTCTGGATAGTTTGAAAGTCTGTATTAAACTCAGAACAGACTTACTTACCACATGATTAGGAAACTAAAAGGAAACTGCTCTAACAAATTTTGTTTTATTTTTCTGCTAAGATTCCTGTATGGAAATAATTGATAAGAGGTCCAGTTTTTCCTTACCACGTTTATCTTCACTATGCAGTTAATAGTAAGATTGTCTTGAAAAACTAATCCACCACCCTGAGGCAAAGCAATTATTTATTTTAGCATTTGCATTTAAACAAAATGATATTAAAATTCACTAAGCCATGATATGTAACCCAATAGCCTAAAGTAATGTAATTCAGTCTCTGTAGCAATCAATCCTCCAAATAATCTGACCATATATGACCAGGCCAATTTATAGCCAGTCTTACTGTATTTACAATTTTAATATGACTAAGGTCATTAATGTAAAGAGGGGGGAAATGGTTTTTTGCTTTACATCAGTGATAAACGAAACCTCAAGCTGTCTCTGGTCAAAATTCCATTTCCTTGAATATGTCAATCTATTCTATTTTACAGATTCCTGGATGTTTACTGGAACACCACTGAGTACCGTTGACAACTACTCCTGGGAGTACTATGCCACTGAACTTTAATTAGCAGTGAAATATAACCACCAGTAAGTCGAACAGGACTACAGCTTGTTCTTAAAGAATTTCAAATCAATATCTCACAACTCCCAGTGAGTCAGTAATTCCTATGTATTGTTTAATTGTATCTATTTTAACCTCTAAAGACCCCTGAATCGGTATGCAGTGATGACTCCTGCTGCTGGAAAGGCATTTTGCAGATGATGATGGAGGAATTGCCTGTCGCTCAGGGACTCTATGGATGAGATTCTGATCTCTGTTACATCAATGTAAATCGAAAGCAATGACTCTGATTTCAGTGGTGTTTTCTCTGTTTCTCTGGACAGAATATAAGCAAAAGAGATTGTGTATTGCATGTGCGTTTATGCTGCTAATGGTTTCACCCTCCCCATTAAATTGGTACGAACTGCAGAGTTTTCCTCGTATTATGTGAACAAGCTATCACAAGAGGAGATGCAAAAATATGGTCAGTTGTTCCTCCCTAGACAACTCATTTACACAAGGCAGCCAGTGTTTCATTATGTTATTACATACTATTTTTTCCACAGGACCCCTGCCTCAGTACACAGAATGGACAGTGCTCACATAATGAGCAGCTATTGTAGGGGAGAGATCTCAGTATTGATACAAATGATATTTAGTCAAATTATCTATACCTTATTTTTATTAGGTTGTTACATTCTTGGTTGCACCATTACAGAATAGTAAAATATAGCTACAAGCATGTTATTGGAGGCTTGGAAATATAGTAATACATATGTTTAGCTAAGTATGTTAAAGCTAGGGCTGTCAAGCGATTAAAACAATTAATCGTGATTAATAACGTGATTAAAACAATTAATCACATGATTAATCGCGTTGTTAAACAACAATGGAATACCATTTATTTAAATATTTTTGTATGTTTTCTACATTTTCAAATACATTGATTTCAGTTACAACACAGAATACAAAGTGTATCATGCTCACTTTACATTTATTTTTATTACAAATGTTTGCACTCTAAAAAACAAAAGAAATAGTATTTTTCAGTTCACCTCATACAAGTACTGTAGTGCAATCTCTTTATCATGAAAGTGCAACTTACAAATGTAGAATTATGTACAAAAAATAACTGCATTGAAAAATAAAACAATGTAAAACTTTAGAGCCTACCAACCCACTCAGTCCTACTTCAGCCAATGGTTCAGACAAACAAACTTGGTTACAATTTGCAGGAGATAATGCTGCCCACTTCTTGTTTACAATGTCACCTGAAAGTGAGAACAAGTGTTTGCATGGCACTATTGTAGCCAGCGTTGCAAAATATTTACATGCCAGATGCACTAAAGATTCATATGTATCTTCATCTTCAGCTACCATTCCCTAGGATATGTGGCCATGCTGAATACAGGTTCTGCTCGATAACAATCCAAAGCAGTGCAGACCAACGCATGTTCATTTTCACTATCTGAGTCAGATGCCACCAGCAGAAGGTTGATTTTCTTTTTTGGTGGTTCAGGTTGTGTAGTGTCCGCATCGGAGTGTTGCTCTTTTAAGACTTCTGAAAGCATGCTCCACACGTCATCCCTCTCAGATTTTGAAAGGCACTTCAGAGTCTTAAACCTTGGGTCGAGTGCTGTAGTTATCTTTAGAAATTTTACATTGGTTCCTTCTTTGCGTTTTTGTCAAATCTGCAGGGGAAGTGTTCTTAAAATGAACAACATGTGCTTGTGCTGGATCATCATGCGAGACTGCTATAACATGAAAGATATGGCAGAATGCAGGTAAAACAGAACAGGAAACATACAATTCTCCCCCAAGGAGTTCAGTCACAAATTTCATTAATGCATTATTTTTTAACGAGCATCATCAGCATGGAAGCACGTCCTCTGGAACGGTGGCTGAAGCATGAAGGGGCATATGAATGTTTAGCATATCTGGCACATAAATACCTTGCAATTCCAGCTACAGAAGAGCCATGCAAACACCTGTTCTCAGTTTCAGGTGACACTGTAAATACGAAGCGGGCAGCATTATCTCCTGTAAATGTAAACAAACTTGTTTGTCTGAGCGATTGGCTGTAGAAGAAGGAGGACTGAGTGGATTTGTGGGCTCTAAAGTTTTACATTGTTTTGTTTTTGAGTGCGGTTATGTAACAAAAAAAAATCTACGTTTGTAAGTTGCACTTTCATGCTAAAGAGTTTGCATTACAGTACTTGTATGAGGTGAATTGAAAAATACTATTTCTTTTGTTTATCATTTTTACAGTGCAAATATTTGTAATAAAAATAATGATATAAAGTGAGCACTGTACACTTTGTATTCTGTGTAGTAATAGAAATCAATATATTTGAAAATGTAGAAAAACATCTGAAAATATTTAATAAATTTCAATTGATATTCTATTGTTTAACAGTGCGATTAATCATGATTATTTTTAAGTTAATCGCGTGAGTTAACTGTGATTAATTGACAGACTTAGGACTAGTCTACACTACCCGCCCGATTCGGCGGGTAGCAATCGATCTTCTGGAGATCGATTTATCACGTCTCATCTAGACGCGATAAATCGATCCCAGAAGCGCTCCCTGTCAACTCCGGTAATCCAGCCTGATGCGGGGAGGAAGCAGAGTCGACAGGGGAGCGCCAGCCTTCGATTTTGCAGGGTCCACACCGCAAGGTAAGTCGAGCGAGGTACGTCGACTTCAGCTACGTTATTCACGTAGCTGAAGTTGCGTACCTTACTTCAACACCCCACCCCACCCCACCCCCCGTAGTGTAGACCAGCCCTTAGTTAAAGTTAATCAAAGAGATTCCAGAGGTTTCTGTTTCTATCTCCCAAGGAAAATCAAACATCAAAATAACAAACCATGTAAAACATTCATGCATTAAGAGAGACCTAATTGTAAAAAGCAGATTATGGTGAGTTAGAGCCATAAATCTAGGTTCTAAAGTGGCCATACCAACCCCTTTCTTTTCAAAGGAAGTCTCTGTTTGTGTCTTTAAAACTTTAGGAAAACATGAACTGTTCAAAATGCTTTATAGAAGAGATTGATTACTTCCAACTCAAGTGTCCACTTACAGGTGAAAACTTTTGTTTCTCAAGTGTTTAAGATTGCATAAGCTTCTTTAAGTTGTATATTTGCAAATATTTGGTATTTAAATGCAACCCTTCACATAATAACTGTCTAATAGCATTGTTATATGAACAATAAAGTGTTTGCATATCAAGGTCTTTGATGCTATAACTGGTTACTAATATTAAAAAAACTATTTGCATATAGAAATAGCTAATTTTCCAGTTAATATAAACATCTTGCAATGCTTAAGCAACCCCTCACCAAACTTCGTGAAGACAAGAAGAACCTTTCCAAAGACTGGTAAAAAAGAAAAGGTAATACCTTCTTTGACCTTTTAAGCTTAAAGGCTCTCTTTAAGAACTTAATTTAAAAAGACTATTTTGAGAGTTCTTTTTTATAGAGAGAACAGAAGTGTTTGGACTCATTTGTAACCGAATTTCAATCCCTAGTAAACTCTGGTGGAACTAAAGGGATATCAGAAAATGGACTGAATAAAAGAATTAAAGCTCTAAACGTAAAGATGCTCTGAGAATCACCCACTGCAATGGAAATGTAACTGTCCAGAAGGAATTACAACTCTCGTACATGCATTAACAAACTACATATTCATATGAGGAAGAGGCTCTTAAGGATTACCCATGAAGGCAGGGAGCCAATGTAAGAGTGACAGCAACCAACTTTGTGAAGTGAGTACCCCCTCACACACCCTCTCCTATCCTGCTTAAAACAGCAAACACACATCAATTTATCTTGTTCATCTCATCAAGCAAGCTGCCACAGGCAGCTAAGAAAACACACTCAAGAAAAAACAACCAATGGAAAACCTTCCCAAGACTCTACGTTAACTAAGAGACTGTGAAGGGGTTAGATTTAAAACTCTTGTGATGATTTTACTGGGATACTGAATGCTGCTGAAACTTAAAATATTAACAGTTTCTCTGGTTTAATCATCAGTTGGTTAGACCAGGTATTCCTGGAGAGGAGACAAAGGCTAAACATTGTTAAACAGAGAATCTGTGATTTAATTGGATTTAAGATTCTTAATATTCATAATTGGTCTGTCTTAATTCAGCTCCTTAAATTGCTTCTTCTAATTAACTAGTTTAAATATTTTATTTGACTGCTTACTTTACCCAACTATAAACTGGCTCTTTATTAATAACTAAACAGGTTTCACTTGCCCTTCCATTATTTGCCCATGCACAAACAGTTTTAAGTATCTAATGAGATACTAAAACAGAATTCATAATCATTTGGGGAAATAACGTACTTTGGTCTTAACTTACCGAACAAAGAATATTCCAGCAGCTATCCACTCTCAAAGGTGTCATCTCAGTTAAAACTTCTCCATAGAGAGACATACGGAAATAACTAGTGTGTTCTGTCATTTGTTTTGTATTTTATGTTTTCTTATCCTTTCTTTAGTAATTAAAATAGCCATGGTTAATAATTGTGACTACTTTGCTTTTCTTGATCACAGGGTCCCCCGAGGTGTGTAAAAGAAGCCCTGTGTCTAAATAATAGGAATCTCATGAACAGCCTCTATCAATAATTCCATCATTTAATTTTGGTTTTCCCTGGGTTGGCCGTAAGAGAAACAATTAATAAAAAATGGCTTACCAGTTCTTGTTTCTCTGGACTAAATTGTTTTAGAAATTTTAAAAATAAAATTACTTGGCATCCAACAATTAGTTACCTCATTTTACCCTCTACTATTCAAAATGTTGATCTTTATCCTCATTGTTCAATGTGTGGCCGCTAGTTATCTTCACTGCACACTGTTCAAAGCCTGCTATGAATACAGTTTTATTAATTTCCTCATAGGCTTTTCTGTGGTGCTTATCACACAATATCTGAGTGCTTCATAAATATTAAGAAATGTATTTTCACAACCCCACTGTGAGATAAGGGGTTATTGTTATCCATTGTTTACACACAGGGAACTGAGGCAGAGAGAGTAAGGTCGAAAGTTCCCACTAATTTAGGGTGTCCAATATGAGATGCCTAGGACCAGAGTTTTCATAGTATTTAGCATTGTATTGCATAGACATTCTTTTCTATTCCTGCAGTCTCCTGCCTCCTTTACTCCCTACCTTCCAACTTCTATAACAAAGGGGTCCTGCAGACATTAGCCTCCTTTACTACACAGCTGTGATTCATCCTCAGCATAGGTCCATTCTGTGCACGGAATGAGGCAGGGGTCTTGTGGAAGATATGTAATTAATGACTATATCATAACACATATGCACAAGGGGATCAAATTAAGGTTGCACAAGTAACTTTTATTCTGGCATTTCTTAACTTTGAAGTGCTTGACTTTGCAATTTTAGTAATGTTATTTTAAAATAGTTTGTGTAATTTCCTAGGTTTTTTAAAAAGTAACCTGAAAAAAAAAATTCTATCATGTGGCATCATATTTATACTCCCATGGTTCATCAGCAGAGTTGGAATCTTTAGCTCTACTGCACAGACCTCTGCAAATTGAGCTAACGGTGAAACTGATAGCAGCAGTAGGTTGTCCTCATCTATGTGGACCAGCATTAAAGGAGGATGGGATACCTTATCAGTGGGTTTCACAGATATATATTGACAGAGAGAAATGGTGAAACTTAAGAATCTTGGCTTCCATTCCTGGCTCTGGCGGGGAGTGTGCTCCAGTGGGCACATCCTCTCCTTCCTGTTTTCCCCAAACTTTGCCCCTTCATCCTCATTCCCGCCAACCTGGCCTAGTCCTGAACTGTCCCCACCCCACTCTTCTCACCTAACCAGGCCCAATTTCCACATCTCAGACTTCTGGTCCCAGTCTCCCTGCCCCGCCACTCCCAGTGCCTCCCATTCCCTCTGATTCCTTGTCTTTAGTCTCCTTATCCAGCCAATCCAAGATCCCCCTACTTCTGGTTCATCGGATCAGTCTCCCCTCACCCCACCACCTCCCTCTCTCTGACCCACTGATTCTCATTCCAAGTCTCCTTGCCCACCCAATCCCATTCTCCTCCCACTTCCACTGATTCCCAGTCCCTCCCATCCCCCCACGTCTCTCCCTGACTCCTAGTCCTACCCTCCCATGACCCTGCCTCCTTGCTCAGCCAGTCCCAGACTCCTCCAACCCAGCTCTCAGTTCCTGTTTCCCTCTCCCCTCCCCCTGCCAGCCTTCTGTTCCAGTCTCCCCCGCACACCCCCAAATACTCCCACTCCCGCCACTCCCCCCCCCCCAAGGTCTGGCTGTTGCCCGCTCTGCATTCAAATTAGGCAGATTCTTGCTCTGTGCTGCTTGAGCTCAGCACGGGGCTCACTGAGAGCACAGGAGAGGCTCCCTGCTTTCCGTTCCAGTGCCCAGCCTGGCCAGCAGCAGCTTGGAGCTGCAATTGCAATGAAAGTCTTTCTCAGCCCCAGGCTGGAGCATGTCCCAAGTGAACGGCGTTATTGAGGAAGCCAGCTGGGAAACTCTGGCAAATCTCAAGTGAGCATCTGTGAACTGCAGTTTTTCAAAGGCTGGTAACGTGGCCAAAATTTCACAGAGACAGCAAGAAGCACAGCCCTGACACAAAGACCCTCTTCCCCTTGCCAAATTGTTAAGCCCCTGCTCCAAAGCATGGAGGCACTAGAGCTTCTTAAAGAAAAGGTCACCAGAATTTTTTAACATGGGCAAAACAATGTGTTTTCCCCATCCTCATTCTTGGAAGCAGCTAAGCTCTTTTGGCAGAGATTGTCCAAAAACATTCACCCTGAGCCAGACATCCAACATGGGAAACTTCAGCCCAAAAGTGATAAGCAACTGGAAACAGTGTCTTATAATGGGAAGTGTCAGGCAACTTTGGTAATAGATGGCACTATACCAGCCCTGCCTATACTACATTTGGTATCTTATTTAATGTAACTGGGGATGTTCTCATTACCCATATGAATGTCTATCTGTATTTCATCTACCATTTTGTTCCCCAGACACCCAGTTTTGTGAGATCCCTTTGTAACTGTTCGCAGCCAATTTTGGACTTAACTATCTTGACTAATTTTTTATCCTCTGCAAATGTTGCCACTTCACCATTGACCCCCTTTTCCAGATCATTAATGACCATGTTGAACAGCACAAGTCCAAGCACAGATCTTTGGGGGACCCCTCACTGTTCATCTCTCTGCATTATGAAAACTGACCATTTATTCCTACCTTTCAACCAGCTTCCGATCCATGAGAGGACCTTCCTTCTTTTCCAATGGCTACTTAGTTTCCTTAAGAGCTTTTGGTGAGGAACCTTGTCAAAGGCTTTCTGAAAATCCAAGTAACCAGTACTGACTGGCTCATCTTATCAACATGCTTGTTGAGTCCCTCAAAAAATTCTAATAGAGAGGGCAGGCATGACTTCCCTTTACGCAATGCGTGTTAACTCTTCCCCAGTATATTATGTTTATCTTTGTGTCTGATAACTCTGTCCTTAACAATGGTTTCTACCAATTGGCTCAGTACTGAAGTTAGGCTCACCAGCCTGTAATTGCCAGGGTCTCCTCTGCAGCCCTCTTTAAAAACTGGTGCTGCATTAACTACCTTCCAGTCATTTGGTGCAGAGGCTGATTGTTGTGATAGTACAGTTAGAGTTCTGCCGTTTCATAACTGAGTTCCTTCAGAACTCTCGGGTGAATACCATCTTGTCCTGGTGACTTATTGTTAGGCTGAAGAAGCTACAAGATGGCTTTCAAGGTTAACCAGCAGAGTAATGGTGCTTGGATCTCTGCTGACACTAGAGGGGATGTCACAGATGTTGCTCATAAACCTTAACAGCTTAAAATAATAAACTATTATCTTGCTGCTTTATTGACTGTTTCTTATAGCCTCGGATTCTTTGGCTCAGGGTGATAATTCCTCATAAAACTTCCTGTTTCAGTTGAAATTGCATTTGTTCCTGTCCTTTACATTTTATTCCTTGTCTATCAAACTACTTTTTATCTATCTGGCTTGTTTGACTTAGAGATATAAAGCATAACTGGCTGGCACTTAACCAAGTAAATTGCACTGCAACTATTTTCCTATCACTGTTGCTTTGTTCTCTTCATTTGTTGCAACTTTAAATCTTTCTCCCTAATCTGATAGAATTTCCTTGCAGAAATGCTCATCCAATAAATGATGAATGACTACGGGACTGATTTTCAGAGGGGCAGAGCATACACAACTCCCCTTGAAGTCAACAGGAACGGCAAGTGTTGAGCATGTCTGAAAAGGGTCTAAGCCTTGCTTGCATGGGTGAAAATGCTGGTAGAGGTCCATCTACTGGGCAGAACATCTACTGGGGAGGGCAGGACAGCAGTGACACATAGCAGCCACAATCTTTATTCGTGCAGGGTAAATGCAAGGGGCCAGCACAGAGCCAAATATGAGTAGTGCTGACCTTCCGCTGCATGGCCATTGAGTCAGCTACTTGAGCATCTGTCTAGCTATTCTCCCTTTGGCACAGTTCCTATGGAACCCTAGAGAGTGTTAATTGCTTCACACCCACCACCCATTGAAAACCCCTGGAGGGCAGTGGCAGAAACCCTGGCTTTAGCAGCCCTTTGCAGGAGTGAATCTCCCTAGTGTTGCTTTGCTAGCAGAAAGAGATGTATTTCATAGGCACCAACTCCCTGGGTGCTCCAGAGATAGAACACCCACGGAAAAAAAATAGTGGGTTCTGAGCACCCACCAGCCGCCCGCCAATCAGCTGTTCAGCAGGCCCCACCAATCAGCTCCTCCTCCTCCCCAGTGCCTCCTGCCCACCGCCAATCAACTGTTCAGCGGTGGGCAGGAGGCACTGGGCAGAGGGGGCGGAGTAGGAGCAGGAAGAGGTGAGGTGGAGTCTCAGAGGCAGACAGGGAGTGGGAAGAGGCAGAGTGAGGGTGGGGCCTTGGGAGAAGGGGCAGGGTTGGGTAGGGCCTCAGGGCCAAGCGGGCTTGGAACACCCACAGGGAAAGTTGAAAGTCCTGTAATGTAGTTTACAATTCCCTACACCAGGTTTGCTGAATTTGGTCCTCTAATTCTGTGATGTGCCAAAGGACAGTTCTCCCCTCCTCCAAGATATAGCCCCCCCATCCTGTAAGTGTGACCTGCCTCTTTAGTTCTTAGATGTGAGACCTTGCATTTGGTTGTGTTAAAGCATTCATTATTCAAGTGATCCCAGCTTACCCACTGATCCAGATTGCTCTTTATTATTTACCACTCCACCAATTTTTGTGCCATTGCAAACTTTACTAGTCAATTTATATCTTCCTCTAGATTTCTGATAAATATATCGAATAACATTGAGCCAATACCCACTTTGGATGACAATTCTCCATTTATAATTGCTTATGGAGATCTGTTAGGCAGTTTCTAAGCCAATTAATATGGGTTACATTGATTTTGCATTGTGATAATTTTTTTTACAATATCATGCAGGTCTAAGTCAAATGCCTTAGAGATACCTAAGTATATTATCTCAACATAGTTACCTTTAGCAACCAAGCGTGTAATCTGATCAAAAAATGATACCAAATGTACTTGACAAGATCTATGTTCCAAAAAACATTTTGACTGGCATTAATTGGCATTTGATATGGTAGCGCACAACATCTTCTTTGAAAAATTAATTCATATTAGCTTGGAAATGCCACATGCTCCAAAACTGGCTACAAGTCAGTACTCAAAGGGTAATGACATAAAGTGCAAGGACAGGGGTAACTTTTCCAAGTGAACTTACTGAACTGGGTGGGAAGTGCCCAGTGAGATTGCACAGTGATCAGCGTAGGGCCTACTTGTATACACTTGGCCAAATTCACTGATACACTCCAGCACTGCTCCTGCGAATGAAGTGAGTGGAGAATTCTGATAGGGCATTGTTCTATAGTCACTTTGTAAGTGATGACACACGCCAAGTGATCGGAAACATGCCCAGTATGTTACATATTTTATTTCCAAAGCAGGAGCCTTAGGATGGTGGCTGCAGTGGGGACTTGGGAACACTACTGACGTTTAAAAATGCAAGTCAGACTCCGGGCTTCACCTGCTGCTAAAGCCTATAGAATGTCATTTAAAAGTAATGATTCAGAAAAGGTAGGGGAAGAATTTCTTTACCTTTACCCCACAATTGCTTTTTTTCAGTTGCTGTCTTTAGAATCCCTGTTCTCTCCATCCAGGCTTTCAGACTGCACACCCTCCTATGAGTGATGGTCTGGGCCAAGACACTGAGGGCCAGATTTTTAAAGGTACTTAGGCCCCTAAACCAGCAGATAGGTGCTTTTGAAAATCCCACTGGCACCTAACTCTCAGTGTGAGGGACAGATTTTATGGTATTTAGGAGCCTGATGCAGATAAGCACCACGAGGTGCCTAGCTGCACTTTTAAGTGCCTAAATGCCTTTTAAAAATGTGGCCCTCCAAGCACATTTAACTCTCATTGAAGTCATTTGGAAATGAGTTTGCACACGTCCAGACATGTCATTTTGCAAGCATCTCTCGGGCAGCATTCATCACCTAGCAGGACCAGGCGCTATCTAGACAAGATCATCTGATGATGAGGCTACTGACATCTTATTTGTTTTTCCATAGGGAATTTGAACGCAGCGTCAGAGACCAAATTACCCAATCAGAACCTGGAAATGAACAAGCTGGGGCTTATATGTGAAGATTCACATAACAATTTTGCTGTGACATGCTCATTAAAATCACTGGTCCAAATTCATCCCACCCTTAAGTGGAGTTACACCAGCGATTACTTTGATCTATTTGGAGTTTCCAAGCTAATATCATTCTACCCGTCAGTGTCTTGAGCCATGGTGTGAACTTTAATACGAAGACATTTTAATTTAAAACAAAGAGAATAATAATAGGAGGATGTGTACACACACACACATAAAATGCCCCATATATGTATTCAGCAGATATGAGATCCTGCCAAGTGTTTCAATGCTGATGTATTACACAAACCTATCAACAGAACAATGGGACTCTGATTATGAGTTGCTATGATAGATCACTGAAACCCATCGCTTGGATTATGAGCTACTCACAATACATCAACAGATGGATGCTGAATTGATATTATACATTACCAGAGGAATGGTCAGTGCTGGGCTTAAAAATAACTAAGGTGCCTCTAGAAACCTGTGATTTAAATATGCAGCATCCTTATGGTGCTATTGTACTGATGAGTGTGTGAATATTTTCTACTTCAACACCCAGTTTTCAAGCATCCTTAATGGACATGCTTTATATTAAGGGCATATTCCTATATCATTTATAAAGGGTTAATGATTAATAGATGTTATAAGCAAGTGACAGACAGGTTAGTTTTGTTATAGATGGTTATAAGCAACCAAGTCACCTAGATGATTTGAGAATCTCTGCCTAAAGTTTTAAAGCCAAATTCAGACCTGGGTTAAGCAGGTGCAACTCCATTGACCACAAGGTCTGAATTTAGATTTTAGTTTGATCATCATTAATGACTTTCCTTGTGAACATTTCAGGCAGGATTTCAGGTCTGGGCATGCCCAGGCTCTCTGTCTCTTTGGCCCCAGAACTAGCGGGGAGACAGGGAGGGGGAGCAGAGTCAGGGCACTCAGTCTGAGCAGCACACCAGGAAAGCTTTTGTCAGTTTCAATGGCAAAAAGCAAAATAGGTAAAAACCTTCCAGGCAGGGGGAGGGGCAGCTTTCATTTTGATTTTCCTGACAGAAAACTTTTTCTCCCTCAAATGCAAATTTCCCACAAAAAACTTTAGTTGTGCAAAAAGGGTATTCTTTGTCAGAAAATCATTCCAATTAATTATTATTATTTTTGCCGGTTCTGTTTAAAAGTATAAATCCCATTGACTTCAATGGGTCTTGTGCACCTCAGTCACTCAGGGGCTTTTGAAAATCCCATCCTGCTGCTCTTTTCATAGTGTTTTCTGCTGTCTTGTGTTTAACTGCGCACGGCTCTATACTTCGGTTACTGCTGTTACAGTGCTAGTGAAGGGAAGAACAAATGGGTTATCTAGGAGTTTATTTTGATGACTCCACTATCTGCATCTAGACGGAAAGATACAAAGATGTATTGTGCCATTATGTGTTCTTTGAGATTGATCTCACTGGCTGAAATGAAATGTTAGGCCATTATGAACTGTGAATGAGTTTTTAAAGCAATAAGGACAAGTTAACATTTGAGCAGTGGCTTTGTTTCCTTGTCATTCATCTTCAGCATGCCAGACGGTATATAGTTGGACTTTTATGGCTTGTTTATCCATTTTATTAGCTATATGATTTGATTGATCTTGTTTAGTTTGAGAAGAAATCAATTGGGGGAAAAAACGCTCTAACCAAAACAGCTCTCTATCTTGAATAAATAGAATAGCCTAACCAGCATTAAAAATGTCAAGGATCAGTCCACTTAAACTATTACCAAAACCTATACATGTGCAGAAAAATCAAGTCTACAAGCAGCAAAATTAGACAGTGAGGGAGAATGAGAAAAAAAGGGAATTAAGGTCATCCTCATGATGGCACAGTGTGCAGTCAGGAACAGGAGTGCAAGGTAAAATAATCTAAAAAACGGTAGTGACGCACACTCATTGTTAGTCACTTTCTCTTTTGCATCAGGGATGCACAGGTGCTACATACACAAGGCATATGGTCGCTGGAAGATGGCCGTGGTCTGGCTGAAAGTAGGGAGGAAAGGAGCAAGCCCATAAAAGAGGGAGTAGACATGTTCAGACTACTTTGATAACAATGTCAGACAGGGAATATGGACAGTTAGAGAGACAGGGACCTCTCTCACTCATGAGACATCAATTGTGGGACTGCCTCCTAGACAGTTTATATAGAGTATACTCTTAGGTCCGCAGTGTTATGGTTGCAAGCTGTAGCTGGCAACGCCAGTTCCTCAGATAGCACCTATAGCTACGGCCTGGTTGGTACCTGTATTGGTTATGGTCATCAGGAGTGATGTCAATGCCACCAAAAGTAGTGCTGTTACTGCAGGATTTTTCTATGCTCTGTGTTTTACAGGTTTCCTACCACTGTGCAAATCTACTACTCACAGTATTGCCATTAGCACACATGCTTTCAAACTGATTCTGCAACCCAGCTAGTGGAACTTCCAGTGAGATGTGTGTAAGGGGGCATCACTTAGGATGGTGCCTGGACCCTGCCCACTACCTTTGGCGGACTTGCTGCACATTTCCTTGCGATCTTCACTGCCCTCGCTTGGTTCCGGAATGTTTTCCATGGGATGATGATATATTGATTCTAATGCATGTGTTCTGGGTGTATCCATTAGCACAATGATCTCTTCATGCTGGGATACAGCATGGCCAGAAGGCAGCAGGAGAGTTATCTAGGAGGAGGAGAAGCCTTATTCCCTGTAGATTAATTAAAAGCACCTGAAACCAATTAGAGCACCTGAAGCCAGTCACCTGATAAAATCCCCCTGCTTCAATCAGCCAGAGGAGGAGTTGGAGCAGAGTGAGGAGGAGTTGGAGCAGTTTGGAGGAGTTAAAGGAGAGTGTTTTGGTGGTGGAGCAGAGAGCAGTTTGGAGGAGTTAAAGCAGAGTGGATTGGTGGTGGAACAAAGAGCAGTTCAGAGGAAAGCGGAGGAGAGTTTTGAGAAGTGCTGTGGCGGGCTAAGAAGACCAAGATCCTAGGTAAAGGGACACCTGGCTTGTGCAGAGGGAAGGCAGGAAGCCCCACAAGCTGAAGGTCAGGAGAGGGAAGTAGCCCAGGGGAAAGAATCACTGGTACAAGTGGTTCACCTGCTATCATAGGGCCCCTGGGCTGGGACCCGGAGTAGAGGGCGGGCCCGGGTCCCTCCCTCTCCACTCCCCTTCCCTGGGATACTAGTAGGATAGCTGTTACCCCAGTTCAGGGGCAAGAAATGGCACCCTGAAACCCCCCCACAAGAAGAGAAAGTGCGGGACCCATCGTAGTAGTGCCGGCAATTTGCCACAATGCCCTATGAAAAGATTGGAATTTATAAGTAATCCATAAAATGGTCCATTGCTTAGCATTTGGCTGAAGCTCACTCACACTTGAAAATCCCATCATTCCCAATTTATGCAAATCTTGCATTTGGACACCCTGACAGTGTGTTTGGCTTCTCTAAGCCTCGGTAATGCAATTCCCACATGTTTCAAGTGATCTTGCCAGACTTCACTAAAGAGAGTCAAGTCATCTAAGTTGGCCCTAGCGAAGGTCTGTAAACCCTGCTGCACTTCACTGATAAGCCTCTGAAAGATAGCTCCTGATTAATTAATCCAAAACTCATATAGGCCAGATTCCACTATAAAAGCTGATTTTTCCTGGTCATCCGCATCTAAGGGAATTTGCCAGTACCTAAGAGTCAAATCCAGAGTGTTTATGAATTTTGCGACCCCTAGCAGATCCAACAGGTCTTCTATCTGGGGCATGGGGTAAGGATCAGGTTGGGTGATGGCACTTAACCTTTCTAAAGTCTACACAAAATCCCATGGTTTTATCTCTTTTAGATGCCATCACAATAGGGGATGCCCACCCATGTTTAGCATTCTCTCAATTTCCTCCTGGATGTATTTGTCTTTGCATCTCACCTTTAGCACAATATGCTCGGCTAGGGGCACTGTGTGGCCCTGTAGTCTTAATGGAATGCACTTTTTGTCAGTTAAACCTGGCAAGTTGGAAAATACCTGTCTCTGATGTTTTAAAAGGACCAGCATCTCCTGCTTTTGGGTTGGCTTCAAATCCTCCCAAATCTCAATGCTCTCCAGAGGAGTCTCTTCCTTACTCTCCCGGACCAAATCAATTAAAGGGGCAGTAAATGTCCCCTCATCAGCACAACGAATCATATTCACTGCCCACCTCTCTTTCATAGTAAGCCTTCAATCTTTTGAAATGTACTGTTTGCACAGCTCCTCTGCCGTGGGGCTTCCTTACATCATAAGCGACCTCATCCACTCTCTCTATCACCTTGAAAGGTCCCTCCCAACAATCTTGCATCTTGTTTTTCCTCACCGGAAACAACACTAGCACCAAATCACCCAGATCAAAAGATCTTTCTCCAGCATGCCTATCCTACCAAGCTTTCTGAGACGCCTGACTCCTTTCAAGGTTCTGATGCACCAAGTCCATCAAAGCCTTTAAGTTCTCTTTCAAATGAGTGACATACTCCCCTACAGGCTGTCCTGACTCTTCTATCTTACCCGCGCAAAAGCCTCAAATTAAATATAGGGATCCCCTCTCTTGTCTCCCGTAAAGAGGGTGAACCCCATGAACTCTTGCAGTACACTCCTGTATATGAATAACAAATAAGGAAGCAACATATCCCAGTCATTCTCTTACCTGATAGCATAAATCCTCAGCACAGACTTCAGTGTCCCATTGAATCTTTCTACCAGACGATTGGTTTCTGGGTGATGGGGGTGACCTCATTCCACACAATTCCCATAACTTTTTGAAAACTACAAACATGAAATTTGCACCATGGTCTGACAGGATTTCCCTGGGGAAACCTACTCTGCTAAGAAATGGTGATTAGGGCAGTAGCCACAGTTTCAGGGTCTATATTAGATAGAGCGGTGGCTTCAGGATATTTGGTGTGGTATCCACCACAACCAGTAGACATTCCTTTCCATTTCTGGAAGGTCTGGGTAGGGGTCCTACAATATCTACAGACACTCTGGCAAACACCTCCTTAATTATGGGCAATGGCTGCCTTGCAGGGTCCTATTAACCTCTTACCCTTCTGACATAAGACACAACTCTTACAGTAATTTTTTACTATCTCAAAGATGTGAGATCAATAGAAATTCTGTTGGAGTCTATCACAGGTTCTCTCCTCTCCTAAGCATCCAGCAAAGCTACCTACAGCAATTCTCTCTCATACTTATCAGGCACAAGCACCTGCTTGCAAACTTCACCAGGGTACCTCTTTTTCCCTATGGGAGCCTCCCTGTACAACAAACCTCCCTCTAGAATAAATCTGCCCTTCCCTACCCCAGTTGGGGGTATTATTTTGAGCCGTATTTCTCTCCTTGTCTAGGGCTCTTGAGCCTCCAACTCCCTTTGAATTGCACTTAAGAGCAGAATCTGGCAAAGCAGTGACATCTCCAAACCCCTTCTCTGGAGACAAATTGTTACTTTCAGCTGACAAAGGACTGAGTGTCTTTCCCTCCCCATTGCAGCCCTCCCTGCTGGCCACAGACAAAACAGGTGAGATAGAGCCATACCCTTTCTGGCTGAGAGTTATGATATTAACCTGCTTAGACATGGCTAAAATATCATTACATATTCAAATATCAGTTGGAAGCAGATTCCTAATGCCTACAATAAATATCTCCCTTAAAATCCTTGCACTCTAGGTAAACCTTGGCCAAAGATACTATTACAGGGAATTCGGTCAAAGCGAATATATTTAAACATTTACCAGGAAGCCTGTCTTCCTCCTGTAACAAACTTTCCCTGACCAAAGTGACTTGGGATGCTGTATTACTCCAGCCCTTACAACCTGTGCCATTTACCTTAGCATTTTTAATAAATTCACTACCCTTCCAAGATTCGGTCCTCATATAGTTCACTGGGATTTTCTCGTTCTTTACTACTGCCTCTGGAGCAATGGTAGAGGCATTCATCGTGGCCAGTGGAGGTATAGATCATGGGTTTACCTTAATTTGGGGGCAATTCAGTTTTATATGACCGGGAGCCCCACAGTGATGGCAGAGTACTTGCCTTCCCTTTTGGTAGGGGGCTTTAAAACCCAGACTTCTTTGGGCTTAGGTTTATATCCAGTCCCCTCTTCCCTCTTAACCTGGGTGATTTTCCTTCCACTGGCATTTTCACCCCCACTATTGTTGTGAGAGAACTGGATTTGACACAATCTGCAGCCATTTTGTACACTTAACCCTCCCCCACTTCCCCAAGATGGAAGCGAGGACACCACACAGGAATAATTTGGCCTTGCTTAGGCAGTCAGAATAAAAGCAGCTGCAAGTTGCATTTCTACTGACTGGGATAGATAACGTGAAAAACAGATTCATCGTGGCATGGGGGTAGTGGGAATGTAGAGACCTTGATTTTGGTTGTCTGTGTTTGTAAGATTTTTTGCTGAAGCTGCTTTGCTGATAAGGAGAATAATGCATTGTTATTGGCTGATTCTAGGGAAATTGTTAGCCTATTAGGGTCTATCATGAGTTATGTGTTTTGTCAGAAGAAAATCTATAAAGAGTTCAGTTAAAAAGTGGAGCAGTCTGAGGAAGCTTTTCTTTGCGCAAGGATCTGACATCAAAACTCCCCAGCAGTTTGATGGAAGGAGGGCCCCTGGAAGGCTGACTGCTGATTCCTTGAAACTAACTTAGACTTTGGTAAATATAAAGGTTTAGGATGCTCTGGACCTACTGCTACAGCGTGTGTGTGACCTAATAAAGAGTAGTTTTAGGTAAAAGTACTCTTGTTTGTATCAATCATTTATCAGACAGAGGAGCTGGGTCTCCACTGATTTATTCCTGACACCACCTGGAAATAAACAATTAAGTTACCACTGCTTTGGGTTCTGAAAACCATGGGTAACACCATGGGCCATTGATTCAACATATTCATCTGCAATTTCTGCAGCCTCTGAAACAGTGGAAGGTTTTTAGTCACAGGTGGCTCTCTTTACCTCATCTATAACTACCCATAACAATTGCTCTTGGGCCATCAGATCAAACAGTTTTCCACAATCATCTTCATCCCCCCAACCCCATTATCCATTTTCTCATAAAATAACACATTCAGAATGAGTGATATTGTCAAACATTTGGAGGTTTCTATACCTCAGTCGATTGGTCTCATTCAATCTTTCCTATACATTTTCTTTCAATTTCATAGACACTTTAGCATCACACTCTTTGTGTCATTAAAAACGTGTTTGGCTTTCCCAGTTAATCTAGTTAAGAGGATAGGCATCTGTTTATCTGCTGGAATGTTGTCCATCCCACATAGTCTCTCCAAAAGTGGACAGGTACTCTTCTGTACAGTCAGTTTCTTTATATGGCAAGACTTCCTCCCACTCCCTTGTGTTGTGGGGTTTGTACTCACTGGATGGAGAAGCTCCTTTTGCTGCTTCAGTATTTTGAGCTGTGTTGCTTGAACTTCCATCAGCCTCTGGTGGGCTCTCGTTTCAGATGCCTCTGGTGCTTTGGCCTCCCTGATCTGCAGTTCTGCCATCAGTTTCTGGTGCTCACATTCTTCCTGGGCTGTCAGGTGCCAGTTCTCCTATGGTGGTGTCTTCTATGGCACCTGAGGCAAGAGAGTTCTCAGGCTCCACCACCTCTTCTTCCCCTGGTGCCTAGTCAAAACTTATGAGCAAAGCTCTCCGCTCCTGATCTGGGGTTTTCCTTTTAAATGATATTCCCCTCTGCAAGCATAAACTTTCAAGGTCTTTTTCTCTCAAGACCATCATATGACTGTGGTTCATTCATTGTGTCTATTCTATAACATTTCAAACTCTCTATATCAAGTTTAAACTTTGACAGCACTGGAGTTATGATCGGTAACCTTAACCGGCTTGTGGCATGTGAATCCTGCCAAGACTACACCAGTGTCATGCTTCCCTGCAGTGGCTCAAGAGCCTGAGTACAAACCTCAGCGCAAGGCACAAACCTCAAATTAGTTATGAGTTCTATCCTTAGATTTACCAGCCAATTATCAAGTATAAACTCCTCAGGCACTATAAGAGCCTAACCATGGAGTCACAGACAGTCCCCTTGGACACTCCAATCTTTCTTGTCACGTAGGTAAGCTTGTCTTTGTGATAGATGGGCCCTTACACCAAAAATCACAATAATTCAGGTTACTCCCTGTCCCAAAGGACAAGTCACTTACCCCAGGTCAGTACCTTAGATATCACACCAAAGACAATGCTTGTAGCCAATCCTATAATAAACTATCTAAAGATTTATTAACACGGAAAAGGAAATAAGAGAGTTATTTACAAGTTTATAGCAGGTAAACACGTATACACACAAATGAGTTACAGTCTTAAGTTTCAAAAAGTAATCCAAGCTTCTATAATAAGCAAGCTCTAAAAGTCCTTTAAGGCTAACCCAGGCCAAGCACTGGGAATTTTTTGCTTATGCTTAGTAATTCTTGCCCCTCAGAGTCCAAACAGCATAAAAGGTAGAGTTTCTCCTTGTTAGGGCTTTTTATTCCTTCCCCCGCTTCTGCTTCAAGTTGCAAATTCAGCTGTTTGGAATTTACTTGCACATCTCCTCTTCATTGGGGAACTGGTAGGGGGAGAGCAATCAGCAAAGTCTTTTGTCTTCTGATGTTCCACAATAGTTCGTCTGGTATCAATGGGCTTTGCTTGTGGGGCAGGAGATAACATCTCCTCTTATTAACACTTGTTAACGCTTCTCTCCTGTCTGGTGATTTACAATTTCAGAGCAAACAATTAAACATCACCTTATAAGGTGGGATGCAGATGTTATAAGTGAGATTAATGCGTGCAGCAATTTACAAGCATTCAATAAGGTCTAAACACTAAGCACATTTTTATAACTCTAATACCTATTTTAACAATACGAATACATAGGTGAGCCAGACTGGTTCTAGATACGAATTTGTCTTTTCAGTTGAGACCTAGGGGCCTTGGCATGATCTGGCACCTGGTCTAACAGCATCACATTGAGCACGCAGCATAATTCCCCACATTGGTGACTGGCCAGCATACTGGGATGAACATCCCCGGGTTTTTGAAGAGGGCAATGGGATCTTAATACCCACAGGAGCTTAAGACTTTGATTTTCTGTGAGTATCAAACAATGGCACTTCCACCAGCACACTTCTTGGCATGATCAGGTTCACTTTTGACTCAGAGCAACCCCAGGGCCTATCTACATTAGAAACATTTGCAAAAGCCTACACCGGTGTTGTGTATATCAGTGCACAGTCCTAATGTAGATGGGCTTCACCATTGTAAAACAGGGTTTACACTGCTGCAATTAATCCAGTAAATTACTGGAGTAAATTGCATTAGTGTAAACCCCACTTTACTACACCAGTGCAGTGCATCTATATTACAGGTTTACACTGGTGTAGTTACACACACTAATTTCTATTGTAGGCAGGACTTTAGTGAACTAGCAGTATCATTTCCTGAAACACCTTTTCCCCAGATGTCTCACATCCAAGGCCTGGGCTGACCTGTCTCAGCTTCTGGGATCTGACTCATCTTAAGGTGGGTATGGGTGCAGACCACACTATGCTTAGGGTGACCATATTTCCCAAAGGGAAAATAGGACACCATGTGGGGCTAGCCCGAGCCTTCCCCTGTCCCCCCGTGCAGGGTTGGCCCAAGCCACTCACCTGGGGCCCTTCCCCCTCCTGCCCCGAGTGGGGCTGGGGCTGGCATCGCCGCTCACCCACACACACGTTCCTCCACACCCCACTTTTTTGACAAAAGTGGGCATTTGTCCCATTTGCTCTTGCCAACTTGATCAGTTGGCAAGAGCAAACAGAACAAATGCCCACTTTTGTCAAAAAAGTCAGGATGGCTGAGATAGGGCATAAAAATGGGACTGTCCCAGCCAAAAAAGGACGTATGGTCACCCTAACTATACTCTATGGGTGAGATTTTCAAAAGCACCTAAGTGACTTAAGAGCACAAGTCCTATTGACTTACTTGCTCTCCTAAGTCATGTAGGAACTTTCGGAAACTTTACCTTATAGCATTAACTTCATGATCAGAGTACGTTAGTGTTAACGTGTGAAGTCAAGGGTCAAAAAGACTGCGGTCCCAATCACCTCCAGCCCAAATGTGAGAGGGACACAAATAAAATGCTCAGAAAAGAGAAGGGATGAAATGCTGATGCAGAGACAGTCTGAATCCCATTACCAGGGCTGGTATTAGACTCGCTTGTGGCCCAGAGCAGAAACTAAGGAATTGGCCCTGGCCCTGCCTCCCTTACCTGTTCACACATTGGATTTCTGCAACATTTCTGAAGCTGAAGCCCGAGCCCCACTGTGCAGGGCTGAAGCCAAAGTCTGAGCCCCCACCTGCGCGGGGGCCCCGGGCAATTGCCCTGCTTGCTACCCCCTAATGCCAACCTGCCCATTACACTCACATCTAGCATAGCAGGCTGCTGCAGGCAGGAATTTCTGGCAGTCTAAGTTGCTGTAAAGTCTTATTACATATAATACCACAGTAATCATAATGCCAAGGAATACGGCAATGATAAATGAAAAAGCTTTCAGAAGTTAATGTTCACAACACTGTCAGCAAAACACGATCTGTTTAATTAGTTACCTGCCACGAGATGCCGTTCAAGGCTACATTCCGAGAGATTGTAAGTATACAGTGGTAGTATAATACACTGAGACAAATACATTAAAAATTGAAATATACGTCACTGGTAAAAGGCAGCCGTTGCACACTAAAAATAAACACACAGCATTGTAAATGTAACACACTTCATCTCAGAATGGGCATTGAAAACTATGCCACCTATGAAACCAGCTGCACCATCAGCAGAAGCTCTTAGTGACCCAGCTGCATTACCTACTGCAGACCCAAATGGATTTCCCACCTCTTTGTTCTTATGGCTCAGATACTCCAAGGCCACGATCCTTAAGTCCATCCTGTGGTTTCAAGCTTGGTGAGGGGGTCACGTTGATTCATGTCATGTCTTTGTTGACCCCCAAAGGTCCTCTTATTGCACTCACTATTCATCCTTCTGGCTCTTGGCAGAATTCCCCATCACTCCATATCTACTGTCACTGACAAGCACAGGTTAGAGAGTAAATTCCACGTTCTGTGCCAGACAAGCTTCAAGCTCTCTCAAACACTCTTACAACCCATCCCCAAACTACTGTAAACTGGGTCTCAACCTGCTCCTTTACCTCCAAGTCCAAATATAACTCTGGCTGCAATCACCACTGGATACCACTAGCAGATCCTCCTCTGTGACATCTCAACTCAGTCTCTCTCTCTTCAGCTCCAGGTTCAGGTTCCCCTGTTGCTTCTGCTGCCAGAAACTCGCTCCATCTGTCAAAATCTAACTCCCAGTTCTGTGATCACTGACCAGTTGCAGAACCAACAGGGCCGGCGCTTCCACTAGGCAACCCTAGGCGGTCGCCTAGGGCAGCAGGATTTGGGGGGCAGCATTTTGCCTCACTCGGCGGCATTTCGGCAGTGACTCATTTCCCGGCGGCGATTTGGCGGCAAGAAAAGCGGCCGCTGAAATGCCGCCGAGAACGCAGCTTCAGAGGAGCTGCCGCCAAAGCACCGCCGATTACAGCGGAGGAGCGCTGCTGCCTAGGGTGGCAAAAACCCTGGCGCCGCTACTGAGAACCACACTTCATGGGAAACTCTACCCTCAGCCCACACAAGCCTCACCAACCCATGTAAGCTTTAACTAATAACTTCTGTGCTCCTCTCTTTGGCTTGGCTATTCTCCTGTACCTCACAAGCCCCATTAGAAAAACAATAATCTTTCCTCACACCTGCTTCACTGGGCTGACTTTTCAGTTATAAGGTTCACACTAGACCTAAGATACCACTATAACTGATTGCCACTCTTAACCCTAGTCTCCCTGGAAGCTGATGCATCAAGTTTGACTAGGTGATGAATACGTTTCAATAACTGACTTATTGGATGCAGTAGATGGCACCATGAAATCAGGTTTAATGTGCATACCTCAGACCTTGTTGATTCATCTTTCACCTACTGCAGATAATATTTAATTTTGGGGGGATATATGTGGCCCTATTGAAGTTTTTCCAACAGGCCATATATTCCAGTCGACAAATGGTAACTTTAATTTAGGATCTCTGTCTAAATCAGTTGTGATGCATCTGCATGAAGGGATGACCTGTCTGATTCAATAGGCAATATATCTGTTTCAGCAAGCAATAATATTCTTCAAGGTGATGAATCAGGTTCATCGGGTAATCTATTTCCCTTTCTTACTAATTATTTTTAAATGGGTGAAGTGGATCAAATCACCTGTACAGTGTATCTGTTCCAGTGCGTGGTGTATAGCTGCTGATGTCAGTGTCTGGTTCAGATTTCCCATGTCTTTCTTGTTTGGGGACTGACTGACACCTAAGTGAATGCCACTTCATTAAGAATCAACCAGGAATAATCCAACCAGAACCATTTTTATTGATAAAACTGAGGAGAGGAATATCAGGGTCACTTATCATTTCACATGTGGGGAAGAGAGAATGAAATCTTTATTGGAAAATCCTATATGACAGGAATGTACTTAATCTTGTCAGAGAAAACACCCCGCCCCCCAAACAGTAATATACTGCCCGATACATACAGCTATAGTAGATAGCCCTAACCAGACATGCTGTTTCAGCAGTTCATAAGGTTTAAATGACTTCATCAAAATGCCTTTGAAGTTTTCATTTCTCTGTATTTTTGCCAGGAAAATGTAGTGTCCATGCACTTTGTACATGAAGCTTGCACATTCTCAGCCTTAAGGTAGGGCATGCAGAGCTTGTTTTGTTGTATAGCCACTAGAATTAGCCTGTGTTAGATAAAACTCTGACCTACATTTTCAAAGTGGTGCATGGGCCTCCCCTACCTTCAAGAGGAGTAGCGCAACCAGCAACAATCACAGGCCTTGTCCCAATAATAGGTGCTCTGTAAAGCCACTCTGTATTTTGGTTTATAATTATGTGAACCCTTTGAACACTGAGCTGCATTTGTATAGCTCTAGAAAACACTACCACCGTATCTAGCACATCTCTCAAGGAAAACAGGATCAAGCCGAGTCAGCATGAGACTGGAGACCATCTAGATGCTGCAGGAAGTGGTGGGGGTAGGGGTGGGGATGGTTCCCTATGTGGTAACTTGAATTTCCTGCCTTTGATTTCTTTGAAGTAGTACTGGACCAATGTCTCAGTGTTGTGCCAGGGGACAGCATCCTGCTGAACATGATGTCTTTTGGATGACCTACAAAGCTTAGGCCCTAACCCTTTATGGTCATTTAATATGTCATGTCACTTTTCATAGGCGTAAGATCATCAGCCCTAGTATTCTGCACCAGTTCCAATGCAGGTAATTGCATCCTACCCTCCTAAATATATATGGTATTTGTGTAGTGCTTTGTGCACCGTTACTCAGCTGTGTTTCAGTGGTGAAGTGATCTGTACCTCTGGCCTCTCTTACCTGAGTGTTTAGAGTCTTAATCAGTTAATATTTTACAGGCTTTAAGATTCTCCAAAAAAAGGCTCTGTAGACATGAAAATAATAATTCTTCTTCGAGTGCTTGCTCATGTCCATTCCAAAGTAGGTGTGTGCTCACCCCGAGCACTGCCGCTGGAAAGTTTTTCCCTCGGTGGCATCTGTCGGGTCAGCTGCAGTGCCCCCTGGAGTCACACACTCATAGTGCCGATATAAAGGTCCTGCCAACCCGCTGCCCCCTCAGTTCCTTCTTACTGCCCACGACAGTTGTTGGAACTTCAGCTCATCCTCACGTTTTCCCGCAAGTACCTCTCAGTGGACTTTGTTCTTCTACTAGCACATCATTATTTATAGTGGTTACGTTTAAGTTATTTAGTTAGTTAGGTTGATTAACGGACCCTGCTTGTTGGGGTTACCCTGCCCCTTGTCAGCAGGGCATGCCTCGGTCTCTGCAGTTTAAATCGTGTGCGTTGTGCCACAAGCCTATGCCGGTCAGTGACCTCCCATTCCAGCTGCCTCAAGTGTCTGGAGGAAGCTGACATGCAGGAGCTTTGCAGAATCTACAAAGGGTTCAGGCCCCACACTAAGAAAGACAGGGACACCAGACTTAAGTTCCTCCTCATGGAGACCGCACTTCGTCCTCCCTCGGAGCTGAGCCACTCCAACACGGCACCGAGTACTTCAGCCTCAGTAAGAAGCAGCCCAGCTTCTCAGAGAGATGCAGCCCTGTTCTGCATCTCTGGCATCAAGAAAGGATGTTTCTTCTTCTGCGTCTCAGGACTCCTGGCACCGTCAGTCATCGCCGGTGCCAAAGAAGATCACTCCTGCAAGCGACCACTCTCCAAAGATGATGGACAGGGGGAGATTCCCAACCCCAAGGTCAGTGGGACACAGAGACACTGTCAGAGTGCTACCCATGCCGGGCCACTCTGAGACACCATCAATTCAGCCGGTACCATTGACTGGCTCCAGAAAGGGCACTGCTGAGTCCGGCACCCTTGGACTCTCCTCAACAAGAGAGGCATCGGAGCTCAACTGCCCTGGCAATGCCATCCATGCCAGAGGTGTTTGAGGCCACGAGGGAGTTATCACTCCTGGTACTGCCATCCCCTGCTGTACGGGAGCTGTCATCAGCACCAGAGGCAAAAGCTCCCATGGCACAAAGGCTCCAGGTGCCTTCAAAAGGGAAACCAGCCATGATGTCACAGCACGGGTCTCCTCCCTCCCAGCACTGCTCACTGGCACCAGTCAGCACCACTCCACCCTGGTCTCCTGGAAGGGATTCCTCGGAGTCAGACTCAGAGACGGAGTTGTACATCTCCCGCAGGAGCTGGCACTGCTCCAGCCAGCAATACCCAATGGCAGACATGGACCAGGGCATTCCACTGGCGGCCTGGTCACCAGCGCAGTGGAAGATGCCACTACAGTGGCCATTTTGGAACCCCTGGGCCTTTCCACCAGTCCAAGGGTCACAGTCGAGGAGATCTTAGTCTATTGTTTCGGAGTCTAGAGTTCCCCCTCCACCTCCCTTGGACCAGGTTCTGGTACTGAGTTTGGTGCCAAATTTCAAGACCCAGCACTGTGAGTCCCGTCTGATGCTGAGGGGGAGGAACAGTGCCCCTGGCCTGTAAAGACTTCCTCTCCCAACAAGGCGGTGTCAGGAACGAGTATAGTGCCCTCCCACACCAGCAGCTCTTCAAAAGGGTAGCTCAGAATTTGGGGATCCAGTTTGGGGAGATTACAGAGTCCTCCCATGCCCTGGTGGACAGTCGTGCTGCATCGGGCCCCTCACGAGAATGGACTCCATCAAGGCCTTATGCAGACCCCAACATCCTTGTAACCAACTGTGAAAAGGATGGAGAAAAAGTACTTTGTTCCAGCCAAGGGTTTTGAATTCCAGTACACCCATCCCCCTCCGGGCTCACTGGTGATATCAGTGGCCAATGAGTGGGAGTGACAGGGTCAGCAAGGTCCAACCCCTAAGGCCAGAGATGCCAAAAAATTAGACCTTTTGGCAGAAAAGTATATAACTAATGGCCTCCAGCAAGCCCTCCAGAGCCTATATGATTTTAATTCTTGGAACTCAATGGCAAAATTTAAGGAACTATTGCCACAGGAGCCCTAGTTGAGGAGGGAAAATCTGTGGCAAGGGCATCCCTACAGGCTGCCT
This sequence comes from Macrochelys suwanniensis, assembly GCA_033296515.1. Classification (NCBI taxonomy): domain Eukaryota; kingdom Metazoa; phylum Chordata; order Testudines; family Chelydridae; genus Macrochelys; species Macrochelys suwanniensis. Next base: position 16,632,277 of record CM065776.1, on the reverse strand, counting down.
CAGATGTGGCAGACTCTGCAGCCTGATCCATGACTTTGGCAATAGTTATGAGGGGAAGCTCTTGGCTTCAATCCTCAGGACTACACTAAGAGGTGCAGCAGGCCTTACAGGACATCCCTTTTGAGGTTACGTCGCTCTTCTCGGAGCAAACAGATGCCAAACTGCACAGCCTGAAAGACTCAAGAGCCACCCTGAAGTCCCTAGGGCTACATACACTGGCCCCTTCTAGGAAGCAGTATAAGCCCCAACTGGCTGCTTGCTTCTTCCCACCACAGTCCCGAAAAGACTATAGTAAGAGGCGGAGCAGGGGCTACAAGAGAAGACCTCCACCCCAGTCCTCATCTGCATCCGTGCCTGCCCCCCTCAGACAATTGTTGGGGTCTAAGCAGGCCTTTTGATGGGACGCTTGGGGACAACGTTCTGGGACAATGTGTGGATCCAATTTCCCCAATTTTTATGGACCAGTTATCCCACTTCTATTGGGTGTGGCCCCGTATTACCTCAGATCGGTGGGTGCAACACATGATAGCACCCTTCTGTTCAGTTGTTCCCCTCCTTTCCACCCCTCCTCCCTGTCCCTCTGCAGGGACCCTTGTCATGAGCAACTTCGAGCCCAAGAGGTGCAGTCACTCCTAAAGGTGGGAGAAATGGAAGAGGTTCCACTGGAGTTAAAGGGCCGTGAGTTCTACTCCCATTATTTTCTAATCCCGAAAGCCAACAGCAATCCAGACTGATTCTGGAGCTGTGAAACCTCAACAGATTCATGAAGAAGCTGAAGTTCCATGTGGTCTCCTTGGCCTCCATCATCCCCTCTCTGGATCCAGGGGACTAGTATGCCACCCTCACTTTGAAGGATGCCTATTTTCATATTGCAATCTTTTAGGGACACAAAAGGTTCCTCAGATTCATCATGGACCACTTGCATTACCACTGTGCTCCCATTCAGCCTGTCAACGGGTGTTCACAAAGTACATGGCAGTCGTCGCAGCCTTCCTGAGGAGACAGGGTGTTCAGGTCTACCCTTACCTCGACAACTGGCTGATCAGCGGTTGGACCAAGGCCCAGGTGGAGACAAATGCAAAGCTAATACAGTCAACTTTCCAGGACTTAAGGCTGTTAATAACTATACATAAGTCTACTCTTTCCCTTGTTCAAAGGATAGAATTCATCATGGTGATCCTCGACTCGGTCCAAGCCAGAGCCTTCCTTCTGGAAGCCTGGTTCCAAGCAATAGGGGTGCTCATAGAAAGCATCAGCAACCACCCCATCACCAGGGCAAGAAAGTGCCTAAAGCTCCTGGGCTATATGGCATCATGCACCTATGTGGTGCAGCTTGCAAGACTATGGCTCAGACCTCTTCAGGCGTGGATGGAGCCGGTATATGCACTGGGCCAACACCACCTGGACATGGTCATCACACTTCCCTCATCAGTGATTGCCTCCCTTCTTTGGTGGTTGGACCCACCAGCAGTATGTGCTGGAGTCCCATTCTCGAGACCCCAACCAGCAATCTCTCTCATCACTGACACGTCAGTGAGGGGCTGGGGAGCTCACTTGGGGACCTTCAGGACTCAGAGACTCTGGTCTCCGGAAGAGCACTCACTATGCAGCAACATCAGGGAAATCAGGGCAGTTCACCTAGCCTGCCAGGCTTTCCAACCCCACTTGGAGGGCAAGTGTGTGTCAGTCATTACAGACAACACAACAGCAATGTTTTATATAAACAGGCAAGGTGGAGTGCACTCTTCTCACCTGTGCCAGGAAGCTCTTCACTTGTGGGAATTCTGCATAGCCCACTCAATCCACCTCAAAGCCTGCTCTCTCCCAAGGTTGCAGAACGAGCTAGCTGATCACCTCAGCAGATCCTCCTCCAGCCACCATGAGTGGTCCAGATGTCGTGAAAGGCATCTCCCAGAAGTGGAGGACTCCCCAGAAAGATCTTTTTGCAACAAAGCACAACAGGGTGTATCTTCAATTATGCTCCTTCCTGGGTCACAGCCCGGGGTTGCTCACAGATGCTTTCCTCCTCCCTTGGATGGACCATCTCTTCTATGTGTTTCCTCCCATTCCTCTCATACACAAGGTCTTTCTGAAGGTCAGAAGGGACAAGATGCATCTTATCCTGATAGCCCCATCTGCACTGACTCACCACACTCCTAGATCTCTCAGTGGAAACACCAATCTGCCTGCCTCCATTTCCAGACCTGCTCTCACAGGACCACGGCTGTCTATGTCATCCAAACCTTCAGTCCCTTCATGTCATGGCCTGGAATCTCTAGGCCAGTTTGCAAGGTGCTTTTGCATGCTGTCCACTAGAGCCACTTATCTGGAAAAGTGGAAAAGATTCTTGATCTGGTCTATGCAGAAGGGTGTTTCACCTACACAGTCAACACTACCTTTCATTTTAGATTACTTACTCCACTTGAAACAAAGCCTAACCATGCAATCTATGAGGGGCCATCTAGCGGCAATCTCGGCTTTTCATCCATGAGTGAACGGCCTTTCTGTTTTCTCGAACTTTATCTGTAGTCATTTTCTTAAGGGCCAGGAGAGGTTATACCCACAGATATGGCAGCCACTCCGTCCCTGGGACCTCAGCTTGGAGTTGGCAAGGCTAACAGAACCTCCATTTGAACCGCTGGCAATGTGCTCTCTGATCTACCAATCCTGGAAGGTGGCCTTCCTGGTAGCCATTACTTCTGTTAGAAGGGTATCGCAGATCTGAGCCTTTACTTCGGAACCACCTTATACAGTCATCAAGGACAAGGTTCAATTGCGGCCACATCCAGCCTTCCTTCCAAAGGTGGTCTCGCAATTCTATAGTAACCAGGATATCTTCCTACCAGTCTTCTATCTGAAGCTGCATGCCAACAAAGAGGAACAGAGACTCCACTCGCTGCATGTCAGACATGCACTAGCTTTCTACACAGAAAGAACTAAATCATTCTGAAAATCTACTCAACCTTTTTGTAGCCATTGCAGACAGAATGAAAGGCCTGCCAGTCTCAGCCCAGAGAATTTCATCATGGAACACTTCCTGGATCCGCACATGTTACAACCTGGCAAAGGTCCCCTCTCCTCCTGCCCTGATAGCACATTTTAAAAGGGTTCAAGCGTCTTTGGCGGTGTTCATAGCTCAAGTTCCTATCCAGGACATCTGTAGAGTGGCAACATGGTCATCGGTCCACACTTTTGCATCTCACTATGCCATCACCCAGCAGGCTAGAGACAATGTGGGTTTCGGCCAAGCAGTATTACAACCAGTGTGCCAACGAACTCCGAACCCTCCACCTGTGCAACTGCTTGGGAGTCACCTACTTTGGAAGGGCCATGAGCAACCAATCTCGAAGAACAACAGTTAGGAAAGTTAGTACTCATTTTTTTCCCTAAAAGTGTTAGTTTTCTCATATATATCATGTTTGTATAATGCCTCCTTTAAACTTTAAAGACCCCCAAATGCTTGTTAAATGATAGCGTTTATATTTAAAATGAGCACTTAAACCATCTTTGGAGCAGCTCCTAGACTCCCAGAATAAAAGCCTTGACTTTTAGCCCTCATCATTTTCCCTTAAGTTCCTAATTTTTAAAAAGTCCTATACAGCAGACACAAAAATTTTAATAGAGTACTCTTCTAGGGAGAGGAACAATGGGAAAACAGTCCACAAAACTGGCAAGAGACCCTAGGTGAGGGATTTTTAAATAGCAGATGATACAGTCACTGGGAGTTCTAGAAATCAGATCCTGGGGTGTGATGCTTAACTGGCCACAGGAGAATCTCACCAGTGAGGGGTGGGGGAATCTTCCTGTGCCAGAGTCAGCATAGTGGCTTCTACACCACCCAGTGTGGTGGATGTTGCCAAGGCTTCTGCCATGGGCCTGCTGCATGCTGTACAAATGCATATTCAGAGGCAATCCTTGCCCCCAAAGTGTGTATAATCTAAATCAGCGGTGTCCAATACATTTGCCACTAGCCACATGTGGCTAAAAGGCTATTGAATTGTGGCTAATGCATCTGGCTTTTTTATAATGTGGCTAATAAGAAAAATTCAAAACCACAATTGTGGCTAGCATCAAATTTCTATTGGACACCACTGATCTAAATAGACAAGTCAGGCAAAGACTGGGGAAAAGGATGACTGCTCTAGCTTACAATCCTAGGCCAGCGTCCTAGGGTAAGGCATATAAAGGTGAGCTTTACACCACTTTTCCTACCCTCTCCTTCTGATCAGCCCAATGTGAGCCTTGGCTACAGCTGAGGATCTAGCCTGTTGGCATTATTATTGTCAGCTTCTCCAGTGAGGGGAGAATTTGCTGCTAATACATAAGCCTCTAGCAGCTGGCAGAGTAGCTACATAAAATGAGATTGGAAAGGACGTCACTGAGAGCTGCCAACTGGAGCTTCTCCGAAAATAGATAGGGATGAAAACCTTATTTCTGACTGGGAAGCCCGAATTGCACTCCCTAAGGCCAACTGACTGATTACTGTGCTCAAAGATCACCTAGAAAGTGGGTCATCCAGGAATAATGTAAGGGTGAATATCCCATGGATAGATAGAGTATAAGACTGGCTTGCCCGTCTCCTAACTGCTGCTTCAGAAAAATACTTGGAATTGTTTTACCCCACCACTGAAATACAGTGCCCTCCAAGGGGGAACTCACCAGCTGTTTAATGGTACACAGCAACACTACACACTGCTAAGGACAAGAAATAAAGAAGAATGCTGTATTCCACTGATACTCCCGGAGGAGTTTTAAGTAGGCACAGTGTTCACCCAAAGTAGGACTTACTCAGGAAACTTGAGCCATCCCCCTTGTGTTATCTGGAAAAGCACCATCAGACATTTGATGACTACGGTTGGACAATACCTTCAGTTTCATGTCTCATGCAAACTACAGCAGCTTCTGTGGAACAATGCCTCCGAGCAACATCCTGGCACCTTGGCTCCATAATAATTCAGAAGCGTGCCACCTACTGACTGACCTGCCCAATTCTTTTGTTCTCCTTTGAGGCCACTCATTCAAGTACTAACCAGGCCCTGTGCTGCTTAGTTTGAGATCTGATGGGATCAGAATTCAGGGTGGTACAGCACTATGCACTCCTTCCCCACACACCACACTGCCCCACCACCTCCGATGATAAAGTGCAATGGTGCATTTCCACTTGACAGCCAATTGCATCTGTGCCACCTGCTGATCAAATGCATTGGACTGGTTGCGTAGTTTGGTTCCAGTGTTGACACAAAACTTGTAAGAATAATCCAAAAAAGGTCTGAGGCTGGTGTTTACTGAGAAGAGATCTCAAAGGCACAACGGTGGAATAAGCAAAACTGGAGTTAGGCATCCAATTCCCATTGTCTTTCAATGGGAGTTGGGTACCTGACTGACCCTTATGTCTTTGAAAGTCTTCATCAATGTCATTAACTAATCCCCAGAGACACAATTGCCCATGACATGATGTATGGCAGGTGCAATTGAAAGGAACTCTCTATTTCATTTGTGCACAAAAGGAGCCCAGGTTCTATTGTTTTTTGAATTGTTTTTGAACAGGGGTTTTCTAGACTATGCCAGGGGCAGGTATAGGGGCAGGTGAGCAGGGTGGTTACCCTGGGTGCCTTCTTTCAGAGAGCGCCATACCACTGTGCCACTCAGCTGTATGTTTTTTGCTCTGCTGATTGGCCAGCCATGGTTGGTTTTATTTATTTGGCTTGGCTTGGCTGCTCAGGATGTGTGCCAAAAACATATACCTCCCTGGCCAGCAAAATGGCTAGGGCCACACCTGAACTCAACCCTAGTTATCCTCACACAAAGAAAGAGCCTGGGGACTTCTCTACACTTACAGATTCATAGATTCATAGATTCTAGGGCTGGAAGGGACCTCGAGAGGTCATCGAGTCCAGCCCCCTGCCCTCATAGCAGGTCCAAATACTGTCTAGACCATCCCTGATAGACATTTATCTAACCTACTCTTAAATATCTCCAGAGATGGAGATTCCACAACCTCCCTGGGCAGTTTATTCCAGTGTTTAACCACCCTGACAGTTAGGAACTTTTTCCTAATGTCCAACCTAAACCTCCCTTGCTGCAGTTTAAGCCCATTGCTTCTTGAAACGCTCCAGCAGTGCAGCTGCAGCTGTGCTGCTATAGTGCTTCAGTGTAGACACTACTTACGCCAATGGGGGGAGTTCTCTCATTGGTGTAGGTAATCCACCTCCCTGACCTTACGCTGTCTACACAAGGGGTCAGATCAGCTTCACTATGTCATTCAGGGGTGTGGATTTTTCACACTCCTGAGCAATGTAGCTGGGCCAGCCTAACTTTTTAGCCGGTAGGCCAGACAAAAATGCGTCCTGCAACTCTGAATGATAAGTTCTGGCGAGGAAATCTGATTTTAAAAAAGTGAAATTTGCAACAGCTTACCAGATGGTTTTCAAAAGGCAAACAAATGAAGAAGTATCATATCGATTGTATACGCTTACTTTTTGCTACAGGTTGGCTTATTTATTTATTTTTATTTTTTTTTGCACTCCAGCATTACGCATCTCATGAATATCATGCTGCCCGCACTAATGTTCAAAAACAGCACTGCAACAGAAGTGTGATGGAGACAGAGGGGGCTCAATGATAGGACTCAGAGTCTATCCAAATGCCTAGAAATATATAAACACTGAAATCCAAGATAGTATTGTTGCTGAAGCACTGGAAGTGGAGGAGGACACTGGGTTCAGATCTCAGTCCCGCCACTTAATTTCTGTGAAATCTTAAACATGTCACTTACCCTGTCTGTGCCTCAGTTTCTCCATCTGTAAAATGATCATAATACTTCCATACCTCTGATGGGGTTGGGACACTTAGTTAATAAGTATAAGACAGTTTGAGAACCTGGGAAAGTGCTACCTATACACATGGAAAGTACTAAGACTATTTTTCAAAAATTATACACAAGGGACAGGAAGGAGACATTGCCAGAATTTCTGGCAATGTCTGAGAAAGGGAAATCTAGACAATCAGGGTGTGAGATGGTTAAAACTTTGAAGGGCAAGAATTAGGGCCTGATCCAAAACCCATAAAAGTCCCAAAGCCAGGAAAAATTTCACTGATAATCATTGCTTAGGTTCAGCATGATTAGAAAATCATGAGTTACGGCCCAAAGGAAGGGATTGGCTTAAAAATACGGAATTTTTTAAAAATAAATGGGGGGGGCTCTTCTCATTTTTGAGCCTTTAGGGTTCTCATTTTCAAGCGCTTCTCCCCAGTCATGAAAGCTAGACACTTACTCCCCCCACCCCCTTTTAATTGAAAGGAGAGAATCTCAGGTTATAACATGACTCCAGGAGCTGAGGTTTTAAGATAAATACCACATACTGAGAGACGTGGCAGTAAAATCACAAGAGCCGGCCACTCTGCAAATTTATCAGCAGCAGCCGGAATTCAACTTAACCAAAACAGTGTAACTACAGAGCTGACCTTTTTTCTAAAGACAAGACAGTATACAGAAACTCCCCCACTAGAAGAGAGAGGAGCTTTTTCTGATATTTTGGGACAAAACCTGTTCCAAATGTGCATTTAAAATGCATGAACAAAACAAGCAGCACAAGCCAGTGAAATGAGAACAGATGTTTCTTGACAGAAAGGCAGGACTGGACCTGTGTGATTTTAGACAAAGGCAGAGCTCCCTCTAGCTCACTGTAGCATTTTCCGTAGCACCAGGCTGCAGCCTGAAACATACAGCAATGCTGCAGACACAGATCTAGTGCTTTGTGAAATAAGCCTCAATAAATAATAGCAGCAATAGCATATCTACAGTATGAAGTTATACTTTGACTTACCTTCAGAGAGGTAAAAGTAGATAAGACTTAGTAGGTCATCTAGTCTATATCCCAGAGAATGCTGGATTGCCCCCAAAGTACATTTTTAGAGTTTTGTCCACTCTAGCTGAAAAAGAGTTAGAGATGTTTTTTCCTCCCCTTCTCCACATCCTCAGAACCATACATCTCAGGGTCAGGATGTTAATCCTGGCTATTCAACTTAAATTTTCTTTTTATACATCTGTGAAGTGGGAATTGTTAAGCTTATACATAATGCAGCCACTTCTGAGGTGAAAGGAAGCAGCTGTTAGCAGGACATAGCAACACTATGTGAAGGATTTCTGGTTTTAGAAGGGGAAAATGAAGCATTATCATCCCATTGAAATAATATAATGGGAATATAGGGAATTTAGATAAACAAAATGTAGTTAGTAACCTCTGTTGGGATTTGGCCTGGAGACAAAGGCAAACACTGCTCTTGCAAAATAAATGCCATGAGATTCAATGAAAGCAGTGGCCTCAGTTTTATGTCTCTATTTTGCCTTGTCTGTTCAGAAGTTATGGCCTTATAAAGGGTGATGCTGTACTTCAAGAGTGCCAGACTGCAGACCAAAACAATTCAAAATCCTTGCAAATATTATAAGCATTTAGGGGGCAGGGATAGCTCAGTGGTTTGAGCATTGGCCTGCTAAACCCGGGGTTGTGAGTTCAATCCTTGAGAGGGGCCATTTAGGGATCTGGGGCAAAAATCTGTCAGGGGACAGTACTTGGTCCTGCTAGTGAAGGCAGTGGACTGGACTTGATGACCTTTCAAGGTTGTTCCAGTTCTAGGAGATTGGCATATCTCCATTTTATTCTTATTCTCACATAGTGCGTTCATCCTCACTGGAAAATCTCAAAGCACTTTGCATGAAAGGAAAGGTGAAGTGGTGGTGTCTTCCCCAAGACCACACAATGACTCTGTGGCAGTTATCCATGGTCAGTAGGGGGAAGACAGTGCCAGGTATTTCAACCCCAGCTAGTCCTCACTAGTAATATAACATACTGTGACACTGCACCCCATATTCTTCACAGTGATATTATTATATGATTATGACATAGTTATGATGTATTTTATGCAAGATAAGTCATGCAAGGTATCAGTGGAAAGGTTATGATTTGCTGAATATGAGTATCCTATTTGTATGCATGTATCATTTTTGTATCTGAAGTTATGAATATTGACTATATATCTGTATCTCACATGTAGTTACACCTGGGTAATGCCCACTAGTCAAAAGGCTCTCAGTCTAGATGGCTGGCTCGGAAGGGCCCATTCAGGTTAATGAGCCACTAGGATGAAACAATAGGCCTTAGAAAAAGCTTATCTCCCACCTGGAGGGCCTTCCTTAGGACGCTACAGACAGCCTCCGACTCATCATGGCTGCTGTGACACTACAGGGACATGTGACCAGGTTGTGATGCTGCACCCCATATTCTTTATAGAAATATTGTTATGATATGAATATGGCATAACTAAGATATGTTTTATACAAGAGGGGTCGTGTGAGGTATCTTTGAAAAGGTTATGATCTACTGAATGTGTTTATCCAATGTGTATGCATGTATCATTTTCATATCTGAAGCTATGAATATTGACCATGTATCTGTATTTAAAATGTGCTACTTTGGGTGACACCCACAACTAGCCCTTCAGCTACAACAAAGGAAAAGTCAGACAGGGCTGATGGCCCATCAGCAAGGACAATGGACTATGAAAGAGCTTAATCTTCCTGTGGATGCTCCAAACAGTCTGCGAGTAATGGCTACTATGATCCTGCAGAGACATGTGACTGAGTCATCTGATACTGGATCCCACCTTGGAATACCAGTGTTTTTCACTAGAAGACAAAGGTTTTCCACCATACACAAAAGCTATATCAGACAGGGGAGTGACATCATCGTGGTTCTCCTCTGCCTCCCTGCCCAAAGGGACACTGGGAAACACCTGGAAACAAGAACTGAACTGGGGGAGAAGACCTGAGCCCAGGCTGGAAGGGTGTCCAGCCTGTGAGTGAAAATACCTGAAATTTCAAGCTGCAGGTCAGTGCAGCTGGCTTTCAAGAATCTCTGTAATCTGCCTGAGACAACATTTAGGGTGAGAAATTACTATTTGTAGCCAATTTCTTTAGTGTATTAAGTTTAATCTGCGTGTTTTGTTTTATTTGCTCAGTAATTTGCTTTGGTCTATTTTCTGCCTCTTATAATCACTTAAAATCTATGCTTTCTAGTTAATAAACTTGTTTTTGTTTATTCTGAAACCAAGTTTGTGCAATTCATAATGGGGGGGAGGAAAAGAGGCTGTGCACACCCTCCTCCACATAGCGGGAGGGGGAGGATTTCACAATATACCTTTGGGTCCACACTCCACGGGAGATGGGCACCTGCATGCTGGGGCAAGTCCCTTAAGCTGAGTCTTCCCAGAGCTGATCTCAGTGTCTGTGTCTTTCTGCAGCTGGGTGTGGCCCTGCCTGTGTGTGTGCTAGAGGAGGCTTAAGAGCTTGGCTCAGCAAGCCAGGGTAAAGGGGGCCCAGACTGGCAGAACAAGTGGGCTCAGTGGTATCCCCGTACATCAGGTGACACCTTAAAGGGGGGTAACTCGCCACAGTATCCGCCACACAGGTCACCTGGTGCTGGACTCCATCTTGGGATGTCAGTATTTTTCCACTGACTGGCGTGGGAACCAAGCTTTGAAACAAAGGGTTCCTGCCATATGCAAAAGCTATATAAGGCAGGGGAGTGACATCATTGTGGTTCTTCACTGACTCCCCGCCCAAAGAGACTCCTGGAAACACCTGAGGAACAAAGACTGAACTGGGGGAAGTGCTGGGCCCAGGCTGAAGGGATTTTTTGCCTGTGAATGGAACATCTGGGGATTCCAAGATGTACGCAAGTGCAGCTTGCCCCTTAAGAATCTTCAGCCTGCTTGCATCATCACTTAGGGTGAGGATTTGCTATTCATATCCAATGTATGTACAGTAAAAGCTGTGTTATACAGCCCTGTACCAACCAGAAAGCTCTATAAACCAACATTTCTAATCTTCATAGAAAATCCAGTTTATAGTCTGGTTGGCACGGGGCCAGCAGACTCCCTACCTGGCTCCATATGGCTCATTAGAAGCAGTGACTTGTCCCTGCTCCTCCTAGATGGAGGAACAACCATGAGGGGTTCAGAGGGGCGCAGGAGGGGGCTCGGGGCAGGGGGTTGGGGCACAGGAGGGGTTTCGGGGTGCCGTATCCGGGGGGGTGCTCAACTCGGGTGGCTCCCCCCAAGTGGTGACCTGTCCCTGCCGCTCCTAAGCAGAGGCGCAGCAGGTGGCTCTGCATGCTGCCTCCTCCTATAGGCACCACACACCCCTGCAGCTCCCATTGGATCCCAGCAAATGGTAGCTGCGGAGCCAGCACTCGGGGCAGGAGCAGCACGCAGAGCCACCTGCCGCACCTCCACCTAGGAGCAGCAGGGACAAGTCGCTGCTTGTGGGGAGCCACCCGAGATGACTGTCCCCCTGTATCTGGTACTCCAAAACCTCTCACGTGCCCCAACTCTCTGCCCTGAGCCCCCTCCTCACCCAAACTCCCTCCCAGAGCCCTCGTCCACACCGCTTCCCAGGCCCCAACCCCCAGCCCCACACCCCCTCCCACACCCAAACTCCCTTGCTCTTAGTTAACCGGAATTTTTCACTTACCAGCACCCCCCATTCTCCCAACATGCTGGATAAAAAAGCTTTTACTGTAGTATATTAAGCTTAGATTGCGTTTTTGTTTATTTGCTAAGTAATCTGCTTTGATCTGTTTGCTATCCCTTATAATCACTTCAAATCTATCTTTAGTAGTTAATAAACTTGTTTTTGCTTGTTTAAAACCAGTGTGTGGGAATCATAACTCTGGGCAGAAAGCTGTTGTGTAGACCTCTCCACCTTGAGGGAGGGGGGTGAATTTCATGAGCTTATGCTGTACAGTTTCATGTGCAATGCAAGACGGTATAATTCTGGGTTTACCCTCCAGGCGGGGGAGGGGGTGCCTGAGTAGTTGGGACGTTCCCTAGCTGGAGCCTTCCCATGCAGGGCTGGTCACAGTGTCTGCATGTAACTGCAGCTGGGTGTGTCCCTACCTGTATGTGGGTTGGGCAGCTTGTCACAGCAGTACAGTGTAAAGGGAGCCCAGGCTGGTGGGTCAGGGGGGCTCAGTGGTACCCCAGTTCCAGGTGGCACCCCAGGGGGGAACCCATCACACATACCACTCACACACCACTTTTTTCTCAGGAGCCAGTCAATGTGTAGTTCATAAGATGTGTGTCACAAAGGGGGAACTGATGTAGAAATTAAATGGAGCTAAGAATAGACTATACTAGACTAATCTTCTAGTTTGAGACCTGGGAGGGCCCGGTTTCTTCCCAACCACTCTCCCAGTTCCAACCCAATCCAACCCAACACTATTCTATGTCAGGACAATTTCATCCTCATAGAGATTTAACTTATGATGTTATGCCGTGTTCCACTGGAAATGTCATATCTGGAGAGACCAAAGCAAGGAAGGGAAGAGTAAAATCTATTATTCGTACCAAGCTGTATCAGAACACTTATTTTTGGTTAGTACTAGGGCTGTCAAGTGATTAATGTTTTTAATCACGATTAATTGCATGATTAAAAAAATATTTGTGATTAATTGTGACTAATCACGCTGTTAAATGATAATAAAATACCATTTATTTAAAAATTTTGAATGTTTTCTACATTTTCAAATATATTTATTTCAATTACAATACAGAATACAAAGTGTACGGTGTTCACTTTATATTTAATTTTTAATTACAAATATTTGTACTGTAAAAAACAAAATAAATTGTATTTTTAAATTCACCTAATACAGGTACTGTAGTACAATCTCTTTATCATGAAAGTTGAACTTACAAATGTAGAATTATGTGCAAAAAAAAGCATTCAAAAATAAAACAATGTAAAACTTTAGCGCCTACAAGTCCATTCAGTCCTACTTCTTGTTCAGCCAATCACTCAGACAAACAAGTTTGTTTACATTTGCAAGAGGTAATGCTGCTCACTTCTTGTTTACAATGTCACTTGCAAGTGAGAACAGGCGTTCACATGGCACTATTGTAGCCGGCATCGCAAGATATTTATGTGCCAGATGCTCAAAAGATTCGTATGTCCCTTCATGCTTCAACCACCATTCCATAGGACATGTGTCCATGCTGATGACGGGTTCTGCTCGATAACGATCCAAAGCAGTACGGACCAACGCATGTTCATTTTCATTATCTGAGTCAGATGCCACCAGTGGAAGGTTGATTTTCTTTTTTGGTGGTTTGGGTTCTGTAGTGTCTGCATTGGAGTGTTGCTCTTTTAAGACTTCTGAAAGTATGCTCCACACCTTGTCCCTCTCAGATTTTGGAAGGCACTTCTGATTCTTAAACCTTGGGTTGAGTGCTGTAGCTATCTTTAGAAATCTTACATTGGTTCCTTCTTTGCATTTTTGTCAAATCTGCAGTGAAAGTGTTCTTAAAACGAATAACATGTGCTGGGTCATCATCCGAGACTGCTAAAACGTGAAATATATGGCAGAATGTGGGTAAAACAGAGCAGGAGACATACAATTCTCCCCTAAGGAGTTCAGTCACAAATTTAATTAATGCATTATCTTTTTAACGAGCATCATCAGCATGGAAGCATGAAGGGGCATATGAATGTTTAGCATATTTGGCACATAAATATCTTGCAATGCCAGCTACAAAAGTGCCATGCAAACATCTGTTCTCACTTTCAGGTAACATTGTAAATAAGAAGCGGGCAGCATTATCTCCTGTAAATGTAAACAAACTTGCTTGTCTGAGCGATTGGCTGAAGAAGGAGGAGGACTGAGTGGACTTTAGGCTCTACAGTTCTACACTGTTTTGTTTTGAGTGTAGTTCTGTAACCAAAAAAACAACCTACATTTGTAAGTGGCACTTTCACAATAAAGAGATTGCACTACAGTACTTGTATGAGGTGAATTGAAAAATACTATTTCTTTTGTTTATCATTTTTACAGTGAAAATATTTGTAATCAAATATAAAGTGGGCACTGTACAGTTTGTATTCTGTGTTGTAACTGAAATGAATATATTTGAAAATGTAGAAAAACATCCAAAAATATTTAAGAAAATTTCAATTGGTTTTCTATTGTTTAACAGTGCAATTAAAACTGTGATTCATTTTTTTAATGACGATTAATACTTTTCAGTTAACCGTGTGCGTTAACTGCGATTAATCAACAGCCCTAGTTAGCGCTCATCCCTTGTGTGGTTGTAAACAGTGTTCAGACTTAAGCGTATATGTCTTTTTTCTTAAGAACAAAATCCTGGTTAAATGCCTGTTCGTATCAAAGGAGAGCTTTATGTATAGAACTGCAGTTGGACTTTAGAGAGTAATTGCAAAGATGGTTCTTTCAGCTAAACTTTAATTCATGTGCATTCTTATCAGGGTTTATAAAATTGCTGAAAAATCAGTTTTAGAAACTTTTTGTACAGTGCATATTAAGGTCTAGAATTCTCTTACTGCTGGAAATGATAAAAGTTTGATTTCCTGTGTGCTCTCTAATAGGCTAATAAACTGCAACTAACTGATTCTCTATGAAAAGCCAAGAGGCAAGAGTTAAATAGAAATGTCTTCTATCATTCTACTCTGTATATAAAGTAACATATAGATGTAATAAGAAAGTTAATTGGTTTAATTTTGCTTGGAGTGCATGGGAAAAAATTAAAAAGAACCCAGTTGATATCTCTAATTAGAATTTCTGAGAAACACGATTGTGGAGATGGATTGTTGGCTTCCTCAGGCATTTCCCCAGTCATGCTGGTCAAATTTATACACCTGCTTTCCAATTAGTACCTTTCCATACGGATGGAACTTGTTTGTATTAGTGTCCCACTTTATTTTAATTCACACACTCAAAAAGATGTTAAAACACATCTACCAATAAATAGGTGGCTCTCTGGAAGATTACTGCTTGGTAGTGATGTCTAAACACTGCTATAAGGTGGACTTGTATTATAAAGGTTAAGCCAGAACTGAACATAATCTAAGAAATCAGACTATTTTTAGTCCTGAGAGAAAAGAAGACGAAGGCGGAGGACAAGAAAGATGTTTTGAAACTGCTGTGGACATTAAAAGAAGCTCAGGTTAGCAGGAAGGCTTTCAGAATTCAGTCTGTTCATGTTTAGGTTTTTCAGAGCTTTTTTTTAAACCTACTTTTAAATGATCCCACTTCACTCTAGAAAGCTCTGTGTAAGCTTGAAAGCTTGTCCTTCTCACCCACAGAAGTTGCTCCAATAAAAGATATTACCTCACCCATCTTGTCTCAGCAATACATGAGGCAGGTAAACATTCTTCTTCAAAGGAAATCTTGTACCAATTTTGCTCATCACATCAGATTCTCTTCTTACTACGTAAAATCCATTAAATGCATTTGAAAACTAGGCTTTTAAATGATGTTTTTTGTGTTGCTGGAGGACTGGATAGCTCAAGGGATTGATAATGTGATATGGAAACTTTCCTCTGCCCATCACTAGTTCACAATTAGCTCAGGCTGGTGGTGGGTCATGGCTGAAAGTTTCCACATTACAAAGCATGTTCAGTAGCTATGCTAGTGGTCCCCAAACTGTGGGGTGCATCCCCCTAAGGGGATAAGGAACATTCAGGGGGGGGTGTGGTAGGGCCAGAGGGAACACCGTGCTTCCAGCCCCGTTCCATCCCCAGACCAGCTCTGCCCCCAGCCTCACTCCTCCCCCAACCCCACTGAGTCTCCAGTCCTGGAGGCAGATGGGAATACAGATGCTCAAAGCCTCTGGAGGGCATGAAATACCACTGCTCATTGCATTTGACAGTGGGTGGCAGGGATGCCGGCATCTGCCACAGAGTCTTAGTGGTGTCCACAACCATCTTTATAAGGGGCAATGCTACCCGTGAAGGTCCTGAGGGTGCTAGGATGTCCACCATGGGATCCACCTCCTCTACCACCTCCTCAGCCTTGATGCCCAGACCCTGGGCAGCCCTGCGGAGCAACTGCTGCAGGACTTGGTTGTCCTCTAAAGCAGGAGCTATGGCCGTCCCTGCCAATGCTTCGTCTGGTGACGAGGAGGAGGAAGCATGTGCCAATAGTGGAAGCTCCCTACCGTCTGCCCCAGAGGGGTCCCGTGACTCCCAGGGCAGCATTGGAGGAAGTGGTGTTGATGACAGTGCCGGGGCCATAGGTGTCGTAACAGGCATCGGCATCAGTCTCACCGGAGGGGCTGCGTTGCCACGCTCACAGGAGCTGCCGGGGTCGGGGGTCCTGGTGCCGACATTGGTACCAGGGCCGTAGTTGCCTGCATCGTGGTTGATGTCAACAGCAGGCGGGAGATGGGTGCGTCGACGCCGTGAAGGCTGGTGCCGAAGTAGGAGCCGAGCACAGTGCCGGAGTCGACGACAGGGCCGGAGGCAAAGGTGTCGGGACTGTAGGCGCCGAGGGCAGATGCGCAGCAGAAGGCAGTACGAAGGTGGAGGAGGCCACTGAAGATGTTGCTGAGCGTAGGCCCTGGGTTCCTCCCTGGCACTGGTGATAAACCCAGGGCATCCAGAAGGGCCACTGAGGTGGGTTCTGTCACTGCGGAGGCCATGATTGCTGCTCCCTTCTGTCTCTACCCAACCTTGTTCTACAACTCCTGCTCCTACCCAAGCGATAGGAGTCGGACTCCGACTGTGAGGTCTGAGACACTGAAGACCATGGAGGATCCTCGATGCCTCGAACATTGAGAGCTCAGGGAGAGGGAAGGCTCTCTGTCGGAGCGGGTAGGAGCCAATGGACAAGGCGAAGCGGAGCGCCTCGACATCATAGCCAGCTTCCCGGAGGACGCGGGCTCCGTCGGTGTTGAGGGTTCCTCCCTGGCAGGCGAGAACGGTGCTGTCAGCTGGAGGAGGTCTTGAGCAGCCTGGTACGCTTCTGGCATTGGCGGGAGCTGTAGCTGCTGCGTAGGCACCGGAGATCAAGATGGGGCCGGACTCGACTGACGCACCTGGGCAGGAGTCGACACGGCCCGAAAAGGAGACGCCGAGGAGTGACCCACCTGGGGTCGCACTTCTCGTGGCTTAGCCAGAGGAGAACAGTCGTCCAGCTTTTTCTTCTTTTGAGACACTGGCGAGTGGGAGCGGTGCCTACTGTCAGACGGGCCCCGTGAGGAGCCATGACGGTGCCAAGCGTCCCTGAAGGAATCCTTCATAGAATCATAGACTCTCAGATTGGAAGGGACCTCAGGAGGTCATCTAGTCCAACCCCCTGCTCAAAGCAGGACCAACCCCAACTAAATCATCCCAGCCAGGGCTTTGTCAAGCCTGACCTTAAAAACCTCTAAGGAAGGAGATTCCACCACCTCCCTAGGTAAACCATTCCAGTTCTTCACCACCCTACTAGTGAAAAAGTTTTTCCTAATATCCAACCTAAACCTCCTGCTCTGCAACTTGAGACCATAACTCCTTGTTCTGTCATCTTCTACCACTGAGAACAGTCTAGATCCATCCTCTTTGGAACCCCCTTTCAGGTAGTTGAAAGCAGCTATCAAATCCCCCCTCACTCTTCTCTTCTGCAGGCTAAACAATCCCAGTTCCCTCAACCTCTCCTCATAAGTCATGTGCTCCAGCCCCCTAATCATTTTTGTTGCCCTCCATTGGACTCTTTCCAATTTATCCACACCCTTCTTGTAGTGTGGGGCCCAAAACTGGACACAGTACTCCAAATGAGGCCTCACCAGTGCCGAATAGAGGGGAATGATCACGTCCCTCGATCTGCTGGAAATGCCCCTACTTATACAACCCAAAATGCCATTAGCCTTCTTGGCAACAAGGGCACACTGTTGACTCATATTCAGCTTTTCGTCCACTGTAATCCCTAGGTCCTTTTCTGCAGAACTGCTTCCCAGCCATTCGGTCCCTAGTCTGTAGCAGTGCATGGGGTTCTTCTGTCCTAAGTGCAGGACTCTGCACTTGTCCTTGTTGAACCTCATCAGATTTCTTTTGGCCCAATCCTCTAATTTGTCTAGGTCCCTCTGTATCCTATCCGTACCCTCCAGTGTATCAACCACTCCTCCCAGTTTAGTGTCATCTGCAAACTTGCTAAGGGTGCAGTCCACACCATCCTCCAGATCGTTAATGACGGTATTGAACAAAACTGGCCCCAGTACCGACCCTTGGGGTACTCCACTTGATACCGGCTGCCAACTAGACATGGAACCATTGATCACTACCCATTGAGCGCGACCATCCAGCCAGTTTTCTATCCACCTTACAGTCCATTCATCCAGCCCATACTTCTTTAACTTGCTGGCAAGAATACTGTATCAAAAGCTTTGCTAAAGTCAAGAAATAGCACATCCACTGCTTTCCCCTCATCCACAGAGCCAGTTATCTCATCATAGAAGGCAATTAGGTTAGTCAGGCATGACTTGCCCTTGGTGAATCCATGCTGACCGTTCCTGATCACTTTCCTCTCCTTTAAGTGGTTCAGAATTGATTCCTTGAGGACCTGTTCCATGATTTTTCCAGGGACTGAGGTGAGACTGACTGGCCTGTAGTTCCCCGGATCTTCCTTCTTCCCTTTTTTAAAGATGGGCACATTAGCTTTTTTCCAGTCATCCAGGACCTCCCCCGATTGCCATGATTTTTCAAAGATAATGGCCAATGGCTCTGTAATCACATCGGCCAACTCCTTTAGCACCCTCGGATGCAGTGCATCTGGCCCCATGGACTTGTGCTCGTCCAGCTTTTCTAAATAGTCCCGAACTACTTCTTTCTCCACAGAGGGTTGGTCACCTCCTCCCCATACCATGCTGCGGAGTGCAGCCGTCTGGGAGCTGACCTTGTCTGTGAAGACAGAGGCAAAAAAAGCATTGAGTACACTAGCTTTCTCCACATCCTCTGTCACTAGGCTCCCTCCCTCATTCAGCAAGGGGCCCACACTTTCCTTGACTTTCTTCTTGTTGCTAACATAGGCGCCGACTCCATGGGTGCTCCGAGGCTGCAGCACCCACGGGGAAAAATTGGTGGGTGCTCAGCACCCACCAGCAGCTCCCCACCAGCCCCAGGGCCCACGCCCAGCTCCCCGCCAGCCCCGGGGCCCGCACCCAGCTCACCTCAGCACCAGGCGATGTTGCGGGGCCCTGCCCCCGACGCCGGGCGACGTTGCGTCGGCGTCGGGGGCAGGGCCCCGCCACGTCGCCCGGCATCAGGGGCGGGGCCCAACATCGGGGGCGGGGCCCCGTCCCTGACGCCGGGCGTCAGCACCCAGCGGCGCCAACGGACGTCGGCGTCGCTGGTTGCTAACATACCTGAAGAAACCCTTCTTGTTACTCCTAACATCTCCAGCTAGCTGCAACTCCAAGTGTGATTTGGCCTGCCTAATTTCACTCCTGCATGCCTGAGCAATATTTTTATACTCCTCCCTGGTCATTTGTCCAATCTTCCACTTCTTGTAAGCTGCTTTTTTGTGTTTAAGACGAGCAAGGATTTCACTGTTAAGCCAAGCTGGTCGCCTGCCATATTTACTTTTCTTTCTACACATCGGGATGGTTTGTTCCTGCAACCTCAATAAGGATTCTTTAAAATACAGCCAGCTTTCCTTGACTCCTTTCCCCCTCATGTTATTCTCCCAGGGGACCTTGCCCATCAGTTCCCTGAGGGAGTTGAAGTCTGCTTTTCTGAAGTCCAGGGTCTCTGTTCTACTGCTCTCCTTTCTTCCTTGTGTCAGGATCCCGAACTCTACCATCTCATGGTCACTGCCTCCCAGGTTCCCATCCACTATTGCGTCCTCTACTATTTCTTCCCTGTTTGTGAGCAGCAGGTCAAGAAGAGCTTTTCCCCTAGTTGGTTCCTCCAGCACTTGCACCAGGAAATTGTCCCCTACACTTTCCAAAAACTTCCTGGATTGTCTGTGCACCGCTGTATTGCTCTCCCAGCAGATATCGGGGTGATTAAAGTCACCCATGAGAACCAGGGCCTGTGATCTAGTAACTTCTGTTAGTTGCTGGAAGAAAGCCTCGTCCACCTCATCCCCCTGGTCTGGTGGTCTGTAGCAGACTCCCACCACAACATTACCCTTGTTGCTTGCACTTCTAAATTTAATCCAGAGACTCTCAGGTTTTTCTGCAGTTTCATACTGGAGCTCTGAGAAGTCATACTGCTCTCTTACATACAACACAACTCCCCCACCTTTTCTGCCCTGCCTATCCTTCCTGAACAGTTTATATCCATCCATGACAGTACTCCAATCATGTGAGTTATCCCACCAAGTCTCTGTTATTCCAATTACATCATAATTCCTTGACTGTGCCAGGACTTCCAGTTCTCCCTGCTTGTTCTCCAGGCTTCTTGCATTTGTGTATAGCAGTGGTTCCCAAACTTTAACAACCTGTGAACCCCTTTCACTAAAATGTCAAGTCTCGCGAACCCCCTCCTAAAAATGAGTATTTCCAGGGATTTTCTCCTTTACCTGAATATAAATTATAAAAGCAGTGATCTTGGAAATATAAAATTTGTTTTTATGACATGCTTATTAGATACTATTTATTTATCATTACAGTATGTTTATTACTTTCATAGCTTGTATCACTTTGAATAAGCCTGTTATAAGACAAGGCTCCTATGTTTCATCAAGGAGTATCTGAGGTGAAACAGCATGAAGGTATTTAAGAACTCAACTCAAAGAGTTCCTCCTACACAAGCATTCAGGTGTTGAGCAGTTCAGGCAAACAACGCACCTTACAACAAAGCTTAAACTTGTTCTTCATAATAATTTTTAAAACAATACTAGCTACCTATTTAATTTTAAAAACAGCAAAAAATATCCACCTCCCTTTCCATTTCTTGTAAGGAGTCTTGACGTTTAAATCACCTCAATGTGATAGCTTTGCTTTGATCTGCTTAGCTCTTGGAATTCCTGGGGTCCCCAGGGACAGCTCTGTCCACCATTAGGGAATTTTTCCCCAAGAACCCCCTGTAACATTTCACGAACCCCCAGGGGTTCACAAACCCCAGTTTGGGAATCACTGGTGTATAGGCATTTAAGATAACTCACTGATCGTCCTGCTGTCCCAGTATGGGGCAGGAGCCCTCCCCTCTTGCACTCACCTACTTGTGTTTCCTCCAGGTATCCCACTTCCCCACTTACCTCGGGGCTTTGGTCTCCTTCCCCTGGTGAACCTAGTTTAAAGCCCTCCTCACTAGGTTAGCCAGCCTGCTTGCAAAGATGCTCTTCCCTCTCTTCATTAGGTGGAGCCCGTCTCTGCCTAGAACTCCTTCTTCTTGGAACACCATCCCATGTTCAGAGAATCCAAACCCTTCTCTCCGACACCATCTGCGTAGCCATTCATTGACTTCCATGATTCGATGATCTCTACCCCAGCCTTTTCCTGCCACAGGGAGGATAGATGAGAACACCACTTGCGCCTCAAACTCCTTTATCCTTCTTCCCAGAGCCACGTAGTCTGCAGCGATATGCTCAAGGTCATTCTTGGCAGTATCATTGGTGCCCACGTGGAGAAGCAGGAAGGGGTAGCGATCTGAGGGCTTGATGAGTCTCGGCAGTCTCTCCGTCACATCATGAATCCTAGCCCCTGGCAAGCAGCACACCTCTCGGTTTTCTCGATCCGGGCGGCAGATAGATGACTCAGTCCCCCTGAGGAGAGAGTCCCCAACCACCACCACCCTCCTCCTCCTCTTGGGAGTGGTGGTCATGGAACCCCCATCCCTAGGATGGTGCATCTCATGCCTTCCAATCAATGAAGTCTCCTTCTGCTCTGTTCCCTCAGATGTATCATCCACTCCATTCTGTGCACTAGTACCTGTGGAGAGAACATGAAAATGGTTGCTCATCTGAATCTGCGTTTCTGGTACATGGACTTTTCTGGTACTCTTTCCTCTTCTGGAGGTCACATGCCACCAATTATCCTCACTGGCCTTCTGTCCCCGCTGTGTAGCCTGCTCTGAATCTTCAGAACATTGTGCCTGCTGAAGCCTATCCTGACGTCTATCCAGGAAATCCTCATTTTCTCTCATGGAACGCAGGGTTGATACTCGTTTCTCCAGATCTTGAATCTTCTCTTCCAATATGGAGATCAGCTTGCACTTTGTATAGACAAAGTCGCTTCTATTCTGTGGAAGAAAGACAAACATGGCACATCCTGTGCAGGTCACAACAGCGGATCGCTCAGCATCCATAGTCTCTTCCTTCTAAGAGCTTCCTCACCTGTGGCAGAAGCTACTCAGAGAAACCTACAAGAGGAAAGCCTCAGTAGGCTCTCTCCAGGCAACCTCCCAGGCAAACTCTTTCTGTTTGCCTCTCTGCTGTTCGCTGCTCAGCTGGTTCGCAGCTGACTGCCTTTTTATAACAGTCAGGCCCACCTGGAACAAAGCACTCCCAATTCACACTGTTCAAACAAGCAATCAAACAATCAAGCACATGGTCAAACTGCTAAACTGTCCCCTCAACAGACACTCAGATACTCACCAGCACAGTCCCTCTAATGCAGCACTAAGCGTACCTCCTCTCAGACAGATCCCAGGCAAACTCTTTCTGTTAGCCTCTCTGCTGCTTCCTCGGCGCCGAACTCACCGACGGCACCGGGGCGCTCCACATCAAGGACGACACCATAGGGGTCGGGTCTCTCGAGCCCAGGTTGGAGTTGGAGCATAGGGCTGCCTCCATGAGGATCCTCTTGTTCCCTTTCTTTAAGTGTTCTCGGGTGGAACTTGTGGCAGATCTTACAACGATCTTTCTGATGGGTCTCCCTCAGGCACCGTAGACACGACGAGTTCAGGTCACTTTTTGGCACGCACTTGGCACAGGCCATGCAGTTTTTGCAACCCGGGGACCACAGCATGCCACAGCGCCGGGGCTGCAGTGGCGGGGGGGGGAACCCGCAACAAACACTATACTAAACTAAACTATTAACTCGAACACTACTAACAAAGAACTATATACAACGCAATAGAGAAGAATCTTGCTGAGCCAAGGGAAGTTCCAGCCACTGTCACTGGTGGTAAGAAGGAACTGAGGGGGTGGCGGGTGAGCAGGGCTCTATTTTAGGTGCCATGAGGGCGCGACTCTAGGGGACGCCCAGGCCAACCCGATGGATGCTGCTAAGGGAAAAATCTTCCGGCCAACATGCACGTGCACACACCTGATTGGAATCGACATGAACAAGCACTCAAAGAAGAATAGTATTTTTATCAATGAAAAGGTGCTCCTTAAGCGGAAGTCATGCAATGGGGATGCTTCTGAGAACTTATCCACTCGGTAACCTCCAAGACGTTATCCACTCGAATCTCAAGAACTTAGCTCAACTCCAAACTCAGCACTGAAGTTTCTTTATTGACATACAGTGAAATGATGCTTGAGTTGATCAGGCTTAAGTGTAGGGGGTTGGGTACAAGGTACACCACACATCCAATGCATATAATCATGTATCAACTTATATACACACTGTCATGGGGGTTAACTCATCACTAGGGGCACCATCTCCTGGCTGCTCTGGGTATTAGCTTCTTCCAGGTGCTGCACCCTCCTCTGGCAGACTCTCCACCCATCGTCCTGTCTCACCCTGCTGTTCCTCTCACTCCAGGAGCTGCAGCTTCCTCTTTGTGACTTGGACAGGTCATTATAGGTATGTCTGCACTGCAATTAGATACCCACGTCTTGTCCATGCCAGCTGACTCAGGCTTGCAGGGCTGTTTCATTGCAATGTAGACTTCCTGGCTTGGGCTGGAGCCCCTGCTCTAGGACCCTACGAGGTGCCTGGGCAGTTAATTGGCCTATCTAGTCACCTTAACCCCCCAAAACAAACCCTTGTCCTTGCCTTGTCAATAGGCCAGGCTTCGGCCTTCTCTTGTCTAGCCCCTCTCCTGGGCTAGCCTTCACCTCACAGTTCATAAATGGGCATCTCCCTTTCAGTGCCCCTGCTGACCACAGGCAAAACATGCCCCTCCCTTTCCTGTTCTCCCCACTCATTGGGCTTCCTTGTTTTCCTGCCTTCTGAGTAAGACTTCTCTCCCCCATACAGACAGGGGCATTCTCTCTTTTTAGGGGTCCCCTTCACCGAGAGGCATAACACTCCTTTGGCCAGGCCCCTGATCTCCTGGCCCTGGTACCTCCTTTCCAATCTCACTCTCTTAAATCAATACAGCAGCTGTTCAGCCATCTGTGTCAAATAGTTTTGCAGGTACACATGTGCCTCCCACCATCTCTGCTTGTTCTTCAGCACCTGCCTCAGCAGGGCCTGGATCTGTCCATCTTGTTTGTCAGCCCTCTTCTGCAGGGGTGGTGGCTCTGGAGTCCAGCCTGGGAGGGTATAAGTGCAGTCTGCAAAAAAGGCTTTCACAGATTGTGGCTCCATTGTTCCCCCCCACACACACACTTTTTATTTCTTGCTACAGCCTTTCACACTCCCCTTGTATCAGAGGTGACTGCCTCAGACAGTCCTTCACAGTCTACCACAGTCTCTTACACTCCCCTTTTATCAGGGATAATCACCTGCCCATGTTCTCCACCCATTGTCACGGGGTCCACTCACCACTAGAGCACTTCCTCTTGGCCGCGCTGGGCATTGGCCCCTTCCAGGTGCTACAGCCTCCTCTGGTGATCTCTCCACCTGTTGTCCTCTCTCACCCTGCTTCCCCTCTTGCTCCAGAAGCCACAGCTTCCTTCTCATGACATGGCCCTCCAACCAGGTCACGATGGTCCTCCCCTTCCAGGATATCAAAGTCTTTCAGGGCAAACAGTCCCTGGCAGTCTGCTCTCCACTGCCCGGTCTATACCTCTTCCTCAGTGGCAGGTAGGGGAACCCAGGCCTGCCATCTACTCTGGATTCCAACTCAGGGGCTCTCTCTTCAGCAGCCAAGGTGTGCACTATCCTATAAGATGCTGCCTTTCCCCTGAGCCTTTCCGGCTCTCCCCTCTCTCTGGGTTAGCTTGCCCAAACTGCCTCCTCCTAGAGAGTAATTGTAGAATATACTCTATAGTTCCAAGCATGCCTCCCTTCACCCAAAGAATGACAGCAGACTACTTCCCTGCAGCCACCAGTTGCTCCCAGCTACTGGGCTTTATACAGGCCCCTCCTGTTCCTGTCCAGCTGAGCCTTGTCTAATTAATCCCTGCTCCTGGGATCTTCCTCCAGGTGCAGCCTGGGCATTTAATTGGCCCACCTACCCAGCATACCCCAGCACAACACACATAGTTAATACTATTGGTTAATATATTTTATCGTGAGCTTTATGATTGGTCAACTAATTTTTATAGCCAGTCCCCATCTAGATCATGAACTCTTCATACACTGCACTACATGCTGGGCCACAGCTGCAAACTATCACACATTGTTTACTATCCTACTAATCCTTTTCTACTAACTACATTTTTTACATATATAGAAGGCTAATGTACATTCATGCTTTGTTCATTGTTTCATGTCCTTGCTCAGAATAGACTTTCACAGTGTACTGGCCAGAAAAAAAGAATTTTTCAATTATTGCAGAGAAATCCTTGAAGCAATTAGCACAATGAATGTCTGCAACAACAAAAAAAGCAAATGGTGTAGTGGGAGACCTTGAAGGTCTATACAAAAAAAGAATACAAACAAAACCTGTATTAAGAAAAAACAAGGCCTCATCTGAAGTACTTAGTTTTTTATTCACTTTGCCTTATAAAAGAATGATTGCCCCAGAGACGAGGAAACAGAAAGTAGCTAGTATGATTCCAAGTTATAGGAATGTTTGTTAAGAAGAAATTGTAAAGAAGTTGTGATGAACATACAACTAAAGGTAGCATAAAATCCTTCCTTTACCTGTAAGGGGTTAATCAGTTAATCGGGTGCCAACTAGGTTAATCAGTTCAATTAACCTAGTTGGCACCTGACCAGAAGGACCAATGGGGAAAGAAGATACTTTCAAATCTGTGGGGGGAGGGGAGAGGTTTTGTTTGTGCTCTTTGTGTTCTGTCTCGGACAGAGAGAGGGACCAGGGCAGGAAAAAAATATCTCCCAAAAAGATCCTGAAACGATACATATAAAATTACAGAAAGTGTAAGTAATAGCAAGGAAATACGCTAGATTATCTTTTGTTTTAGCTTGTGAATTTTCCCTATGCTAAGAGTTTTATTCCTGTTTTTTGTAACTTTGAAGCTAAGCCTAGAGGGGAATCCTCTGTGTTTTAAATCTTTTTATTTACCTTGTAAAGTTACCTTCCATCCTGATTTTGCAGGTGTGATTCTTTTACATTTTTAAAAAATAAAATTCTTTTTTTTAAGAACCTGATTGATTTTCAGTGTCCTAAAAACCCAGGGGTTTGGTCTGTGCCCACACTGTACCAAGTGGTGAGGCTATTATTCTCAAGCCTCCCCAGGAAAGGGGGTGAAGGGGCTTGCGGGGATATTTTGGGGAAATAGGAAATCCAAGTGGTCCTTTTCCTGAATCTTTGTCTAAATCACTTGTGGTGGCAGCAATACCACCCAAGGACAAAGAAAGGAATTTGTGCCTTGGGGAAGTTTTAACCTAAGCTGGTGAAATATAAGCTTAGGGGGTCTTTCATTTGGGTCCCCACATCTGTACCCCAGAGTTCAGGGTGGGGAGGGAACCCTGACAGAAGTGAAGACCTTTCCTTACTGGAGAACACCACAAAGTCTTCTTCGTAAGTCACATTTTAAAGGTCTTGGGGCTTTTAATAATTTCCATTTCAATGGTAAAAGTTATACATGCAAGAAATTTTCTTAAAAGCCTGGGCCCTGATCCTCACATGGTGTCCATCGGCATTGCTCCATTAGTATCATGGAGCTACACAAATTTACACCAGCTGAGGATCTGACTCATAACTTTGATCTTAAGTGTCACTTTAATCAAAGGACAGAATTTAAAAATTAAGATGAAATTGACAATTTCTAGATGATGTAGAGATCCACATTTCACTCTACGGGTACATGTAATGTTCAAGTAAGAGCAGCCAAGGCAAAATGAATCAGCCACAAATAAGAGAAATAGGTTTAACAATAAATTCTAAAGAGAACAGCTGTACCCCAGCCTTTTCTTGTCCAACAATTATTTATGTTCCTGGAATCTAGTTTATCGTTCCTACCCTGCATTGGCCATTTGGATCCCGTATGCTCTTTCTGTTTCAATTATTCTGGACTTTCTAGGAAAGTTTCTTAAAATTACACCCCACATATCACAACAGTCGTGGTTTATAGGGCTAAGTCCTGTCCCCAAGAGAGAAAGATGCGGTGAAGAAACCCTTCCCATGGGCCAAAGAGCAGTATCAGAGCCAGTTTGCAGCATTGATATAGTCTGTGTTGCTTCTGCATCCCTGTCCTGCAGGAAGCAACAGCCATAGGCGCCGACTCCGTGGGTGCTCCAGGGCTGGAGCACCCATGGGGAAAAATTGGTGGGTGCAGAGCACCCACCGGCAGCTCCCCGCCATTCCCGGGGCCCATGCCCAGCTCCCCGCCAGTCCCGGGACCCGCGGCAAGCTTACCTCAGCACCGGGAGACATTGTGGGGCCCCACCCCCAACGCTGGGCGACGTTGCGTCGGCGTCGGGGCCCCACAACGTCACCCGGCGTCGGGGGCGGGGCCCCGCCACGTCGCCCGGCATCGGAGGCGGGGCCCGGCGTCGGGGCGGGGCCCTGCCCCTGACGCCGGGCGTCAGCCCCCACCGGCACCACCGGAAGTCGGCGCCTATGGCAACTGCTAGTGAATCTAACACAACAGCAACAAAGATGGTCTATTCCCCCCAATTCATTCCTTCTTCAGGAACCTCCTGCACCAACCCGCCCCGCCATCTTCACCCTGCACATCAGAACAATGTGAGGTCTACTATAGCCAAGACTCTCCACAGCCACAGAAGAGAGACAGGATTTATCCAACAGTGCATGCTAGTGCCTAAAGACTTGGCTTGCTCTAAAACTATTAAAAAGACTCCTGGTGCATGCAGACATGGACTATTGAGCTGCCTGATCTACCTACATAATATAGGCCTCAAAATCTTCATGATAGAGGTCATGATGAAGAAAAAATTATTGTTTTGAATAGGATTAAAAGTGACATTGAGAAGTAGCTATGACCATAAGAGCTCCTTAATGCCAACTGGCAGCGGGCCTAGTGTTCTGTAACTCCTATTGGACCATTACACTCACTAGACCTAAACACATTGCTGTCATAGTATTTCTCTGTAAAGAGTGTCGTGTGATGTATCAACTGAAAGCTAGTGGCATACCAGGCATTAATATCATTGTGTGTTATATGTACAGATGGTGTGTAAAGAGTTGTATATCTCCACTGGAAATGTTTTCCTAAAATATGTTTTGGGGGCAGGCTTGATCAACAAATTTGTCCTAGACAAAGGAATGTTGGTTTGCCTGTGTCTCTCATGTAAATTGAGAACAGTGATGCCAGAGAAAATGGGCAGTTCATTTGCATCTGAGGTAATCACATCATCAGGAGGATGAGGAAAGAGCATGGTGTCAGCACACCGGACACAAAGCAGGCTGAACCTTGGGGGAATACCAGGAGAAGCAAAAGGGCATCTTGTTCTTCATCACTCAGGGAACAAAGAGGCCAGTGCTCTTTGCATCTATGAACAATGGATCCCCAACCATGTGGGTTGGTGACACTAATGAAGTAGCTGTAGGTGAGAACTGCTTTAGACAAAGCTTGGAGTCAACTAGCGTTGTATGTAGTCTCTTCAAAGCATGTTATACTTTTGTTTTGTTTGTAACCATTTCTGCTTCTGTTATCTCTGCTTAGTATCTGCAGCTTACTCAACTGTAGCTGAGATTCTTCAAGATGGACTCTGCACATTCACACTCATGGGAGGCTCCAGACTGGTACAGCCTGAATGATAGAGCTTCAGCTAGCAGTAGCTAGTGGTGCACTCACACGCCTCCCTTGCCCCTCCCCTCAGAGACCATAGAACATTCCAGAGTGAGAGTATGAAAAGGGCATGGCACTCCAGCCACCTCAGTTCCTTTCCCCGTGACCCCAAGTCCTTTGATAAGTAGTGCTCTAAGATAGTGTGGAAAGGCAGGCGGGAAGTGTGACTATGCAGAGTCCATCTCAAAGTACCTCATTTACAGATAAGTAACCTTCATTCCTCCTTTCAAGTATCCTCTGCATAGTCCCACTCATAAAATTGATTAATAAGCAGACCAGACCAGGTGGGAACACGGAGTTTGAATTAAATAAGAACTGCTCTGCCAAATCTTACCTCGGATCTAGATTCTAAATCTACGGAGTAGTATTAAGTAAAGGTCTCAAGTATCAGAGGGGTAGCCATGTTAGTCTGGATCTGTAGAAGCTACAAAGAGTCCTGTGGCACCTTATAAACTAACAGACGTATTGGAGCATAAGCTTTCGTGGGTGAATACCCACTTTGGATGCAAAGGTGTGGACTGCCACTCTGCCGATTTTTATTATGGTAATTTGCCTTTAATCTAGTAGAATGTTTCCTAACTCCTTAGGGAAAGGACAACCCCTTCAATTCATAGGTTACTTTAATACATAACCTAATGCATCTAGAAAGTGTTTTGTATAGAAATAGGTTTTCCTTTGTTCTTTCTTTCACAAGCAATAAACAATTTGATCTTATCTAAATAAAAGGCTAGAGCCCTTATAACATCCAGAGTATGCAACACAGTCTCCCCATCATGAGTATGGCATTTGGGAAAGAAAACCAGCAAACTATGGACTGGTTTACACGGAAATCCGATGAGACCACTTTTGATAAAAAGCTTGAGTGTGCACAAAGAACTACCTGGTCTTTATGAGAAAAAGAGTGAATGGCAGATCAGCTATCGATGCATTCAATTCACTGAGAGGTCTTGCAGATGTAATGACTATCAAAACATAGTCTTAATGGACAAATGAAATAAATTAGAGCTTCCCAAAGACTCAAAAGGAGGTCTCATCAATTGAGAGAGTACTATTTTTCAATCTCAAAATGGCATAGTGCATCTTATTGGAGGGTATAAATTGTTAAGCCCTTTAAAGAACCTTTTAACCCTCTTATTAGTAAAAATTAATTTCCCCTCCATAGGTACGATATCCAGATATGGCTCAGGGTTTAACCTTTATCATCAGTGAGAGCGAGCTGCTTTTATTTTAAGTACCACAAATACTGTAAAATGTAACTAATTGGTGCCATATGTGAATCTATCCCATACATAGAAATCCACATTAAAACCCGTTTCCATTTATGACTGCAGTATTACATTATGGACTCTTTCCTAGAATGCAGCAATACATTTTGCACCTCTAATGAGCAATTCTTTTCTAACGGTCCCAGCGTGCTACATCCCTCCCCCCACCCCCATTGTTAGATGGAATGACTGAAGATCTGGGTGACAGATCATCCCCTATTGCTGGGCCAGCAATCTCGTACCAGAGGTAGGGGCTCCGTTAGGCTTTGTGGCAGGTGAACTAAGTCCTGATACCAGTGCTGTCTGAGCCATACTGGCACTATTAAAATTACACTGGCCTTGTCCTGTCTTATCTTGTTTATTTGAGGGATATTTGAGGGCAGGAAGCACGTGCCTGGGACGGCAAGCCGCAGGGGGGTGGCTGGCCGCTAGCTGCGAGGGCGGCAGTCAGACAACCTTCGGCGGCGTTTCTGCGGGAGGTCTGCCGCTCCCGCGGATTCGGCGGCAGGAACGCCGACAGCCTGGGACTGGCAGAGCGCCTGCAGGAACGCCGCTCCTGCAGAAACGCCGCCGCCGGGTGCCTGACTGCCGTGCTTGGGGCAGCACAAAACATAGAGGTTTTGTGCTGCCCTGGACAAGATGTGGGAGATTGGACCAGCTTCAGTTGGTGAGAGAGACAAGCTTTTGAGCTTACACAGACCTGACAAAGAGCTCTGTGTAGCTGTGGAAGTCGGTAGAGGGAATTTGGATGCAGGCCTCTATATGAGCAAGAGTCAGGCTAACTCTAGCTGTAATGACGCAAGATTTGTAGAAGCAGGGCTCATGTCAGAAGCGAGTGAAAAGGCAGCAGAGTAGAGTCAGCGTGACCCAACTTTGAGATAGCTATGTTTTGAGAACAGGAGTGAGAAAATACAGGAATGGGCAAGACATAATATAAACAAACTGTTGATCATTACTGTATGTAACAAAAAGTATAAATGCTTGCCTTAATTGTTTATCTTTTGAGAGACCTGCCTAGGAGGGGAAAACCCTGTGTCCTAGTGCACTCTCTCCCTCTGTGCAATTGCTTGAGTTAATAAAATGTATCTGCCTTGCTGCACCCAAAGAAAGAGTGAGAACTCTGTTTTTCTCCAACAATTTGGGGGCTTGTCCGGGATGGCAACGCCTGCTGGGACAGCGGCAGCTGCTGCAGATCGTTCCCCTTCGAACCCCATGGCACCAGAATAGAGGTAAGAGACCTTTTGAAATCTCTATTGGGATATTGAAGGAGGACTGTCCGTGGGGCCGTCTGTCCCTGTTGGGCTTACACCATCTGAACTTATTGATTGTGCAGCAAGATCAAATGCAGAGCGGTGCTGGGGAACAGTTTTGCTGCCCCCAATAAGGTTAGTTGATGTGGTGCTGGGGATTTAGTTTTGCCACCCCCAATAAGGTTAATGCATAAGGTTAATGCATTAGGTTACTGCACCGGTGCTGAGGGGTTGTTACCGCCTCAAGGGTTGTATTAAGTCCGGACATAAAGTATTAAGGTTACTGTATATGAGAGATGCATCGTAGTGTGAAGATTAGAAGCCTTGGTGTGTGTGGGTGTGTGTGTGGGTGGGACTGAGTCCTTCGTACCACTTGTATGTGTATTGTGGTCCTAGAACCTGCAGGTATTTAAAAAATTGGAATTTTACACGCGTGATAATCCATCTAAACAATTCCCACTAGAAGGTACTTTCGATTTAGATAAATTTACATACTTTAGAGGAACCCTTACATTACCAAAAAGTCTCTGATACACAATGGGAGCAATTTTTCTATAGCATCCGGATGCCTCCCTGCCCAGATCACTTTGTTAACCCCCTGTTCCTTTATATTCCCAATTAGTTAAGGCAGGAAAGGAACGGGTTAATTTGACAATTCAGCTTGGCCCAGAGATAAAGAGAAATCTGCTTTGCATTCAAGGTCAAGAATTGACACAGACCATGCCAAGTACAAAGAAAAACTCCTTTCAGCCCCAGCTGGCTGTGAAAAAATATAGACAGAGGTAAACCAAAGGCAATACAAGTTACAGGACTGAGATTACATTTGCAAAGCTTGGCTGCCCTGTGGGACCCAACAGTCTGCCTTTGTGACCCTGGAGCCGGTTTGGTTTCATTAGAATATACAGTATCATTTGTATATGGGTAACTTACAGGGGTGGTGGCAAAGAAAGATATGGTGGGAGTAATGTTTGTGGCAGCAAGGTGTCTTTGGTATTCATCATCGGGAAGCCAATTAGGGAGGGCAGTACATTTTGATGGTACTTATTTGTAAGCACAAAGCCCAGTCCCCGGAATCAACCCAAACCACCACTCAATACCACACCCAAGCACGGTCCAGGATATTAGAGAGACAAGGTGCGTGAGGTAATATCTTTTATTGGACAAACTTCTGCTGGGGAGAGAGAAAAGCTTTCGGTTTTCTCCGACATAGCTCAAAAGCTTTTCTCTCTCCCCAGCAGAAGTTTGTCCAATAAAAGATATTACCTCACGCACCTTGTCTCTCTAATATCCTGGGACTGGCACAGCTAGAGCAGCACTTATCTTGTTTATGATTTTCTGAATGAGGGGACTTGGGAGAAATGCATACCTCAGACTCTGACCCCAAAGTAATAGAAAGGCGGCCAATATTGATTACGTTTCAGCCAGCTCGCGAGCAAAAAATCTGACACTTCTTGTTACTGCTGGATGCAAATAGATGTCATCAAGTTCCCCCATAAATTGAAAAGCTGTGTTATTATGTCCTTCAAAAACCACTCGTGCATCTGACATAGTGACCTGCTCTGATGGGCTGCAAGGGTGTTTTGCTCCCCTGATACATTGATTGCCATTGGGTGAACATCATCATCTATCCACCAGTTCCAAAGGCTCTTCACCTCCACGCATAACTGTAGAGAATGAGCCCACTCCTTGTTTGTTCAAATAACATAAACCAGTATATTATCTGTTCTTACCTGAACTACCTTGTGTTGGACCTGAGGTAAAAATGACTTTAAGGCCAATCTGATTGCTCTCAGCGCTAATATGTTCATATAAAGACTAACTAACGCTATGATAAATGGATGATAAAAGGAACTAATTGGCTACAATTGGCTCTAGCCACAGAGGCCGACACCAGAGAGGTTATCTTTCTCTGGACTGTGTCACTGGACCACTCAGAGTTGGAGGAAGACTATTTTTTTTTCTTGGTGGAACTATCTGATGACGGTCTATGCATCATCTCAGGATCCTGTTCTCTGCCTGTTCCAGATGTATTTGCCAACACCACTGCTTACAGTCTTTTCTGTCTCTTTCTTTGCTCTCAATGTAAATGGAGTGCAAACTGAATACTTGGAGGGTGAGTGTCCTGCACCTAAACATGACAGCCACCTAGCACATGTATCAGATACCAGAAAACCCCCGGACAAGATACACATCTTTTGAAACCAGGTTTCTTCTTCTGGCTCCATTAAGTACCAACTATACTATTATAACTAACTGTAATACTAAACTATCTACAGCCTTCTTAACAACTAAGATGTAAGACAGCTAACTAATCATGAAACCGGGAGGATTCTGGAGCTCCACACAAATCATTCAGCTGGTCACAGTTAGAAGGAAGTGAGGTGACTGGATGGCCGTGCCCCTTTTATATCTTCACCCTGGAACACTCCACGTTCACTGGGGGGAGGGACATGCATGCATGTGCTCCAAAGGCTACTGCTAGCTAATGCGCTACCCATCAGGCTTCACCAGTCTGGAGCATCCCATGAGTGGGAATATACAAGGACGCTTGAGTAAAACACTGAAATCTCTATTTTTTATTAATAAACTAATTCTTGTTTTATTATAAATTCATCTCAGTCCTGTCAGAGTGAGATGTGCATCCTCAGCTGAGCCAACAGACTGGTGTGTATTCTGTCTCTTTGGAGACAGCTAACTTGGTAATTTCTGCAAGTGTCCAGGGAAAGGGGCCGGATATTGCAGAGGAACGCTCTTCCGGGCGGTTCGAGAATCAGGGACACCAAGAGTTATTTTCAAGGCAAGGAAAGGGACTGGCAGAGCCCTGAGGAGTTTGTTGGGCTGGCAGTTGGCGCACAGTTTAGCAGCAGCAGCAAATCTCTCTCTAGCTGAGGCAGAGGGATAACAAGGTTACTCACAGTTCTAACGAAGTGTCACAGCAACATTTGGGCTACTCGTGTCTTTTCATTCATTGAGAAAGCCGTGCTGCCTGACCTTCCCTGCATTATGCATGAAGAAAATTTCCTGGTAATGAACCTAATAACCCCTGGATGTGGCTGGTGCTCCAGATCAACTCAGCTGAAATACCCTTTACATTAAAGCACTGACCCCTCTGGGAAGCCAGTTTTATTAAGACAGCATTAGGGTAGTTCAGTAAATCACCCATTTGCAAACAATTTAATTAGAACTCCATCCTATGAGCAATATGTTAGAGCAACATCACATCCATAGAAGGAGAATGTTAATATCCAGGTATCCCTGTAAAGAGGGGAATTCTCCAATCTAAGCTGGCAGGTGACAGAGGAACTTTAGCATACCAATATTCTATTCCCACCTCAATCATTGACCCTTTGTGTGACCTTCCATTTTCTCAGTTAACCCCCTCTTACAGATGGAGAAACAACATTTACTCACCTTGGTAAAATGCTTTGAGCTCTAAGGATGAAAACTCTATATAAATGCTAAGTATTATTAGTTTAAGTTAGCATAGTTTATTTGGGGATGATTATATTTTTTGCTAGGTTACACGTTTTTAAACAATATGCAATCTTCAAGATGTTGCCTAAAAAGGCACTATACTTCACAAACATCTATAGGTGAATATAGCACACACACACATTCTCTGCATGCTACATTTTCTTGTTCATTTGATTTCACCAAATTCACAATTAAAGCAGGTCATCTGATCACTCTGACTATCCTTCCCATGATGAGAAAACTTGTGATGTGCCTCAAGATTCATCGACAGACGTTCTTAAGGGGATTTCCATCACTAGCTGAAAAGAGAGCAACTCTGTCAGTAACCATTCTGATGCCGCACTATGTGAACATATGTAGACTAGACAGATAATGACCTTGTGAGAAACAAAGATGGCTGAAACCAGAGATGCTGGAAACTAACTTACTGTGTAAGGAATAGGCAACAAGAGTAAATGGATGCAAGTCACACAATTTTTTGGTTGGTGAGTGCCAAATCTGAATATGGGCTATTTCTAGAATTGAACCACACATGAATTAAGAACGTGTTGGGTAATGAACCTTGCATTGGTCTGTATATTCATTTACAGTAAATGAGGGAAATACCTTATCTACTTATGCCTTATACACATGAGCTAGAGGATTGCATAGCAAATCAGCCTAGGTCAAATGAGAACAAAAACAACATTTCTTCTGTGATCTTCAGCATAACATTGCATCACATTTTTCATAGACATGGAAGAGAATCTTAAGTTGGGTATTAAAATTCAAGGGCAGGTGCTGTCTGGCCTAGAGCATACATCAATTAGAGACACGAAAAGCAGCTGATCAGTTGTTGAAAATGCTTTGTTACAGGAAAGACATCTGCATCCCTCTCACAGGTGCCATAATGACTTTGAGGTCTCAGTAACTCCCATTAACATTAATGTGAGAACAACAGATGAGCAATCGAGATAACGAGGTTGCAGTTATATGGCACCTTCCAGCCCCATCTATCTAGGTTCTTATCAGGCACTCTCCTCTGCAGTATCTGAGCTCCTCCTAAAAAAGAAATAAACACAAGGAAGGTTCCAACAAGTACTCCGAATTTCTCCTTCCTCCCTAGAAGGTTGCTGGAATGTTTTGTGCCTTTTGTGTGTGTGCAAGTGTGTGCGTGTGCAAGAGAGAGAGATGAGCTCCTCCTCTTCCTCTACAGCCTTTTTTTCAGTAGCTCTTGCTGTCATTTTGAACAAGTTAGGCTAAAGAAGTGCATCCCAAAGATCTCAAAGCAATTTACAAAACTGATTTGGGGAATTTGGCCTTTGACTTTGATTACAGGAATAGGCCCCATATTTCATCTTCTACAGAAGTACATCCACCACTAGGATGACAGGGTGACTGTACAACACAACAGCTTAGAACAGGAAGTAAAGAATACTTTATCCAGTTTGAAACTACAAGGAGACATTTAGGCAAAATAGTACTTACTCAAAATGGAATTTTTCCTGGAAGCCAGTTTGATAAATTGTGTTGCGGGGGATCTTTAACAAAAAATAATCAGGCCCTTGCTTCTACATCCTGTCCCCAAGACTACACTTCTGGTAGTACAGCGCTCCATAGTACCAAGCTGTGGCCCTTGATTCCAGGGTGTCTCACATGGTGGAGTGTCAACCATCTCCACCACTAAAATCCAGACGCCTGCAGGAAGTGGTTTTCCTTTGAGATCTCTGATCCAGGTGTTGACTCTGAGGCAGGAGCCATCTTTGTCATGAGCTTGTACAGTGCCTAGAACAATGTGGCCCTGGTCCATGACTAGAGCTCTTAGATGTTACCACAATACAAATAAACATCAAACAACTCAGCTTAATCTATGCCTATAGTATTGGTTAATATCGCAGTGAGAGAGAGTGACTACAATGTTGTTTACTAGAGAGAAGAGAAATGTTGATAGTTCTGTATAGATAGGAAGCAAGGTGTCCTCAAAAGCAGAACTATGAAACATAAATGAAGCACTTCTAGGGCTTCCTGTTGTGTGACTGGGCAAAACTCAGAGAGGGAAGGGCCTAGGTGTGGTTCCTCAAAAGCCATCTCACATAAGGCTAACAGCCCTATGAAGTGATGGTGTTGGATTCTGGAGATGAGTGGAGGTATTCTGACTTATGATGACTGGTGGAATAAGTCAGCAGGATGTGACTTCGCAGCTGCTATGATGGAAGAGAGGTGGGCTTTTTATGCCTCTTTCATGGCCAGGACCAGCTGGAAAAAATTCCTTGTGCTGGAGCCTGCTTCTATCCATGATTTCCTGCACTGAGCCTCAAGGTTTTTTTCATTCCTGCTTATGCTGTTATGGGTCTGAAAACAAAGGAGATCTGGGAGGCTGATGGGGAGGGAGTTGATGCTTTAATGCCAAAGAGTGGGAGTGGTAACGGCAAATGAGCAATCGTACTGATTCATTAGCCCTTCTATGCCGTGGCCTTTTGGTGGACTAGAAGGACTTGCAGGGAAGTTTTGGAATTTGACTGTGTCTAGAAGATCCCAGGAGTAATCCATTATTATTGCTTTGTGCCTGAAGACCAGAAGGATTCTGATCTCATCCCACAGAAGAAGGGCAGTCCAGGATAGGGACCACAGTTGCCAACTTTCACACGGTAAACAAGCACCCCGACTTTCACAATAAGCCAAAAATCAAGCTAATCCCATTTCAAAACAAGGCCAAAACAAGCCAATCCCTAAAAACCCCAATACTCTATGTGACTAGATCCCCCCGGCGTGCAGTCTTGGACTGTGGTGGGCCCGCTGTGCACCCCTGACTCTCTCCCCCATTGCCCCCGCTTGCCCCCCCTTTAGGGTGACCAGATGGCCCGATTTTATAGGGACAGTCCTGATTTTTGGGTCTTTTTCTTATATAGGCTCTTATTACCCCCACCCCCATCCCGATTTTTCACACTTGCTGTCTGGTCACCTACCCCCCCTTGCCCCTGCTTGCTGGGAGCCGAACAAAAAAAAGAAGCAACAAGCTGCAACAAGAAACAAGCTACAAGCCAAACAAGCACCAAGCTACAAGCCAAAAACTAGCCAACAAGCAACTCACAAGCCAATTAAGCCAAAAAAAAGCCCAATTTCTGCGTTTTTCCCACAGGTTTGGCATGTCTGATAGGGATATGTTTCCTGCATTCCCTATATTATATATAAGCTGAAAAACTCATTCAGAGTGAGCTCAGCTGCATGCGTAGGTCCAGAGACTAACTTGGAGAAACCTAGGGTAAGTATTGTGAAGAGGAAGTTTTGGGTCTTGCACCAGAAACATTGTCAATATAGATGCTGAAGGCTCCCAGGACAATATGTTTTAGTAACTTCACCAGTATGTCAGACAGCATCACAATGTGCTCCCCTCTAGAACCCTTTGCTTTCTCCAGTTCCATAAGTGAGCAAGATGCACATGTTGGACTTGTCTCTGGATTCAGAGTAGTTGAAAGTGCTCAGATAAATTTGTCTCCAAGTGTCCTTTCTTGCATTTGAGCTTTTAGGGGTCTAGGTCTGAGATGCAGTGAGTAACCTGGCTGTCTGAGATGAGCTAGCACCAAGCCTGCAGCTCCCATCACACGGGCCAGGTTGGGGAGGGGGGGTTCATTTGTGCTAAAGTTCTGAATAAGGGTCCTTTTAAGCACTGACGTTGCATTGCTCAGTAGGAGCTTGAGATCCTGGTGTTTCCCTGTCCCTGGTGCATGCCTGTGTGAAGTGGTTTCTGCCTGACTGCATTTGATTGGCCACGGGTGTCTAGTGATGTGCGTTCTGAGTGCAGGTCTGCCCTTTCTAGGAGTGTTTATTCTGGATAAGACATGGACTGTAGAGAAGTAGTGTTGGGTGAGAGTTAGTGTTTGGGAGTGTGCCAGATGTGCATGACTCAGTTAAACAGAGTTGATCTGAAAATAGGTTTGTTTGGGGAGCATTCTGCAGAAAATTTTGCTCCAAATGATATTTTTCATTGAAGTTCTCATTGAAAAATTTCAACTTTTCAGCAAAACATTGAAAGTGAAACTCTGGCTGAAAACTGAAGTATTTCATTCCAAAATGGAATGTTATGAGCCCGAAGGTCAGGTGCATTATGCTGCCATTCTCCTGTATGGGACAGGCTCCCTGGCCAGATTGCATTCAAAAAATGAACATCTGTTGAACTCCATCTCAGAGGACCTGATCAAAAATCTCTTGAAGGCACTGAAAAGACTTTCATTGACTTCAGTGGTGTTTTGGATCTGACCCATGGTTTCCAGTGATGGCAGGAGCAGGTATAGAGAAGATCCTAAGGGCAGACCTGCTTCCCTATAATTTATTGTTTGAGTGTAAAAGTTTAATGTGCCTGCTTAAAAAATTAAAATGTGTTTTCCAGGGAGTATTTTTTTCCTTCTGAGAAGACAACGGCTCATAAATCAATAAATACTACAGCTTGCATCCCTGAAGTGTATTTATTCACAAGCTGTTTGTCTCTACACACAGCCAGAAGGAACAAGTAGCTTTAATAATAAACACCATTAAGAAAAGTTTTTTAAGAAATTAGGAACATCGCACCAAAGTTTTTTGGGCTTGTGGCATAAATTTGCTCACGGCTAGAAGCCTAATATGTTTAAGACAGGCTGATCCTATTTTAATGCAATTTTTTCATAAGGTTCTTCTGTTCCTGTTATAAAAACCTATGGTACCAATAATGATTTTAACACGCAGCCTTCCCCTTGGGACAAAGTTGCTTTGGCTTTGCTACAATTTGTTTAGCGTAATCTTTTGGATATATTTTTTTACACTGTATAGCTAATGATAAGATGGCTGCAATGTCTGATTACATCTGTCCCCAAAGAAAGAAAAGCAGGATTGTTGTTTTTAAAGAAGTACTAGTTATAAATTAGGAATTCCCACAGCTGGGTGTCTATGCCTTAAGTAGCACAAATTTTATTCCCTTAGGTGTTTGCTTGCTTACGTTTTACTTGGTGCATTTAGCCTTTCTGTATTATCCAAACCCAATATAGAATATGAAAGAGAATGATCCAGGCTTAGTTGTTCTGAAAAAACAAACAAACAAAAAACCCTTCACAGCATATGTAGCTGCACTCTTCTTGGGCTAGTGTCACAATTTATCTTTCATTGTTATGCAGCTTCCATACAAACAACCATGGCAACTGCATCCAGCAACAGATTTTAATTCAGCTTTACATATTCATTAACTTTCCATCTTAGTTGGGATTCCACAGTTTTGAAAGATTGTGCCTTGCTGGATGGTGATTGTTGCATTTTTTTTCCTTCTGAAACTGCCTGTGCAAACAGAGCGTATGGCATTTTTAGATTGCTGAAGCTCTTAGAGTGTAAACGTACTACACACATTCGATTGGAAAGAAAGAATTTTGATGCCAGGTAAACTATTCTTGAGGGGAAGAAAAGACATGGGACCTTTCCTATTCATGCAGGAGGACAGATGAAAAAAAATCAGTTCTAACTATGACAAAAAAGCATTGCATGGTTCCATGTTTTGTGTGTATCAAAGATTCCCAAATCAAGTGTGCTCAGTTTACAGAAAAAAAAGAGCTGTTTTCTCTGTCTACCAGCCCTACAACCTCACCCTGTGATCTGAGAGTCAAACTGGTTCCCCTTTCTTTCTCACACGCCATCAGCAGAAAAGTTTCTGCAAGCCACATTAGACCTTCAGTTACACCTCTGCAACCCTAGAGCCCTCAGGTAAGGTTACATAAATATAACCGATTAGAACTTAGTAAACAATTATGTTACTGATGCAAAAAATATATCTATAAATAGTTAAATACATGGTATCTCACATTCTCTTAACTGTCAGCACTGCAGGGCTAACAGGAGTACAGAACAGTAAAAGGATGATTTAGGTCAGTGAAGATAGCAG
Source organism: Macrochelys suwanniensis (assembly GCA_033296515.1). Classification (NCBI taxonomy): domain Eukaryota; kingdom Metazoa; phylum Chordata; order Testudines; family Chelydridae; genus Macrochelys; species Macrochelys suwanniensis. The sequence goes on along the minus strand of CM065776.1, from coordinate 16,591,638 downwards.
CTCTGCAGTATTGGTAACTCCATGCTCTCAAATTTCATGAGTCAGAATAATTAGAATGTCTTAAAAAATCATGAGATCTTTTATTTACCACTGGTGTCTCAGTCTTTAAAGGTTCACATTTTCTCTGCACTCATGATAGCTAGAAACTTGCTTTTCTCTTTTTAAAAAAAAGCTGATATTCTCACATATTAACTAACATGACTCCAAGAGCTGGGAGTTTAAGAAACACTCCAAATATCACAGAAGTCAAGTGTTGACAACACTGCCACTGCATAGGCACAGGGAACAGATTTGGGGAGTGAAAATGTGCCATTTTTACACTGTCATTTTAAAGTCATTCTACGCAAAAAAGTGTCATCTAAAAGACAAACAAAATAAGGACGATACAGTTTTCTAACTACTGTAATTTAGAAGGATGACAGATAGGTCAACCATAGTGGGATTTGAACCTGTGGATCAAGGGAGCCTAACTATTCCAAAGATGATACTTAGACTATTGTATTCTTATCTAACATGACTGGTATTAGTATTCATGTATCTGCAGTATAACAAAATCGCTGCAGTTCTCCCTTTCAAAATCCCTACAATTAAAGCACACTCTCATAGTAAATCATTTTCTGATTTATAAGTGAGTGTCTAACACACTCATAGTACTTGTGCAATATTTAACAGACAATCCATCACCACCCATGCAGCTCCACCCCTACCCCACTAAGGAAGAAGTCTGAGTTAATGGATGAGCCTTACACTATGCCCGGCTCTAGCAGACCAAGGAGAGGATCAAGTTTGAAAGTTAAGGGCCCTGCACTATGGCTAAGGTTACCAGGTGTCCGGTTTTTGATGACATTAAAAGTCCGGTCCGTGGCGCAGCAGGCTCCCTGCCTGCTGTGGCTCCTGGAAGCAGCGGCACGGCCCCACTCTGACTCCTACACGTAGGGGCAGCCAGGAGGCTCCACACGCTGGCCCACCCCAAGCACTGGCTCTGCAGCTCCCATTGGCCGGGAATCACGGCCAATGGGAGCTGCAGGGGTGGTGCCTACAGACTGGGCTGCGCGCAGAGCCACCTGGCTGCACTCCCGCACAGGAGCCATAGCGGGGACAAGCCGCTGCTTCCGGGAGCTGCTTGAGGTAAGCGCAGCCTGGAGTCTGCACCTCGACCTTCTCCCGTGCCCCAACCCGCTGAGCCAGCCAGGTGAAAATGAGCAAGTGAGTGAGGGTGGGGAGAGGAAATGACAGCAGGAGGGGGGAATGGAGTGAGTGGGGGTGGGGCCTCAGAGAAGGGGAGGAGTAGGGGTGGGGCAAGGATGTTAGGTTTGCCAACTTTCTACTCACAAAACCTAACTAGGGCCACCCTGCTTTCAGGTCTCCAGCTATTTAAACCTAGGGATTTTTGGCTCAGGAACCTCATCTGATCTCAGCTACTGAGGCTGCTCACAGGGTGATAAATCTGAAGTGATGGACAAACATAAGCAAAATATGATATGGGAGAAATTCCACTTAGGAAGTGTCCTTTAATAAAATTTCCAGGGAGAGGTCACTAACTCCTTAAAGCCACTGAACTGTAAATGGCATAGCTATGAACTGCATGGTACAAGAAAACAGTTTGTAATCCTCTATTAATCCTTGCCATCGGGGCACACACAGTACAATTATAGACTGCGGCAAAATCATTTGAAGCCTTTATTCCACAAGGCCATAATTATATCCTGGCCATAATCCTTTAATGCATTAAAGACGTACCGTAGGACTAAATGAACAAATGAACTAAAACATTCTCTAAGTCAGCCACATAAAAGTGACAGCCCAGTCAGCAAAGCACAGTCTTAAACATGATGCATGGTTAATAAGGAATGGAAAATATGGTATAGAAATATCAAAATCCATAGCGCCAATCTGTATCTTTGTCACATCGACAGTTGGGTTTCCTAGGTCCGGGGATGTACAGAATATTAATTGCAGAGCAAAATGTGTCAAACAGCCACCAGTCAATCACATCAAGCAGAGGGGCAGGAATAAATTTCTTGGGACTGACACAGGTTTGAATAGAAGTTATATTAACTTGATTGCAGTAAATGCTGACCCATATCAAAGTGAAATAAAACTGCAACCGAGCATTTACCCTGAGGCCCCTGTGGATTAGAGTGCAGCCGTATCTGTAATTTATATTCTCCATGCTATTGTCAACATCCTCCCACTTTTAGCTCAGTAAACTGAGGCTGACAAAGCTTATGCCATTTGTGTAAATAAAAGAGCACAGCGTGTTCTACAGAGAGTGAGATTTGGGTGCAGTCCAGTATCTGTCTGGGCAACCTTTCATACAAGGTTACTGCACACTATTCACACAGGGTGAAATTCACTCCTGTGCAGAAAGACAACATAAAGTCTATCATGCACCACTGCAGTCCCACTGAAGCCCTATCAGTTGTGCTTCTGCACTCATAGGCCTCGTGCTGGTCCTCGGCCTGGGTATGAATTATAACCCAGACACACACAGTCTCAATCTCCTATACAAAACTATAAATCACCATGTGAATTGAGATTAGATTAGCATATGGGTCTGGAGGGGGGGAAATCAATATCCATAATCCATATAAAAACCAACCACCCGTACACACCTGTGTGGACTTTTTCCCCTTATAAAAGTAGCTGCCATTTTGCTGTTGTCTCCTAAGGTAGTTGGGAACCAACGACATACCAAAGCAGACACTAAGGAATAGACCAGGGTTGAATCTCACCTTCCAGCTTTAAAAATTGCACCATCCGTTTGTCTATCAAAGTATAGTTTTCATGGCTGGAGAGAGACTTTTTTATTAACTGTTGATGGAGAGAAGCACAACATGGCCTCAGAGACATCTCAACATTGCAACGCCAAGAGGCTACTGATCATATTTAACATTAATACCACTTGAATTTGTCCTAAGTGTGAAAAAAGATCAGTTGAAAAGAAAGAATTTCCTTCACCCTTTACAATATGAGAGATTTTCCATTTTCTTATTTATGAGTACTTGCTAGATCATTAACCTTGTACCCCGCACAACACAAAAAATCCAGCTTGCGCTCCTACACTCAGTGCAATGATAAAACTTACAATATAATTTGAGCACTGCACAAATCATACCCTTCCCCCCATTCTGCTCGGTTTTGTTTGTATGAGGGGCCATATGTTTTGATTTATCTTCTTTTACTTTTACAATAACTGAAGGCAACGTATATAGGTTCTTAGACTCAAATCAGAAGACATTCATCTAACTGGAAGAATGCTGCAAGACATAACTGCTCTTTTAAAATACAATCTGTGTACTGGTGGAGTTTTCTCCCCTCACACAATAACATGACAGAAGTCAGTGCAGATTAGCAAAACTCACTTCCTACTGTATGGCATTAGTTATGTCCTGAATGCACCATAATATATATCATGGCTGCTATTGGACAATCTGGCATTTCCTACAGTTTGTCAAATCTGCTGTCTCAACACATGCTTTACCTGTATGAGAATAAGCTGCATTTTATACGAGTTGTTTTTAAACTACTGACAAAAACGATAGTAAATTGTCACCCACAAATACTGGGTTTGCACTGAGCTAGAATAAAGCTGTGAAAACCAAAACAAGCCGCTAAGTACATGTACGTTTAAAGCAGCATGTGCAGTATAGACACTGCACACCCAGGTAGTGCAGGTATAAACAACAGTGTAGGCGGTGAGGCATAACTTAGGCGAGTAGAGTGCACTACACACCTGAACTTTAAGGTATATATGCTACACAGCTCTCTACGTGACCACGCAGTGCCTCCCCCATATATACTAATTGTAGCAGTATAGTGTCCTGCTGCCGGCGCTTTTTCCTGCCACAGTAAAAGGCTCCAGCAGCGGGGAAAGGCTCCCGCATTAGGGAGCTGCCAGAGCCTTTCACTGTCGTGTGTAGCTACACTTACCCCACACACAGCTGTAAGTGTGGACAAGGCTACTGTAGGTTTGGAGGCATGAACTGAAAGCATTTCCTGGAGTCATTTTGAAGCAGAAGCAACATAACCCACTTGTCTTTGCAGAGTCACACTTTCCACATGTGGTGCAGTAATTTGAATGTTTCTGTATTATCCTGTCTCCTCCCACAAGCCTCACTACACTAGTGCCTGTTCCATGACATATTACCCTACTATTATTGGGCTACGGCAGAGGCCCTGACCAAAATCAGAGACCCACTGTGCTGGATACCGTATAAATACATAGTAAGATAGTCCCTGTGCCTAAAGATCTTACCATCTAAATAGACCAGATGTAACAGGGTCAATGCCCCCTCACGGCCATAGGGTGGCCCTGCAAATGGCCCCTGGCCTCAGTTTCCCCTCTTTTCAACAAACCAGCAGGACGACTCTTATTTTGTTCAGTAATGTGCCTTCTTGGGGCTAGACTAAAACAACTAAATTATTCCCAAAATAAAGTCCACCCTCCCAGTCTCTCCCATTGAGGGTCTCCCAGGCCTTCCCTGCCTAGAGTCAGAGTTCCCTGCTGGTGCCTACTCACTCCCAGCACTCTCCTTTGTCTCTCTCAATCCTGCCTGATACCTCAAGGTTCCCTGCTGGAGTCTGTCACTCCAGCTTCACTCTAGTTGTCTCTCTCCTCCCTCTGCAGCTCCCTGATGTTCTTCATAGGCGAAGCACCTCATGCAAACCCATTGCTACTAATAAAACCCCACATCCCATTGCACCAGACAAAATATGGGGGGGACTGGAGGCATACAGAGATGAAGAGACTTACCCAATGTCACACAGCATGTTTGAGGCAGAGTGAAACACACAATACAACAACAGGGATATGCTCAAGACCATCACAGGCCTGATTCAAAGCCAATGAGTGGCAGGAACCAAGGCATGGGCAGTCAGGCCTACCATTCGGAGCTGGAGTCAGGCCCCAGAAAAGGAACAAGGGGTCAGAACAGAGTCAGAGGCCAAATGACCAAGCCAAGAGTCAAACTAGACTTAGAGCCAGGAATCAGGGCTGAAAGTCAGAACCAGGATAACTGGAGTCAGGGAAGGGAGGAGCAGATCTGTGTCCAATGCAGGACCAAAGCTAGGAAAGCAAAGAAACAGAACCCAGTTACCAGTCAAGGATGCAGGGACCAAGAATCGGAAGAGGGTGCAGGAATAAGGCAGGGTTTGTCTCAGCAGCAGGTCCGGGATCTGGCTTGTTGCAGTTTCCTGGAATTCCCTCCGTGCTTAAATAGTGCACATGGAACAACTGGAGGTAACGGGGAGTGTTGTTAATTGGGTCTTCTGTGGGCAGCACTTCCTGTGGTGCCGAGTCTCCCAGGGTTTACAGAGCGTTGATCGCAGCTCTGCCAGAGCTACCAGCTAGCGGTATGGAAGCACCAGTCACCCTAGGCCCTGCAAACTCACACGCTAGCCACCAGATCCTTACAATGAAAGTCTTTCCATTGTCTTGGGATTGGGCCCTGAACCCATGGCAGAATGGTCAGAGTTGAAACATTGACTAAAACAGACCACAGAACCAACACATTGTCAATCTACAAGGATTGTGTTAGAGTCTGAACATCTCAAATGTCACAAGCATTCAGTGCTGAAACTTAAAACCTTTTAAAAAACATGCAGATACCCCAGGTGGCACTTTTTCTCCTTACTATTTCCCTTTCCCCGTTTAAAAATGCTGTTACAAAGATCTGGCCATTCAAGATTGACATAACTAGCTATAACTGTACCACAAAATTTTACCTCAGAGCCTCCATTTACCGTAATTATTTCACCACCGCTGCACATAATTTTTAACATTATGTAATGCTCTTCAATTAAGCAGGAGGTGATCTATTTCTGCTTGCTATCACTAGCGGGTTTAGAGCAGCTTGTCACACGATCCATCTCAGCTGCATGTTTGGCACAACCATATTTTTTCCAAATGAGAGAGAACACAGCAATCATAAAGAATGAATTATTTACAGAAAGATTAGTACTTCGGGTCACATCAAGGCTTCACTAATTGTATTTAATTGAAAGTACCACAGTGAACATATGCACACTATTCGTTAGGTTCATAAAAACCGTCAGTGCTATTAAACACTTACTACTGGAAAAGGAGAAGGCTCAGGGGATTGGTAATGGGAGATGTTGCCTTCCGCCTTCAGGGTGTTGGCTCGACTCCAGCCTGAGCTGGACTAAACTGAAAACCATTAGCTGATACCTCTTTGGTGACTCATGTGAAATGGGCTGGTGGTCTCACTTCCTAATTGATAGTCAAATGACATTGACATTATAAACCACCATCAAAAGCACCCATTAGACCTGTGAAGTATGCAGTGTTGTTGTAGCCATGTCAATCCCAGGATATTAGAGAAGTGGGTGAGGTAATATTTATTGGACCAACTAATGTTCATGAGAGATAAGCGCTCTCTCTCTCTCTCTCATCAACAGAAGTTAAGCCTGCTCTACACAGCTCTAACTTCTGACAGCAATTCAGGTTGGTTTAAACACGAATACCTAGCTCTTGTACACTACTTCACATCAGTAGGGCTCAAAGTGCTTTACAAAGGAGGTCAATATCATTACCACCAACTGAGGCCCAGAGAGGTGAAATGACTTGCCGGAGGTCACCCAGCAGGCTAAAGGCACAGTGAGAGATAGAATGCAAGGCTCAAGTCCCAAACCAGAGCTCTACCCGCTATCCCACACTGCAACTTGTGTCCGTTAGTCTCAGATACACGAAGAACTGAAATGAGCCTGGAAACAGAACCAATTTGTCATTCCTAAAGAAGATTCTTCTCTATTTCAGAGCTGAAACACATTTGGCAGGAGCAGTGTTTGTGAGTTTGCACTGTGACTGTTTTGTCTTCTTTCTGTGGTTAGGAATCTTCCGTCTCCAGGATGGTGAACTAACTGTTTCTTTTCATAAGCACTAAGTTCACACACACAAAATAAAGAATAAACTTGCTCAAATGGCCAGATATATATCCTAATTATTTTGCCCTTCAGTTTGAGTACCATGTAGGCTTTGTCTCAATACCAACTGGAGTTGGTCCTTGCCCTGGGTATGAGGTTCCAAAATAACTAGCATTTTGTCAGATTTTACATCCTATTGAAAGGCAAAAATATTCAGTTTAATCCAGGCTGAATTCTTACAATGCATCTGTATTAATTTAAAAACAACTTAAAAAAAAATCACACAGCTGATGTCTAGCATTAATTAATGGTCTCTCTACTTCAACTGCCAACACTGGCTTAGTTCTATGAAATCCTACGTTTTAGGTTTAGGCTCACTAATCTGTCCCATTACCTTCGTATCGGAGCACCTAACTAAGACTTAGTGTCCACCTCTATATTCACCTTCCACCTCAGTAGAGACTAGCTGGAGAGACTATACTAACAACATTTAGAATTCACATGTGGGAGCTGGAAGCAGGGCATTCTCAATGGAGAGCCTCTGACTTCAGGATTAATTTCCGCTGATTTTTTGACAGTTCAAATTCATTGACATTCAAGCCCTGGTTCCCAGGCTTTCCATTTACTCAGGCTTTTGCTTAAGACGGTGACCTGAACTGGGCGGAATGGGAGTTTTTTGCCAAGTTCTTTGAGACCCCAAGTCAATACTTTGTCGTCATTCTACATCTGCTTTAATGTAAGTGATTTAAAATAATTATGTACCTGCACCTAGAGTTTGCAATAGGTGCATCATATACATTGATAAACATATGGAAAGCTGTCCTGGGAATTAAAAACACATCTTTGGCAAACATAAAACAGAGGTAAAGGAATTTATAAATCAAACTACAAGAGTATTTGTAAAGACCTTAACAGCTTTATTTCACTGGTGTAAGGCAGCATTTCACACACCACTCACCAACACCAAAACAAAATTTCATTGTCTATAAAATAGCTTCAGAAAATTCAAACATAACAAAAAGTAACATATAGGCTGTAATAAATCTCAAACAATACAGTTAATTGCTTAAAGTTCATGTCACTCAAACAAAATACCATTTTCTAGCACACGTGTGGTAAACAAAACAAAAAATCTTTTTTTGTTTTGCCAACAAGATGCACCAGTACAATTCCAGAACATGCCTCACAATTGGAAAACTTGTAACTTCACTCCATGCCACTGATCACTGTTTGTGCTTAGAACCTATCATTTCACCCTCCCAATATCATAAAATTGAAAATGATGTGAAACATACATTTGTATTCCAAGTTTAGAACATATTATGCCTAAATGGGGGGAGGGATAGCTCGGTGGTTTGAGCATTGGCCTGCTAAACCCAGGGTTGTGAGTTCAATCCTTGAGGGGGCCACTTGGGGATCTGGGGCAAAAATTGGGGATTGGTCCTGCTTTGAGCAGGGGGTTGGACTAGATGACCTCCTAAGGTCCCTTCCAACCCTGAGATTCTATGATTCTATGCCCAAGAAAGGCCCCAATCTTGCAATGTAATCTGTGCAGGTGGACACTTAAACCCATGCAGAGTCCCACTGAAGTCAATGGGACTCCACACAGGCACAGCAATCCATCCATTGAAGTTGGATTGCAGGATCATGGCCTAAGTGGGAAAGGCTTAAATCCTTTTTCGTTTCCAGAGGCAGTAAGGCAATGTTGTAATCTTCTAGACTGACTCCAGTAGTGTTTTGCACATTCTCCTAAACGAAGACTTGCTGATTACCTAGAAGCTCACATTTAGGAAGGAAGAGAGGGATAGGCTTTAAAGGTAGTTGGCACATAAATGGCTTTCACTGAAATGGTTAGGGTGACCAGACAGCAAAGTGTGAAAAATCGGGATGGGGATAGGGGGCAATAAGAGCCTATATAAGAAAAAGACCCAAAAATCGGGACTGTCCCTATAAAATCGGGACATCTGGTCACCCTAGAAATGGTTCTGGGTCGTATGTAGAGTTGTAGTGCACTATGAGATCCAAACACTCCAAGAGATGAACGTCCACATCTTGCTTCAGTATTTACAGTAACTGCTGCCTTCTTCCATTTCAGAAGAGTTTCTTCACCAGCAAGATATCTGACCCATGACTTCCATTAGACAAGTGTTATGACATGACTCCGAAGACAGGATTATGACGACAAATACTAGGGCCATATTCTTCATAGTCCTTCTTGGTGTGACATACTTGGAAAAACTCTGGCTAAGAAAAAACAAAAATAAATCAAGAACATAAAACTGCAGAAACCGGTCAATAAATCTGAACACCAATAAAGGATCATCTACATAACTGTATTTTTTCTGGATTACAGGGCTGGGACAGGGTGCTTTCCCTTTAGGAGCAGAGCAAGCTAGGAACTCTTCAGGGAATCAAGTGAAAGTTAATGGGTGGAAATCTGTCTGGGGAAGGGTCTAGTGCAATCAGCATAAATTGTGCCCAATTTTCTTGTATTTGTTTCTCTTATGATTAATAAGCTAGGATTGGGTCTTGAATCCCAAGAGCTTTTTGCAATTCTTAAGTCCTGATTTATGGAATCCAGATGATTCCATGTTATAGATGTCAAATACAGGATAGTTCAAAAGTGGGTCAAATTCTGAAGTCCTTAATCAGTTAAAACTCATCGGTTCAATGGGGGTTTTTCCCAATTAAAAACTGGGTAAGGATTCCAGGATTTGGTCCAATAAGTTAAGTTTCAGTATAGCATGTACCATTTTGGATGGAAAAAGTGAAAGCATTTTAAACTAGGTATGCATATCAAACATGTCCAATGGCAGAAAGAATGCACAGGAAGGACAATTCAGAAAGATTTTCATAAAGACATACTGTTGAAGCAAGCATGGAACCTCCAAACCAAACTGCATAGCGCTGCATATGGTGTGTTATCACTTGAACTTCAACCGGTTTGGGCTAGAAAGTAAAATGGTGCAAATTTAGTCAGTCATATAATTTCATTTTGCTGGCAAGGGTCTCTTCTCTGAATGAGAGGGGCACACATTTTTACCAAGGGCTGGAAGTTCCCGTGTTCCTCCACCCAAAAATAAAGTAGAGCACACAATCCAGACCTTCCTTCAGGAAAGCAGGTCTCAGCGCCTCCTCAGGACTTGTTAATGAAGTTCCATGCCCTGAGTTATACCATACACTGAAGGGCATTGCAACGGACAGACCCTTACTCACTAGAGATTAAGTTCTATTATCACTCTGCACCTAGTTTCCATTGTCATTGAGAGAAGGGGTCCTTGATGGTGCTTGCTAACCTACGTCTCCTATAAAGCAATACAAAAGGTTGCCACTGCACCGCCAGGTGTATGGTTAACCACCTGTTTTAATGGTACATACAACGTAATTTTATTAATGTGGTGCAGATGCAGCTGAACTCTATATCTGGTTACCCATGTATGTCCCATGCTCCCCAGGTTTTTATGCAGAAATGAAATCTCCTATTAATTAACGCAATAGTTGCTTTAAAGAATTCACATTCATTTCACTCACTCGTGTAACTGATATATTTGAAATTCTTGTTTACCTTTATCCGACCACTACTGAGTTCTTCACTAAGTTTCAATCTTGCATCCACTACTCTTTTCAAGTCTCTCTGTAGTCGACGTCCAAAATCCCTGAACATTGTGGATCCTCCTGAAAGAACCACATTCTACAAGACAAAGACAAGAAACTCTTCCTTTACATGCAAAAGTCAATTTCCCAACAAGAACTGTTCTGAAGCCGTCAAAATATACAAAACACCCCACCACCTTGCTGGCACAGTAGGCCCGCAACTCTGACGTACTTGTAGGCATGTTAGTTTTATGAACTGGTTTCTTTACATTTCACTTATGCTTAACAAAAATGTTAAAAATACCAGCTTTGAGCTACATTTCAGGGTTTTAAGATGAGTATGTGATTAAAAAGAGAAAAACAGCCATTAAAATGGCATGTTGGTGCTCAACGTACCTGCTTAGTGGCAGCCATTTCTGCTTCGTGTGTTTTTAAAGTTTTATTACCCTCATGCAGAAGAAATATAGCTGCATAAATAAAAGCACATGTATTCTATACTGCATCATCAGCCAAGCTATTGGAGATGCTCCAGATAAGGAGTTTTATTCTTGGCGTCAAAGCTTTAGCTTTGTCAAAATGTGTTTTAGGAAATCATAACAATGACAAAGTTACATATTTCATTAACCAATTGACCTTTTCAGACCCAGCCCTCCAAATACAGTTACTGTTGAGTTTTGTGCCACTTCATGATTTCAAAGGTACCTGGCCAACAAACAACTCTAACAGATTGGTACAATATCCCAGTCCTTTCTTTTCTTTAAGTGTCTTACTTCAGAGGGTGCCCACCTCTACCTGACTGTCTTGTACTGTCCTAGGTTTTCAGGGCCCTATTGAAAGCCCACTAGTCTGGTTCGGTGCACTCCAATGGATTGTGTTAAGACACTAAATACAGGACATTTAAAATCACGTGTACATTCACTTACTGTCCTGCAACACTGAGAATTAATGAAATTGTTTCCGGGCTTTGGAAGATGACAAACGGAACCCTGGAAACTTAATCCTGTTCATCTAACACAACACAGGCAGTGGCACAGCGAGCACCTTTACAATGCGTCTAATCCCTGAGTGAAGACATGCTCCTTAAGGGACAGAGAGAAACTCAGTCTGTGTCCGTTCAATCCGCTGCGATTGCAAACCAAGATGACAATTAGTACTTACTGCAATAGTTTCTGTGGTGCAGACCACATCTACTAGGGACTTAACTAAATGTGATCAGGCGCTCATTTTACACGGACCAAGCTTCAGTTTTTTGACACTACAGACCCTGGACTGGAATTCAGCCACTGAACCAGAAGTGAAAGACTCCCTGTACCAATCCTTTGAACTATCCAGTCCCCAGGTAGATTTTTTTTTCAAAAAAATACAGAAAGTCCTGGAATCCATGACATCTGTAATAAACATTCATCTTGCAGGATGCAGAATTATCTGCTTGGGGTTATTTTAATAATGGATAGCAAGAAAACCTTGTTTTGCCTTGTAAAATAAGAAAACAGCTTGCTTCTTTGTTTATGATGATAATCTGGGCATTTGTCATAAAGTCCTGTTGACAGAAAAAGTGTGACTTGGGGGTTCATTCAGATTACATTTAATAACATAAGCAAAAAAAGAATGCTATGGAGAAGAGGTCCTTGCAAAAAAAATACATTAATAAAGAGTTCAAAAAAAAAAAAAAAGCTTGAATCTGCCATCAAAACCAGAGCAGCTGCAGCAAATACCAAAATGAAGTGCAGAAAAATAAAGCAAGGTCTTCTCTATGTCCAGATGGGTTGCTAACTGAATGTTCAATATGCAAAAGGAAAACTGTTAGGAGTTTTATAAAAAAAAAAAAAAAAAGGCCCACTGGAACTTATTTGACGAAATGGCAATTAAGAAGATGCCATCAACATCTATTGCTTGGAAGATAGCAAAGAGAGGGACAGTGATAATTCTGTTCAGGATTTAAGCAAGTTAAACCGTAGATTTATTGGATGAAGTGAGAGCTATATTGCTAGAACTAAAAAAAAAAAGAGGAGATTTGTATGAGTCTTATAGAGTGCATGATTTAAAATGGTCTTCCTAGGAAGGAAGTGTGCAACTACAAACCTAATATCCTTCCACTGCTACTATTGCTATTACAGCAAACTTTTTAAGGTGGCAAATTACACATTGTTCAGAAGGTACTTCCAACTTGGATATACTATAACAGAACACAGAAAATATTTCTAAATGACTGTAAACACTGTTGTACATGAACATCAGCGGCATTAAAACATGTTTGGAAAATAGTGAATCATCTCAGTTGATATCTGGACAAGCCAGATCAAATTTGTTGCAGATCTTGAGTATTTCTGTAATGGCGCATTTGCCATACCAAGGTTTTGTTTGTTTGTTTTTTAACATTAGATCACACTTGCTAATAGACTATTAGTGAGTCTCTCAGAGTCTTCTGTTAAATGTGTTGCTGCCAGTGCTGGGCCAAACTTAAGACAGCCTTGGCAGAAGACAGCTGTGTTCACATCTAGTCTTCAACACATTGCCTGAACTCAGGAGATCTGTTTTCTCTCAGGAGAACAAAAGCCTAAGCGTTTTTGTGCAGAAGGCAAAAGGAATCTGTGTACATTTTTGTCACTCAACCAAAGCATCAGAACCATTTAGAAATTGAGGACAAAGCAAATTGCCAACACCCTCCTCCTAAAAAAAAATTTTAAACATTAAAAAAACCCAAAACTCTATTGTCTTGGACATTTTACTAGGTAGAACTCAGCATTACATTCCAAATGCTACTGGAGAAAAAGACTTCTGTGAAGCATGTTAAAAAAGATTGGCCATACTGAAAACCTCAGCATTTCTCCACAGTGACATGCCCTGGAATTCTTCAGCATTCTAGAGGAAGCCTGTCAGGGAAGGTGAAGTCTAAACAGTTGTTCTCAACCAGCCGATTCTTTTAATCAAGATTTTTAAAATATTGTGCTTGAACATGGAGAATGTGTAGAATCAGAAGAAACCTAAGCAGACCACGGGACCCACTGCAGATATTGTCATGATATCCTTCAGGAGCCAGACAGATCCAATTAAAATATCTTATTTTTCAAAAAGATAGCCCTAAACCAGAAGTGGGTTTTAAAAAGTTATTTTCCTTAACAGACAGATAACATATATATGCAAGACTAGCTACACGAGATGGACTGAACAATACAGTGAGCCCCATGTGAGTTCACATTTCAGGGACAACTAGGAAAATTAATTCCACCCCTCCAAGTAGAGAACACATTACCCTTGAAAGCAGTGGTTTTCAATATTTTTCATTTGTGGACCTCTACAAAATTTCGAATCGAGGTACGGACCCCTTTGGAAATCTTAGACATAGTCTGCGCACACTGAGGGGTCCAAGGACCACAGGTTGAAAAAAACTGCTCTCAAGTGACTGGCAGGAAGGAAAGACTTCCCTTACACTTGCTTCCCTTGCTTTTAATATTAACCTAACGCCCCCTGGGATACTAAAGTCTGAGAGATGATACAGATGAGACATCTCCCATCCCTTGCTGTACGAGGCTGAACAGGTTTCATTGCCTTTCATATTTATCAGAGTTTCAACGTCTCAGTTTCAAAAGCTTGTCAAATGGGTCTCTCCTTCCTATTGACTACCTGAAATAAAATTGGTTTAACATACCACAGAAATTTAATGCAAGCTGTGCATGATGCACTAATAAGATTTATTGCTGGGCAACAACGGAAAATCAGTTGAAGCCGTGAGTGACTTCAACAAGTCAATTAATTTCTTTGTCTCAGTTCTCTGTTAAAAGGGACAATACTTACCAGCCTCTCAGAGATGTTATGGGATTTAATACTTGTAAAGCAGTTTTAAGATAAAGTGCTATACAAATAGAAAATATTATGATTGGGATAATTACACAGAAGTATTACACTCAGACAAAAGATTTGACAGTACCTTGCTGTGGGGAACATGGGTCAGACTTGAGTTTGGGCTTGGATAACTTTATTTGGTCCAATGCTAAATGGAGTTTATATTAAGGAATGCTAAAGCAGCTCTGATTTTAGGTGAAAGGGTCCTGAAGTAGGCCATGCACTCGTCCTGGGCTTGGCCCCCTCTCAGAGTCCCTTTTGCCCCCGTCATGCTTACTGTCACAAGGAATGAGTGGAAGTGTGTGAAAGGGTAATTGACAACGAACCATTAATTATATTTAGCAAAGTGAGAATGGGCCTTATTCCATTAGACAGAAGTCTCTTGCCAGCTCCTCATACCAGCCTCTCACATGTCCTGCTTACAATGAAGACATCTGCTCATGGTCAGCAGCAGATTTTGCAAGAAAATGTCCACCTCAGATTGGGATCTTCTACTATGACCTCAGATCGAGAAACCAAATTATTGGTCCATGATGAGCTACAGCCAACACACTGGAATCTCTAAGTCGAAAAGGATGGCTCCTGAGGCAGAGCAAGGGGACACTGAACCCTATATAAGACTAACCATGCAGAAGAAAGGGGGGGATTCTCACACATCAACACCTGAACCTGTATCCTGCTCTCTTCCCTGGACCAGCCATCTGGAGAAGAAGTGAAAAACTGACCATCAACTAAGCCAAGCCTTAGTCTACAACTAACAGAGCGAAGAAACCGACCACCTCCCCTTGCATATGAAACAAGCTCAAGTTATTTACACCAACAGAACTAGTTCTCAGCTAAGACCAATCACATGAACTCCAGATTCTATGACCTGGTGTACACTTAAAAATTTAGACTGACCTAGTTACTTTGCTCAGGGGTGTGAAAAATTTCATTTTCCTGGGCACTGTAGTTAGATTGACCTACCCCCGGTGTCCATGCGGCTAGGTTGATGGAACAGTTCTTCTGTCAACCTAGCTCCCACCTCTCGGGGGTGGCTTAACTACATAAACCGAAAAGCCCCTTCCATCATCATAGGAAGCATCTATGCTGCAGCTGTAGATGTGCTGCTGTAGCGCTTCTGCTTTTAGCAGACTCTTAGCCCAATTTATTAGATTAAAAGAAAGGCATTCTTCCTTAATTCCCTGGGAAGCACTGAAGTAATTCTTATGCTAACTTTATAAACTGATCTAATAAGCTTTGTATTGGTGAGCTGGATAAATTGAACTACTGATCTATTGACTGAATTTCAATTGTAACCTTAATTTGATCATTGCATTGTTATATTTCATTAGTTTGGGGAAGTCAGAAGTAAATTAGATAGTGATTTTTTTAGCTTCATATTTGTTTGCTTATTCTTTTAATCTATAAAAGCAACTAGACTGGTTCCTCTCCCAAAACGCCAATGCAGGAAAACAATCTATTTAGAGGTAAAGGTAAATAAATTGAGTCACTACTGGAGCCATATTTTAATTATTTGATTAAAATCCTATTACAACTACACTGCATGTCAGGAAGATGCCTTGTAATCAACAATGTATTTCTGAACTAAACTTGTTTATTCATGTCTAGAAGTCAGGACTTAAAATTCCCTTAGAAGTACATTTTCAGTACATACTTAACACTTGGGTGTAATTTCCAGCTCGAGTAGACATACCCGCATGAATACACTAAAAACAACCATGTAGCAGCACCTGCGGGCTGCCCCGAGTATGCATCTGGGGTTTCAAATGGGATTGCACTTGGGGCAGCCAGCCTGCCCTACTGCCTGGGCAGTCACAGCTTCACTGCTATCTTTAGCCTGCTAGCACAGATATGTCTACCTAACCTGCAAATGACACCTCCATCTCCACTGTAGACATACCTTAAAAGGGTCACCTCAGCTGTTCTTCTTAATGATTAAGAGAGGCACAGTATGTCAAGTCTGTAGCCAGACTACATCATTAGTAAGTCTCCAATCAGACTGTAGAATATTTGAACAAATGTCCAAGTAAATTAAGACATTACCACAAAATCAATTTAACAATTTGTTAGCAAATTCCAAGATCATACAGATTAATTCAGCTCATCCCAAATAACAATACTGTAAAGTTTAACCTACTTTTTACACTACATTTTGTACAAGCTGACAATCATTTGTTTGGGTATTGTCCCCAGTCACTTCTAATTTGTAACAGCAGCAAAGGTTTAGGTGATGCAACTGGTTTATGTACTAGTTCTTCATAACAAACTCCAGTTGTATCAAACTAAAATGGGCATTGCTCATTCCTAGTCCCCATTTGTCTGAACGGTAAAACCACTGCAGAATTTGGCATAAGCAGAAGCCTTGAAAGGACCCAGACTGTGTGGGTAAATCAAGTCTAAGGGTATGTCTACACTACGAAAGTATGTCGAATTTATAGATGTCGATTTTTAGAAAGTGATTTTATGCAGTCGATTGTGTGTATCCTCACTAAGCGCATTAAGTCGGCGGAGTGCGTCCTCAATACCATGGCTAGCATCGACTCACGGAGCGGTGGACTGTGGGTAGCTATCCCACAGTCCCTGCAGCCCATTGGAACTCTGGGTTAAGCTACCAATTCCTGATGGGGCAAAAACATTGTCGCGGGTGGTTTGGGGTACATGTCGTCAGTCTCCCCTCCCTCCATGAAAGCAATGGCAATCATTTTGTGCCTTTTTTCCTGGGTTACCCATGCAGACGCCATAGCATGACAAGCACAGAGCCTGCTCAGATCACCGCTGCTGTTGTGAGCATTGTAAACACCTCGCAAGTGGCGATAGCCAAGTGGAAGCTTGCAATGCCTGACTGCTACCGGTTAGACAGGAATCAATTTTGAGTGGGCAAATCTACTGCGGGGGCTGCTGTGCTCCAAATAGTCAATGCAATCACTGACCTTCTGCTAGCAAGGGTAGTGACTCTGGGAAATGTGCACGTCATACTGGATGGCTTTGCTGCAATGGGGTTCCCTAACTGTGGTGGGGCAATAGACGGAACGCATATCCCTATCTTGGCACCGGACCACCTTGCCAACCAGTACGTAAACTGCAAGGGGTATTTCTCAATGGTGCTGCAAGCACTGGTGGATCACAAGGGACATTTCACCGACATCAACGTGGGATGGCTGGGAAAGGTGCATAACGCTCGCATCTTTAGGAACTCTGGGCTGTTTGAACAGCTGCAAGAATCAACTTTATGATGCTTTATGCAGCATCTGAACACTGTACTTGGAGCATGTCTCCATCACCACCATTTTTAGTCATCCATGTGCAGTATGTAGTCATACACTTCACAGCCCACTAGGGGAATGCACATCACTTCTCACTGGATGAGAAAAAATGGAGGTTGGAGCTATGGGGAGATCTTTTCTCCTCAGCACAGGGAGATAGTAGCAGCCATCTTTAATCTCTCCCAACAGCTGGCTGAACGCCATAGAGTAAAGAAGAGACACGGGCTCTCTTAAGAGCTGCCACTGAGGAGGAAGAGAAGGGTTCCTCCTTAATGCTCCTGCAATGGCTGCACTATGGCAACAGTACTGATAGGATGGCGAGCCCCACGCTGAATAGCAAGAAGGAAGACAGAAATAAATTGCTTAACTTCTGTAGTCAAAACTCAGTGCCAAGAGATGATGTGACATGGACCTAATGGCATCACTACCAGCACTGACCCCTCCGGCCAGCCTCCCTGCTCTGCACTCCCATTAAACTGCCAACTGTGGATTTTCTATTTGCTGAAGCACAGATTAGCGAGGTTCTTGATAACATTTCCAAAGCTTCATATCGTTTCGGAAGAACCAAAAATGCAGAAAAGAAAACTGATGACAGCTGAACTGGGAACCACTGCAGAATAAATCCTCATTTGTAATTCACAAATCACCATATTTGGTTATTGGACCTGAAAACATCCACAGTATGACGGTCAGACAGTGCCACCTACCTATCATTCAGTGCATTTTTTTAAGTAACCTTCAGAAAGGGCTTAAAATGACATGGTATGTTAGAAAGCTTCAAAGGAAAATTTTCATCACCACCCGTAACTGTTCTCAACCCTCCACATATTCCAACAAATATGCACTAGTAGAACTCCTATGTGCCACATACTGTGGAGAGTATCTTACAGCTTGGGGGGGGAGAGATGACTCTAGCTCAGAAGCAGAATGTGCTACCAGAAACTCAGTTAGCTGTCAGGATAGTTCAACTGGGAGCTAGAGCTCCAGTCTCATAACAGAACACGGATTCATACCTAATGCTGATTCCATAGTGCAGCAGCAGCGAGATACTGCACCCTGAAACTCTATTTTTCAAATGAGACCTTAAACAGTGAGCAGAGATCACTGTTGCCCATTTGTGACTGAAAGCAACCTACATGCTACTGTAATAATCTTTGTACAAAATATGCCGTGAGGTATCCTTTGAAAACTAATAACTTGCTGGTCAATCATATCATGGTGAAATGTACATAGCAACATTATATGTAAAGTTATTAATTCCCTCTGTACGATGATGTTAGCACATGTTCATACCCACACAGGCCTGACTAGGAATGTGTTAAATGGGTTTATCCTAAACAAAAGGAATGTATAAGCGACAAAGGGTCCTGTGGCACCTTATAGACTAACAGAGGTATTGGAGGATAAGCTTTCGTGGGTGAATACCCACTTCTTCGGAGGCAAGCAAAGGAATGTATGTTTACCTCAATTTACATGTAAGTCGTAAACAGAGTCCTGGAGACAGCAAGAGGGAGAAATGACAAGACACAATGCACATCCATATTTCAGAAAGAGCACGGAGACACCTTCATCACCAGACTCCATGTCACCTTCATTACTGTTTGAATGAACTTTGCTTTGAGGGGTGCACTTCAAAGGGTGACCGGACCATAAAAGTGAGGGGGCAAAAATACCCCAAGGCATCTCTCCCTCTCTCACCTAAGACGACAAAGGAACCAGCCTTTTGATCCTGGAGGAGATCCTGGCCTGAGCATTTGGTTATCCCTGTTACTGGGAACTTATGGTAAGGACTTTTTTTTTTTTTTTAACCTTGGAGCCAAGTCTAGCTTGTTAAGTTTTAGCTACTAGAAAGTATTTTATCTTTATTTTTCTTGTAACCATTTCTGACTTTAATGATACTTGAATTCACTTAAAATCTCTGTCTTTGTAGTTAAATAATCTTGTTTTATTTTTAATCTAAATGAATCCAATGTTGTGTTTAAACTGAACTGTTTGGTAACTCCAGTTAAAGCAGAAAACTGATTTCAGCAGCCTTGCTTGAGTGCGGCTCTCATATTGCTGACAGGCTGCTGGGATCAGACTTGCTGTACCAGGGCAGTAGCTATATACAGACATTCATTTTGGTATGCTGTGTGTGATTAATGCAGTTTGGGAGCTACAACAGCAAAGCATTGTGAGGCACCCAAGGTTGCAGGGCAGACAGTGACAACACCTGGATTGCATCAGTTGCACGTCCAGGTGGAAGTTAAAGACAGAATGAGAGTTCAAAAAAAATGCTGATATTCTCAGAATTCTGGCCAATGAGCACCATTCCTCCCATAAAAACCCAGAGACTGTCAATGACTATAGGTGAACTATGTCAAACTTGTGAGTACTGCTTTCCAGTCAACTTCATAATAATTGTCCAGCCAATATCTAATGCATTATTTTAAAAAGACGTATGATGCTATGGCTATTAGAACTACTACATAAATCCAGATCTGAATTCATCATATTAAAAGACATTTATTCAAGACCTTTTGCAGTCATCTCTGGATACAGGTGGGTACTAACTCCCTCACATAACCTGAACTTTTTTTTTTCAATGTTCACCCCCCCCCCCGCACACGCACACTTGCTCTCAGGAGATGAGAGAACAGGAGGGAATAAAGAAATGAGTGGTGAGGATGCCAGCTGCACTACACTTAGAGCCCCTCCTGCTGACCAAGGCAGGCACAGATTTTAAGAGCTGGCAATCAATCCCAGCCTCCTGCTCAGATGAGATTACAGCAGCCACCAAAAAAACTAGAAGACGGTACTACAGAGGAATTTTAATTGAGCAAAAATGAGGCAGATCAGATAGGTAAGAACAACGGCATGCCGTGAATTTTCTGTCACCAACAGAAATGTTCTTTTTAAAAGATTGAGAAGTTTTACAAGAATTATATAAGACCATAGTGCATATCTGTAAAATTACTGTAACTATATCCAGAATTGCACCATGGGCCTGGGATGTTTGACTACGGCTCCCTTCGCAACACTCAGATTTAATCATATTATGGAATCATTGGTGCGCAAGAGACAAGGTGAGATTCAGTTTCAAGACTTCATACAACACTTTCAGATAAATAAAATGGTAATCTCAGGACAACAACACTGAAGATCATCCAGTGCTTCTGGGAGGAAGCACAAGTAGGTGAGTGCAAGAGGGGAGGGCTCCTGCCCCACACTGGGACAGCAGGACGATCAGTGAGTTATCTTAAATGCCTATACACAAATGCAAGAAGCCTGGGGAACAAGCAGGGAGAACTGGAAGTCCTGGCACAGTCAAGGAATTATGATGTAATTGGAATAACAGAGACTTGGTGGGATAACTCACATGATTGGAGTACTGTCATGGATGGATATAAACTGTTCAGGAAGGATAGGCAGGGCAGAAAAGGTGGGTGAGTTGCGTTGTATGTAAGAGAGCAGTATGACTGCTCAGAGCTCCAGTATGAAACTGCAGAAAAACCTGAGAGTCTCTGGATTCAATTTAGAAGTGGGAGCAACATGGGTAATGTCGTGGTGGGAGTCTGCTACAGACCACCAGTCCAGGGGGATGAGGTGGATGAGGCTTTCTTCCAGCAATTAACAGAAGTTACTAAATCACAGGCCCTGGTTCTCATGGGTGACTTTAATCACCCCGATATCTGCTGGGAGAGCAATACAGCGGTCCACAGACAATCCAGGAAGTTTTTGGAAAGTGTAGGGGACAATTTCCTGGTGCAAGTGCTGGAGGAACCAACTAGGGGAAAAGCTCTTCTTGACCTGCTGCTCACAAACAGGGAGGAAATAGTAGAGGAAGCAATAGTGGATGGGAACCTGGGAGGCAGTGACCATGAGATGGTTGAGTTCAGGATCCTGACACAAGGAAGAAAGGAGAGCAGTAGAACAGAGACCCTGGACTTCAGAAAAGCAGACTTTGACTCCCTCAGGGAACTGATGGGCAAGGTCCCCTGGGAGAATAACATGAGGGGGAAAGGAGTCGAGGAAAGCTGGCTGTATTTTAAAGAATCCTTATTGAGGTTGCAGGAACAAACCATCCCGAGGTGTAGAAAGAAAAGTAAATATGGCAGGCGACCAGCTTGGCTTAACAGTGAAATCCTTGCTCGTCTTAAACACAAAAAAGCAGCCTACAAGAAGTGGAAGATTGGACAAATGACCAGGGAGGAGTATATAAATATTGTTCAGGCATGCAGGAGTGAAATTAGGAAGGCCAAATCACACTTGGAGTTGCAGCTAGCCGGAGATGTTAGGAGTAACAAGAAGGGTTTCTTCAGGTATGTGAGCAACAAGAAGAAAGTCAAGGAAAGTGTGGGCCCCTTGCTGAATGAGGGAGGGAACCTAGTGACAGAGGATGTGGAGAAAGCTAGTGTACTCAATGCTTTTTTTGCCTCTGTCTTCACAGACAAGGTCAGCTCCCAGGCGGCTGCACTCCGCAGCACGGTATGGGGAGGAGGTGACCAGCCCTCTGTGGAGAAAGAAGTAGTTCGGGACTATTTAGAAAAGCTGGACGAACACAAGTCCATGGGGCCGGATGCACTGCATCCGAGGGTGCTAAAGGAGTTGGCCGATGTGATTGCAGAGCCATTGGCCATTATCTTTGACAAATCATGGCAATCGGGGGAGGTCCCGGATGACTGGAAAAAAGCTAATGTAGTGCCCATCTTTAAAAAAGGGAAGAAGGAAGATCCGGGGAACTACAGGCCAGTCAGTCTCACCTCAGTCCCTGGAAAAATCATGGAACAGGTCCTCAAGGAATCAATTCTGAACCACTTAAAGGAGGGGAAAGTGATCAGGAACAGTCAGCATGGATTCACCAAGGGCAAGTCATGCCTGACTAACCTAATTGCCTTCTATGATGAGATAACTGGCTCTGTGGATGAGGGGAAAGCAGTGGATGTGCTATTTCTTGACTTTAGCAAAGCTTTTGATACAGTCTCCCACAGTGTTCTTGCCAGCAAGTTAAGGAAGTATGGGCTGAATGAATGCACGGTAAGGTGGATAGAAAACTGGCTGGATGGTCGTGCCCAACGGGTAGTGATCAATGGCTCCATGTCTAGTTGGCAGCCGGTATCAAGTGGAGTGCCCCAAGGGTCGGTGCTGGGGCCGGTTTTGTTCAATATCTTCATCAACGATCTGGAGGATGGTGTGGACTGCACCCTTAGCAAGTTTGCAGATGACACTAAACTGGGAGGAGTGGTTGATACGCTGGAGGGTAGGGACAGGATACAGAGGGACCTAGACAAATTAGAGGATTGGGCCAAAAGAAATCTGATGAGGTTCAACAAGGACAAGTGCAGAGTCCTGCACTTAGGACGCAAGAATCCCATGCACTGCTACAGACTAGGGACCGAATGGCTGGGCAGCAGTTCTGCAGAAAAGGACCTAGGGGTTACGGTGGACGAAAAGCTGAATATGAGTCAACAGTGTGCCCTTGTTGCCAAGAAGGCTAACGGCATTTTGGGCTGTATAAGTAGGGGCATTTCCAGCAGATCGAGGGACGTGATTATTCCCCTCTATTCGGCACTGGTGAGGCCTCATTTGGAGTACTGTGTCCAGTTTTGGGCCCCACACTACAAGAAGGATGTGGATAAATTGGAAAGAGTCCAACAGAGGGCAACAAAAATGATTAGGGGGCTGGAGCACATGACTTATGAGGAGAGGCTGAGGGAACTGGGATTGTTTAGCCTGCAGAAGAGAAGAATGAGGGGGGATTTGATAGCTGCTTTCAACTACCTAAAAGGGGGTTCCAAAGAGGATGGATCTAGACTGTTCTCAGTGGTAGAAGATGACAGAACAAGGAGTAATGGTCTCAAGTTGCAGAGGGGGAGGTTTAGGTTGGATATTAGGAAAAACTTTTTCACTAGTAGGGTGGTGAAGCACTGGAATGGGTTACCTAGGGAGGTGGTGGAATCTCCTTCCTTAGAGGTTTTTAAGGTCAGGCTTGACAAAGCCCTGGCTGGGATGATCTAATTGGGTTTGGTCCTGCTTTGAGCAGGGGGTTGGACTAGATGACCTCCTGAGGTCCCTTCCAACCCTGAGATTCTATGATTCTATGATTCTATTTTCCATACTATTGCTCTCTCCCTTTTTAGCCACTTTCACCTACAGCAACTTTGACTTCAAAATAATTAACATAAGGGACAGAAAAAAGGATAGAATGGGTGAAAACAGGAGAATGGAAAGGATAAAGATCATCATGGGTGCTCACCACGGCAAAAATTACAAGAGTGGAGTAACAAGTCTGGAACCCACCCTTAAGTAGAACTAGGGAAGCTGGATCCTTCGGGGAGATCTGAACTTAACTTTTACTTGGAGGCTCCCACTGGTGGGTGGACTTGTCCACCATTACCCTGACTGAGCCCAGGTGGAAGACACACCTCTTGTCAGTCATTCACGGGATTTCTACCTTCTGAAAGTTCAGCACAATGAGAAAGGGCAGCACAGCAGGGAAGCCCTAAGATCTCTCAGCCAGAATGGAAAATCTGTACATGAGTGAAAAACAGTGAGAGAGAAGAGGAACAGAATGGGGGGGGGGGGAGAGAGAGAGAGAGAGAGAGAGAGAGAGAGAGAACAGAAGAGTGTCATCTACTAACAGTGTCCATAGGGGACATCCTAAGGGAATCTAAACTACTGTGTGTAGCTTTTAAGTTACTGCTGCATTCTAGAAGTACTTACGATACACAGACAGGGATCAGAGTGGAAGGCGGCCCATTACTTAGTCACCAAGTAAAAATCCCCACTAGCCACTGATTTCTGCACTGGTAGTTCACCTCAAACATCTCCTTTCAGTTTCCTTCTGTTCTCCTTTCCCCTATTGCAAGTACAGAAATAAAATCATAAAAATAGGCCTCTGTATTAGGTCTTCCCTCTGCTTCCAGTCCCTAGTGACCTACCCATTTTCTTTCATCTAAGAAAAGAGCAGCACTTCCCATCAATTATTTTGGAACTATTAACTCCATGTAAAGAGAGACAAAGGAATCAATGCTTCCCAGAAGTAAAGTCAAGATGGAGTAACAGGAGTTTAAAAAAAACCACACTGGCAGTACTATGCATAAAAAGTAATAAAGTGAACAAGGAGAGAAGGCAAAAAAAAAATCTCTCACTTGGTGACTTAGCCAAGGAAACATTATTTGCCAGGCTGACTTTGATGCTAAAACAGGAGCCAGCTTTAGCTTTTATAAACTAGCAAAGCGGCAAGCCTGGTTAGCGCATGCAACCATACCATCTCATTGTGATTCTGACAGGAGAGAGATCACTTGATCATTACCTGTTAGGTTCACTCCCTCTGGAACACCTGGCATTGGCCACTGTCGGCAGACAGGCTACTGGGCTGGATGGACCTTTGGTCTGAACCAGTATGGCCATTCTTATGTTCCTCCATTGGTAACATAGAGATAACACTTACTGATTTCACGTCTGTTGCAAGAATTCAAGTGCTTCGAAAATGAAAAGCAGTAAATACTAAGTACCTTTCAATGAGAAATCCAAGTTATCTGGATTCCCCCAAAAAGTTTTTTCTAATAGTACTTATACCTAGAGCTTGAACTTCCCATACCAGATGGGAATGGTACTTACATAATTAAATAGTTCATTGTGAGAATATGGACCTTTAATTTTCAAGTGAAGGGAGTCAGTCTTACCCCCCAAAAAACATACCTTATATAATGGACGACGAACATCAATGGGACAGTTCTGTATAACTTCATCAACTACATCCGAAATGGATTCCATGAAATCTGGATTAGCAAGCTAAAAGAAGTGGAATACAGACATACAAATTACATGAGAGGACTCTAGAGTTAATTTCCATGAACGATATGTTGCAGCAACATTTTTCTGTAGAAAAATTCACTGGGGCTGATGTTGCTTCTACTTATTGAATACAGTATGTACTTGTAGAGAGCAAAATACATTCTTTTCTATATAAATAAAAGGGAAATAATGCCACAGAGGTTAAACTTTTTTACTGTTGTAGCAAAATACAGGCTTTATTTCACTCTCCAAATCTTTAGACTAATCTTAATATTTGCCCTGTCTTAACTCCAAATCGTGTGTTTCACTGCCATGAGTTGATATATTGAGGGTATATCTACAGATATGTAAACATACACAATAACTAACTAAATAAAATTCAAGTGTGTGTATATGTATTTTTAGGAAGTATAAAAAATAAGATTGAGAAATCAAGCAGTCATGCTTTAGGAGAGTAGTTATGAGCTCTTCCACAATATTAAACTCAGTCATATTGCGTATATTAATAGCATTTACATCTAAGGAAGAGGGACAGAAGAAGATACAACAAATATGCAGCATGGATAGATTAACGTTGAGGCAGGAGAGAGACCTGGAATTTTCTGACTTCAATGCTAGACATCTTAACCCTAATGTAACAATGCTCCTCTTCTGCTGTCTGCAGGGATTGAACGTGGGATCTCTGGATTTAAAGTTTACTGAGCTAATGAATAAGGACCACTAGCTCAGAGGCAGTAGCATACTCAAACCTATATAAATGATCTGGCCACTAGAGCGGACAGAGAGCCACGATGTTAGCATGGATCACTCCAGTACTGCATTAACATTAGTTTAATTTCCCTTAAAAAAAAAAAAAAAAAAAAAAAAAAAAAAAAAGGTAAAACAAGTCTTGTTCTTATCTGTACATGCCCAAGCACACGCTAGGTTAAATGCAAACCTGGCTAACATCTTCTGAAATTGAAGATCCAGAACGCCAAATGCCCTGGTATCCAAACATTCAAGTGTCCCAACATTTTTAGGTAAGTTAGGCTTAATGGACATGGTTTTTCTAAGGCTGTGTCTACACTACGAGCTAGGGGTGTGATTCCACTGCTCACATGCACATACTTGAGCTGACCATCACTGAGCTAGCGAGAGTATAAACAGTTGTGTAAACATACTAACACTAGTAGTGGCAGCAGAAGTACAGCTGAGCTGTGCTGAGTACCAACCTTCCTGAAACCAAGGACACGTATTCAGCATGACTCTGCTGTGCCTCTACTACCGCTACCCATGCTCCCATCGCTACATCGCTATTTATACTTGCTCTAGCTCGATGAGTGACAGCACGAGTATGTGTACACAAGCACTACACACCAGTAGCTTACAGCCTAAATTAATGATAGACTTTGCTCACATGTGGCAGAGTAACAGAGTTACAAGTCAGTGATCAAGTCACTCCAATAGATGAAAATAAAGCATTTCACCACAGCTGGGACTAACAGTGGTGTGTTTATTAAAAATGTCACAGGATATGTTTCTTGTAGACCCTGCATCACGGTGTGTCAAGAATGGACTGAAGCATTTTTTGTTTAGTGTTTTAACAGAATCGACACATTCGGCTGACATGCCAACCCAGTTCAATCTGGTGTAAGGATCAGACATTCAACAGTGGTTCTTTACTCCTGGATTCTGGAATAGTGCAGGCAGTGCACTTGGCCTCCTGTCATGACAAGATCAGTGCTAGAAGGCTCCAGAGGGAACTACAACCAGCCTGCTATGTCTTTGCAATAATGTAGGGTAGGGGCCTGAAGAATGATTTAAAACATTTTAAAAAAGGAAGTGAGCAGAGATCTTAGGACTTTTAAGGATCACAGCCCTGCACTCAGACGCAAGGGATGAATGTGGGCTTAGAGGTGCAATCTGAAGCCAGTGCCAACACATATGAAGACACATGTGGGTGAAACTTTTTAATATTGTGGATCACTCCTCAGAGATTCCCTTTTAGGCCAACCTTTCCTTCCAATTACAACAGTTTTTGGTGACATACACTAGTAACATTCGGGCAGTATTAATGAGACAAGATAAAAATAAACGTTTCTTTAATAGGGATGGATGCAGCTGTTGCATTACATTTCCCCACATTTTGCACCTGTTGTTTTTCCCCTCTTTAGATATATGATTTTTGTATTTGTCAGTACCAGGTCTCCGCAATTGCTAGTGACCAACATTATTCAACTCTTTCTTGATCATGCTGCAGTTTCGATCTAGCTATATGTTCGTTATCTCTACAATTTTGACCATGATTGACTTTACACCAAACATGAAGAATTTGCACAGATGCTGAAAGGGTACTGGCTTTTTTGTCTTTAAAGTTTGGATGTCAGAAAAACCCTTCTGCGTACCCTATAAGAGCTCTGAACAAGATACACCCAGCAGGAAGAGTAACTGCTTTCAGGGTGGATAGATGCTTTACCATTGTCCAGAATCACTGCAGTATAGTCCATGACTTCAAGCAGGTGGGCTAACTCACTGGCCCATTCACCATAAAACACTTTCCAGCCACAGGATTTCCATCCCTTTCTTTTCTGGGTTCAGTTTATTTCTTCAGATTAAGCCTTTGCCCTGCAAGCCATCTGCCTGAGTCATATAAACTGGGTTCTTTCCCCTG
Organism: Macrochelys suwanniensis; assembly: GCA_033296515.1. Lineage (NCBI taxonomy): Eukaryota > Metazoa > Chordata > Testudines > Chelydridae > Macrochelys > Macrochelys suwanniensis. The sequence continues at coordinate 16,563,621 of CM065776.1, read as the reverse complement.
CCGTGGGGTGCCTACTTGACACAGCTCTTGCAACTGAGCTACTTGCTGCGCTGGTTGTTTGTTGGGTGGGAAACATCATGACATGTCAATTATGCTTATACGATCAATGGTAATTTTAAATATACTCAGACCTGTTCAATGACAGCCAATTTTAAGAGACTTGATTCAAGGATGAATTTGGCCTTCAGTTTTACAAGGACAGTCACTATAATAGGATCTGTTCATTGGAGTTTCCTTACCCGAAAGGCACCTTAAATACAAGTGTCCAAGAATTAAAATACTACTTCTGGTAAATTGCTATAAGCAGGAGTGATATTCAAAGGGTTTGACTATACAACTAAACATGCTTTATATAATTCATGACGTTTGCTCATTTAAACCAGTAATTTAATAAAAGAAAAAAGCCTCAGTCAAGATCTGAGATTTCAGGTACATTTTTCTTGTTTTAGTTTGTGTTTCTGAAAAACTGAAAGATTTAGATATTATATACCTCCACAAGAAAAACAAAAGATTAGGCAGTTATCCACCTATTATTGTGCGTCTGTGCATATATTAACCGCAAGTCTTCCAGCCCTCTCAGACAAGACTTACTGGTATTTATAATTTCCACAAGGTGGTGCTCTTGCATCACGAATTATATTGCACTTTTTTACAAAAAAAAATTTAATGCCAGGCACTGTTATTCTTACCTCAGGATGAAAGAAAATTTCAGGTCCAAGAAACCTTTCATAACCAATATCTATAATGAATTTATTTTTGTTGATTGCATTGATGCCTGTGTACTGTTTGATCCATTTTCGTGGATCTATATCATATTTGGCAAATTCTTTTACTATGTCAGGGCAAATGTAACAATATTTTTCCTGTAAAGAAATACCATGCATTAAAATTTGCCTAAACTGATTGTACATAATTATAAAATACACTAATGAATATTTCAGAAAAACAGTGAAAATTACTTAATTGGAGAATCAAAAGCAAGGTCTAAATCTATTAACCTAGGGTTCACATTTGGTAACTACTGTTCTTACAATTCTAAACTTATTCTTAAGGAACAGACTGTTCAGGAAAAGTCCTACATAATAAATTGGTACGGCCCCCAATCCTGCAATAAGAGATGCACAAGACCCCATTGATTTCAATGGGGCTCCACACTGGCAAACTCCTTAGCTTGCATGGAATGTCACTGAAATCGCTGGGTCTCTGAAAGCAGAAGGTCCACCTGTATGCATTTCATTGCATGATCAGAATTAGGTGATCATCCCAGTAATATTATGCAATATATGCAAGACTCAGAGGTCGAGGTTTTATGGAGAATTTTCTTAACTAGCATAGTTCAAATTTGAAGCAAACTCTAAAGCCTGAATCAAATCCCAATTTCACCTTTAAAACACATACATATTAATTCTAAAGAGAAGTCTTGCTTGATAATTATTCATATTTCTCCTTGTTTCCCCTTTACATCTTTTTCCCCTCATTTTGTGAAGAATGTAAATAGAAGGAAAAGTATAGTTAGACAATTCCTATATTTGTATATGTAAAAAGGGCCACTGGCAATGTGTTAAAACAAAAAACAAAAATCTACCTCTCTTAAAAGGAAGGTAAATTTCACATCAAATTTTTACCTTTATGGCTTTTGCTGTCTCCAGAGACTGTTCAGGGGGAATTCCCACCTCCCTCTCCCTTAGGATCTGCTGAATGAAATATGTAATATCTCTACCTGCAATAGGGATATGTTTGATGCAACTTCCAATAACATAACCTTCTGCCTATGGAAAAAAAATGCTTAGAAAAAGCTGGTGTATGAAGTACCAAAAGTTAACAGTAGAATATAATGTTCATTTTTACCCAGCAGCTTCTTGGGTATTTCTTAAAAACTAAAAGTGAAACTTTGGCACCTTTCAAAGTGACCTCAAATTTGTAAACCCTAATCATACTAGATGCTACTTTCTAAGGCCCTTGATTACTATTTGCAGAACTGATGCTGCTTAACAAACATCAGCAATGAATGTAAAAAAAAAAGAAAAGTAAAAGGATCATCTTAAATGCATGCTGAAGATAGAGACGTTCCAACCATGAGGTCTTTTTCAGGAATGATCTAAAAAGGCAAAAAATACTCATGAGAAGAGAAAGCATGAGAGGTATCCTGAATGAGAGACTGAAAACATGAATAGAGAAGAACAAAGGTTACAAAAATACTGAAGAAACAACAACAACAACAAAAACTATTAAAGGAAAGGGAAAGTGACCAATAAACACAGTAAGGAAAAGTGATGTTTTAAAATGCATCCTGAAAAAGGCAACAAATAAAGACAAGAGAAAAAGGAACAGGGTAATATTGACCATAGCCAGTAATAGTAAACACAGCAATGACTACTTCATATGGCAAGCTTGTGGTGTTTCTAATAGTTCAAATTTTAAGTTCTGTATAGCAAATACTGCAGGGTACAGAGAACTACCAACATGCAATAAGTTTTAAAATGTTAATGGAACCCACGGCACTATAATATATTTCAGTACTTAGATGTCATTCAGGCACATTACCTGTTTTGAAAATATACTGGATGCCATAATTGGAACAGAAATTAGAGTGCAAAAATAATGATTACATCTTTGTATCCTGAGAGGTTTAGACAATTAGAAATTGACTAGATGCTTATGCTGTAAGCTTGCCTGTGTTTCACACAAGTAACATGTACTCTAATTTTGACAATAGCATGAGGAAATACCCCGTATGTGAAAGGTAGAATACTATACAAATGTCCAACCAAAAACTTTTTGGATATGGAACTCAACACACAGAAAAGTGCTACACATTCAGGGAAAGATGAAATCTCTCCATCATGTGAGAATATCCACCACACTCACTGACTTTCCAAATTTGAGCAGCATTAACAAATATTAGTCATGGGAAAAATTTGGATACAGCAGGATGTGTGGACAGGATTTATACAAGAATAGGAATCTCCAATAGGCATTTTGACTCCTTTTCATGGCCTTCATGTCGAAAGACAGGATACTGGGATACATGGACCTTTGGTCTGACCCAGTATGGCAGTTCTTAATGACCTCAAAGAGAAAGAACTATAGTATTTAATGAACTTGGATTTCAATTTTTTCCACGCAACTACTGTAACCACATTGTGAAGACTCCTTTGAAAAATGCTGACTTTTTAATGTAAATATCACCACTATAAAGTTTAAAATTTTAAAAATCTGATTTATATTTACATATCCTCTATTGCATACATTTCTAATGCATTATTTAGAGTTTGGTCCTAAAATTGATGTGTGTCCCTTTAAACACATTATATATACACATTCCTTTTCCCTAACCTCCACTACTCCTCCACAGTGCCACAATTAATATCCACAAAATCTGGAAAAAAATAAAATTGGTCTCTTAACGGAAGACCAAGGAAACTTTCACACTCACACAAACAGTTTAAGATCTTAAACTGCATCCTACTACCTACCACAGGAATTACATGTGTTACTCCATCACCACTGTCAATGACTATTCCTGTTAATGTACGTTCGCCAACCTGCCGTGAAGTCCAAGATGCGGCTAAGGCCAACACTGCCTAGATAAGAAACAAAGTTAATATTTAGATATGGATAGAACATGTTAACAGATAATCTTAGAAGATCGTGCTTCAAACATTTTAGGTATAGGCTTGCAGAAGACCATACATACTCCAGCTATACTGTACTTTAGAAGTATAGATTCACTTTGTTCACCTGAACAGCAATGTAAAGTCCTGGTATGTTAAAAGATTCAAACATGATTTCTGCAAGATACTCTCTGTTTTCTGGAGTGTTCAGTGGAGGTTCTGTCTGAAAAGAAAAGTCACCTTATTAAATATCTAATGCAGTTCAGACTTTTATCAAACTTGGCTCCTGATGCAGCAGTAACCCAATTTTTCAGTTTATGAGTGCACTCAAGAATCCCAAATAAGTCCCAGGTAAAGAGATCTGATCCATTCACTCTTTGGTGGGTAGACACAGGCCCAACCTTCCACAACATGGTTGTTAATCAGTAATTTTTCAAAGAAATGTTATTAGGAAAAAAGTTTGGTTTGACATATGAACAGAAATAATATACTGTGGCCATAATAAGTAGTATGACTGACATATAAGTACATGTAAGGAGGAAACACATCCAAAGTAAGACGCTGACCCTGCAAACACATACGCAACTGCCTAACTTTCCTACCACAAGTGGTGCCATTGATCTCAATAGGACTACTCACCATAATAAAGTTAAACACAGTGTATGTGTGTTTGCAAGACTGGTGCATAAGGGATAATCTGCATTATGTACAGGGAGCAGATTTAACGTCTAAGGATTCTTCACATTGCCGCTACTCTTACCTGAGAGGGGATGAATTACCAAGGAAAATAGATGAAAGAATGTGCATTAATTTTAAAATAAACTAAAATCAGATTGTTTTGCAGGATTCTATGTAAACAAGGAAATCTGGCTGCATACAACTACTTAGTGTAATAAATTACAACCATCTTTCCAAACAATTCATATAAACAGCCTGATGTTTAGTGGTGAACAAGTTTCAAGGTTGATCCAATTTGGGACCTTAACTACTTAACACTGGTCTTTATTTAAAAAAAAAAATCCAGCTATGAATGATGTAGTCTTTATATTTATCTCCTCCTATGCAAAACCCCTGATTTTTAAAAAAGCATTTTGCATTAAGTAACTAATTTCATCTTCAACAGAAACCTTTCACAGAAGGTAATACATAATTGTGCACATGATTGCTAACATACAGCATATTGCTAAGTGACATTTCCCCCTATTTCACTGTAATGCTTTATTTTGTTTGACTGAAGTCAGCCAATTATTTTAAGCAGCATCTGTAATTCAATCAAGCCATCCAAAGCTTTTAAAAAAATAAAGCCCAAACTAAGAAACCTGTTTCAGAAGTGTACTGGAAACTGGCTCTAATGTGATTTTATATATTATTTCTACAGCAATAAAAAAAATGAAAAGTTGCCTAGAAGCCTTTTGTTTTTTATACATAACAAAACCTACTTGTGCTGGGAATGTTATCCACCACAATTATACCCTCTCCCATTTGTGGAAGCATTTTCTTACCCAGTTCCATTACTCACCATTAAAAAGTAATGATCCTCAGGTTCAGCGCGAAGATATTTAAAAATTACTTGCTCCATGAATCTCTCCATAAGATCCCAGTCTTCAACAAGACCATGTCGTATGGGCCACTGAAGCAAGAGAATATTTTAGACATGTCAGTGTCTAAGCCAGTAGGTAACAATACAATGAACACGAGAAGCAAAATCATAGTATCTTCTATGAGAACCATAAACACTAGCCTACATAAACATTGTGTCACCGTTCTACTTTTAAAAGAAAGCCAATAATTTTTAAGTCATCATCCTCTCCTGGGTCTCTCATTATGATTCTGTCTGTGGATAGGGGACTGGACTGGGAATCAGAAGACCTAGGTTCTATTCTTAGTTCTGCCGCTGCTTTACTGTGTGACCTGGGCAAGGTACTTCTCCTCCCTATGCATCAGTTACTCCCATCTGTAAACTAGGGATAATGATACTTATCCTTTGTAAGCATTTTGCAACCTATGAATGATCAAAAGGTAAGAAGACAAACCAAGACTTCAGTATTATATTATTTTAGACCATAAGTTCCTATAAGCAGGGGCTATCTTTGCATTTTGTTCAGTGCCCAGCACACAGTTGGTGCTTAAGCTACTATATAAGAAAGTAATATCGGATATATATTTTATGAATATTTAACATATATTACTTTATTAATCCCCCACAGAAAAGGGTCCTTTACAGGAAAAAGAAAAACTGACTCAGAGAGAAATGGACTTATAGGATGATCCTTTCCAAAGGGGCCAGGGGACATGTTCTGACATCTCTCAAAGCAAATTGATCAGCACCAAAATAGTCAGTAATTTTATCATTAATATAGGTCCCATGTAATTTTCAGCAGGAGGAAATAAAAAGATTTAGTATCTATGACTATATCAGCAACTGACATTACGGGGAAAAAGAAAGTGCATTATATTAATGGACCCTCACAAGATGGATGTGTCATCAACTGTTGCTAAAGCATTGGTAGAACATCTATTTAAAAAAAAAAAAAAAAAAAAAAAAAAAAAAAAAGAGGCCAACCAACCAAATTTGCACACGCTAAACTCAAGCCAACTAAATTCAATCCTTTCATTCTGCAACTGCAATGACTAGTATACTTTAATGATAGCAAACTTCAGATAAGTGTTTACTTCAAATCTTCTTGACGGGCATTTAATCTACAATAATGAAAATATAGAGTCAATTCAAAAAGATTTCTGAAAGATGCTTAAAGCTTCATTATATAGTCTTACTTTTGTAGCATAGGTAGGTTTATCTATGGCTTCATCTCCTATGAAAAAGTCGAGATCATCAACTCCCTGCATTACTCTCCTCTGGGCTTGGTCGCCTACTTTTGCTGACTCTCTGATTGCAATACCTAAATAAATAAATAATCCATCACAAAAGAATACATTAAAAATAAAACTCTTTTTCTAAATATAGAATAACATGAGGTTCCCCTTTCCTGCTTTAAATAAAGCAAGCAAGGCTTCTTTACTCAAAAATAAAAATGGGGTTGTAGGAAGTGATAAGCTGACACACTAATATGTTAGGGTACATTTTAGTGCAGTGCAGGGGATTTGATCACTTATCTCCAATTAACATCAGTGGGAGTTGCAACCAAATCCCATCTCACACACATACCACTTTAAAAATTTGCCCCATTACCAAATACAGCACTCAAGAGAGCTGTATACTTTTGGATTTCCAATCCAGTAGGCCCTCCTGAAGTGAGGAAATGATAGGTTTTTCTGGGTCTCAGTATACCAGGCAAGCTGGAGAATTAAGAGAAAGGAGAAAGGGGAGGAAGTGGGAGCATGAAGAAAATATTCGGAAACATTAAATTACTGAGCCATTATTCTGGCTGGTAGAAAAAAATCAATTTGCAGCCCTACAGAGAAGCCTATTGAGACATTCATGCTTGCTATTAGCAGGAGGCAACTATCACTAAAATCACTAGCAGAAGGTTGGTGTAGGCAGAAAGATTAAGCAGCAAGACATCAAGGGCAAACTATAAATAAAAACAGAATAAAATGTAGCCTGTTTATTTACACTCTTGTTTCAATAAGCCAGAATCACACACTTAACCACTTATAATGGAGAACAGGCAGTATGTAGAATAATCACTTAAGAGTGCTTCTAACAGTATTAGGACAAAGGACTTCTTCAGAGTTTGAAAACTTCTTTCAGAAACGTAACACCAGACCCCACAAAACATTCCAATTGACAAAAGTCAGATTTACATTAAATTAATAGTTATGGGAAATATTTTCTACCATATGGTGTATACATAAACCTATTTAGCACAACACATACATGTATCTTTATAAACTCTTTTGATTTAGAAAATTGCTTTAACACTTAAAACTATGTTAACTGAAATACATAGTTACTGCACTATAGTTCTGATAGAGAATGCTTCCCCAGTTACTTCCTTGGGCCTCTGGGTTTATTTAATATTTCCTTACCTTGTAACATCTATCCAAAAAGAGAGTCAGCATTCAAGGCAGGCAAAAAAAATACTGTGGACATTAGAAAACTAGATGTTGTGTTAGATTAACTGAACAAAGTCCCATAAACCTTTTCAAATACAGCAGAAGCATAATTAGCACCTCAAATTTAAGGTAATATGTAGTCCATACAAAGTTTTTATGCGTAAGATACAAGACTACAAGACATTACTGATATAAAGGACAACTAAAATCAATGGAGTTTAGAAAGGTATCAAATTTAGATTTGAACATTTTTGGTGTTAATATGGGTCAATAAAAAATTAGGTAACAGATCCAAATAATGAGACCATTTTAATATGCTATGGGCACAGCATGTACGCACCGCAAAAAGTGATAGAGTATATTCCTGATTCTTCGAGTGATGGTCCCTATTGCATTCTATTGAGAGTTATGCGCATGCACCACGCGCCCAGAGCTATTCAAAGTAGTACTGCTTGGCGGTCCGCACATGCGCTCTTGTTTCTCATGGTTTCGCCTGAGGCGATAAACGGTGGGGCAGTCCACGTCTCCAGTTCCTTCTCATGGACACATGGTCCAAGTTGGAGCATCTGCTGCCCTCTCATTCTTAGTGACGCATTTTCAAAAATTTTACAAAAACAGTTCTTATTTTCATTCATTAGTTAAAATTTTATTGTTTTTTGTTGTACTTTGGTAATTCCTAGAATTTTTTATAATTAAGAACTTTGGCAGTTTTTCTCCCCAAACAATCTGCCCCCCCTCACCCCCACTCAGCTCCCAGGTCTGGGTACTGGTTTATGCTGAAGATGCCGGGATTCAAAGTCTGTGCTTCCTACCCTTGCTTGTTTTCCGTCAGCAACCAACACCAATGCTGCTTATACTGTTTGGGGGAAGGTCACATGGCAGTATCTACCTCTCCTTCACAGCCCATACACGAGAAGGCTGAGCTCTCCACCTCAAGAAGCACCCTATGGGACCAAAGTCAGATCCTGGCTGGGAAACCCGCCCCCATACATCAGTCTGAGCCATACAAGAGCACTCTACCTACCCCCTGGAGCCTCCATCCAGATCAACCAGTATCAGTGCTACAGATCCCGCACTCGGGCCTAGCCATGAGCCATGGAAACATGCACAAAAGCATGGCAGTAAGTCTTCCTCTAAACCCAAGGATGCTGTACTGTCCACGAGTTCCATCCACGGAGGAGCTATGCACTCCAAGGTGCACAAGAGTGATAAGAGGCCACACCACTCACCAGATCCACCAGTCCCAGTGCTAGATCCACATACCCCTCCTGCCTTGGCTCTGCTGGCATCCCGTGACTCGTTGGTCCTGACACAGGTACCTTTACCAGTTCCAGTCCCATCAACAGACCGGATACCATTGACTCCGGGGAGAATCGGAAACCCTCCCAGCCCTCACGAACTGTTGCTCACCCTGGAAGGAGTGAAATCTCCACATGTTCCAGTGCTCTCACCTGTGCAGAGGGCTCCATCTCCTGTATTACATCTACCGCCTGCTGGCCATACCTCTCGAATGCATCCCATTTCAATGGCTACATCAGCACCACCATCCACACAATACTCCAACTTCTCTGAATCTGAGGACCCAGACATTCGGCACAGTGTGCTGCTTCCATTCCAGAAACATGACTACCCAGAGGGTTCCGACGGCTCCATGGCAGTTTCTTCCTTTGCCTTACCCAAGAAGCTGGTATCCGGCTCTTTGGACACAAGTACAACAATAGCAGGATCAATGGGTTGACCATATTGGAGCTCATGGCCCCAATATTCACCTTCAAAAAAGTCTCATTCAGCTCGGGGGAACTCCCCTATTTCACCACCCCACCCTTCATCTAGTAGACGCTTGGAAATGGTGTTAGACAATGCACTGATCAGCCCGGTTTAAAAAGTACCAGCAGATCCGGAGAGATTCCCTTCGCCGTCTCCAGATGCAGCTGTCATCAACACCTTCCTCTTCACCAGACTATCATTAGTTTCAAGAACTCCTATGCAGAATAGCCAATGCTCTTGAGATCCAACTGGAAGAGGTGCAGGACAATCAGCACCATTTACTAGACATTCTGCACACATCGGCACTGGCAAAGGTGGCTTTACCAATCAATGATGCCATTCTTCAACCGGCACACACCACTGTGGCATACCCTGGCCATCTGTACACCAACCCCAAAGGGTCAGAGTTTTATTTTCACACCCTCCACCTAACTTCTTGGTAATACAGGCTGTGTTAGAGCGGACCAAACAACGCCGCCCACGCTCCACCCCGGCAAACAGGGAGGGTAAGAAACTGGACCTCATGGGTTGAAAGGTTTTCTCCTCGGCGGGACTACAGTTCTGGATCTCTAACAACTTGGCACTGATGGCCAAGTATGACTTTATAAACTATGGACAGATGAAGGAATCTGCAGATAAGCTATCTCAGTAGGATTGTACTTGATGTAAAATTGCTTGGAAAGTTGGTTGCCAGGTCCATACTTCAGGCTGCAGTTCATTCAGCGGACACTCATGTGTGTTGCGACTGGAATTGTCATGAGGAGGGAATCCTGGTTACACATCCCAGGTTTCGCTAGAGAGGTGCGGGACACAATTGAAAATCTTCCCTTTGATGAATCACACCTCTTCAACCAGAAACCTGATGATTCCTTACACTCTCTAAAAGACTCTAGAGCCACCTTACGATCCTTGGGCATACATACACCATCACCATAGAGAAAATGTTATCGCCCATCACCAGCCCAACCCAATACAACTCCTCACTTCTACCACCGATGGGCTTACGAACCTCCTCAGAAGCACCCTAAGCTACACAGAACTTGTCCGCCTGTTCCAGCAATGCAGACCTCTGCACAACATAGTCATCGTGAAAACAGTATTTCTGAGTCCACCTAGAGAGCTGTTAACCAATGCTCCCACCCCCTACGCCTTTTGGGCATCATCTCAAACTCCTACCAGCTTGGAGAGCTGTAACAACGGCCAAGTGGTTCTTGGATATCGTTTGACACAGCCAAACCATAGACTTTATGATGACATCTCCCGCCCTGACCCCACCCTCAGAGATCCCTCTGGGTCAGCCCCCAGACTACTGCACTGTGCAGCACAGTATAGGGAGGAGGTGACCAGCCCTCTGTTGAGAAAAGTGGTTCAGGACTAGTTAGAAAAATGGCCGGATGCACCGCATCTGAGGGTGCTAAAGGAATTGACAGATGTGATTGCAGAGCCATTGGCCATTATCTTTGAAAACTCATGGCGATCGGGGGAGGTCCCGGATGACTGGAAAAAGGCTAATGTAGTGCCCAGCTTTAAAAAATTCCGATGGTCATGTTTGTGGCCATCATTCCCTCACTAGAAAAAGGCACGTGATTTACAGCTCTCGACATGCAAGATGCCTACTTCCATATTGACATACAGTCAACACATAGAAGGCTCCTGAGGTTCAAAGTGGGGCATCGACACTTCCAATACAGGGTTCTCTAATTCGGACTGCATACATCGGCAAACCGCCCCACGAGTTTTTACAAAGGTTTTCTCTGGATAGCGGCTCACCAACGACATCAGGGAATCCTTGTCTTCCCATACCTAGATGGCAGGTTGCTGGCAGCATGATCCAGAGAGGAAGCTCGAGCATCGACATCCCAGCTTCTTCTACTCTTCTCCTCCCTAGGAGTGAGCAACAATGTCAAAAAATCAATTTTGCACCATACTCAGCCCCTGGAATTCATAGGAGCTCGCATCAATTCAACCTCTGCCTGAGCATATCTGCCACAAGCCAGATTTCAGAGGCTACTGGACCAAATAGCAGGGATAAACTCTAACAGTTCTGTCTCAGCCAGGACTTACCTCTCCATCCTAGGGCATATGGCAGCGTGTACATATATCACATTCTTCACCCGCCTGCACCTTCGCTGTCTACAGCTATGGCTGAAAAGAGTCTATTCCCTTATGCACCATGCGCAACTTTCCACCAGAAGTCATCTCTTCTCTTCAATGGTGGACAGACCTGATACAAATCTGCTCCGGGATGCCCTTCCTCGCCGACCGTGACAGTCATAACGGATGCGAGGCTCTCAGGATGGGGCACTCACACTGGAGATCACATTACACAAGACACCTGGACCATGTGAGAGGACAGGATGCACATAAACATACTCAAGCTTTGGGCAGTACACAAAGAATGCCCCGTGTTCTTACCAGCTATCCGCTATCGCCACATCCTCATCATGTCAGACACCACCACCACGGTATACTACATAAACAAACAAGGGGACACGAGGTCCCCAGCACTGTGTATGGAAGCAATTCACCCCTGGGAATGGTGCATCAAACCTCAAACTTTTGTCAGCAGCCTACCTGCCTGGCACCTAGAATGTGACTGCAGATTCTCTCAGCAGGAACTTTGCAACTGACCACAAATGGGAGTTGCATGACACAATCGTGGACATCTTTGGTCACTGGGGTACACCAATCAGAGATCTCTTTGCATCTCAGACCAACACCAAATGTACCCAATATCACTCCAGGGGAGGACTCTGTGCCCACTCACTGGCAATGCTCTGGTCATTGATTGGTCAGATCAGATGAACTACACCTTACCCCCAACACACACACACACACACTCACACACTCACACACTCACACACTCACACACTCACACACTCACACACTCACACACTCACACACTCACACACTCACACACTCACACACTCACACACTCACACACTCACACACTCACACACTCCTACCCCACTTCCTCCACAAACTCTGGCAGGAGAAAGCGACAGCCATTCTGATCGCTCCATTCTGGCTCCCTCTTCTTCTCTGTATGTTGAAACAACCTACACTCCCACTACAGACATTTCTGGAAGTTCAGACACAAAATAATGGCAAGCTCAGGCACCCAGACCCATGGATGCTACAACTGACAGCATGGGTTTTGGAAGAACACCTCCATTAGTACAAGAATGCTCACTGGCAGTGCAAGACATCCTCTCCAGTAGCCGAAAGGACTCCACAAGGCGATCCTATCAGGCAAATGGACACGCTTCACCTCCAGGGGAGACTGGCAGAGACCTTGGGGGGGAGGGGTTCGCCTGCCTCTGCACCACTGTGCCTGGATCACTTGCAAATTTAAACTAGTGCAAATGGTGAACTCTCTATCACTTGAAGTCTTTAAACCATTGAGGACTTCAGTAACTCAACTAGAGCTTAGGAGTCTATTTTAGGAGTGGGTGGGTGAGGTTCTGTGGCCTGCAATATGCAAGAGGTCAGACTTGATGATCACAATGGTCCCTTCCGACCTTAAAGGGTATGAGTCCTGAGCCCAACAGCAAGATCTTGCCCCCGAAGCTGTGGGTATTCCCGTGCTCTTAGACTATTTCCTCCACCTGAAAACCTAGGGACTGGCTCTCAGCTCTATCAGGGTGCATGTAGCCGCCATTAGCACTTTCCATCCTCCAGTGGAAGGGCATTCCATTTTTATTCACCCCTTGACCACCCGATTCTGGAAGGGCCTTTTATATAAATATCCGCTCATTCAGCCCATTGCTCCCCAATGGGACCTCAACTTAGTCCTTACTCTCTAATGAACTCTCCCTTTGAACCGCTGGCCTCCTGCACTCTCTCTCCTCTCTATGAAGGTCACTTTCCTTGCTGCCATTACCTCAGCGAGGAAGGTTGGTGAGCTGGAAGCCATGATGGCAAACCCACCTTTTACCGCATTCCATAAGGACAAGGTCTCACTACAACTGCTTCAAAAGTTTCTGCCAAAGGTGGTTTACCAATTCCACCTCAACCAACCCCTACATCTGCCTACCTTCTTTCCAAAACCACACACCTCGAATGAGGAATGGTGGCTTCATTCCCTCGATGTGCATAGGGCCCCGGGACAAAGCCATTCTGGAAGTCTCCCAGACTATTTGTTGTCATAGCGGAGAGAATAAAAGGATAGGCCATTTCCACCCAGAGAATCTCTAAGTGGGTCTCAGAGTGCATTACGCGCTGCTATCACTTGTCTAGGCTCTCCCCACCAGATGGGATACGAGCCCATTGCATGAGACTACAAGCATCGATCACAGCCGCACTCCAAGACAAACCTCTTGCGGACACATGTAAGGAGGCCACGTGGAGTTCGGTACACACCTTTTCCTCTCATTATCCTCATTCAGTGCAGCGGTCCTCTGTTCTATGGTCCCGCCATCTTCCTCACTTACCCCCGCCATTCCAATCCATTCCCCTCTGCCGCAGCTCCGTAGGTCTATGGTGGAGAAGAAACTGGAGACATGGCCAGTCTGCCCCACCCTTTATCACCTTGGGTGAAAACATGAGGCAATACAAGGGCGCATGCTCTGACCACTGTGCAATATTACTTTGAAAAGCTCCAGCTCCAGGAGCATGTGTATAACCCTGAGTGGAATACAGATAGGGACCATACACCTCGAAGAACCTCCAGTTACAGGTAAGTAACCTCCTCTTATCTGAATGGCGTGGGGTTTATGGATTTTATTCAAATAATTGAGCGGGAAGGAACCATTCAGCTGCAGGGTGGCCTCTCCTGCAGCCAGGAGCGCTTCCTTTTCCTCGCAGTGTTGGCCAGGGGTCTCTGCTCTGCCCCACCAGGATTGCAGCCTCTCCTCACATCTTCCGCCTGCAGGGATTAGATGTCATCAGCCCTGCAGCAGTGCAGGAAGCCCTCTGCAGCTCCACTGTCACAGCCCTATTGCCATGACAGTGGGACTGCAGAGGGCTCCCTGTGCTGCCGCAGAGCTGGTGATATCCAATCCCTGCACGTGCAAGGTGCAGGGAAGGCTGCGGTCCTGGCAGGGCAAAGCAGAATCTTGGCCAGGGATTTCTGCTCTGCCCTACTAGGCCTGCAGCCTCCCTCCCTACATCTTGCACCTGCCCGGGGTTGGGTATCACAAGCCTGCTGCAGCACAGTAAGCCCTCTGCAGCTCAGCTGTCACGACCCTGCTCACTGACTCCCATGACAGCAGGGCTGCAATGGGCTCCCTGCACTTCTGAAAGAGCCATTCAGCAGCAGGGTGGCCTCCCCGGCAGCCAGGAGTTTGTCCTGCTCCTCCGCCTCCTCACAGTCTGGCTGGGAATTCTGCTCTAGTATCCGAATCTCCACATTATCTGAATCCCTTCCTTGTCCCCCAGCATGAGATACATGCTGCAGAGGGTATAGAATTCAAGTATCTCATGCTGGGGGACAAGGAAGGGATTCTGATAAAGCAGAGGTTCAGATATATAGGAGTATACTGTAGAAGACTCCCAACCAGGGACAGTGTTATTCAATATTTGTTTACTCTGTCTAGAGTCCCAGTCAGCATAAAGATGGATACACATTGCTGCCAGGTGGTGCCTGTATTTCAGTACTTAAATTGACAAGAGGCCTCCCACATACAGTAACTCCTCGTTTAACGTTGTAGTTATGTTCCTGAAAAATGTAACTTTAAGCAAAACGATGTTAAGTGAATCCAATTTCCCCATAAGAATTAATGTAAATGGGGGAGGGGGGAGTTTAGGTTCCAGGGAAATGTTTTCACCAGACAAAAGATAGATATATAGATTATACACACGTGTGTGTGTGTGTGTGTGTGTGTGTGTGTGTGTGTGTGTGTGTCTGTGTCTGTTTAATACTGGTATACAGCGATGATGATTGTGAAGCTTGGTTGAGGTGGTGAAGTCTGAGGGTGGGCTATTTCCCAGGGAATGCCTTACTGCTAAATGATGAACTAGCAACTGGCTGAGCCCTCAAGGGTTAACTCGTTGTTAATGTAGCCTCACACTCTACAAGGCAGCACAAATGGAGGGAGGGGAGACAGCATGGCAGACAGAGAGCAGAGACATACACCGTGTGTGTGAGAGAGAGATGCGCATTGCCCCTTTAAGTACGCTGACCCCACTCTAAGTATACTGTCTTGTTAAGCAGATCAGCAAGCTGAGATGGCAGCTGCTGCCAGGAAGCTCCGTCCATCCTGAGCCCTGTTGTGTGTGTCCCCTGCTCCATGGAAGATGGGGTAAACGGGGTGCAGGGGGACACCCTGACATTAGCTCCCCTCTTCCTCCCACTCCGTCTCTCTCTCTCACACACACACACACACACACACACACACACACCAAGCAGGAGGCTCCAGGGAGCAGCTCCAAGGTAGAGGGCAGGAGCAGCACATGGCAGTGGGGGGAGGGACAGCTGAACTGCCAGCAATAGATAGCCTGCTGGGCAGCTGCCGCACAGAGAACTTAAGGGAGCAGGGAGCTGATAGGGGGGCTGCCGGTACACCCTGGTTCCAAGCCCCCACCAGCTAGCTACAACGGGCTGCTCTTCCTGCAAGCAATGGACAAAGAAGGCAGCTGCCAAACGATGTTATAAGGGAGCATTGCACAACTTTACACGAGGATGTTCCCTAATTGATCTGCAACATAACAACGAAACAATGTTAACTGGGACGACTTTAAGTGAGGAGTTACTGTACTACCCAAGCTGTAACCACAGAGTCAGGTAGAGAGGAAGTACTTTGTATGCTATCTAAGCCAGAGTCCTGGCAGAAAAACAATAGAGATAGGAAGGAAATGAGACTAGAGCTCTTTTCATCTTAGTCATAGCAACCAGAAGCTAATTTAATGAGGAACAGTCCTGGCAAACTGAAGAAAGGAGTTTTCATTAGCTATACTCGAGTGAAGGATGCAGATATAGTGAATATGGACAAGAGACCTTGGAAGGCTGAGTTAAGACCTGGAAAGCAAATTATTTATTGCTCATCACTTTCATGAATAACTTTGTACATCAGAAGCTGAGGCAAAAGTTACTTACATGATGGAATAATGAACTGTGGCTCCGTATTTCCTGCATAGCCAAGTTTTGTGTACCTAAAAGAGTTATCAATAGGTCTTTAGATGCATCAAGAAAAAAAATCAGTTCATTTTCAAGCTCAATACTGACTATACAAAGTAAAGACACTAATCACGCTTCTTGAGGTGTGAAAGCCAAACAAGTGTACAGACCATCTACATTGTTAAGCACAGCTCTGCTCTGAAAAATGACTAATATCACATAGTGGAGTTCCATATTTATCTCCACTGATTTAAGTATCAAACATTCTTAGTTTACAAGTGAAAAGGTATTTTCCCCCCTTCTAACTATCAATTCGACTTAGGTTTTCTCTATCTCACTTACCACCTGTAAAAAAAAAAAAAAAGATTCTGCAGGACATATTATTCTGTTAAGAACATAACACTTAGAGGAGAGGAAAGCAATCAGGAACAGTCAGCATGGATTCACCAAGGGCAAGTCATGCCTGACTAACCTAATTGCCATCTATGATGAGATAACTGGCTTTGTGGATGAGGGGAAAGCAGTGGACGTGTTATTCCTTGACTTTAGCAAAGCTTTTGATACGGTCTCCCACAGTATTCTTGCCAACAAGTTAAAGAAGTATGAGCTGGATGAATGATCTATAAGGTGGATAGAAAGCTGGCTAGATCGTCGGGCTCAAAGGTAGTGATCAATGGCTCCATGTCTAGTTGGCAGTCGGTATCAAGCGGAGTGCCCCAAGGGTTGGTCCTGGGGCCAGTTTTGGCCAATATCTTCATTAATGATCTGGAGGATGGCGTGGATTGCACCCTCAGCAAGTTTGCAGATGACACTAAACTGGGAGTAGTGGTAGATACCCTGGAGGGTAGGGATAGGATACACAGGGACCTAGACAAATTAGAGGATTGGGCCAAAAGAAATCTGATGAGGTTCAACAAGGACAAGTGCAGAGTCCTGCACTTAGAACGGAAGAATCCCATGCACTGCTACAGACTAGGGACCGAGTGGCTAGGCAGCAGTTCTGCAGAAAAGGACCTAGGGGTTACGGTGGATGAGAAGCTGGATATGAGTCAACAGTGTGCCCTTGTTGCCAAGAAGGCTAACGGCATTTTGGGTTGTATAAGTAGGGGCATTGCCAGCACATCAAGGAATGTGATCATTCCCCTCTGTTCAGTATTGGTGAGGCTTCATCTGGAGTACTGTGTCCAGTTTTGAGCCCCACACTACAAGAAGGGTGTGGAAAAATTGGAAAGAGTCCAGCGGAGGGCAACAAAAATGATTAGGGGGCTGGAGCACATGACTTATGAGGAGAGGCTGAGGGAACTGGGATTAGTCTGCAGAAGAGAAGAATGAGGGGGGATTTGATAGCTGCTTTCAACTACCTGAAAGGGGGTTCCAAAGAGGATGGATCTAGACTGTTCTCAGTGGCACCAGATGACAGAACAAGGAGTAATGGTCTCAAGTTGCAGTGGGGGAGGTTTAGGTTGGATATTAGGAAAAACTTTTTCACTAGGAGGGTGGTGAAGCACTGGAATGGGTTACCTAGGGATGTGGTGAAATCTCCTTCCTTAGAGTTTTTTAAGGTCAGACTTGACAAAGCCCTGGCTGGGATGATTTAGTTGGGGATTGATCCTGCTTTGAGCAGGGGGTTGGACTAGATGTCCTCCCGAGGTCCTTTCCAACCCTGATATTCTACGATTCTATAAGAATGGCCATACTGGGTCAGAGCAAAGGTCCATCTAGCTCAGTATCCTGTCTTCTGACAGTGGCCAATGCCGGGTGCCATAGAGTGAATGAACAGAACAGGTAATCGTCAAGTGACCCATCCCCTGTCGCCCATTCCCAGCTTCTGTTCTCCAACATCTGTGCAACCCTATTGTCATTGACAGGGTTAGCAGAATGACTACTCACAGTTACCTCTCTAAGCTCATTGTGTGTTAAGTTTATATTGTCTAATGGAGCTGGAGGCAGATGAGAACAAGAGGTGTGTTCGAAGCGTAAGTCAGACAGCCAGGAACTCGAGTTCTAAACCTGGCTCTGATACAGATTTTCTCTGTGGCATTGAACAAGTTACTAAGCTTCTTCACAGGTTGAATAAAAATCAATTTAAATTGGATTTTTATTTAAATCAAATCATTTTCAGTTTTAAAAAATCAACCTATTTGAAATTTTGATAGATTATAGTAATATTAGGCCTTAATATAGGCTGTTAAATCATTTAAATGAGACACACAAAAATAAAATTACACATTACATGTTTGCTGCTGAAGTTTTAAAGAAAGTCAAACCACTGAACTGGTAAAAAAAAAAAATCACTGTATATCCACCTGGCACTAGAGTTCGTTTAAGTGTTAGATCAGCTTTTGACAGCAGTAACCTCTTCTGCAGGTGCAGAGAGAATATATTCTTCACTTCAGTTTATTCAACTAGTTCAGTTCGATAATTAGCTAATTCAAAGTAAAGAAACCAACTGGCAGTTGAAATAGCAGGAAAGCTTGTTTCTCTCTTCCTATCTATGAATAAAAACTAGGTGTGAGTGGATATCCACTACTTCTAGAATCATGATGTACATGGTGACCAGAAACAATCAATTCAATACACTATCTACAGGTAGTACTTCCTTGTCTTAATAAATCAGTTTGTTTTAAATGCAAAACATTTTAGGCTAAATTTTTATCTATCCAGCACGCTTAATTAATAACAATTTTTTTAACTAATATGCTGTTTTTGTGCATTTTAATTTAATTCTAATTTTCACCCAGACAGAGCTTGACACAAATCACAAGCAGAAAAGTAGTGTGATAAAGAAATGCTCCATTCACCATTTTCTAACACAGTAAAGTAAAAGTTATTAATCTGAATAAGTTATTTAAGCAATTATATATCTTAACATATAGTATCCTCCTAGTTAGCAAAAAGTAGCACCAAATTTAGCGTAAGGGCTTTATTTACTTGCAAATCAACATGTTTTAATGGTTACCAACCAATGACAATCAATTTTAGTTATTTTCTTAAAGAAAAATACAAACGTAAAACAAGATTAAAAAAGATAATTTAAATCAAGGTTGCCTGCTTGCCAGAGTGGATAAAAATTGATGACTTTTTAAATGTAAAATAGGACTTTTTTTATTTTACTGTATTACAGTACGTTTTTTCTTTTTAAAAATAAACCTGTTTAAAATGAAATCTGAAGTTAATATACAATACATGAAGCCCTAAACTACTTATAATCTCAAAATATTTTTTAAAAATAAATATGCTGAATCCATGAATCTCTATCAAAAACTTTGTTAGGCTACTTTTCTATTAAAAAAAAAAGAATCGGGAAAACCTCTAGATCAAGCTTTATAAATCTGGCTCGTATGGTCCTGGACTACCATATATTAAGGACTTGTTCCTGTGAGGGACCCAGGGGCTGAGCTACTGGGTGCAAGAGACTGGCAAAGTCACCACAGGCACTGGGACTCAGCCTCTGACTCTACGAAGCACCATCATGTATCTCACCAGGATCATCCACTGAACCCACCTGAGTAGTTTCATGCTCCTGTTTTATAGCTTCTCCCTACCTGAGCTCTAGGGTGACCAGATGTCCCGATTTTATAGGGACAGTCCCGATTTTTCGGTTTCTCTCTTATATAGGCTCCCATTACCCCCCACCCTCTGTCCCGATTTTTCACATTTGCTGTCTGGTCACCCTACTGAGCTCTGATTGGCTCAGTTTTCAAATTATTAATATTTATAACTCCACCCACATGGATTCTTACTCTCCAGTATTTTTCCATGAGCTGATCTACCCAGTAACTACCAGCCCTTGCTTCTGGATGGTTCTGGGCACTTCAAGTAAATGGCCTTGCTCTGCCTCTTTGCGGGTGTATACAGACAGCCACACAAAACCAGAAATCCATTCATTTCTCAAATGCCTCCCTCTCAGTCTCTAAACAAATAAAATACTGCAGTGCAAAAGACATGTGGGTCACATAAGCAGAAGTCTTGGATTCTTTTTGTTTGTTTTGTTTTTCTGGGGATAGGGGTTGGGGAGTTATGTAGCAAGGGGGAAGGAGCAGAGAGTGTGCAGCCAGAAAGGAGCAATACTGTTGTCAAAGCAGGACATTGTGGGAAGAAGGGACAACATTCTTCAGAGTGCAGCCTCTAGCAGGGCCGGCTCCAGGCACCAGCAAAACAAGCTGGTTCTTGGGGCGGCACATTTCTAGGGGCGGCATTCTGGCACCAGCCATGCCACCCCTAGAAATATGCCCCGGCCAACACAGCTCACCTCCGCTCTGCGCCGCCGGCTTTCGCGTGCCGCTGCCGCTCGGCTTCTCCCAGAACGGCCACGGCGCGCGAAACAGCTGTTTCGCGCGCCGCTTCTCCCCCTCCCTCCCAGGCTTAAGAGCTTGGGAGGGAGGGGGAGAAGAGAACCTGAGCGGCCGCGGCGCACCTCTCCCCCTCCCTCCCAGGCATGCCCCGCTCGCTCCCCGCCGGCCGGGGAGAGCGGGGTCGCTGGGCATCCCCCGCTCGCTCCCCGCCGGCCGGGGAGAGCGGGGTCGCTGGGCATGCCCCGCTCGCTCCCCGCCGGCCGGGGAGAGCGGGGTCGCTGGGCATGCCCCGCTCGCTCCCCGCCGGCCGGGGAGAGCGGGGTCGCTGGGCATGCCCCGCTCGCTCCCCGCCGGCCGGGGAGAGCGGGGTCGCTGGGCATGCCCCGCTCGCTCCCCGCCGGCCGGGGAGAGCGGGGTCGCTGGGCATGCCCCGCTCGCTCCCCGCCGGCCGGGGAGAGCGGGGTCGCTGGGCATGCCCCGCTCGCTCCCCGCCGGCCGGGGAGAGCGGGGTCGCTGGGCATGCCCCGCTCGCTCCCCGCCGCCTGGGGAGAGCGGGGTCGCTGGGCATGCCCCGCTCGGTCCCCGCCGATGCCCCGCTTGCTCCCCGCCGACTGGGGGAGCGGGACTGGGGGTATGTCACCCGCGCTCCGTGTGGGAGAGGCGGTGGGGGGGGTGGTTGTTTTGGCGAGCATTGGGGGGGGTTGGGTTTTTTTTGCTTGGGGCGGCAAAAACATTAGAGCCGGCCCTGGCCTCTAGTGCTGATTTCAACACCTGGGAATTGGAGGGAAAAACTGTCAGGGCTGCAGGTAGTAAAAGAGACCATCCAGTGCACTGTCTTTTGGGACATTTTTGAAATATATAGTGGGTGCAAAACAAGTTGTATAAGGATGACTGGGAGCATGGGATCAACTTCCAAGTGTGCAATGGTATCCATCCCATAATGTCACCTGTATCCCATAATTCCTGTGCCTTTTCTCAAAATCGCACAAACCCATATGGCCCTCCTTGCCATCTACCATCTTCGACAGAACCATGGAGCCTGCACAGTTCTGCGCTATCATCATGAGTACTGCAAGCAGAGGGCACATAATCTTTCAGTATTTGCAAAACCACTAGAAAAACTAAAACAGTGGGGGAACATGATTTCACGGAGGACAGATTGCTGTGGGACATATTGAGAACCAACTCAAGGTTGTTGGCAGAGATGAAAGTAAGCCAGTACGGTTGGGTACGGCGTACTGCCGGACCGTACCGGCTTCCCCAGTGGTGATTTAAAGGCCCGGGGCTCCAGCTGCTGCGGGGAGCCCCCGGCCCTTTAAAGCGCTGCTGGGGGCTCAGGCGGCACTTTAAAAGGGTGCACATTAAAAGGGGCACTTTAAAACAGCCAGAGCCCCAGGGCCTTTAAACCGCCTCTTCCGGTTGAGGCCACACCCCCACCCAGGACTCCAGCGTACCGGTAAGTCCTGTAAGTTACTTTCACCCCTGGTCGTTGGTGGCATGTACAGAGCAGCTGAGATGGTGGAGCGCCACTTCTGGGCCCGAGAAACGACCACTGACTGGTGGGACTGCATTGTAATATAGGCTTAGGATGACAAGCAGTGGCTGCAGAACTTTCAGATGCGCAAGCCAACATTCCTGGATCTATGCGCTGAGCTCACCCCAGACCTCCTGCACAGCGACACCAAAATGAGAGCTGCACTGACAGCGGAGAAGCGAGTGGCAATTGCACTGTGGAAACCTGCAACACCAATTGCTACTGGTCCGTTGTAAATCAATTTGGAGTCAGGAAATCCACCTTTGAGGCCATGCAATCACACATGCAAGTGTGCTGACCCACTCATCACCTCCTGCTAGTCGGATTGTGACTCTCGGCAATATGCACAATGTAGTGGATGGATCTGCAAAATTGGGGTTCCCGAACTGCGCTGGAGTGACAGATAAGAATGTGTGCACTATTTTGATATCAGACCATCTTGCCACAAAGCGTATCAACAGAAAAGGCTACTTTTCTATGGTTATGCAAGCACTGGTGGATCACCGGGAGTGCTTCACTGACATCAGTGTGACCTGGTCAGGGAAGATGCAGCAAACTCGCATCTTTACGAACACAGGACTTTTCAGAAAGCGGCAATCAGGCACTTTCTTTCCCAACTAGCAGATTACCACTGGAAATGTTGAAACTGTCAATAATGATCCTGGGCAACCCAGCCTACCCATTGCTCTCCTGGCTTATGAAGCTGTACACCAGCTCTCTCAACAGTACCACCATCTGTAATGTCTACAACTTCAGTCTTCTGCTGGTACCGCCAGCAGTGCTGCAACTAAACGTACGTCAGTAAATTACCTGTATCCCCCCCCACACCACCACCCCAAAGAAAAAAAAAGGGCTGTTTTTGTCTAGTAAAACCAAGGATGAGTTCATAATCAGGACCAGCAAATTGCAACATGACTCCATTTTGACTCCAAGATTAAAAGATTGCTTGGTTCATTTACGCAACAAATTTCCCCTTTCATCTTGTTCAGAAGGGACATTTCATTAATATGGTTCAATCGTTATGACCAAGCTATACTAAACCTGGCAGAGCAGACGCTGCTGTAAGGTTGCTAGAAACAGCATATGAGAAGGAAATTGAACAGTGTTCCAAAAACATTGATAGGAAATTGGTTAACCTGAGTTTTGATAGGTGGTGCGATGTACACGATTCAGCAATATGTGCTTGTGTGACAACAGAAATTAGCATTGTCAATCTTACAGAAACAACTGATACTTCGGGAAATGCCCACACAGCAGAACACTTAAAAGAAGTAGCAGTCAAAGCTATAACAAACTGAACAAAAATTCAAGTGTCAAGTGCATAGCTTTGTCACACACAAGGCTGCAAATGCCGCAAAAATGAGAAGAAATCTAGAAGATAATGAAGAAAATCTGACACTTCTAAAATATGGGTACAGGGCTTATTTGATGCATCTTTCTGCCAAAAATTGAAGTACAACTCCAGAAACAAAGGAAAATGTTGCTGAAATTGCAAAATAATTCCATAACAAACACTTGCTTCAGCTACACTGAAGAGAGCAGGTGAATCCACGCTAATTCTGCCCCAGGAACTATGATGGAACTCAGCGGCTGACTGTTTTGAGCTATTTATTAAGAACTGGCCTATTCTGATGACAATTTGTGAAGAAAATTGAGAACAAAATAAATGAAACTCGTACAGCCAAAGCAGTGAACATTGGACTAAACAGAAACGTAGAAGATATACTGAAACCTAATTCCGTGGCCTTGGACAAACTGCAGAAAGATTGCTGCTCTATTGCGATGCTGTTGAAATTTAGAAAGAACTTTGAAACACAATACCTGCTAACACAGTTAAATTGCAGGCAGTAAAAAAGCAGATGGATCTAGCACTTACTCCGCCTCTCTTTCTTGCAAATATTATCAACCCAGGATAGATGCCTAACGACTGAAGAAGATGCTGCTGCTATGACATGGGCATCTAATAATCACCCATCAATAGTGACAGCCATAATAAATTTCAGGGCTGGAGGTGAACCATTCAAACACCACACATTTGCTGAAGTTTTAAAGAAAGTCATATGACTCAACTGATAGATATTACTAGCAAAGCACCTGGAACCAGGGTTTTTTGAAGAGCTAAACAGGCAGTAGCCTCTTCTGAGGGCACAGAAAGAATATTTTCTTCATTTATTCAAAGTTGAGAAATCGACCGGAGGTTGAAAAAGCAGGAAAACTTGTCTCATTCTTCCAGTCTATAAATAAAAATGAGGAAGGAGGGGAAGAGATCTACCAGTTTCAAAAGTTTGAAAGACAACCTAACTTAGGAATCAGTCTCCTTTTCAAGAGATTTAGACAAGTGAGAATTTAAGCTCCAGTCACTTTCACTCAGGCACATGTGAAAATTTTCCAGGCTGACCTGAAATAATCAGTTTAATTCACTGACTAAAGTTAATCTCTCTGTTCCTTTAGTAAATCATTTAGTTGTAAATGTGAAACATGTTTTGATAAAAGAAGTGTAGTATCCAAAACATTTAAGGTTTTGTTTAATAAAAATAAGTGTTATATGCTGGTTTCTGTGTTTAAATACCCTCCTCTTGTAGCTTGACACAAATCAGAAGCAAAAAGTTAATTATCTAGTAAATAAGCAATGTGTCATTCACCATTTTGTAACATACTAAGCATGTACAGTTAATAAGAATCTGAAATATTAAGCTGTATAATTGCTTAAATAAGTGTACATAGTTAAAATGTACCCTCCTAGATAGCAAAAAGATGTACCAAATCTAGTGCAAAGGTGCTATTTAGTTGTAAATCAACATTTTAATGGTTATATCAACCAATCAGAATATGCCTTTCTTTAGCAAATAACTGAAATATAAATGGAAAAGTTTATTATAATCAATTATTTAAACCATTTGGTGGTAAACCATTAAACACCATTTATTTCCACTTGGTGATTTAAATCACTCCACCCTATTTCTTTACCTCAATTTCCTGCATCTGTGAAATGGTGATATTTACCTACTTCATAGCAGTGACAATTAATTGATAAATTGTCTTGAAGACAGAATGGAGAGTATGAAGAAATCGTTACAAGTAGGTTGAGAGAAAGTCAGAAAAATTCCTTTTATATCAGATCAACAGAGAAGAGAAACAAAAGGTGCAGGGAATGGGTGCTCCAACGTGGAGCCTAAATCTACTGCATTAGATCACTGGTTGCAATCTAAGGTCAGTAGCGAGCAAAAGCAGTAACATCTGAGACTACATCTGGTTCCAATGCCTCATGCACAAGTGTCCACATTACAAAAGTAACAACTGGTATCCTTCTTAATAGTTTCAGAGAGGTCAAGGAGTAAATGGCCCTGACGACTGAATTGCCTTCCTACCCCTAGAGGTGCTCTCCCCCAAGTCAGGATAAAAGCACATGGACAGTGCGATGCATGTAAACTGCACTCTTTCCACACAAAGCTAGGGAGCTAAATTGTCAAGTACTGTCAATACATAGGCACATTTAAAATCTTACACTCTTCATAGAGCCCAGTACAAATAGTTCCAACACTATTAGGCTATCCCTATAGTAGAAAGTTTTTTCCTCCTTACCACATGGCAGCTTAAACAATAAATGTTCCTTTATGGAGTATGTACTGTAAAAACTCATTAGCAGTCAGTCTGTTTAGCTTAAGAAATTAAATCAAATTGGCTGTAACCTTGCCTGTTAGATATTGCCCATTTCAAAATCTTTCCCAACATCCAGCCACAATTTTCAATTCTACAAAAGGATCAGACTTTTATATTATCTGGTCTCTTTAAAACCTTTTCAAGGCTAACAAGATAGGGACCATATATTTTTACCTGGACATACGCTATAGCTCTAATTCTGAAGTGCCTTGGATATTTATTAAGGCTTCAGAGAGGTTTCAGTTACAGTCCCTAAATGGACTGGTTTATTAACAAAACTGACTCTTTATGATTAGCGCCATAAGAATTACTTTAATGTTTTATGATGAAGCCTGTAGTGAATACCCAACTGAGTGAGTGACAGAACCATACCTCTAAGGAGAATGAATAGGATCTCAAGAACTCTGAAATTTACCTTTGTTTTTTGTTGTTAAGTGGGCTTTGCTCAAATGCCTGTCGGAAGAACAAGCGAGGCTGTAATTTAAACAATCTCGGATTCTCTGATTTAATCACAAATGGGACAAGCATCAAGTGGGAACCCCACAAATAATCTCATGGTCCTACAACAACATACTGAGGTCCAGTAGTCAGACAGACCGAAAGTTAGGACAAAATATGTATGTGTTTCCGGAAGCTTTAAATTATTCAGGATCAGTTTCTCTAAAATAAACACTGACCCAAATTCAGACTGAGTCTAAATTGGTGTAATTTACACCTCCTTCCCACTCCCCAAGCACATAACTTGGATGCCTCCATACTTACTAGACTCACCCACTTGCCAAATTACAACTTAATATGAAAAAAAAATCATGTTTCAAGAACCCACTTTGGACTGGAGTTTGAAACAGCTTTTCCCCCAAATGATGCATCAGAGGGGGCCTGTAGGGTAACTTAGAATGCTCAGCAAAAATGTACAGCTCCCTATCTTGAAGGCTTACTAATGTCCTTGACTGAATTTCTCTGCTAAAAATGATGCTATGGATCTTGAGGCATAGGTTTTATCCAATGGAAAGTAGATTTCTGATAAAGACAATTTTCTCAAGACAATAACTTTGGATATTTTATTTCTTTTTCACACAGGACTGAGAGAACAACAAAGTCATGGTTATTTCCTCAAAACCTCAGTTCTTTTACTCTTATCTTTTCTGAATTTTCAGTTTATGCCATGCTTTCTTTCTCCTGTATTGCAGGATAGTAGAATAATGCTAATGCAATGTCCTGTGATCTGTAAATCAAAGAATAAATCCTGTGGCTGCTTATAACTCCATCTTAATTTCACAAAAATTACAACATTTATTGCCAATGAGATAGGAGCCTATTGGAAACTCTCCTGAGCAGACACGATACTTGAGAAACCATTTAAGAGGATCAAGATGCTTTTTAAAAAGGCATTTAAATTACCACTGTTATTAAAAGTCACACTTCTGCCTGAAAAGTATAACCTGTTGTGACAAGTAACCTTTAAGATTAATAGAACAAAGAAATTAGAAAAAGTATATTACATGCACAGGAATATATATCTTTTTTCCAGTTGTTTAGTTTGGGTATAATCAATTTGACTGATTCCCATATAGGGTTAATGAGCTTTCTTGTGTGAGTAGAGAAAAACATTTTAAAAATAGGAAAAGGTGATTGTAAAGATGACAGGAGGACTCAGAAATGGATACAGCACCCTGAACTATTTTTAACTTGTTTTTTAAAATGACTAGATTTCCAATTCAAATTCCAACCTGGGAATTGGCTTTTGGAGCATGACACCTAAAGCTATATAATCTAGAAATATAAATACTTAAACTCAGGTGGTTGATTTTATCCACCTCAATACATGGCTCACCGATGTTGCTTCCACTTTTATAGTAGTAAAGTTAAAACTCAAAGACAAGCCTTGCTGTTGAAGCTCTCAAATTAACTCAGTTCTTGCTGCTTTTTGGTTCAGGTCTTTATGGATACAACAATTCTTGCAATTTTAAACAAGTTTTAGAGTCTGTGATAGTTATTAAATTGTTACTTAATGCCAAAAGCCTTTGTGAATGCCTTGCTAAAGCAGCTCCCACCTAGGCTGCTTCAGCAAGGCACTGTAAGGCACCTAAGGCTGCAAAGTAGGGGTGACACAGTCCCCCGCTGGTCTGAATTGTTCTCTGGTATGTGTCATCCCCCACTGCAGAAGAGTAAGCTAATATCAGTGCAGGATTTCCATACAAAACTTTGAGTTCCTTGTATGGAAGAGAGATTATGGTCAACACTGCTCATATATTCCCCAACTTTTTGAGAAGCACTAAAAAAGAAGATGGAGTAGAGATCAAATAAATGCTTAAATAGGGTTAACAGAGGAAATAATATAATGTTGGTGTATTATGCTGTTCAAAGATTATTATGGAGTGGCAGTAGACACTTCAGTAATTAGAGGTGTATCTGATTTTTCATTTTAAGCCCAAATTTGGACTACCACTTCTTCCCAAAAAAATCCACAAACAATGGAATATCTGCCTCGAAGCTGATAGATGAGATTGAGCTAAAGAAGGATATTTTTAACAAATGTGAAGTGAATTAAAAAGGGGGGTCCAGAATTATCACACATGCAAAACAGAGGTATTCCGCAATGCTCAAAAAGTTTTCTAACTCCCCCTCCCCCCCCACACACACACTTTGTAGAAAAACTGTAGGAGATTCAGATTTTTAAAAAACAAAAAACAGCTTACTGGGTCCATCTAGTAGCAATCTAATACATATGACTAAGCAATAAAACTAGTTTTGAAAGTTGACAACAATTTAAATAGTGTCAAAAAGGCACATCAGCTCTAATGGTCTTAAAATAGATTGACCTTTTCCATGTGGAGATTGATGTGAACATGTAAACTGATCACTAAGTAAAATCATCCATGGAGAAAGGATGATTTAGTCCACCAAAAATGAAGTTAGTCAGACAAGCTGTTTGCAACCTAAGACATTTTAAAAAGCAGTGATCACCCCAGATAGAAAATACTTCCTACCACATCTTTGTTTGCAAATGAAGATGAAGAAATAATTAAAATTGTTTTTAGATTCATCTTTCTTTCACCTGTTCTGGTGCCATGACAAGTTCCCAGCTAGCCCACTATACCCACTTCCTGCACACCCCATAATTCCATGTGTCCACCACTTAAGCAACTCTCAGAGACACTAACTGTGTCTCCTATGTACAAACCTCCTAGTAGGCCTACTTACATGAGAAGAGCAAGGGTTAATGCATGGACAAAGCATCAGACTTCAGTGTCAGAGATATGTATGTAGGAAAAAATATAAAATCAATCCTTGTGGTGCACATTTTCAGGACTCAAGATGCAAAAAAAGGAAAGGCATCTCTCCAGAGTAGAATAAAGGTAGCTTGGAGAATTTAATTATGAATGTCCATACCTCCAAATATTTCAGGTTCTTCTAACTTTAACCTTCACTCTGAGTTCCCAGAGGGTGGCGGGGGGGGGGGGGGGGGGGTTGTTTTTAATTTTAACCAACTATTTTGTTCTAGTAAGGACTTTTATCCCTCAGTTATTGTTATGCACTCCCAAACATCTGCATTTTAAAGTTTTTCCTTGGGAATTTGAATGAATTATCTGAAGCTTGAATGGGAAATGGATCAAATTAAATAGCATATCCCAGGGGTGGCCAAACTGTGGCATGAGAGCCATATGTAGCTCTTTTACCATTAAAGTGCAGTTCATGGAGCCCCCCCACGCCTCTGTCCATTCTCCACCTACCAGACTGGGTGAGAGGAGCTTGGGACCTCTGCCTTGCAGCAGGGTGGTGGGGCAGGGGCTTCTGCCCAGCAGGGAGGAGGGTCTCTGGGCTTCAGCAGGAGTGGGGCTGAAGCCCCGAGCTCAGTCAGGCACCTCCTGGGGGGCTGAAGCCCCAAGCCCCAGCAGGTGCGCCCCAGCTCTCGAACTTCTGAAGATTGTCGTATACGGCTTGGAGGCTCAGTAAATTTGGCCACGCCTGGCATATCCCTTTGTAATTACTTCTATCATTTGTCTATAATCACCTTCAATCGTTCCACAAAATAAGACAGTCTTCAGCACACACACAATGGGAACATTCTGGAGACTGTACCAGTGAGTCACAAGCTATTTCTTGATATTAACAACACTACAACTGGCCCTTATCTGGCTTGTTCCAGTATTTGTTCCCATTCCTTCCTGATTTAATCTTGTTCATCTTGGATTTAAAATCTCTTTGCTGAAAAATATTTTCCATCTGAGAGCATACTGCAAGCCACACCAAATGTTAGTAAATTTAGGATACTGCCCTGTCTTATTTGAGTTAGGGTGAGCAGGAAGCAAAGACTGGGAAATCACAGGCATTGCTTTTTTCAGACATGGTCTAACTGAAGATTTTCTGGGAATCCCCAATAGTTTAATCCCTATACACCAGATCAAGTAATAGCAATCTCTTCATTTACCTTGAATTATTACTCTCTCAAACCAAGTGCTTGGTCATTTTTCAATAACTGGCAGGGAGTTTGTCTCCTCGTTCAGTTGTTCTGTACAACAACTGATCAGCTGTATCTCACTTGTAAAGCCTGAAATGGTGAGGTCTTGGAATCACTCCTCAAACTGAACGCAAAAAGTTTGTGTCCTGCCAGAGAGCACTATTACATTTAATGCATTTTCTGGATTTTATGGTGCTACTTTTCTGAAGGATCCACACTGACACTTCCACAGATCTCCACTGAAGAGAAAACACTCCTTAGGGCAATCTGGTAGGAAACATTTCTGTAACACTAACACTTCTCTAGGGCACAACTCAGAGATAGAATCACCAACTGCCCAAAGAAATCTAAAACAGAGGCAGACCCAAGTGCAGAATGGAAGAGACAAAGTACTCCATCCCACTGAAATACCTGGACTATTGGAACCCTCGACTGGGACTATGGACTATACCATACCTGCCTTGAGAGGGCCTTAATAAATTTGTGACAGACTGGTGTACATATAGGTGAGATGTATTTTAAGTTTTGCTGGAGAACTAACTAATCCAATTTTGGGTAATTAAAGATGTACATGAATGTATGGCATCCTCCTACAGAAGAACTCACAGCAACTCCACATCAATGGTGGTAGGAGCTCTGGTGAGCTCACCTATCAGTGTCTCTACACTAAACAAACAAAAAAAAACTTCTTAGCTTTTATGATTGGGAACATAATTTTCCAAAAGTTAAACAAACACAACCAATGCAGTGTTGTCTTCCTGACTCTGATGGGAGGTTGATCTCAGAGCACAGCTTGAGTAGCCAAGGGGTCGCTGGATGAGACAAGATCTTGGGAGACAAGATCTCCTCCCCTCCTCAGAGCACTCTGTGGCAGTGACGCTACTAAATGTTTGCTACTCCAGCCTCAGATTAAAGTAGCTTCTGTGCCTTCCACCCACAACATATAATAGGAATGGCCAATAAACCTCAGCAGAAAGATAGTGATTCCACAAGATGACCTTCTGTGGCCAAAGACAAGTGGTAGGATCTGTTCCTCAGAGGCAAACTGCCTCCTTTCACATCTATGGAGTGTGAGCGCTGAAGCTGCTGTGTTCATTTTACCCTCCAATGAAGTGCCTGTCTAGAACTTTCCCAATGTTTCATCCATCTCCAACTCATCATCACAGGCAGCAGGTTAAGATAAAGTCCCAGAATGATCTGGAAAGACTGGGAGAAGATGCTCAATACCCAGAAAATACTATCAGCATAAAAGAGCTAGCTTCCAAACTGTGATCCCTTTGATAACTTAGTCATTTTGAGTAATTAATTCACATTTTAACTATGATCCCTTAAAAACATTAAAGTCCTTTAACAAAAATTAAAGCAAGGGTTGTAGGATTGTGGTGTCATTCATGGAGGACATCTGCAGGGGGAGGGTGGGTGTGTGAGAGTCTCCAAGTTATGGGACACTGAGCTGGGAGTGATTTTCCAGGGGACAGAGGGAGGCTGCCTTCCGGGAATTAGGGGAGCTGCGGACGGGCGGGGGGGGGGGGGTGCGCGTTGGGGAGCCCGTTGTTCCCGGGGGGGAGCTGCAGACGGGCGGGGGGGAGGGCGCGTTGGGGAGCCCGTTGTTCCCGGGGGGGAGCTGCAGACGGGCGGGGGGGGGGTGCGCGTTGGGGAGCCTGTTGTTCCCGGGGGGGAGCTGCAGACGGGCGGGGGGAAGGGCGCGTTGGGGAGCCCGTTGATCCCGGGGGGTGGGAGCTGCGGACGGGCCGGGAGGGCGCGTTAGGGAGCAAGTTATTCCAGGGGGTGGGAGCTGCGGACGGGCCGGGGGGGGGCGCGTTGTGGAGACCGTTGTTCCCGGGGGGGGGGGGCGCGTTGGGGAGACCGTTGTTCCCGGGGGGGGGGGGCTGCGGGGGGGGGGCGCGTTGGCGAGACCGTTGTTCCCGGGGGGTGGGGGAGCTGCGGACGGGCCGGGGGGGGGCGCGTTGTGGAGACCGTTGTTCCCGGGGGGTGGGGGAGCGTTGGGGAGCCCGTTGTTCCCGGGGGGTGGGGGAGCTGCGGACGGGCCGGGGGGGAGCGTTGGGGAGCCCGTTGTTCCCGGGGGGTGGGGGAGCTGCGGACGGGCCGGGGGGGCGCGTTGGGGTGACCGTTGATCCCGGGGGGTGGGGGAGCTGCGGGCGGGCGGGGGCGCGTTGGGGTGACCGTTGATCCCGGGGGGTGGGGGAGCTGCGGACGGGCCGGGGGGGGGGGGGGCGCGTTGGGGTGACCGTTGATCCCGGGGGGTGGGGGAGCTGCGGGCGGGCGGGGGCGCGTTGGGGTGACCGTTGATCCCGGGGGGTGGGGGAGCTGCATCGTCGGCCGGTCCTGCCCCCACTTACCCGGTGCCTCCGTCTATCACACACGGGGGCAGGAAGCTCGCCATCCTCAAGAGGCGGCGCCACAGACCCTACACAACCATCCAGGCCGCCGAGGCTGAGCCTACCCCGGCCGCTGCCTACCTGCGTCGGCGCAGGAGGAGACCCGCGCACCATGCAGCCGGCTGACAGCGCCGGCTTCAGGACGCATGCGCCGCGCGCGCCGACGCCACGTGACCCGGCTTCCCCTGCCCTCCTCGGGTATCTGCCCTGCAGGCCCCGTAGTACCAGGGCAGCGCTGCGGGCGGGCCCGTCTTTAGAATCTCCGCGTTCTTGTTTTAAGTAAGACTCTAATTCTTATGGTTGTGGAGAAAAATCTCAAAAATGTGATATAACTCCTATAGGGAGGAGTCCGCAAAAAGCCTGGCGCCACTGTGTCATTGATCTGTGACCATTTAACCCAGCTGAGGATCTGCCCCATGAGCTCTGGGAGGTCTGATCTGCCTCATTCATCTCAATGAGCTATTACCCAGTGACAACAGTTTAAATGCCAACATTGTTAACTATTTCATTCCTCATGTAAGGATGGAGAGGGAATATCTCTGCTCTGGACAATTTACTGTAAGTTAAGTCTTCTTTTGGTGCCCCAAGTGAGTGGGATTTGAGAGATACCACTGCTTCCCCTCCCTATCAAACAGCCAAGACCAAGGGCCTGTAGAGCCCATTGGCATATGCATAGATACACATATTTTAAGGCCAGAAGGGACCATTTTGATAATTGAGTCTGACCTCTTGCATAACACAGGACATAAAATTTTACCTAGTATTCAAACTGCATCAAGGGGGAGTCAGATTTAAAAGAGGAACCAAGCAGCACAGACTATCATATTTTGAATATCTTCAAATCTACTCCGTGTGTGTTGTCTCATGTTTGCGACTCACCGGATCGAGCTATTCTATTCTAAATAGGCTCTTATACAATCCTCACTGTAGTATCTGAGTGTCTTCCAATAGAGTATTAAATCACATAACTAACATTTTTCATGTATTCTTTGTATTATCCTCTTCTCAGAGGGAGAATTGTGTGTGTAGTGTTTTGTACACATGGCTTTGTGTTTATATTAGAGAAGGCAGGATGAAGAAGTACACCTTGCACTTGGAGCAGAAAGTCATGAGGTTAATGATGATCTTTAGTTCCCATGGGCATTTGTTTCACAGTCTTAGACCAGCTCTCAACAAAGCTTTCTCCCCTACACGAACAAGGTTTATCCTTATAGTAGAAAGTTCCATTGTACTTGAGGATGGAAGTTGTCAACAAGAATCTTCATCCTGGAGCTTTAGGGGATCTTTTAGATATGCTGGGACTAGGCCATTTAATACTTTGAAGAGAAGGACCAAGATCTTGAATTTGACTCAATATTCTGTAGGAAGCCAGCGAAGAGAGCAGAGAACAGGTCTGATGTGTTGCTGAGGCGATGCACTACAGCATTATGTACCAGCTGGAGTCTCCAAAGGGCTGATGGTTTCCTGCCTAGGTATATTGCATAGCTGTAATCCCATGACGAGGTGATGAAGGCTTTTATAGCTGAGGCCTGGTCACCATATGCCAGGAAGAGATGGAGTCTCCTAGTCACCAGAGATGGTAGAAAGGGTTACTCAGGAATGCTGTTATGTAAGAGCTTAGCAGCACCCAGCAATCCGAGAGTACTCGTAAACTAAGGATGGAATTGACTAGTTGTGGGTGTGTACTTTCAAATAAAGGAGACTGTACAGTGGCTGCAAACTCTTCAAAATGTTTTCCTCTGCCCACAAATATAACCTCTGTCTTGCTCGGGTTCATGAAGCTGTTCTTCATCCACGAGCTGATCTTATCCAAGCATTATGCCATCTTGGTCACAGTGGCATGGTCAGATGTGGTTAAGGATAGGTCAAACTGTGTAACATCTGCATATTGCTGGCTGTGAGTTCATGTCATCTGACCAGTTTGGCTGCATGGAGATGTTGAATAGGACCAGGAAGAGAATTGATCCTTGTGGGACTCTAGTGGGGATCTAGTGGCAAAGATGCAATTTTCCATCACTGCTGTTTGGGTGCATCCCGTAGAAAGGAGTCAGAGCATTTTAGTGCATTCCCATGGACCCCTGCCCCCGCTCAGGTGGGACCACAGAATCTGGATGCGGTAGGCTGGAACAGTACTACCACATGTCCCTGAGGCTGTGTGCTGGCTGACTACCACTCTCCAACAAAGCAATTAAAGCAGAGTACTACAAAACACAGAGAGAAAACTATAATAACAAAATCTGGACAAAAGGCATCTTGGCATTGTTTATTTACACTTTGTTCTGGCGAGTACAGGGTGACAATCCAATTCTGGTAGACGTTATCAGATCCATGTTCTGTAAATTACTTTCAGGTTATTTAGACCATGCCCTCCATTTTCACTGATCTGACCAGCAAAGCACCATAGTTTTTGCCTTAGTCACAAAGATTCGATTGCAGCTTCAGCTGGTATAGACTTGTTGTCTTCTTGGTAGCAAAAAATAAATAAACAGATAACAGACAAAAAAATTCAAGAAGTAGGTACACAAAAGACAAAGTTATATTCCTGATCAGCTGAAATATGAGGTCAGTTTGGAGACATAATTGCAGATATTGTGCAGCTGTCATCATACAATTCTTAGGAAAGGCTGTCAATGGTACGGTGTAACGCTCTTGCAGTTATGGAGCAGATTCTGGTATTTTCCAGTCAGTGGAAATGCAATTGCTGTGAAAACTGATCTTTCCTCAGAGCTGCTGATTAAAAAAGCAGCAAGACAGCATAAGTACCTATTCAAGTATACACCTATAGAGTTCAGATCAAGTTGTTGGAGATTTTCTTTCTTGATAGCTGTCCATCTACATATAAATTGTCATAGTGGAGCAGATCAGCGCTCCATGTTGTCCATATCCTCTCGCAGACAGTGGCCAGTGTGATGGGTTGTCACCCCCGGGGGTGCAGTCTGGGAGCCGTTGGAACCACTGTGGACTCTCACTCCCCAGGTGGGCAGGCCTCTCTCACACTGCTTTGTTGGAGATTCAGCCAACCTAGGGTGACCAGATGTCCTGATTTCATAGGGACGGTCCCTATTTTGGGGTCTTTTTCTTATATAGGCTCCTGTTACCCCACACCCCCTGTCCCGATTTTTCACACTTGCTGTCTGGTCACCCCAAGCCAACCTCACCAGGCCCTGTTGTTACCCAACACAGCAGCAGGTGGCACCACACACCCAACTGAGTTACCTGAGTGCTTTACCTAAGCCACTCAAGGACATAAAGCCAATTTCCCAGCCTTGCACCCCTGCTGGAGTATAAACCCAGAATGATACCATTTTACATTGCACAGGGATTTGTACAATGTAAGCTCATTAATATAGCTTGCTTTCTGCTCAGTGTGGGAAAGATATGCACAACAAGCTGGTGTTAGTTACCCAAGCTGAGATTTTCCCCAGACACTTCACTTAAAGGCACTCTGGTTTAGATAAAACATAAAACAAATTTATTAACTACAAAAGGGTAGATTTTAAGTGATTATAAGTGATAGCAAACAGATCAAAGCAGATTACCTAGCAAATAAACAAAAATGCAGACTAAGTCTGACATACTAGATAGATAGGATTTGAATTAGCAATTTCTCACCCTGACTGATGATACAAGCAATTCACCAAGTTTCCATACACAGGTTAGAAATCCCTTTAGCCTGGGACCAGCACTTACCCCAGTTCAGTCTTTGTTCCTCAGGTATTTCCAGGAGTTCTCCTGTGTGGACAGTGAGGCCCAGAGATGATGTCACACCCCAATTTATATAGCTTTTCCATATGGTGGGAATCCTTTGTTCCAAGCTCAGTTCCCAGTGCAGTTTGTGGAAAAGTACAGGTACCAAAATGGAGTTCAGTGTCATGTAGTCTGTTCACATCCCCTTGCATGCCTTGCTGAATCATAGCAGCCATTATCCATAGACTGTCTGGACTGACTGGCTCACCAGGTGGGTGATAAGCTTCTCCTAAGGCCTATTGTTTCCCCTAATGGCCCATTACCTTGAATAGACCCTTCACTACCAGCTGTCTAAACTGGAAGTATTTTGCCTAGTGGGTGTCACCCAGGTGTAATCACATTTGAAGTACAGATATATAGTCAATATTCATAACTTCAGATACAAAAATGATACATGCACACAAATAGGATAATCACATTCAGCAAATGATAGCTTTTTCAATGACACCTCACAAGACATATCTTGTACCAGATGCATCATAATTATGTTATACTAGTATCATAATATCACTATGATGAATATGGGGTGTAGTGTCTCAGCCAGGACTTAGATGCTCAGAGGAAGATCCATAAATCTCCTTAACAAGCAATTATGGAATAACCAGCCAATAGGGGAAGTTTCTTCCTAACTCTATAACTTTGTAGTTCACTTATGCCTTGGATCAAGAGGGGTTACATCCCTTATACTATTTTATGCTATTTCATATAACTGTCTTGTTTTCAAGCATCAGAGGGGTAGCCGTGTTAGTCTGGATCTGTAGAAGCGACAAAGAGTTCTCTGGCACCTTATACACTAACAGACGTATTGGAGCATAAGCTTTCATGTGTGAATACCCACTTCTTCAGAAACAAGATGTCTTGTTTTCATTATCCTTAAAAATGTCTAATACCTTGCTTCAGTAAGGAACTTAAACTGTTTCAATCTTAATGAGCTCTTGGATTCAGTGTCATGGTAGCGAATTCTACAGGTTAAAGATCTATTGTGTAACTGTGTAAAAAAGTACTTTCTTTATCACTTTTAAATGTGTTGCCTTTCAATTGCATTGGATAGTCTTGTGTTGTGAGAGAGGGTAAATAGAAGCATCTAATTTATTTTGTGTATGTCTTTCATGATTTTACATACCACTGTCATTACTCGTATTTGTGTCATCAGGAATTCAGGGCCCCAGTGTGCTAGACACTGGCAAACACTTATTGAAATGACAGTCCCTACCCCAAAGAACTTTCAGTCTATCTTCATGGACGTCTTTCAATGCCTCTACTAATTTTCATTGCCCATTTCTGGATCCCATCTATTTTTTTCTATAACTTTTTTGAGATAGGGGCATGGGTGCTGGAACTAGAGGTGCTGGGAGCACTGCCATACCCTCGGCTTGAAGTGGTTTCCATTATATACAGGGCTGACAGTTTGGTTCAAGGGCTCTCAACACCACCACTCCAATAAAAATTGTTCCAGCACCCCAGGCTAGGGGTGACTAAAATGGAATCCTGTATTTTAGGTGGTGGCATAACATCAATATATACAATAGCATTATAATATTCTTAGAACTATTTCCTATCCCATTCTCTGTACAGTCTATCATTTTTGTTTGCTTTTTTTGACCACTGCTTGCACATTTAGCAGATGTTTTCCTTGAGCTGTCCACAATTACTTCTTAGTTCTCTTTCCTGCATGGTTACTGCTAATGTAGAATCCAGAAATATGTTTGAGAAGTTCTAGCTAATCTATGTTCTATTTATATCACGCTCATCACCATGGTAGCTGAACACATTAAAAAAATTTTTTAAATGGGAGGAAGACTGACGTGGCTTATATCTTAAGTTGCTCACATTCCCTCCTACTAAACAGGCTTTATTTTTTAGCTTTCCTATAATACATCAAAAGCCACATCAAATAAATGAATTTTGGGGCTGAGCCTCAGCTGGTATAAATTATCATAGGCCCATTGACTTCAGCTCACACCAGTTGAAGATCTGCCCCTTCGTATGTTGCCCTGAACACCATGAGACCTAAAGTCAGTCTAATGTGATCTAGGAGTTAGTTCCACAGTTGAGAACTATCCGCCAAGGAAGCTCTGACCCTTGCACTCATGAGTCTCATTCTTTTCAATAACACTCTCCTTGTTTTAGCTGAGGGCAGCTGTCGTCAACATTTATGGTCATATAGAGAGGCAATTCCTCATGTAACCTGGGCCAGTCCATCAGAAAGCTATGAATATGCCTCCCATGCTCATCTTTCCATCTCTTAGCTATTAAAACATTTCTGCGTTACACAGCTATATCAGGCATCGGCAACCTTCGACACGCGGCTCACCAGGGTAAGCCCCCTGGTGGGCCAGGCCGGTTTTTTTACTTGCCGTGTCCTCCGGTTTGGCCGATCGTGGCTCCCACTGGCCGCGGTTCGCCGTCCCAGGCCAATGGGGGCTGCGGGAAGCAGCGCAGGCCGGGGGATGTGCTGGACGCCGCTTCCCGCAGCCTCCATTGGCTGAGGACGGCGAACTGCGGCCAGTGGGAGCCGCAATCGGCCGAACCGGCGGACGCAGCAAGTAAACAAACCGGCCCGGCCCACCAGGGGACTTACCCTACCAAGCTGCATGCCGAAGGTTGCCGATGCCTAAGCTACATAATGCAAATTTCAAATGCATCTGACATTGCTGCTGAATAATAGAAATAAAAGAATGGAGCAAGCAATTTTGTATCATATACTCAGGGTGCAGTGTACTCCATGATTCTGCACCCATAGAATTTGCCACAAAATTAACCTCTTGTTACTAAATAGTGCTCCGCAATCTAATCCCTCATGTTTGTGAAGGAAACCTTGAAAACATTGTTGTCTTCCTGAATCTGCAGAGAGCCTAAACAGTAACTCTAAAGGAGGTGTGAATCGCTCCATTCATCCCCACCTGCCCCTTGACATCATCTGAGATGGAGTTATGCTTTGTCCATACAAATATTTGCCCATATTGAAAATGGGAAAAATGGGGGCAACATAAAATAATCTGAATTTAATATCAAAATAAATAACCAATTTCTATCTATGGTACTTATATGGACCCCATTACCATAGTATCTGAGTGCCTCATGATCTTTAATGTAGTTATCCTCACAGCACTTCTGTGTGCTAAAAAGTAGCATTATCCCCATTTTACAAAGGGCAGTTGAGGTACAGAGAGGCTAAGGCCTAGATCCACAAAACGGATTCAGCATCACAATGCCTAACTTTTAGGTGCTTAGAAAATCATAGGGACAACACTGCTATCCACAGCACCCAAGTCAGGTACCCAGGCTCCCTATACAATGAAGAGGGAGAAATAGGCACCTTAGAATGGGATTCACAAAGCCAGCATGCTAGGCGAGGAGCTGCCTAAACTAGCCAATTGGAAATTCCAACACGCTCTGGACCCCAGGGGCCTCCACACCCAGAGGGAGCAATGCAATCTCGATCTCTAGACTGCAGTGACTCTCAGCCAGCGTAAAACAGAAGGATTTATCGAACTTCTGAACACAGCACAGGAGGTTCTCAGGGCCCTCGAGCCTAGATAGTCTCAGCACCATCCATCTGGGTCTGTCCCAGTCCAGGTGGCTCAGGCTGCCCTTTGTCCGCAGTCCAGCAGCCCCTTCTTTCAGCCAATCATCCTATATCACCTTCCTGAAAGCCCCTTTGTCTTCGGTCCCAGGCAAAAAGGTCGCCTGGGCCCTCTCTCTTCCAGCCTTTGTTCCCCCACTGGCTGGAACCAGCTGGTCGGGTCACCAGGGTCCTCTCTCCTCAGCCTTTTGTCCTCCCACTGGCCAGAACTGACTGACATCCAAGATGGGTTGGGCCTCCGGGTCACCAGTTGCTACAGTACCCAATTTCCAGGCCATTGTCTGGGGTCCAGGGTGGTAGCCAAGGTCACACCTGGTCCTCTGCAACAACAAACACCCTCTCCTACCACCTTGTTAAATACACAGCAGCACACAGGGGAAACTGAGACACACACAGTATTCACACGAAACATTAAGAAAATCCCCCACTTTGTCACAGTGGGTAACCTGCTGTAATGGTGAACAAGCAATACACTAAACATTTTCCAGCGGGCTCATCTCCTGCTAACAGAATAGGGGTTTCAGGCAAACACTGCCAGCCTGTTCCTATAGTATATTTCCCTTTGGGTCTTTGTGTGTGTCCGATTTTGTCTTAGGGCATTAGACAGATTCTCACTTAAAGCAATATTGCAGGCAGGCATGTAATAGAATACAGATTTCACACAGCCTACAGCACAATCACAGAACCTGAGAACAACTCAGATATATTTAGAATCTACATTGTCATTACTTTCATCCTACAAAAAAAAAACAGATTATAAACTCACATCTGGAGAATATTAGCAATCTTCTCAGTGCAGGCTAGGCCTGATTCACCTGTTGTTTGTTTAACTGGAAGGGATTGGATAACCTATGGGAGGGAAAATCAAATAAATCTATTTTTTCTACTGTGGTCACCATGTGGTTGTTACTGTGACGGCAGTGTTATAATAATCACCCAGCAAGGGCTTTCTGGGCCAAGCCACTGATGCCACCGAGAGTCCAACATGCCAGTGGGAAAGTGCATCCTACCACAGGAATGAAGTAAAATAACTGCTTATGAAGAGGGGAGCATGTAGCAGCCACCTGCCTTGAAGAACACCCACATGCAGAGTGCAGCATGCAAACCTCAGTATACAACGAAGAGAGGCATGTCATCAAATAATGGAGGGGTTGTCACGGCAAGGGGCACATTGATCTTTGCAAAGGCCAAGGCGCACACACTCAAGAGTGAATTCTTGAAATCAATGGTTTAGATCAAATTGTTGGCTGAATGACGTAGCTTGTGCAATGTGAAATCCTACAGTTCATCTTCAGAACTACATGCTGCCAAGAGAGAGTGAGAGAAGAAAATACTAAAGATTCAGATGAATAATCAACAAAAATTTACCTTGAAGGAACACTGCCAATGTTTATTGATTCAAAATTGTTACCATTTCATCCAGCTTTATGTCCTTTTTAAAGACATGCGGCACTACTTACAATGAAATCAAGCTGCCCTGTTTGTGTTCCTCTGTCCCCTTGTCTGTTTGTCCTTAGAGCAGGGATCTCAAACTCAAATTACCACGAGGGCCACATGAGAACTAGTAAAGTGGCCGGAGGGCTGCATCACTTAAATCTTTTCATACAATGATACAAAAGTATAGTCAAAAATGAAAAAAATGAAGAGTAATAGAGTATTCTATTAAAAGTCAATGTATTAACTTTTTAAAAACTGCAATGCAAAGAGGGGTTTTAATAAAATATAAACACTCAGTAATGTTTGGAGCTTGGATGCCAGTGGAGTTGGCACCTATGGCGGGCTGCAGGAAATAACTCCGTGGGCCGCATGTGACCTGCGGGGCCGCGTGTTTGAGACCCCTGCCTTAGAGTATGAGCTCCTCAGAGCAGGGACCAACCCTTCTTGAAAGTCAGAAAGCATTTAGCACTTTGTAGCCATTACTGTAAATAAATAATAAGAAGAAAAATCCTCCAGATTATAAAGCTTGAGTTTTGTGCTATATTTAAAACATAAAACTCCTTTGCAGATAATTTTTTTAAATAGCTCCTATTTTTGTAGGAGCTAAATAACTCAGAGCTAAATTCTGTAGTCCTTAAATTAAGCAAAACTTCCACTAACTTCAGTTGTATGCAGTGTTGTTGTAGCAATGTTGGTCCCAGGATATTAGAGAGACAAGGTGGGTAAGGTAATTAATATATTTTATTGAACCAACTTCTATTGGTGAAAGAGACAAGTTTTCAAGCTCAAACAGAGCTCTTCTTCAGGTACACAGGGTCATAGGCACCGATTCCGTGGGTGCTCCGGGGCTGGAGCA
Source organism: Macrochelys suwanniensis (assembly GCA_033296515.1). Lineage (NCBI taxonomy): Eukaryota > Metazoa > Chordata > Testudines > Chelydridae > Macrochelys > Macrochelys suwanniensis. Next base: position 16,521,190 of record CM065776.1, on the reverse strand, counting down.
CCCACAGGGAAAAATTGGTGGGTGCAGAGCACCCACCGGCAGCTCCCCGCCAGCCTGCCCGCCATGCCCAGCTAACCTCCGCCTCCTGAGGCGCTGCGGCAGCCAAGCCACTCTTCCTGAGCTCACAGGCACTCCAGCTGATCGTAGGTGGCACACCTGGGAAGGAGGGAGGGGGGAAAGCACAGCGCGGCACCTCGGGAAGGGGGTCTGGGGAGGAGGCGGAGGGGGAGTCAGGCCCTCCGCCTCCTCCCCAAACCCCTCCCCCAAGGTGCCGCGCTGCACTTTCCCCCTCCCTCCCTCCTAGGTGTGCCGCCGCCGATCAGCTGGAGCGCCTGTGAGCTCAAGAAAAGCGGCTTGGCTGCCGCGGCGCCTCGGGAGGTGGAGGTTATCTGGGCGCAGGGGGTGGGGGCAGGGCTGTCCTTAGCATTAGGCAGAATAGGCAGCCGCCTAGGGCACCAGGGGGTTTGGGGGCACCAGACACTGCCGGGAGGGACAGGAAGCAGTGGAGCATGTAAGAGCAGCGCTGGGTCCTAGAGAGAGCCGAATGCCTGCAGCACAGTCTGAGGGAGGGGATTGGCTGCTGGGGTCTCTGGGAAGGGGAGGGGGTAGGGGTGGGGAAAGGAACTCACCTGTGAGGGTGACTCTCTCCCCCCGGCGTGAGGTGAGGCAAGCTCGGCATCTCTGGCAGTATCCTTTGTTGCTCCCAATAACGTCCATTCTTCTCCTCCCCCCCAAAAAAGAGCACCCCCCTTTCCCCCTCCTCCACCACAGAGAACCCCTCTCTCCCCCCTCCCCTCTGCAGGGCTGGGTTGGGTGAGGTGCTAGGGGAAGCGGGGGCTGGCTGGCTGGTGCTGAGGAATGAAAGTGAAAGTAACTCACTTCCTCGGCATCCAGCCAGAATTGGAATGGTCACACACAGATGGCTGGGCTGGGAATAGGGTGGTGACCAGATAGCATGTGTGAAAAATCAGGACAGTGGGTTGGGGTAGGGTGATCAGATGTCCCACTTTTATAGGGACAGTCCCAATTTTTGGGTCTTTTTCTTATATAGGCTCCTATATTTTTCACCCTTTCTGTCTGGTCACCCTAGGTGGGGGGTAATTGGTGCCTATATAAGACAAAGCCCCAAATATCGGGACTGGCCCTATAAAATCAGGACATCTGGTCACCCTAGCTGGGGAGTGCATCTCTCCCCCAGGCTGGCAGTGATCCATCTCATCCGGGTGGAGCTGCGCAGGGCAGGATGAGTTGCTGTGGCTCCGTGGGTGCCCATCCCTGAGATCAGATGCTGTGCTAACTTCACCATGGTCTGTTGGGCTGGAAGTGGTGCCTAGTGGCCTGTGATGGGACCTGAGAGTTTGCTGCTGCTGTTGCCACTCTGCACCCCAAGAGGTGGATTTTGGGGTCCTGTAGCTTTCCACCTATCTCCTTCTCTACTGCAGCTGTTGAACCAGCAAACTGTGGGGTAAGCCAAGCATGGAAGCAGTACTCTGGTGCCATTTAGATTGTCATTTAACAACTTTGTTTGCCAAAAATGCTTGCTAACAATCCTGAATCCAATTTCAATATTTTTTTTTTAAAAAATCAATATCTTAGCCAAAAACAGAAAATTTAAGTTGTTGACAATTGTTTGTGACAAATTTGGTTTGGAGCAGAGAGTGGGCCAGTTTTTATCAGAGAAACAAAAAATGTTGACTGGCTTTCCTATAGGCCTGTTACTGCTAAATAGAGCCCTCCAACTCCAAGGAAGGAGTAGTATGCTCATCTCCTTCCTAGTGTATAGAGTGATCATATATTGTACTAAGATTCTCTTGCTTTTTTTCCCAGTGAGTCAGTATAACTTTTGCCAGCCCAGAAGTTGGGCAGTCAGTGTCTTACATTTTCACAATGTTTTGTCCAACTTTCATAAAGTAAATACACGGTTAACATGAGTTTAAAAGGCCAGGGACACTTCCTTGTGAAGAATCTGTGCAGCAGATCATGCTAGAGCTGTGAAAATATCAGTTTTTGATGGAACTTTAGAGACAGTGATTTATCATGTATATCTGGTAGTGCCCAAAATATGCTGTTATTGCTAACGTCTTTCCAAACAAAAATAAGGCACACTAGGACTTCTGTAACATTTCTGTGCTACCTTAATCTAGATGAGCAGTTTGGATTTTTGTATGACATAATTCTAAATTCAACGAAAAAGGAAAACAAGAGCAGCTAATGACAGTGCAAGAATCTAGAGAGCCTCCTGAAGCATGGTGATAGTTTTGATTTAAATGGACTTGAACTGTACGAAGAATTGAGTACATTGTCATCAATGTTGCCACATGCAAAATCAGTGATGGACATTGTACATTTTATTCATACGAGCAAACTTGTTGACATATATCCTAATGTGTACATTGCCACTCGTATTCTACTGACAATTCCTGTAACAGTAGCATCAGGAGAACGGAGTTTCTCAAAACTAAAGCTTATTAAAAACTATCTCCGTTCTACAAAGAGTCAGGAACACTTGACTGGTCTTGCTATTCTTGCAATCAAACAAGACATCATTTTGTCTTTGTCATACGATGACATTATTACTGATTTTTCAGCCAAAAAAGCCAGAAAGATTGCTTTTAATTAAAAACAAATCCTTGTTTCAATACCTCTTCATATAAATTTCCAATAAAATGTTGACAAATTAAAAAAATTATATTATTTGCATCATTCTGTCAATAAATCAGAATTTTTTCTATAGTGCTACTTCTTTAGTGCTAGTCCATCAGCATTACAGTGTGCTTAATTAAGTTAAACTGTTTTAATAACATGCATGTAGCAAGTTTTCCAATACTGTAAGCTTATGTTTGTGTTGCTAAGAGCAAGTCAGGCATAGGGGCACCAGTTTAATAATCCCGCCTAGGGCTCCATAAATCCTAAGGACAGCCCTGGGTGGGGGGCTGGCGGGGAGCTGCCGGTGGGTGCTCGGCTGCTTCTCCCCCCTCCCTCCCAGGCTTGCAAGCCCGGGGGGTGGGAGGAATGCAGCACACCCGGAGGAAGAGGTGGGGGTGGGGATTTGGGGAAGGGATGGAATTCGAGGAGTGGGGGCGGGGCCGGGGGTGTGAGCACCCACCGGCGCCGACTAAAGTTGGCGCCTATGCTCAGGGTGCCACAGCTAAATACAATGTGGAACAGATTGTTTTAACATAAGGAGTTAACATGTTGTAAGAGACAATTCAAGGTGAAGTGGGCAGTTAACACCTCTGCAGTTGTAGGATAAAGGAGGGTTAGTGGGTTATATATTGTAGGCTATGTCTATACTACACAGCTTTTAGCAACACAGCTGTGTCACTACAGCCATGCCGCTAAAAGTCGCGCAGTGCTCTCCTGCCGACAAAAAACTTCCACCCCCAATGAGCGGGGTTAGCTTTGTTGGCAGGAGACCTCTTCTAAAGCACTCCTCACACTGGCACTTGTCGTCAGCAAAACTTGTCTTTGAGGGGTGGGGAGAGTGTTTTTTAACACCTCTGAAAGACAAAAGTTTTGTCGTTCAATTACCAATGTAGACAACGCCATAGTAATGAGCCATAAATCCAGTGTCTTTATTGAGTCCATGATTTTTAGTGCATAACAAAGTTATGAATTTAAGCTCTGACGTTTGTCTTTTGAAGGTGTTGTGCTGGTTTCCTGTGAGGACAAGGACCGGGTGGTCAGATATGAAATGATTGTTTTGACAGAAATGTTCACACGCGGATAATATGGTGTCTTTGTCTTTTATCATTTTTCTATGCGAGTTCATTTGAGCGCGTAGTGATTATCTCATTTCACACACATAGTTATTAGGGCATTTAGTACACTGAATGAGCTGGACTACATGTTGTAATAGGCATGTGTAGGACCCATGGATCTTCAAAGATGTGTTGTAGAGGATGTTGATCATCATAGCAGTAGAGATATGTCTGCAGCATTTACATCTTTTGTTATGGCAAGGTCTGGTGCTGCTTTGAGTTGCTGGGTCCTGGTCTGCGGGTAGCTTGCTTCTGATGATGAGCATGGCAAGGTTGGGGTGTTGTTTAAAGGCCAGAAGAGGAGGTTCAGGAAATATCTATTTCAGAATGTGGTCCCCTTCGAGTATGGATTGTAATTGTTTAATGATACTCCATATGAATTCCAATGCAGGGTGGGTAGGTGACAACAAGGAATGTGACATCAGAGGGGTTTTTGTGTGTGTGTGTATTGAAGCAGGTTCTCTCAGGGGTATCATGGCCTATTCCATGATACTATCTACTCTGGTGGAGGGTCCTTGTTTGACATATCCAAGGTAGTGCTCATATCCAAGACTTTGTTAAGGAGTGTATCAAATGCTTTACTACAGGCTGATGTATTATGCCAAACTCATTTCTGGTGCAACTCCATTGACTTTAGTGGACTTACATCAAGGATGAGTTTGCCCACACACCTCCTGCTAGGGTAACCAGATGTCCCGATTTTATAGGGACAGTCCCAATTTTGGGGTCTTTTTCTTATATAGGCTCCTATTACACCCCACCCCTGTCCCAATTTTTCACACTTGCTGTCTGGTCAGGTCACCCTACCTCCTGCATTTCCTTCATACATTATGGGGCTGAAACTGCCCCCAGCGAAATAATGGTAAAATTCTCAACAATGATCCGAGTAGGAGCAGGCTCAGACTATGGATTGTACCTATTGAATGGACATGTTAGATTTATTAATACCTTTCTTCCAGTAGAACTAACCTCTTTCTTAGCACATAGAACTCTTTATTATTATTAGGTGGACTTCAAAAGATTAACCGGGCTAAATTGACTTTTTTTCACTTTTAAATTTTGTTTCACTACAGAATATGCAAACATAGAGTCAGTTCATAAAGCCTGGTCTACACTAAAAAGTTAAGTCCACTCAGCTACATCACTCACAGGTGTGAAAAATCCACACTCCTGCGTGATGTTGTTAAGCCGACCTAAGCCCCGATGTAGACAGTGCTAGGTCAACAGTAGAATTCTTCCATTGAGCTAGCTACCACCCCTCGGGAGGTGGATTACCTACACTGATGAGAACCTCTTCCATTGGCATAGGTAAGGTCTACACAGAAGCACTGCAGCTGTGCTGCTCTAGCTTTTCAAGCGTAGACAAGCCCTAAGAAGGCTGGTTTGTGCTGTTTTACCTTAATAGAATTCTTGGAGGGCTACACCATCTCTTTGCTAAAGTAGGGCAGGAAACAATCTTCCCATCTGTAATGGAGCCCTTGGAGGGCCAGCTGGGCTAGTGGGTAATGCACCCAGTACCATCTCTCAGCGGGAGGCCCTTTGAGTAAGGGGCGGCTCTTACAATTTTGCCGCCCCAAGCAGGGGTGGCGGCCCCGCCCCCGACGCAGGCAGACATAGCGGGGCCCCGCCACATCTGCTTGCATCAGGGGCGGGGCCCCGCCACGTCTGCCTGTGTCGGGGGCGGGGCCCCGCTACAACTGCCTGCGTCGGGGGCAGGGCCCCGCTACAACTGCCTGTGTCGGGGGTGGGATGCAGGCAGTCCCAGTCCGCAGTGGCAAGGGAAGGGCGGCGGACCTGCCGCCCCATTGCCGCCGCAGCAGGCGAGAATGGGGCAGCAGTCCGAGTCCCGCGGGGGCAATTCGGCGGCGGGAAGAGCGGACCTGCCACCGAATTGCCGCCGCGGGACTCAGACTGCCGCCCCATTCTCAATGCCGCCCCAAGCACCAGCTTGGAAAGCTGGCGCCTGGAGCCGGCCCTGCTTTGAGTTCAATTCCTTACCCAAGGATGGGCTTAGCTTCACCCCAGCAGGCTCTGAGTCGGGGCTCTGTGAGGGTTAACAGTGTCCAGTACCTTGGGGTGCCCTCAGAGTTATCTTCCCTGGGTCACTTTCTACCATCTCTCTCTCCCCATGGCTTCAAGTCCAATATAAGGTAACAAAAGAAATAGAAAAGACAACTAAACTTTCAGCCCCAACTGGGCTCAGCATGCAGTTCTGTTCCTCACACAGGAAGACTTCTTTGGCACCCTTGTTCAGGAGCCCTCAGGGAAGGTCTGCCTTCTTCCCGACCCCCATCTTCTGAACTGAGTTGCTCCCTTTTAAGTTTCCTCTCCAGTTGGAGCATGCACTGCAGGTCTGGAGGGGTGGGGCTATCGGCCCAATATTGTCCTTTAACCCCTTCGGTACCAGTGTGGGGTCTGTACACACTATCACACAATCCAAGCTTTACCAGCCTAAAGCAGGACAAAAAGTAAAAATCTCAAGAAATTTTTGCACATTGACAACACAAAAAATTTGTTTGGTTCAAGCAATAAGTTTTGTTTTGACATTTTCAAAATGTTTTGTTTTAAGCTTGACATTTTTAATTTGTTTCACTGTAATTAGCTTAAGTTTCTAAGCAAAAAGTTGTTTCAAACAAAATAAAACTGGAATTTTTTGTCTTAAAAATGTCAAAACAGGACAGTTTGACAATTTGAAAACCTTTTTCCAAAAAATTTATGAACCGAGAAATGTATTGAAACTAACCCTTTCCAGTGAACAGTTTCAGTTTCAACAAAACAGCATTTAAAAAAAAACTTTTTGTCAAAAAAATTCCCAACCAGCTTTACTCTGCTGGTGTAGAGGAACTGGCATAGGTGTGCCAGAGAAGGAGGAGTGTGGCCAGAGCATGCTGTTCTCCAGCAATCCCTACCTCGTGTAACTGCCCCATGGGGGCTCTTGTAGGTAGCCATAAATTAGAAGAGCATTGATGCTACTGTAATTTATGCCAGAGATTGGTTTAGTTCCCCACAGCCCAGCCCTGCAAAGGTAGGATAGAGCCCCTTTGCCCTGCACTTCTGGTCCTGCACCAAGTGCAGACTGTCTGGACCCTAGAAGCAGGGCCATAGACTTCTAGATGAGACAAACCTAACAGAGTTCCTACTGGCTAACCTATAATGAAACTCACCTTGTGGCTCACCTAACTGCTCCCTGTGGACCAGAAGGGAAATGATTTGATCCTTGGCTGTGGGAACAGAGGTTGCACAGACTTATGCCAAGTCCAAATTTGATCCATAGAACAAGTCCAGCTACTGGATGAGAGACTTGGTTAGTTGGTTAAATTCACTGTAGTGTTCAGTCCACAGCTGGTAGGCAAAAATAAAGCAACAGATTCCCTTAATGCAATCCGGAGTGCTATCGCTGGTTTGAAAGTGTGGTCTAGCTTGAATAAAAGTTAATATCCCTCTATAGACATAGACCTTTTCCTATTTTTACTGGTAGTAGATCTGACAGCTATTATCCTTCTATTATATTTCATGCCTCCTAATTCTAACATATGGTGACACTTCACTTCCCAATATCCAACTGACATTCTTTTGATGTATCTTTTGGGCTGCTGCCTAAGTACATTTGCAGATAGTTTAGTACTCAATTTAAGATGAATATATTCCCAGAATTCCTTTGGCAATCAATTATTTATTACTTACAAATGTTAAGATCAAAAAGGAAAGAAATAGATGTATATTTTATTCTGACAGGAGGTCTATGGGGATTACAAAAAACAGAAACTTTAATGCTAAATTTGTGTAAAAAAGGTAAAAATGGGGATTCTCTAGTCAGTTTTCTTCCCTTAAAGGGAGCAAATGGCCTGGATTAATCAGTTATTCTTCTTGTTTTTATTCAGTGGTTAGAAATGAACATTGGACATTATTTCTCCGTATTATTTGACTGTATTTCTCACTATTTTCAAAGGACAATCAGGGGCAAATTCTGTTCTGCTACATCTGTGTAACACCATTAGGCCCAATCTCACCCTCAGCTACATGGATGCATCTCTCATTACCCTCCTTGTGGAACAGTTACATGTAAACCTGCAGGAGAGCTTGTGCCAATTGCTTGGGAAGATCACGCTGGATGAACAGCTCTTTTGTTACATTTACAAAAGTTGCTTTTTATAAGGGGCATAAGCTGTGACTATGTAGCATACATTCCAGTAGGGCGGTGTGGGGCACAACAGGTGGACTTTAGGAAGATCATTTCCACTTCACCGAATAGCTGGCGGCAGCCCTAGCAGAGGACTGAAGGGCACTTTCAGAAGTGCCTTTAATTAAGGCATGATCCTGTGCCATTGACTTCAATGGATGCAGGATCAGGCCCGTCATGAGTATCCGAACGGCTATGGAGGGATACAGGCCTACCCAGTGGATTCAGAGGGATTTGGATTAAGCCCAAAATGTCCAAAATGAAAGTTGACAGAGAGCCATCACTGGCTATTAAGCGTTTTTGATAAAGCATTCACTCACTCTTGACTGCTGAGAATCTTAAGGACCCTAAACTAAGTCCATTAAACCAGATTATGTCCCAGATAAAGGCAACTTTTGTAGAAGTAACAAAAAACATTCTCCCAACATAACTTCATGTAATTTACACAGACCAATATTCACCCATACTAGTTAATCACTGTGGCAAGGAGCACCTATCTGTTCCACCATGAGGTGGGGCAGAGCTGCTCTAAAGGAGGAGAGAAGAGGAGTAAAGGAGACAGCCTGGCATGAACAACAAAAGGATCATTCCAATTCAATAATACAAAATGGTGAAAACTGGCCTTTAGGAATAGGGAATATTTTCACAGCACGAATTGGCACATAGGCCTGATTTACCATGATGTAACTCTATGATCTGCAGTTTTAAGAATATTATTAGCGATGAAATAGAAAAGTGTCAAGTGTCCAACTATGAAACCTTCACATAGCAAATGACAGAACTCAGTCAAGGCCTCAGATCCTTTTTACTAGAAGTGGCATGGCTATCAATGGACTACATTTTCTTCTCGGTTGATATTTTCCATTTTATACGGCGAACTCATCATACTATTGCTAAAATCCACAAGGTTGCACCAGTGTAATTGAGTCTGTCATGAATGGAAAAATGCAGCTCTCCTCACAGGTGAAAAGTGTCAGGAAAGATCCTGCTCAGGAAAGAGCTAATGAAACCCATTGACGGATCACATCAGTGAGCAGAATTTCTGGAACACTGGGGCAAAGAATTGCCACATGAGATTGGAAGCAGAAGAGGTGCACCAAGAAACGAGTAATAGCTCCCTGTTCATTCTGCCACAGGTGGATTCAGTGTCTGCCTGAAGGCTTCCTTTTTTTATTTATTCTTATTACATCTTACAGCTCTGAGATAGGATTTACTTGGAAAGCCTGGTGTTTTCTGATAGATGGGTAGATTACACACACAGAGGAAATTAAACTTTTCTATTGTCTCTCTCAGGGTAGTTCTGCTGGCTAATGAATTTGGGGCCTTCAATTTGTCATGTTTGGAGTAAATGTATTTAATAATCTAGAGGTTAATTAAAAAAATAACAACTGACTTTATTAAAAGAGTTTAATTCAACAATATGAATGGAGAGAGAATCTTCTCCAAGCAGGAGAATTCAAGCCCACACCAGTGCCAAACGAATGTCACCCATACAGCTCCACCAAGCGAACATTAAGTGACAATACAGATAACAAACCTCCTGTTGGAACAAACTCATTGGCAGAATGAACACTGAAGACAGGAAGTTCTTACTTAGCTCACTTTAATTCCAGTTTCTAATTTAGCTGTTACCTAACTTCTGAGGGTTGATGTCTTTTATCGACTGAGCCTTTCACAGATGTCTTTATACCCATATTATTAGATTCTTGGTGTGTTTTTGCTTCCTTAATGCTTTTGTTTCTTGTTTTTAAATACTTAGACTATATCTTTGTTCAAGGAATTTATAGGCAAATGTAACATTTGGAACAGAAATGTAATAATTCTTCGATGACCAATTGTTGATTTAAAATTAAGCTTTATTTTAAGAAAAGAACTTTTGCTGTACTGAAGATTCAATTCTGATGTCTCTAGAGCACTGAGAGCTGTGCTGGCCTTTTCTTCCCCAGGATCCATATTAACCACATGACCCATACTAACTAGCATCCTTCTATTGGATTAAACTAGTTGTGACTGACATAATCTTCAGTAGAGAAAGAGCAGAAACCAGCAAACTCATTTTGCCTAGGGCTGCAATTCAACTTTAAACACTTTCTTCTCAAGCACTGATCTAGCACAGTGAGTATCTTAAACATGTGCAATGGGAAACACAGAAACTCACCATGCAGGATGCTCACTCTGTTTTCCAAACCTGTAAAATCCGCATTGAGTGGGTGGGAGATACTCGAGTAGACAAGTTCAGAAAGAAAGAGATGCATGCCTATAGCATCTGCTCTCCCTGCAGAAAAGCTATTGCTTTGGCATCGTTTGCCGCTGTAACTGCTACGCAAGCAGTGCTGATGCTGTTACATAGACAGTGCTGATGGCTCAAGGGGCACCCTCAGGCTGCTCACATGCCAAGCCGAAGAAGCCTAATTTCCTACCTCTATAAAAGGAACTGCTGGAGCGCAAGGTCCCTGGACACTATATTCTACTGTCTGGCCCTGCTGCACTAAAGAAGGATTCTATTTTGTGAAAAAGAGAGAGAAATGAAAGTGTGAATAACCTCCTGCACTCATGAAATATATTATCTCTCTGGGCTACTACTTGAGAAATGTGGAGGAATGCAAATAAAACTAAAGAAAAGAGGCAAAGATTGAGGGTGAAACCTTGCCTCCATTGAAGTCAAGGGAGTTTTGCTATTTACTTCACAGGGCCCAAGATTTCACCCTGAGGGAGCGAAAAGAGTTGGCAGAGAAGTACTGTACAAGCAGATTTAAGATCAGAGTGGTCAGTCAGTGGATGAAGAGTCAATGGAGAGCTTTGAAAAACAGCAGAGTGTTGAACTGGATAAGGAGTTCATGAAGATGACTGCTGAAGTTCAGAGGGTAGCAATTTAGGATGATAATGAAATATTTGGGCAATAACTATATTTGCATTAAGGTTTCATACTTGCATCATTGTCACTATCAGATTGTCACATCTTCACCCAAAGAAAAGATAATGATATTGATAATTAAATGATAAAAGCATGAATGAGGGCTTGTTCCCCCCAAGGTAGAAGCAATGCCAAAGTATCAATGAATTTTGCTAACTGTATAGCACCAAGCACATTGTCTTCCCTACAGAGTAAAAAATAACAACATGCTACAGATGATGAAAGACAGACTGACTTTAAAAAAACTGTGTGAGTGTGATGGAGTTTACCAACCCCAGACTATACCAGACCAAGGCATGGAGCAATACTGGGTTAGGGAAGCTCTGCACCTCAGCAGATGTGAGGCATGCTCCAGGTGGAGGGACAGTTTAAAATGGCACTGGCAGCCCAAGGGAGATACAGGCTGCACTAGGAAGTGAAGCTGAGGCCTGGAGCTATGGGCAGAGTGATCAGGGCCCTGGTAAAACCACTCCAGAAGCGGTGATCTGCATTCCCGGCCCCCTTCAATGGTGGGAACCCACAAAGGACCCTGAAGAGCAGGATGTTGCACCTCCAGGCAGACTAAACTCCTACTACTAAGACTGTAACCATGCCCCAAAGGGAGGAGCTCCAGCCTGGTAGGAAGATACCCAGGGGGTGTATAATTTGGGGTAGACCAATGGGTGCTCTGGACACTGTAGCACCCCTTTAGGGCCCTGGGTTGGGACCCAGTAGAGCATTCCCCCCACCCTGTTGTGACAGAGCCCCAAGAGGAAAAGAGAAAACACACAGGAGGGGCTGAGGCTTGCTGCATACAACCCAGCAATGCTCTCCTACCCCCTGGTCCTCCAGACCAGAGAGACGGAAAAGAACTGTGAAGCTACGGCCTGACTACTAGGCCAGCTGGCTTTCAGACTGACCCACTACAAAAATTCGTGGAGAATGTAGGCAACAACTTTGTCACTAAAGAGAGCTTGTGTAAGAACCCATGGGCCTAGAACTGGGGTGTGTGGGAGGCACTGCTTCCTCATCATCAGCAGGGGCCCAGGCCAGGTTGTCACCAAGACGTACTGAGAGATTGAGGCCTGCAGGAAGTCCCGCCCTTAAGGGCATAAGCGATAGCCATCCACGATTCCCTGGTTGGCTGGCACTCCCCATATAAACCATGAAGACATTCCTGGGAGCTTGCTGAGGAATACAGCCCTCCAATGGGCTTGTCTTAGATCCTGCCATCTCTTTGGCTATAGTATCTTTCACATCTCTTAAAGAGTTACAGTTCAGCACCTCTGCTGATACCCTTAAGTTAACAGAATTAACCAAGATGTAGCAGAAAACTCTAGTACTGTGTGGCTCATTCCTAAGAAGCCTTAAGGTTACCTATGGTTGACTTCTACAATCTATTTTATTCTTCTGTTTAACCAGAACTACATCAACTCAAACTAAGTACTTTCTAGAGTGCACCATCAAGGTCTATGTGGAGCAGTTAGAGTGCAACACTTTAGAATGTTCTCCAGTCACCATAGCCTGTAGCTTGGGCAATTAATCCACCACCCCAAATCCTATGGAAATCGCTGTGTCTTTGCTTCCTGTGTAATCTTGACTGCACAATCCATGCATGTGCCACAGAAACTGTGGAGCACAATACCTTGCTGTTGTTCTAAATACAAATTGCAAACACAAGGAATCTATAGCAGGCTAATATAAATTTGTTGTATTTGCGATTCATATTTAATGACACACGCATGATGAGTGCTCGTCCCAACAACCTCTATACACAGCTGCTCCCGCCCTGGCTAGCCCTTTGCACATCTTTCCTCCCCCCACTCTCCCAACTTTGGCTGCTGTAGATCTTCATGATACTTCCTTTCCTTTCTGTTTAAATGAGCAGTGACATAATTAGCAATGTTGGCATTTAAAGTATCATCACTGGACTCTGAATTAGCACCTACTGAAAGGTTGATACGATGAATGATCTTGCTATTTTCCACCCTTTCTGTACCAGTGTAAAGGAGAGCTCTAACAAATGAGTTTCCCATGTCTCCCTACTGTCTATCTTCTCTCACAGCTGGAGCTACACAGCCACAAAATATGAGTCATTCTAGAGCATATGATTGGCCCTTCAAGTCAAGTGCAGTACCCTGCCCATAGCTTCTGGTGAAGGCATGGAAAATCTCCATAATGTACATAATTCCCTGGACATCCTTTTAGATCCCTGCAGTGATCAGTTTATGCCCTGAAGCTTGTGTACACCCCATTTTAGCCTACATAATTCCAATACAAATATTATGGCTTGTAAAAATTTCCAGAACTTTTTCAAAATCAGCTATAGAAGTAATTGAGTCTGGCTTGTTGCAGGAGTGAATTCCACAGGCGAAAGCTATATGCCGCATGGAGAACTATTTCCTTTGTCATTCAATGTGTGCCATTAATTTTATTATATTTATTATATGCCCTTGTTTCTCAGAATTCACCTGTAGAATAATGATAGTCATATGTTTCCAGGATGTTGTCAGGATTATGTCCGTAATGTTTGCAAAGCGTGCTGTGAGATCTTCAGATGGAACATGCCAGATAAGTAGGGTGCAATTCTCTAGAATTGTAGTAGATTATAGAATTCTCTAGAATTGTAGTAGAAGAGTAGATTCTCGCATTTTAAAATGTTACCCTAAATTCCTGCCTGATGTAATTGCCTTCAGTGGGAGTTGCACGCACTATGTCAGGGCTGATTTTGATCCACTGTTTCCATTTCACATGTAAGTATTTCACTCTAGCCACCAAATAAATTAAAAAGCTCAGCCCCTTAACATGACTGGCCTCTGATGAGCACAGAAAATAGAATCATAGAATATCAGGGTTGGAAGGGACCTTAGCAGGTCATCTAGTCCAACCCCCTGCTCAAAGCAAGACCAATCCCCAATTTTTGCCCCAGATCCCTAAATGGCCCCCTCAAGGATTGAACTCACAACCCTGGGTTTAGCAGGCCAATGCTCAAACCACTGAGCTATCCCTCCCCCCATTAAAATAATTTAAATAGAGCGATGACCATGCAAGAGGCGTAATGAACCCCACCCCATAACAACCCTAACCCCACCCCGGAGCTCGCGCACGCTGAGCTGCCCAGGGAAGCAACTCAATCACGTAAAGCGCAACCGCAAGAGAACAAAATACTGCGCATGTGCAGCACCAGCTCCCCTAGAAGGGCTGGTCGTGCCCCTTTAGGATGGCGAAGTGCGCCCGCGGGACGTGGTACACTGCGCATGTGCGACGCGCGCGCGGGTGGGTGGTTGGGCGGGAGGCGCTGCTGCTGCTGGGCCCGGTCCCCACCCCCTCCTCAGCGCTATGAGTGACGGGTTCCGGAAGGCGGAGTCGGGCACTCAGGTGAGGCGGAGCCCCCTTCCCCCCGGGCCTGGCCGCTCCTTCAGAACCGCGTTGCCCCCGCAGGGCCCGGCCTGGCCGCCAGGACTGGAGCAGCGCAGCGCGGCCGTGAGGCGAGGCCGGGTCGCGCCGCCCCTGGCAGCACCCTGGCGGGGCAGGGAGGAAAGGCGGGCACGGACACGTTGGAAGCCCTGCCTAGGATGCGGGCGCTGCCAGCGCTGGGGTGGGAACCCAGGAGCCTCCGGCCGCGGTCTCTGCCCGCTGGCTCGGCCGTTTCTCCTCGCCGGGCACGGCGGGGCTGCGTCCCAAGGGCCGGCGGCCCCTCGAAGAGACGCGCGCGCGCCCCTCCCCCCCAGCCGCAACGCCAAGTGTTAAAGTACGTGCTTAATTCCTGTGGAAGAAAATGGGAGTGAAGTATGTGCGTAATATTAAGCAAACGTTTAAATACTTTGCTGAATAGGGTGAGCTGCTGAATCAGGGCCCGTATTCTCCCCCCCCCCCCCCCCCCCGCGCCCACACACACGCACACAGGTGTGCACTGATATTAACCATGAGTGGGACTTGTCTACACTTGTAGAACTTTATCCACCTCCCCAGAAGGTGGTAGGCTGACAGAAGAATTCTTCCATCAACTTAGTACTGTCTACATCCGGGTTAGGTTGTTTTAACTGCATCCCTCCGTGCCGGATTTTTCACACTTTTGAGTGACCTAGTTAAACAGACCTATTTTTATAGTGTAGAAAAGGCCTCACAATAAACCTTGAGAGACTACAGTGTAGTAGCCGTGTTAGTCTGTGTCAGCAAAAAGAAAATAAGAAAGAAAGAAAGAAATTCTTGTGGCACCTTAGAGACTAACAAATTTATTTCAGCATAAGCTTTCGTGGGTTAGAACCCACTTCATCGGATGCATGGAATGAGAGACTGTTGTTCACCTTAGTGGACGTGAGGGTAGAGATGAATTGTAGCCACTTAAGCACTTTTTTAAAAACTTGGAAGATTTTAAAATTGCCCCGTAAAGTTTTTTGCTCATAGCAACAAGGCTTATGTTTCTTTAATTCTTCATCCAGTTTTTCTCAGCCCTCCTACCACCCACCCTCTTTCTCTGACCTTGTGACCCTGACGGATGCTCTGAAAATCTTTACATCTTGCAGCAACACTTCCTTGTAGAATGTTGTGTAGCTTGTAAGTAAAAAAAATTCTGTGCCAAACAAATAATTCTTCAAAAATCTCATAAAATGAGCTTTGTAAAAACAGAGTGACAATGGAAACTATACGAGGTGAAGGTGGTAAAAGAGTAAGTGAATTTTTATTAAGCAAATAGTTTGTGAAAGGTAAAAATGTCTCACTCTCATTTTTTGACCAGTGGGTCTCAACACTTTTAATCACTATCTGATGGTGCCCTGCATAGCATATATTACTTAGAAAGGTTGCATATTATTGAATGGCACCCAAAAATGTGCTGAGTACTTCCCAGAAGACATAGGAAAAACTCTTTACGTTCTATTGAAGCACCATCAACTTTCAATTGGACTGAGGCTCCTAAGTGATTTTGACATTTTTGAAAAATGTTCCCACTGCCCCTTCCTCAGCAAACTTACAGTTTAAGGCCCCCTGTCCTGAAGCTTATGCCACATGGGCAGATGTCTTTTGTCCACAGCGACCCCTATTTTCTACACACCAATAATCACATAAAAAGATCCACTGTAATAGAATGTAAAATGCAATTATTCAGAAATGTATTGAAAACACATCTAGACTACTCTCTTACTAAGGTTGGTCCACACTAACCCCCCGGTTTGAACTAAGATACGCAACTTCAGCTACATGAATAACGTAGTGAAGTATCTTAGTTCGAACTAAAAGGTACTTACCGCGGGTCCAGACGCAGCAGGCAGGCTCCCCTGTCGACTCCGCGTACTCCTCTCGCGGAGCAGGAGTACCGGTGTCGACGGTGAGCACTTCTGGAATCGATTTATCGTGTCTAGACAAGACGCGATAAATCGATCCCAGAAGATCGATTGCTTCCCGCCGAACCAGGAAGTAAGTATAGACTAAGATAGATACACACAGTAAAGCACTGGAAGGTAATCATTTTGTGGAAAAAAGGTAAAAGTTATGTGAAGGAAGAAGTAAGTACCCATAATTAAATTATGGCATGTCGATCTCAATAGTGACCAGATGTTGCTGTATCTTTTCCAGGTTTTTTTTTGTTCAGTTACTTTTTTTAGCAGTGCTGTGTTAACTGGTTATTTAAGCCCTTCACAACAGGAGGTAGAAGCATGTGATTTCTGTTATTGCAGTCTGACCCTTTGATCACTACAGATATTTTACCCTATATAGTAGAAATGTTAAAAAGGTAACATGAAACTGCCTATGCCAGAACATGGCCAAGAGACTAGGTAGTCCCAGTTCTAATGAAAAGTTCAATAGATCTTTAACAACCACAAATGATAAGGTCTCCTCTCTTGTGTCTTATCTGAACATAGTTTTGCTTCAGCTTCATTAGGTGTGGTATGGACAGACCTTGCACAGAGTTTGTTGCAAAGTTGTTTGTTGATCCTGCCAGGAAATCCCACAGTGCACAGCATGATACCAACAAACTGAAACAAAGCAAGTGTCTGTGGAGATTCTGCTTCAAAACTAGAGAGAAAACATAAGTTTCATAGAAACACAGGTGCATTATCATCAATGAATTGTGAATAATCTGTTCAGGGCTCAAGATAAGCACCTGTAGTTATTTTCAGTCAAATGCATAAGCTTCAGTTCAGATAACCACAGGTTCATATTTAAGCTATAATGATCAATGCACCAGATATTTTCTGAGGACTAATGACTAGATGAAAGGAGCTGGAACAATCGAGAACCACTAACTAATCCCCAGGAAATGTCCTATACAGAAAGTATTTGCTATTCTAAAATGAAAATTGGGGAGGGGAAGAGTATGGATTTAAAAAAAAGGGGAGGAGGGGGATTGCATGTTTAGCTGGAACTGAAATGGCACTTCTTTAGAATTAATGCTGTATCCAGTATTCAGACTGCTTATATTACCCTAGCGTTCAGCAACTAACTCTAAATGTGAACAACTACATGTACACATTTGCAGAGCCTTGTACAACCGTAGGAACCTGCAAAGCAGAGGGCAGGTTTCCAGCACACTTCATATTCTCTTGAGATTCCAAGGAGCCATTAGTTCTAAGACACACTTGTTTTTATAGTTTTCATAATGTACAGAGACTTAAAAAAAATAATTACATGATTTCAACACACATTAATACAAACTAGGAAATGCATATTAAGGTAATCTTTGATGCAATGATATGGCAGATTTTTAAGTGGTGCCTACATTCAGCCATCATAGCAGGGTACCTTATATTTGTAGAGCAGTACAAAGGACTTAGCCTCATATCTTCCATTCCTTTTAAGATGTGTGGCTAAATCCTGCACTGGTCTGAAAATCTGAGTCATAGATTCTAAATTGAATTTTCTTGTCCATGCAAAACCACCGGGTTAGTTGAATGTAATTTTGTATCATTTTGTATCAGGAGAGTTGTTGAACCATCCATACTACTAACTTTTCCAATAAAGTGTGTTCTATTTAAAAAGTAGGGAATAATTTCAGTTTGAACACTGCCAAATGTCATAGACCTTCCTTTTTTAAAAAGAGAGAAAAACTTGAACACTATACCAGCTAAACATTAAGATTGAGTTATACCCTTTAAAGCAGGGTTGGTCAACCTGTGGCTCCGGAGCCGCATGCGGCTCTTCAGAGGTTAATATATGGCTCCTTGCATAGGCGCTGACTCCAGGACTGGAGCTACAGATGCTAACTTTCCAATGTGCCTGGGGTTGCTCACTGCTCAACCCCCTGCTCTGCCCCAGGCCCTGCCCCCACTCCACCCCTTCTCCCAAGGCCCAAGCCTGCCATGCCCTCGCTCCTCCCCCACAGAACCTCCTGTTCATGCAAAACAGCTGATTGCAGCAGGCAGGAGGTACTGACTGGTGGGGCTGCCCGGGGGGAGGCACTGAGGGGCAAGAGCTGATGAGGGTCTGCTGATACTGTGTCTCTTTGGCAATGTACATTGGTAAATTCTGGCTCCTTTTTGGGCTCAGGTTGGCCACCCCTGCTTTAAAGCAAGAACATCTCAAAACATACTTAAGTCTTCCCCTATTCATGTTTAGGGGCATTCTAGTACAAGGAATTTCAGAATGGTGGATGAGCAGTGCTGTGATAAATAAATGCAGTATTGCGAACCTCCGAAGATCAAAAATCATAAGTCAGACTCCAAAAAAAAAATTGTTGTAAAAGATTATATTGTGGTGGGTTTTGGTCTGTCTTGTTTTGTTTTTAACTTCCCTTGCCCATCCACAGTGTGTGTGTGAGATTTTGTTTCTCACTCTTCCAAAATTATTGGGTAAGGTGACTTTGACCTCCACAGCAGGAGCTCTCACGCCCACATCTGCACATAATTTCCCCAGTAATTAATTCTGTACCCCACTGTCCAAATCTATCTTGTCCTGTCTGTCCCTGCATCGGTTCTTCCCCCACATCAGTTCAACTTATCCCTCGACACCCCATCAGTTCAGCCCCCACAGCCTCACCTCTGCTCCTCCTAGATTCTTCACACACACACCCCCCATCTCCCAGGCCTGGTGGGAGAGAAGCTGTAACAGCATCTTCTTCTGCCCCTTCCCTAGGTGTGAGGGGAGGAGCAGCATAGGAGCTTTCCCCTTTGCTCAAAAGAGTGGAGGCATAGGGAGCAGAGCTGCTGGGCTCCTTCAATCCCCTGCGCTCCACCCATGAGAATGGCTTCAGGTTGCTGAGGGGAGGGAGAGAGCGCTCTAGCTATAGCAGCTCTGATTGATTACTTTGCCTGAGGAGGCTGGCAAGTGAGACACACAGCAAATCAGAGGGGGTTCCCCCAAGCAGGGCTCAAATTTGCATAAAGGGTGAAGCTTCTCACATCATCTTGAGACAGGCTCCAAGCCCAGCCAAAATCTTGTCATTCACCAAAAAAAAAAAAAAAAAAATCATGACAGTTGGCAACACTGTAATGTAATGCAATAATTAATCATATCATGGTTGTGCTGTGGGAGCCCTAAACACACTTTGTGTTATGGATTTAAATGAGTCTTAAACTTTTAATAATGTTTTAATAAACACTAATACAGAAATGCATCTATTTGCTGCTCCCTCTTTATGCCTTTTTTTAGGTTGAAGGAGGGTAACACGGTTGGAACTTTGCCTTCGAAAACCATACTTAGCTGAAATCTAATAATTTATCAAGCCAGAGGCAAGGCTGTTTGTTCAAAAGTCTTAAATATATTCATGTCTCAGCTGGACAGCCTGTGTCTCCTGATGGCTGAGGACTTCTTAAGCATCTAAGTAAAGCATCCCACGGTCTTGCAAGACTTGGATCTCTAAAACAGATATTCATATAATATTACTGTTTCCAGTCACACTGTTTATCTAAGATTTTTAGTAAACTTTATTTGACTTGCAGAACGGAGTAGACTGAGTGTTTTGTCTAGTAAGTAGCAGCAAAAGTATGTAAGGAGAAAGAGGCTAGAGAGCAGGATAACAATCTAACCTTTTCAATGACTAATGGATATGTGTTATCTTCTGGACATATATAAAATGAATAACATTTGTAAATATGAACCATTTGCTATGAAAATGTCTCACAGCTAAGTAAAATGTGTTAAAACACTCTTTAGAGTTCTCGCATATCATGATATTCTGGTAAATTTCACTTGGCTGCCATCATATTAAACACAGTGGAGCAGTAAAAGTCATGGTTCAGAGAAAGCAGGTAGGCAAAGACAGAAGGGGACAGGAGACTCAAAGGAAAGATGCAGTGCAGGATGATGAGAATGGAGCGAACATAAACATAGGAGGGAGAGACTCCACAAGCACGAGGGAACAGCAGCAGCACAGGAAACGAGCAAGTTATATTCAGTCTCTTCCCTGATCCTGTTTATACAGAATACGATAATATTTTTTTTTCAGTGAACATTGGTAACAAGTTGCAGTGTCGCTAAACTGTAACCATGGATCTAACATGTATTATACAAATATTTCATGCATCGAAAAAATGCATGAATCATGGATCCAATATAATGTCTATTAAAGTGTTTTTATTCTACTTTTAAAGAGCATCTCACGAGACTCTTATCAACATACCTGAACAGAACAGTTACAAAGGCAAATACATTGACATTTTATTAATGGAAGGGAATGGTACAAAGTCGGTGGAAGTGTCTTACTTGGACTTGCATCATAACCTCTTGAAGCAAATTCAGTGTCACTTAGAGTTTTTATACTACCATTAAAAGGAAACAGAGACACTTGGTTTTTAAATAACTTAAATTGACAATAGCAAGGAGATTCAGAGGAAAAGTTGTCCATCAAATATAGTGTGGAGGAGGAGGAAATGTGTGCTAGGAAGTTTTGTTTACAGTTATGTGCTGAGTGCCCTAAGGCTATGGCTAGGGGGGAGATCTGATGCACTTGTACAGAATTTATTTTATTCTAAAAATCATTAATTTAGAGCTTATGGATGGTCATGAAGACTGAAGTGCCCTGTCTTCAGGAAGTATACTCTGGCAGCAGTGCAAGCTTTTTTGCCAATGTGCTTTAATCCATGTATGGAAGGGCATTTCTAACAGTGGGTGAAGTGTTTATTTCTTGAATTGTTGGCCTGTTTGTTGAGACTGCCAACTATAGTGCCATTTGTTATGTGGACACCTGTCCATTTAAGAACTGGCCCAAGTATACCCACTTGCCTTACAAAGGCTGTTGAACAGCCATCACGTAATGACTTTGTTGAGACTGCCAACTATAGTGCCATTTGTTATGTGGACACCTGTCCATTTAAGAACTGGCCCAAGTACACCCACTTGCCTTACAAAGGCTGTTGAACAGCCATCACGTAATGACTTTTGATCACTATCAGCCTGTGCTGTGTTTGAACAAGTGACGGTGAGGTGATAGGATCTGTAGCTCATCAGAGTCCTACATCTAATGTAGGTTGAAATATGTAAGACGCTTTTACTTATAAATGAGCTGAGGGACTGGATGACTCAGGAGACTGATAATGGGGAATACAGCCTTTCACCTCCAGATCGCTAGTTTGAAGTCACTGTCTGATGGCTGTTACAAAAGAACCTTCTTTCCTTTCATCCTATAAAATAGCAACATTTCCATATTTCAAAGAAATCCATTCTTGCAGCAGTTTTATCTGCCAGTAGCTCATTCTTGTGGTTTTGTAAATACAGGTTCTTACATGGCACTTATCGCCATGGAATCCTGGTGCTCGTTGCTAGGAGAGATAGAAATTCAACGTCTGTTACTGTACTGTCCAATCTCTGCATACATGTGGCAAGCTCAGAAAGACATTTTAAAATCAAATTAGTCTGTTGACAGAGTTATAATTGAAAACACACTAAGTTCTATGGTTCTGTTGTATCTTATAAACTTAATTCCCATGACCCATTATTTTTAGTTAACATGATGTCTTTTTTGTTTGTTTTTAAAGCTACTTGCACGACTTGAGGGCAGAAGTTCTCTGAAAAATCTTGAACCTTGTTTGTTTGCAGATGAAGGATTTCCCATTCATGGTAAAAAAAAAAAATGTGTGTGCGCGCGTGATCTTACAAAACTGTTCAGTATCAAAGTAAGTTTATGTCTGTCAGGTTACCTCAAGCATGCAAATAGATATAAAATCCTGAATTCGGGGAGAGACTAAATGTTGACATAGGCATTTAACTTGTTACCACTTCTGTAAAACATTTTGATTATGAGACTGGAATGGTACATCAACATGACACACATTTAATGGATTAAAAACTGGCTTAACTGATAGGTCTGAAAATAAAATTGTAAAAGGGAAATCCTCTTTGACTGGGTGTGCTGCTAGTGGGTCCTGCAAGGATCAGTTCTTGGCCTTGTGCTATTTAGCATTTTTATCAGTGACCTGAAGGAAAATATAAAATTATAGATGAAACAAAGAATGGGGGAATTGCTAATAATGAAGAGGACAGGTCACTGATACAGAACGAGCTGGATCGCTTAGTAAACTGGGTGCAAGTGTAACCCACACACCTGTGTGTGGTGTTCTGTCCTATCTAGTGGCACCGAGACCACTTAGAGAGAGAGAGAGTTAAATGAGTCTGCTCTACAGTCTTAGCTAACAAGCAGTTGGCTTTTAGCTCATGCAGTGAAGGCTCATGCACTAAGCTCCAGAGGTCCCCGGTTCAATCCCGCCCGCTCATGACTGGGGTCTGTCGGCATTACACAAGCAAATAATATACTTTTTGATATGTCCAAATGTAAAGTCATTCATGTAGGATCAAAGGCCATGCTATCCTGGGAAGCAGTGACTCTGAAAAAGACTTGGAGATAACAATGGATAAGCAACTGAAGGGCAATATTGTGGCCAAAAGGGCTAATGCAATCCTTGGGTGCAGGAACAAGGGAATCTCTAGTAGGAACAGGGAAGTTATATTACCTCTATATTTGGCACTGGTGCAACTGCTGCTGAACTGTTGTGTCTGTTCTGATGTCCAATTCAGGAACGTTGTTGGTAAACTGGAGAGCCACAAGAACAGTTAAGGGTTGAAAGATATGCCTTATAGTGAAAGACTCAAAGAGCTCAATCTATTTAGTTTTACAAAAGAAGATTGAGGGGTGACTTGATCACAGTCTGTAAGTACGGGATACAGAAATTTGATAATACAAGGCTGTTCAATCTAGCAGACAAAAATATAATAAGATCAAATGGCCAGAAGTTGGAACTAAACAAACTGAGTCTCAAAATAAGGCACAAACTTTTAACAGTGAGGGTAATTAACCAGTGGAACTGCTTACCTAGGGCTATGGTGCAATCTCTTATCACTGGTGATTTTTAAATCCAGATCGGAAATTCTTTTAAAAGATATACTGTAGTTCAAACAGGAATTGATTCAGGGTCTTGCGGCCTGAGTTGTATAGTAGGTCAGACTAGATGATCACAGTGGTCCCTTCGGACCTTAGAATCTATGAAAATAAACAGCATACATGTCAATTTGGGGACCACCATCTGGAAAGCAGCAAATATGATAAACTAAAAGACCTTGCAGTGAGATGCCAGTGCTGTTATGTTTGTCTGAGGGAATTTAATGTAAAATTAGAGAGGCAGTAGTGCCACTCTACGTGACCTCAACTGCATCCGACTCATTGAGTACATTTCTGATTCCTCCAAATTACTATGAGTATAGGAAGAATTAGAACAAATAACAGAATGGCAATAAAAAGGATCATGATGACTGAGAAAAATAAAGTGTGTACAGTCTAAAAAGATTAATTGTGGAGCATTTGTGTATTTATAGCGTTTAGACTACATGTCTAACAATATGTGATCCATGCCCCCAAGGTACTTTCAAACTTGATGGAACAAAGGTGGTGGCTAGTTGGGAGAATAAGGCAACATCAGTAAGACTATATGAAGGGTAGAGCACAATATTTTGAAGTAAAGACGATTTTTATTGTTGGGTTTTAAAGATGAAAAAATAAGATGATTTAGATGACTAATTTCCTTTAGGCTTTGCAGAAGAACTGGGAGATCAACAGGAGGGATTTGAATGAGGAAGAGGGCCTTGAGTAATGGCCTTGAGTATCAGCTCAGGAAGATTGTTCCATGATAGTGGGTAGCATGAAAGAAAGCATAAACCCAGTTGTAGGAAAAACAGGCCAGTATGATGTTACAGCAGTTGTTGCAGCCATATTGCATGTGTATTTTAAGGCTATCAAACACATGGAGTGGCTGGATCATAATTGGGGAGATATGGCAGCTTAAAATTGAATGAGAGAATTCATGGAAAGCTTTTGAACCAACTGTATTTCGAAAGGTCCTTCTTTGAGGTGGTTTGAGGGTAGGAAGGGCACAGATTCTCTCTGTATGTGTGGCTCCCCCTCACCTAGATCAGTATTCAGTGTATGAATTCTTAACCTAAATTAAAATGTATCCAACTGTTTTTGCAACTCCTATTTGTACTGTATCAGTGTATGGATTTTACTGATATATCCATCTTCTCAACATTTACTTTTCTTGAAAGATGAAACAAATATTAAATTGAGTCCAAGAATTTAATTTTGCAGTTGCATTTCCAGTGTGAAAGCATTAAACAGATTCACTGTAACAACTGCTTTTTTGGGTGCCTGTTCCAGCTTTCTG
Organism: Macrochelys suwanniensis; assembly: GCA_033296515.1. Taxonomy (NCBI): domain Eukaryota; kingdom Metazoa; phylum Chordata; order Testudines; family Chelydridae; genus Macrochelys; species Macrochelys suwanniensis. Next base: position 16,496,770 of record CM065776.1, on the reverse strand, counting down.
CACCAGCAAACTGTCATACAGGTGATACCTTTTGGTTCAGAGAAGTTTGGACGCTTTCACAATAAGGCTAATTCACATTAGTGAAGTTTTCTCAGCGCAGGACTGCTTTCTTACTCCATAGTAGTAATAAAACCAACTAGTGAAATTGGTAAGTACTCAGGCTCTGTAGAGTTTGCAGAAAGAGTAACTTCTCTCTATTTTTAAAACAAACACAAAAAAACCCAATGACTTTTCTGTCTGTTCTTTACTTCTTGGATGCAAAGTCCCAAACGGAGATTTAGCTGGGACTATTTCTTGATGCCCTTTTCTTTTCTCTGGATGGGATCCAAAATAATACCAATCTTAAATTTGTAGGTAGGGCTAAATATGGCCTTCACAGAAGTGGAGTTGCACAGGATGAAAACTAGTACAGATTTTGACCTGTATTAATTAATTTTGTTATGCAGACCTTTAATATTACAAGTTCATTTAAAAGAGTCCTGCAAGTCATTTTTACTTACTTGAGCCCATATACTTGTTATTTTGATCTTTTTTTCTAGCTATGCTGGTTTAAACCTCTGATGAAAATTTAACTTTGTATTAGTCCTCTCACTTTAATTAGTTTCATTTTTGCAAGTTGTCTTTGCCATGTTACCATGCCTTATAAGTGAATTATTTCATAAACATCTTCACAGAAAATTGTATTTATTTTAGCATTTTATTAAATTAGCTATATTTTTTCCTGTTTTCATTGTATTTGAAACAGAACAATATGTACTGTAACATTTAAATAAATTATACATTCTATTATAAGCAACCAAGTATTCATAATGTATAGTCAGAGCATCATAAAATAGAAGCAACGAACGTTTGGAGCTGTAGTGATATTCCAGCGACTGTTCCAATCATGAGAGAATTGTGCCTTTAAGGATACATCAGCACATTACATAATACTTTACTGTATTCCTAAATAGTGGAAATGGCATGAGCTTTAAAAATAATCTTCCACTACTGCCAGTCAAGTTTCTCCCTACCACCTTTGAATATCAAGCTTAGGTGTGGGTGTAAATGTACAGCTCTGGTTTTCAGCTTTAATATGACACCCAAAATTAATTTGAAGTAAACATTTCCTCCCCCTACCCTCACTTGCAAAAAGTAGAGAATAGTGACAGCCTCTGCCCAATTTCCTAAATGACTAAGCTATCATTGTCACACAGCATCTGATAGTGTGAAAGCTGCAACAGCCTATAGTTATGGCTACGATTTAGTCACGAATATTTTTAGTAAGTCGTGGACTGGTCACGGACAAGAAACAAAAAGTCACAGCCCCTGACCTGTCCAGGGCTTGTACTATAAATACCCCTAACTAAATCTTAGGTGCTGGGGTTGGGAGGTGGGAGCACTCGGGCGAATGCTGCCGCCGCTCTGGGGGCGGGATGGCCCAGGGCACTGCCACTGCTGCTCCGGGTGGGGGGCGGCCCGGGGCGTCACTGCTCTGGGGCAGCGCCTGGGACCGGCTGCTGGCCCCAGGCCGCCTGAGCAGCGGTCGATGCAGCTGGCCCTGGGGTCAGCTGCACTGGCCGCTGCAGAAGTCACGGAGATCCTGGAAAGTCATGGAATCCGTGACCTCCGTGAAAGACTTGTAGCCTTACCTATAGTATAATACACATCACCACCACTAAGTGTGATAATAGCCTGACTGATAAACTAGGCTGCAGTGCAATGGAATAGTTCTACCAGCATTTGCTAATTAGTAAAACGTAAGACATCATTTCTGCTGTGTGCTTTCTGAGATAAGATGGCTTGAACTAAGCATGGTATTCTAAGTGAGGACATCCCATCTAGTTATATAATAGCATTTGAGGGTATGTCTACACAGCAACGTAAGCCTGGGCTCAAGCCTAACTCCCTTTGCATGCACACACCAATTGTGCTACCCTAGGGCTTGGACCTAGGGTCCCAGGACCGTGCAGGCCCTGGAAGTTCTCTGGATGTATCCCACAGTTCTTGGCAGCAGAGGAGCAGCGTTGCAGGCAGCCAGGGCAGTGGCTTGAAGCACCGTTACTGCCTTCCTGTTCCAGCTCCTCCTTGCTGCTGCACGGAGCTTGTCTGGAGCAGGGAGCAAAGCTAGCAGGCAGGAGGTAGTTCCTGGCCACTGGGATTTTGGGAGTCATCCCTCCTCCAGCTCTGCTGCTCCCCCTCCCTGCAGGGCAGCCTCTTGGTCCCACTCGGTCTCTGGCCCTTGCACCCGGGTCCCTTGCCCTCCCTGGAGCTGCATGTGCAGAGGCACCTGGGCAGCATGAACTGTGAGGGCAGTGAGTGGGAGCCAGCCTCAAAACTTCCCCATAGCCTTCCAGGAATCCCTTATCCTTGTCTTCCAGGGTCCAGCGTGGGCAGGAATAAGGCTGAAAGAAGGGGAGTGTTTTTCCTCTGAAATCCACATTTTATGTCAAACTTCAAAACAAACAGACAAAAATAAATGTAAAGACAACCAAACAAAAACACCTTCATTGAACATCCCATTTTAAAAACTAAGACTTGCAAAGTTTCAATTGAATAGTTTGACAGCCCTGGAGACTGATGTCCTAATAATCCTCAGAACCTGTGCACATGGGCATTTTCCTGCCACTGTGACCCAACCTACAGGTGGAGAGCCCAATTCTCAGGTGAGTTGGTAGCCTTTTCAAACTGCAGCCATTCTACTGAGACACCCACCAAAGCAGCTAATTATGCAGTTTATGTACTCGTACTCCTTATGGGCACCTGAGTCCCATCAATAGCACCATCACAGTTAGGAAGCAGGATGGGCAGTAGAGTTTTCACATAATACAACACATTTGTAGGGCTGAAGTGTTGACACTGGGTGCGGGGCCGATAGACACTCTGGTATAGGGTTACTTTGATTCAGGTCTGTGCACTGTAGTATGGATGCCAGAGCCCTAGGTTCAAGCAAGGGTCCGAAAATCCTTAGCTTAGGTTTAAAATGCAGTGTAGGTGCTCACACCCAGAGCTCCCTGACATGAGTCATCTGACTCGAGTCTCACTAACTGCAGACTTGCATTGCTATGTAGACATAACCGTAGTGGTTTCTATTCCATTCCCTAAACATCCTGTATAGGTTTGCTTTTTTGAGGTCTATTGCACTTTGAACAAACATTTTTGTTGACCTGTTCACAGTGACACCCAAATCTTTTTCCCTGTATGATTACAGCTAATTAGAACCAATTTGTAGTTGTGAATAGTCCAGGGTATCCTTTACAGTGTGCATCAACTTGAATTCAACAGTACTGAATTTCATCTGACACCAGGCTGCTCATTCACCTAGCTCTGATAGGGCCTCAATCTCTAGTCTTGATTACTCTAATTAGTTTTATGGCATCTGGAAACTTTGCCATGCCATCAGCACATTTTTTCATGTTGCTGTTCATCTACTTTGCGACTATTAGTAAATATCAGGCATCACCAGTCCTAATATGGAAACCTTCTGTTACCCTCCTTCCATATTAAACTGGCCATTTATTCCTGCTCTGTGTCTTAGTCTATGACAGTACAGTACTTATCCCATAGTTATTTCCCCTCTTTTAGAACACTTTGAGATTGGCCTGCTAAACCCAGAGTTGTGAGTTCAATCCTTGAGGGGGCCATTTAGGGATCTGGGGCAAAAATTGGGGATTGGTCCTGCTTTGAGCAGGGGGTTGGACTAGATGACCTCCTAAATTCTCTTCCAACCCTGATATTCTATGATTAGTGAGTATTAATATTTATTACTTTGTTTCCTTAACAGCCTCTTGTGAGAGACTTTGTCAAAGATTTTTTGAAAGTCCAATTGTCAGCCAGTTCTCCTTCCTCTGTTGTGTCATGGTTTGCCTGCTCTGATCCGCAAGGGTGAACTTCCTACTCTTATCTTACTGTAGCAGCCCAGTCACTAACTTCGTGAAAATCTAAATTTATAAATTATGCTATAAAGGGCTCTCATTATGTAGTGGTTTTTATTGCGGGCAGCCTCTTTGATAATCACAAAGTCACAGAAGTTCCCTGTTTTTTTACAGTCCAAAGTGCACTTCTTTTGAAAGAATGGATGTTAACTTCAAAGTCCAATTCAGACATAAGTCATACCTAACTGTATCCAACAAACTTCAGAGGGAGTTTAAATAAGGTATCTTCTCCTTAGATTAAAACTAATAACCCCTCACTCAGAGAAACTTTTAGAATAGATTTTCATTTAACTTACTATTTTTACCTAATTAAACTTTTTGGAAGTGTTTATCGGGTGACTTTGCCCCCAGGATCACTGTGGACAATAATGGAGTGGAGGTTGGTTTGGTTATCCTTGGAGACCCAGCTTATCCTGGCTAGTGAAGTTGTTCACAGACCACTTGGACAAAAGGAAGGAACTGTTTAACTATAGCCTCAGAAGTTGCAGAATGACAGTGGAGTGTTTATTTGGCTGTCTATAAGGAAAGTGGTGCTGTTTGTGGAATAAGTTGGAAGCCTCAGAAAAAACCTTGCCTAAAATTATAGCTGCATGTAGAATTTTGCACAGAATTTGTGAGTAAGGGAGAAAGGCTTAACGATGTGTGGGAGGCTGAGGTGTAGAGACTTGCTCAGCAGTTTGAGCATCCAGCAAGGTGTCCACTAGAAAATGGAAACAGCCTGGGCAATACTGTCAGGGATACCTATTGCTCTTCCTTTGAGTCTCAAGCCTGAAATTGTGCAGATGTAATCCAGGTGTTACCCTGGGGAGCAGGGAGGAATGGTTTATGAGCACTGCAGTGTCTTTTATGGGTGATAGAAGTGGAACATCATGCCACTCTTATTTTGTCTTTGTCTGTATCGTTATACTTATGCAAAATGTAGTTTTTCTGTGTACCATTCGTTGCAGACTCTTTCTGAATACCTTTTTAAAATTAAATTACAATTTAGTATGTTACAACCAGAAATAAACCTTTAATTAGAACAACAATGAAACACAGCTTTAAAATGAGGCAGTGCATTGGAGGGCAGCACACAATAACACGTGGGAGCAGAGAGGCTCCAATTCATAGGGTAGGCAAGTAAACATCCTGCCTCTGCCTCTTCTTTTTCTTTTCCCTTCTGGTGTCAAGTGTCAGGGCTCAAAGTTTTTGGGTTGTTAGATGGCTCAAAAGAGCTGGGCTCCCAGGTGCAATTGTTCTTGCTGCCAAGAGCTTGGGATAGGGAAATATATGGCATCTGGGAGCATGGCAGTGGGGGTAGAGCAGGGAACTTATGATGGTGTTCCCAGTACCCTGTATTGTCCAGTGGCTGCAGAACATGGCTGGATCCTGGTTGAGGGCACTGGATTGTTTGTGTCCACTAGCAGCATGCACTGCAGCAGAGCATTCTGCTTCTGTATTACCCTCCAGGAGTTGCCTCTGAGGCCACGGCACACCTGGTGACTGAGCTTTGTAACTGTGTCCTCACCCACAACCATTTCAGATTTTGGGACAACTTATACCTTCAAGTCAGCGGCACTGCTGTGGGTACCCGCAGCATGCTAACATTTTTATGGCTGACTTAGAACAATGCTTCCTCAGCTCTCGTCCCATAGCGCCCCTACTCTATTTGCGCTACATTGATGACATTTTCATCATATGGACCTACGGGAAGGAGGCCCTTGAAGAATTCCACCTGGATTTCAACCATTTCCACCCCACCATCCACCTCAGCCTGGACCAGTCCACACAAGAGATCCACTTCCTGGACACTACAGTGCAAATAAGTGATGGTCACATAAACACCACCCTATACTGGAAACCTACTGACCGCTATACTTATCTACATGCTTCCAGCTTCCAACCAGGACACATCACACGATCCATTGTCTACAGCCAAGCACTAAGATACAATCGAATTTGCTCCAATCCCTCAGACAAACCCTACAAGATCTTTATCGAGCAGTCTTAAAACTACAATAGCCACCTAGGGAAGTGAGGAAACAGATTGACAGAGCCAGAAGAGTACCCAGAAGTCACCTACTACAGGACAGGCCCAACAAGGAAAATAACAAACCACCACTGGCCATCACATACAGCCCCCAGCTAAAACCTCTCCAGCACATCATCAACGATCTACAACCTATCCTGGAAAACGATCCCTCACTCTCACAGACCTTGGGAGGCAGGCCAGTCGTCACTCACAGACAGACCCCCAACCTGAGGCAAATACTCACCAGCAACTACACACCACACCACAGAAACACTAACCCAGGAACCAATCCCTGTAACAAACCCAGTTGCCTACTCTGTCCCCATATTTACTCTAGCGACACCACCAGAGGACCCAACCCCATGAGCCACATCATCAGGGACTCATTCATCTGCACATCTACTAATGTGATATATGCCCTCATGTGCCAGCAATGCCCCTCTGCCATGTACATTGGCCAAACCGGACAGTCTCTACGTAAAAGAATAAATGGACACAAATCAGACCTCAGGAATGGTAACATACAAAAGCTAGTAGGAGAACTCTTCAATCTCCCTGGACATTCTATAACAGATTTAAAAGTAGCCATACTTTAACAAAAAAAACTTCAAAAACAGACTTGAAAGAGAAACTGCAGAACAAAAAATCATTTGCAAATTTAACACCATTAATTTGGGCTTGAATAGGGACTGGGAGTGGCTGGCTCACTACAAAAGCAGCTTTCTCTCTCTTGGTATTGACACCTTGTTATTGGGAGTGGACCACATCCACCCTGACTGAACTGGCCTTGTTCACACTGGTTCTCCACTTGTAAGGTAACTCCCTTCTCTTCATGTGTCAGTATAATAATGCCTGTATCTGTAATTTTCACTCCATGTCATCTGAAGAAGTGGGTTTTTTTATCCACGAAAGCTTATGCCCAAATAAATTTGTTAGTCTTTAAGGTGCCACCGGACTCCTCGTTGTCTTTCTCTACAGTGTCTTGCCATAGCAAAACTGTCGCTAGCCACTTCACGCCTCTCTCTCGATAGCTCCCTGTCTTTCTGTCTGACCTCAAATGCAACTTTCAGCTCATCATTGGTTTAACATTTTTGGGGAGAGTCTGCAGTAGGGTGACCAGATGTCCCGATTTTATAGGGACAGTCCCGATTTTTGGATCTTTTTCTTGGATCTTTTTCTTATATAGGCTCCTATTACCCACCCCCACCCCGTCCCGATTTTTCACATTTGCTGTCTGGTCACCCTAGTCTGCATTGAGATCTGAAAACATTTCATCCTGAGTTTTCTTTCCCCCTCGTGGTGGCTTTTCCACCACTGGCAATTTTTAAATAAAGATTGGATGTTTTGTTCTAAAAGATCTGCTCTAGGAATTATTTTGGGGAAAGTCTGTGGCCTGTGTTACACAGGAGATCAGAGTAGATGATTACAATGGTCCTTTCTGGCCTTGGAATCTGTGAACGTTAACCAGCCGCTCAGTCATTGATAAATCCCTGTCCTTCAGTGTCTGCCCGCTGCAGGTGCCATTGCAGGGAGTATGGTTAAAAAACAAGTGGTTATTGTCCATATTCCAAAGAGGCTATGACAGCCTTTAACATCTATTTCTCATTTCCCCTCCCTAAGATTATTCCCAGTCTTGGGCGTACTTCAGAGATGGTAAGTGGTGTGTGCATGGGGGCTAGTTTGGGATTTTTGAGTGTGCAGTGTAGGCCGATTGGGTTTGTAGTTGTGCCCTGAAGGCTGTGCGGGATTGGGAATTATGGCTGTGTTTGTAGTTCGGCTGTGCCTTGGTTGTGCTTATGCAGTGTTGGAGGAGTAAGCAGGGAACATCTGGAGGCAAATGGGACAGTAATCCCCTCTGCATCCCCATTAGGCTGTCTTGACTCTGGATGACATTACACTGGGCAGGTGGAAAGAATGGCCTTATTCAAAGGGGCAAAGGGCAGACCATCAAGACAGAAGCCGATTGCTTGGCTGGTCCACTTGCCATTTTGGAAAAGGGACAGTATGGCTGAGGGAGGCAGGAGCTGGAGACTCAGGCTCGCAGCTCACATGTTACAAAAATGGCTGGAGTGTGGGGCACCTGGAACAGAAGTTTGCACAGCAGTATGATAGGGAAATAAATGGCATCTGGGAGCACAGCAGTGGGGGTACAGCAGGGAAATTATGGTCGTGTCCCCAGTACCCTGTATTGTCCAGTAGCTGCACTGGACTTATGTGCTGAGAGTCCCTCCATAGGATCGGCCTCCTGAGTCCCAGGCTGGGTTTTTGACTGGGAATCAGACTCACTTTCTACACAGCTGCTCTCATGGTCTGAAGTCCCAAAGAAATCCTGGCTTCTGTGGATAGCTCTTCACTGCCCTCCTCATGTCCCTCATCCAATGACGCTTGCTGCTTGTCCTTGGGGGAGCGGGCGTCCATAGCCTCCTTGGGTTCAGTAGTGGTGTAATCGCATAATATCTTGTCCAACTCCTTGAAAAATAGGTTATATTTCCATGGCTGGACTGCTTCTTGGCATCCTGGTTTTAAAGTAAGTTTTCTTGAGCTGTTTGATCTTTATCTGGCGCTGCTCAGTGTCCCAGCTGTGACTTGTGGACATCTGACTAGCAGTGTCCACAAACATATCTTTATTGCGGAGGCTGGCCTCAAGAGCTTATTGCACCAATTCTGCTCCCCAGATGGCAGTGAGATCTAGGGTCTCAGCACAGCTAGAAGCAGATGCTTGAGGCATGTTGTAAAGGCGGTGGGAGTAATATTGCTGCAGTGCCGATAATACTGGAATCCAGGAGCAAATGGGCTGATCCTGGCACTGTGCCAGCTTGTAAACTGGTCAACTTCACCCCATAGCAGTGGAGAGCTCACAGGTGAAGAGACAGGTCAGTAATGGGCACTGCAGAGCAGTGTGGGATAGCAGTTGGAGGACTGCCAAAGTAGCGTGCAGCATCATTGCATCCACATGAACAATAGATCACACTAATTTGCATCAAACTTAATACACTTTGAAAGAGGACTCCAGAGTTTGTGATAAATACAGAGTTAGTGCACTCTTAGGAATTGCGTCATGTACGAAGGCATTTTCAGACCAGACCAACTTGAGTTAGTGTAGACTAAACTCCTTTGTATAGACAAGCCTTAATTAACAGCAGGTGAAACTTAATTGTATGTTTGGGGTGGGAGGGGGAATAGAAAAAAGAAATTACTTGTTCATGTGCAGTCATCAGTAGCATATAGTTGTTAAACTATTAGCCACAAAATAGATTTTTCATGTGAAATGTGATTAGTTTCTATTTTATCACATATTTAATTAATCATTGTAGTAATCATTGCAGTACAAACTGATACAGCAGCATGAAGAATTGTATTTTGCAGGGTTTAATTAGACATCAAAATTAGGCTAAATAGTGCAAATACCTGTATACTGTTGGGGATTTTGGGGTGAAAAGTCAAAACTCTGTTGTTCTTTTTAATTTCTTTTAGGAGATCTCTTTATTTTATGTGTTAGTACTGAATACCATCGACATGCATCATCAGTTGAATCTGTGATGTGTGTTCCCGGCTTCTTTCAAGGGCCTGACTGGGACAGGAATGGGAGAAGGGAGTGTTCTACATTTGTTCTGCTTGTCAAAACAACAAGAAGCCATAGAGCTCCCTGGGCCAAAAGGAAGAATTTGGCTTATTTTCAGGAGTTCTGATAAGGGTGTAGCAATCTGGTTTAACTAACTAGTACAGTGGTTCTCAAACTTTTTTACTGGTGACTCCTTTCACGTAGCAAGCCTCTGAGTGCAACACCCCCCCCCCCCTTATAAATTAAAAACACGTTTTTATATATTTAACACCATTGTAAATGCTGGAGGCAAAGCAGGGTTTGGGATGGAGCCTGACAGCTCATGACCCCCCATGTAATAGCCTCATGACCCCATGAGGGGTCCCGACCCCCAGTTTGAGAACCCCTGAGCTAATAGATGTAGATCAAGGGGTCTCAAAATACTCTTCTCGCCTGATTTTTCAGAAGCAATGAGCACTTGCAGCTGTCAATGCGCACTAGTAGCTCCCAGTTAAGTATATGAATTGTGGGTGTTTGGTGACTTTGAAAAATCGGGTCAGTAAACCTTGAAAATGGAGCAAGTATTGCTTACAAACTATCTCATGTGCTTGGTTTTTTAAAATTTTGTTTTCTTTTTTTATTCTCAGGAGTTGTAGTTGAATTCCATGGTCCAGAAGGAACAGGAAAAACAGAAATGCTTTATCACCTGATAGCCCGCTGTGTCCTTCCAAAACCGGGAGGAGGTCTGGAAGTAGAAGTCATGTTCATTGATACAGACTACCATTTTGACATGCTTCGCCTAGTAACCATTCTTGAACACAGACTGTCCCAAAGCACAGAAGAAATAATCAAACAGTGTCTTGGAAGGCTTTTCCTTGTTAACTGCAATAGCAGCACCCAGTTGCTTCTCACTCTTTACTCTCTAGAAAACAAGTTTTGCGCTCACCCTTCTCTCTGCATTGTGATTTTAGACAGTATATCGGCTTTTTATTGGATAGATAGAAGCAATGGAGGTGAGAGTTTTAATATTCAGGAGATGAATCTGAAGAGATGTGCTGAATTTCTTGAGAAGCTAGTAAGAGAGCATCATTTGGCCTTGTTTGCAACAACACAAACGATTATGCAAAAATCTTCAAACTCCACAGAAAGCTCCATTCCTTTAAAACTTCACTGTGAAGCTGATGTAGAGTATAGGCCTTATCTTTGTAAATCATGGCAACAAATGGTAACCCATAGAATATTTTTCTCTAAGCAATGTAATTTTAGCAGTAGCAAAGCTTTTTCAATTGTTTCTTGTCACACCAAAAAAAAACATGTCATAAAATGTTCATTCAGTGTTGCAGAATGTGGAGTTCAGTTTTAACTTCAGTCTGTCTCTAAAACTGTAGTAAATCTTGGCACATCACAGTCTAATTAGCTTTACTTTAAGTAGTTTTAAAAACAATCTTTTAACCTATTTTATTATCTCAGATTGTTAATGAATTTTGTCACCCACCTTTAAAGGTCTTAAACTCAGTAAAGAGCAGAGGAATTTAAAGCTTTGAATTTCTGCAGAAGGTCAGCTTAAAATAGAGGAGAATGTTGAAACTGCTTGTATGTGGTTGATGCATAAAGAGATTAAATCAAGAAGACTAAAAGTTTAGGGCATCTTTAATTCCTAATATACTTATGTAATGTAAAATAGAGGGTATACAACCAAATGCACTCACTTCAGCTCTGTGTCATAACCGTCTTCCAGCAATGTATGCTGGTGATTGTGTTTAGTCAAGTGTTAGCTCTTTGTAAATATTGGTTTTAATTCACTCCCATTAGCATGGGGCTATACACTGTGCATACATCCTGTGTTAGCAGGCACAGTTGCACCCAAGGGGAGGGATTCATCTTCAGGGAAGGGTATCTAGTGTTTGGTCATGGTGGTCCTAGCCAGCACTGCCCATTTCTGGAGTGTCATATGCTTGGGGGAATAGGGAGTCTGGCTGTCACAGTTCTGCCAGCAGTCTTCAAGCATCTGTAGCCCTCCCAAAGTTGAGGGACACAGGGTCATAGTTGACTGATCCTAGGAGGTAGCCTGAGGCCCCTGTAAGTTAGTGACAAACCTAGCAGTAGTTAACATTTGAAAGGAAAAGGGCTAGAAACTTAATTTTTTTAAATAAAATTTCTAGTTCCCCTCCTCCCCCAAATCTGGGCTGCCGTGTCTCTGGGTTTTATGGGCCAAAAGGCTGTGATTGCTCACAACCACAATCAACGTGGTTTGTGTTACTAGTTTTAGATCCTCATTTGTTATTATCCCAGCCACTGTTTGGAAAATCAGTCTAGCTAGCCACAGAAATGTTCACCCGATTGTGTAAATACCTAACTTAGGGATCTCTTACTTTCAAATGTTCATTAGTCCACTACCCTATGTCTCCCTTTAGATGTATCAGCTCTACAAAGCCAAGGGATCACATGGACCATCATAATGCTAAACTATTCGCATAAAGCTCCTCTACGTTTTATTTCCTTTTCATCTAGGTTTTATATCATGTCCTCCACTAGTTGAGCATTCTTTGTACCATGCTATCTCCTGCACACTGTATTTTAATAAATAGACACACAAGTGTAAATCATATGATTTGAAAAAGGCAGAGGAGAAGACTCCTGGCTAAACAGCATATATTTCTTGGTGCACTTTATGTTCAAAGCAGTGTGCATCAGTTAGTTTAGCAATCATACAATAAGTTCCTTATTACGTAATCTTTTAGAGGTATTTTTAAATGTTACTACCCTTTTACAACTGTTTCGCCTCTGTGAAATGAATTTTCATCCAAGTATAGTTCCTGGCACTAAGGTATTGCAATTACTAGTCTCAGAAGCCCAGAATTCTCAATAAAGAGAGACAGACACATTTTCACTCCTAGAGAGGAAGTGGATAGAGAATGGAAGATTGATGGTGAGGAAAGCTTGTACAGCTCCTTCCCCTTATGGTGGATAGAGAATGCTTTAGTTTCAACGGCTGTTAATTTTGGTTCCTTTCACAGACAATAAAGACTGATTTAGAATGATGAATGTAATATACCACCACCGCTATCATCTTATGTTTGTATCTGTTTAAGGGAGAATGGAGGCATCCTGACACAACTTATGTATTATAAAATTGTGATGTGAAAGGCAGATCAAAGTAAACAGAATGAGGAGTGGATGAACAAAAATGTATATGCACTGCCACCATGGTAAGAAACCAGGAGTATAGGGAGAGGATAAGGAATCCAGAAACACTTCCTAGTAAAATGAACATCACATGTACAGGAAAAACAAGCAACATAGTATATATATGAAAACTCAAATATGTCCTATAAGATTATGGAAATAACTGAAGAAACAAACTTGAGCTTGCTCCTTCCATATTTATTCAGAAACACTAAATATGCAATCCAGTAATTTCATTTACTCCTTATGATTGTATTTGAGGAGATTGTAACCACTTCTGTATGCATTGGCCTGACAGATGCTAGAGCTCCACTCCTTCCAAGAAGTTGTGCCTCTGAATGCAGGTTCCCTTGGAACAGTCCTATCAGAACCCTTCTCACATGGAAAGCAGACAGCTTTTCTACTGTGCCTCATCTCCCTATCCATTTAAACCCTAAAAAATTAACCTCTGAATAATGATACTTTCCTGTGTCAACTCCAAAATGTGTGTTTCTATGATAGGTTAAGGCTGTGAAATTCATTCTGATCATATCTTGCTCAAGAAGTCTAAAATGAAGCCGTGTTAGTGTGCTAATACAGATGAATTGGACATCCCAGGAATCACCCTTCCTTTACGTTGGACAGTCTGGAATTCCACCCTTCTTTATCTGAAGCTTGCAAAGCAGTGTGATTTCTCCCACATGCTGTCTTTCCATTTCTCCAGTGAGTTGGAGCATACCCTCTTGGCTGAATGCCAAACTCCCAGCCTGGTTGGGATGCCCTCCTGACTCCAAGCCAAATTTCCATCTGAACCTTTATCCAAGCTAGGGAAAAAATGCCTCCAGTAGTGGCACTACTAGTTTCCAGTGTGATATTACCTCCTCTGAGTTCCCCAACATGTGGCTAACAGTAAGAATTCTCCATCACGTAATCTATTTGCTTTCGTCTATGTTTAGCCTTTTATTTGGCAATGTCTGGGTTTACACATTTTAGCCTTTGGCTTGAGCTGAGATTTCAAATGCTGCAAGTTCCTACATGTAACTGCAGAACAATTAAAGCAGCTAGAAGAAGCTCTTCCTGAATGAAGCTCAAGTAGAACATGTATGTGCAGGATTTGGCATGCTGCGTGTTGCCACTCTGTCAAACAAGCTCCAGACCATATGGGAAATTCAATGCAGTTCTGACAAGGCATAACATAACATTTATTAATCTAGAGTGCCCTTTGAAAGCTTCAAAGGACTTTATAGGAAAAATACTATACATTATTTAATGCAAAAAACATACATTACAGTTACAAATTGAAACCACTCAAATCAAGAGGACAAAATATGGTTCTTGCAGCAATGTTACTTCAGCCATGTTGCACAACATATGTGTTTCACAGTTTAGCACCCATCAGTATAATAAATTGCATATTTAGAAAAAAACCTCATATAATTTGTGCAAGATAACTGAGGCAATATTACAGTGAGCATCTTAACATTTTCATCTGACTTCTGAGGACAACGTTTTCAAATTGGGGTGTATAAAGTTAGGCTCCTAAATAATTGGCTGGATTTTTTTACGGGTGTTGAGTACTCACGTCTCACTCACACCTGTTCTCCATGTACTGCCCTATCACCCCCGTTGTTACTTAAACCAGCCATGAAACCATGCCTGGAAACACAAATATGTGGACAACAATGGTATATCCCCAAACCCTATAAACCTACATTTTCTAATGTGGGTGGCTCAAAGGCATCAAGAACTATGTCCAGGCCAGAGATCGGCAACCTTTGGCTCGCGGCCCAGGACAGTTTGTTTACCTGCAGCGTCCGCAAGTTCAGCTAATCGCAGCTACCACGGGCCGGGGTTCGCCGTTCCGGGCCAATGGGGGCTGCGGGAAGTGGTGCAGGCTGAGGGACTTGCTGGTCACCACTTCCCGCAGCCCCCATTGGCCTGGAACGGCGAACTGCAGCCAGTGGGAACTGCGATCGGCCGAACTGAGGACGCTGCAGGTAAACAAACCGTCCTGGCCCGCCAGCGGCTTTCCCTGACGGGCCGCATGCCAAAGGTTAACAATTCCTGGTCTAGGCATTAGAGCTGGACAGAAAAAAACTTCAGTTGAGCCATTGTCCATCAGAGAACACAGCTCTAGCTAAAGCAAAATGCTTTGCAAATTCATGTCAGTTTTGCAGAAATTTGTTTTGGAGAAAAACCTTGGGAAAAAGCTCAGTGTTGAAACATGCCGTTTTGACATTTTTGGAATGAAAATATCTTTTAATTGTGAATATTTTATTATAGGAAATCATAGTCTACATGAAACATTCCAAACATGTCATTTTTGAAAAACATTTTTGTTCATCCACTCCTCATTCTGTATTTTTATTTTTAAAATATCTTTTAATTGTGAATATTTTATTATAAGAAATCATAGTCTACATGAAACATTCTGGATTCCTTATCCTCTCCCTATACTCCTGGTTTCTTACCATGGTGGCAGTGCATATAAATCTTCTTGTTCATCCACTCCTCATTCTGTTTTTTTTATTTTTAAAATGTCTTTTAATTGTGAATATTTTATTATAAGAAATTATAGTCTACATGAAACATTCCAAACGTCATTTTTGAAAAACATTTTTGTTCATCCACTCCTCATTCTGTATTTTTATTTTTAAAATACCTTTTAATTGTGAATATTTTATTATAAGAAATGATAGTCTACATGAAACATTTTGATTTTTCAAAACAAAATGTTTCAATTGATCTGAAACAAAATTTTTGGAATTTGTTTGTTTGTTTACTTAGGAGAATTTCAACATTTTGGGGGTTTGTGCCTAACTGGAACAAAGAGAGATTTCAAAATCTCTCAATCCTCCATGAAATGGAATTTCTATCTTCTGTATAGCTCTACTAGGCATCAAACAAAGTGACCTGGGTTTCAGAGATGCTGAGCACCTGGGACTCCCTTCGATGTCTATGGGCGTTGCAGCCAGTAAGTGATCTGGAAATGCACTGTCATTAACCTCTGTAAGGATGATGTCAGTTGGAAGGATGAACCTTAAGCATCCATGAATGAGATGCAGTGGTACTGAGTTGGGGAGAAATCAATTTGCTTCATACTCTAAATAAATTGTGTGGAGAAGTTATCACCTGCAGGCTGTTTTGGCAGCTAAGTGAATTGCGCTAATGAACTTACAGAGCAACTCAGTCATAGATTCATGGATCTCTGCACACCTTGGTGTGATCAAATATGAAGATTCTCCAACATACTAACCAAATGGATATTTATGATTATGACTAGAAGCCATTTCCAGAACTATATTACAAGTCAATATGGGAGGTAAGCTCCTGCTGCATAAACCTACTTGGATTGGGTAACAAGCCAACGTAAGGGAGAGGGAGTTCTCTTCTTTCTCTGCTTCCTCTTAGGATTTGTTTCTGTGACAAGTAGTCTGAATGTACCCATCATAGATGATCACACATACTCTTTATTTAGTGCTAATGGTTCTAATGTACTATAGAAGTCATGTACAGTTTTCTTGGCTATTGTATTTTCTTATTTCCTGTCACTCTTGTATATCTGTTACTATTTACTGTCTGAGTATACATCATCTATTCCTCTTTATTCCAAGCATGAAACTTTTAAGTAAAAAAAACACATCAAGTCCAAAATGGTGATTGAGGCCTTGTCTACACTACAGAGTTTGTGGACAAAAGTCAGCTTTCATCTACAAAACAGTGGCGGTGTATGACACTCTACAATGCTTCACCCACTGACAAAACTCTCCTGCTTTGCTGAGAAAATAAAACCACCTTGACAAGAGGCGTAGAGCTTTTTGCTGAAAGGTAGATCGACAAAGTGTCAGCGTAGGTGCTACACTTGGTTGTGTCGCCGTGAATTACTTCCATGAGGTGTCTGACAATGTCCATCCAGGCTGCTCTGGTCAGCAGTTCAAACTCCACTGCCCTGCACCTTGGTATGAAGGCATCTACCCCTCCCCCTTTAAAGACCTGGGGATTTTTGAAATTCCACTTCCTGTTTGCTTAGCATGGAGAGCTCACATTGCATCTTCCCAGCTGGCCATAGCAGCTCCACACAGCAGACAGTGTCCCGCTTGGAGAACACCAGAGTTTTTGGATCTGTGGGGAGAGGAGGCTGTGCAGTCTCCGCCACAGCCGTAAGAACTTCAGTACCTACAGTCAGATTTCTCATGGCATGTTGGATAAGGCCTACAAACGGGACACGCATCTGGGCCATGCAAAGATAAAGAAGCTGAGGCAGGCATACCAGAAGGCAAGGGAGTCAAACCGTCACTCTGGTGCTGTGCCAAAATACCTGCCGCTTCTATAAGGAGTTGGACGCGATCCTCGGCGGCAACCCCACCTCCACCGCCAAGAGCCCCGTGGATACTTTGTGGGGGCTGGAGACAGTGGCCAGCAGACTCAACCCCGAGGCTGAAGTGGTGGACAAGGAAGTGGAATTGGAGGATGAGATGGGACAGGGTCGTCCAGTACTGCTGCAAGCCAGGACCTCTTCTCAACTCTGAAGGTTTGAGCTAGTCCCCGCACTTCATCTCTGGTGTGCATGATGCAAGAGAGAGGAGTTCTGGTAAGTGATCATTTTGAGTTGATACTGCTCGGTTACATGAGGTAGAGCTGTCTTTTGCTTTATGCTATAAGTGGGTTAAGGAATAGAAATGTACAAGACTATCTGTGTTTGCATCTGCTTCACATTCCCCTGTGCAGATACTCAGTGGGGTGGAACAGTGTGTTAATGTACACCGAGATATCACGCGAATCCTCCAGAGAGATCTCTAGGAAACTTTCTTGGAGATACTCGCCAATCTTCTGCCAAAGGTTCCTTGGCAGAGCTGCTTTGTTGTAGGAAACTTTCCCATGCAAGTGGCAATCACTTGTGCAGGAACCAAAGCAGCACACAGGTGAGCAGCATAGAGACCCGATCTGAAGCCACACACGTGCAGGAGATGCACCTTTGCATCCTGGCTTACCCTCAGGAGTGAGATATTGGCTTCAATGACCCCCTGCTGTGAAAAATGGTGGCAGAATTTATAATATTGTCCCTAGTTGCTTGCAGTGATCCCCTTTTAAAAAAACACCCTTTGCCCCATCTTGAAGGTGTGTCATCGTCCCCCTGGCCAAACTCACCATTTTTAGGGCATTTGCCAAGCTTGTGTGCTTGCCGAGGGACAGTGAGAAAGAGGTGTATTTTACTAATATGATTACATGGTGTGAGTTCACTAACAATCATGCTTCTGTTTATTGTTTCTTGCGCTTTTGCAGATGTTGCCTTCAGAGGAACCTCCGACACACCAGCAGAGCACCTCTACCAGATAAGGAAGCGACTGAGGAGGAGCAAGGTGTAGTAGAAGGAGAGAGCCTGAGACATGAGGCCTGATATGATGCCTGAGGCCTGAACTAAAGTAGTATTCAGGCCCTGCTACTATAAAGCAAAGTGAGCAAAAGGCAGACTGTGAGCAGAAGTCAGGCCCTGTTATAAAACATGCCTGCTTCCAAGTTCACAGGTCCTGGCAAGAACATGCATTCCTGAGAAGTACTAGGCACAGGACACTCATGCAAACACATTCCAGAAGGGTGGTACCAGAACACCCCGATACCAAGTATGGTACAAACACACTCCCCAAAGATAACAGGAACATGTTAACCCCTCCCAAGGATAAGGTCAGGATGATAGTATGATGGTTAGAGATGTTTAGATCGAACCAACGTGTAAGGTAACGGGTGCTAATGAACCATGTCGGGGGTAATACATAACTTGTTTGTATCAGTGTATAAAGAGGGGTCTCGGAGTGTGTTTGGCCAGCTGAAGGGGGGAATGAAAAGCCCCACCATTCACTGAGCTGAGTTCATTGTGACAAGCATACATGTGCTAATGTAACTGTAGACATTGATCCAGAGAGCTAGGACTGTGCTTTGTCTACTATAAACCTGGCCAGGTGCCTTCGCTACTAAACCAGGACTTGTGGTCTTACCAGGCAGTTCAATTGGAGCCTGCTATGTGAACTATCTGGCCAGAGCCAGTGCTGCACGCAGAGAGAACACATGCAGTCAATGACTAACTACACAATGAAGACATGTTTTGGGAGGTCTCCAATGCTCTGATGCCACAGAACAAGAATGCAGGACATAGAGGGAGACAGTTAATGAAAATTTAAAAATAAGCAGGGCCAGGAGCAAATGTTTTGTTGGCCAGGAGTAGGTGATAAAAGTGATAGAGGAGCAAATGGAAATGCTGAAGTCCTTAACTGCGCTGCAGGCAGAACACGTGCTTGACACCCCCTGCAGCCTCTACAGAACTGCTCGCCATGCAGTCCCCAAACTCCTCACATGCATTCCTTGCATCTTCCAGCCCATTGCAGTACCCCATTTATGCCACCCCTTGAGACAGCTTCCAAAATGATAGCTGGAGTTGCACACAGCTATGAGAGCCTCCATTGGGAGGGTGCCCTTCAGTGTTAGCTCCCTTCCAACCAAACATTTTCTATGTTGTGTTTATTGCTATTTAATACCAAGAAAAAAATACTCTGAAAGATAATCTTTATTTCTCTCCTGCACAAGGTGGATGCTGCTGGAATTAATACACAGTGGCAATTGGCACATTTGCACACTACAAATCACGGTCAGGAAGAAATCATCAAAATTTTCATGCAAGGCAGCGAGTTAACAAAGAATGGCAGAATGCTTTACAGACAGACATATTACACTGCTCTACAGCCAAAATGCTTCTGAAATAAATGTAGTCAAACTTTACTAATTCTGGCTCCCTGAGAACGAAAATGATGCTTAAAATTGTTGATTGGCTCTAGTTTTCAAGACATGCTATTGGGTCAGTATATACGACCCTTGACTTGGGAATGGCGGAGGATAAGTGAGTTATAAAGGGAAGGGATCTCAATTTAAACCAGAAATGAGACAAATACATCTTTGACTGGATCTATGAATAAATCTATGACTGGGTTTGGACAGTACTTGCTTTTTAGGCAAAACAATGAATGATGCAATCTGAAGCTGGTATTGCGTCATACATGATATGAATTGCATCATGTTATTCCTAGAAGTCATGGATGATGCAATCATAATGAAGCTTACATCACTCTGCTGAACAAATTGCCCTATATCAGCTCTAGAAATCATACAGTGTCGTGCTCTCTTATTTATCAGTGTTTGATTTTGCAAAGGGACACATTTCTGTTTAGCCAAAGTGAGCAGAGATGCCTCGTACTTGTGTGAACAGTGCAGATAACTTCTGCTATGTTTGTGGTGAAGTGACTTTTGCATCACAAAAGCGCAGTATAACCACTATGGTTAAGAAAGCCTATCACCTTTATTTTGGCTGCAAAATTGGAGATGAGGACAAGAGGTGGGCCCCACAGATATGCTGCAACACTTGTGTAACAAATCTTCACCAGTGGTTGAACAGGAAAAGGAAATCTATGCCTTTTGCAGTGCCAATGATTTGGAGAGAGCCAACAGATCATAGCAGCAATTGTTACTTCTGCATGGTGCCTCCAGTTGGGAAAGGTGTGTCAAAGAAGAAAAAGTGGACTGTGCATTAGCCAAACATTCCATCAGCTATACGCCCAGTACCCCACGGAGAAGGACTGCTGGTTCCTGATGCACCAGAATCATTCTCACTTGAGGCAGACGAGGAAGAGGATGAAACTTCTGGTCCTGAACCATCAATGTCACAGGAGCCACATTTTCTCCCATCCTCCTCCTCTGAACCACACCTCATAACACAAGGTGAACTGAATGACCTTGTCAGGGATTTGGAACTACCCAAGAGTAAGGCAGAGCTTTTGGGCTCCAGACTACAGCAGTGGAATCTCCTGGCAGGTGATGGTAGGGTTTCCATGTTCCGTGACCGTCAAAAGGATCTTGTCCCATTCTTCTTCATGGAAGGTGATCTTGTAGCCTGCAACAACATCGATGGCGTGATGGCAGCCCTCAACATCGTTCACGATCCAGATGAGTGGAGACTGTTCATTGATTCATCCAAGACGAGTCTTAAAGCTGTTTTACTGCAGAATGACAATGTTTTGCCATCAATTCCAGTTGGTCATGCAGTCCATAGGAAGGAAACCTATGACAACATGAAACAACTTTTGAGGTGCATAAACGATGACCAACATCAGTGGCAGCTTTGTGGCGATGTGAAGGTTGTTGCTCTCTTGCTTGGTCTGCAGACTGGATACACAAAGTACTGCTGTTTTCTCTGCGAATGGGATAGTCGTGCAAGAGATTCCCACTACATCAAGAAAGATTGGCCACTCTGACAGTCATTGGAGCCTGGGAGGAAAAGTGTTCAGCATCCACCACTTGTTGAATCAAGGAAGATTTTGTTACCACCCTTACACATCAAGCTGGGTCTGATGAAGAACTTTGTCAAGGCCATTGACAAAACACAAGCAGCTTTCAAGTACCTCCGTGGAAAATTTCCAAGGTTAAGTGAAGCTAAGATAAAGGAAGGTGTCTTTGTTGGTCCTCAGATTCGTGAACTTCTTCAAGATGATGCATTTGACCATGCACTGCGTGGCAAGGAAAAAAAGGCAGGGAAAGCCTTCCAGTTAGTGGCAATCAATTTTCTCGGAAACAACAAGGCAGACAACTACAGGTTGTTGGTGGAAAACCTCCTCAAGGCATACAAAAGCCTTGGTTGCAATATGTCACTAAAGATACATTTTTTGCACTCTCATCTAGATTTTTTTCCACCGAACAGCAGAGCAGTGAACGACGGCACGGCGAGCGATTTCACCAGGACATTGCAACAATGGAGAAACGCTATCAGGGCAAATGGAGCCCATCAATGCTTGCAGACTATTGCTGGACAGTGACTGACAAGAGGTGCTCCATTTAATGAATACAAGAGATAAGCCAAGAAGCGCCGAGTAGACACTGAATAGGACTAAACTATGTACATGATAGTTTTTTGCCTTTTGTTTCATAATAAATTGTATTTATATAACCCCTTTGCTGATTTTTAAAGTGTTACATAAACAGGACAGGTGAAATAGTATCATGTAAAGCAACCATAAACACATGAAAAGACCTAGGTTTACAATTTATGATTAAAACTCTACTATCTACACAATATACATAGACATAAAATGTAAAAACTTAAATATCTTAGAAACAGTAGCCAATCAGTTGTTTTAATTGTCATATTTGAATTCAGCACATCAAAATACATACTAAATAGCACATTTTATCTCTGAAGCAGGCGACTTCTCAAAAATTGTAGACCAGTGAATTATTGGTGCTCGTTGTCAAAATGGTGCTTCGAAGCCTCCCTGATTTGAATAGCCCCCATTATGCCCCTCAAATAACCCTGGTATCTGGCTGCTCAAAATCAGCCGGCAGGCAATCCATCTTCACACTCCACCCCTGGGGAAACTTTTTAACCTTAGCTTTACAAATATTATGCAGCACACAGCAAGCTGCTATGACTATGGAAATATTTTGCTCATTTAGATCTAAACTGCCAAAAAGGCAGTGCCAGTGAACTTTTAAGCTGCCACACACACATTCAATGGTCATTCTGCACCTGCTCAGCCCATTGTTGAAGTACTTGCTGCTGTTCAGGTTTCCCATGTAAGGCTTCATGACCCATGGGAGTATGCTGGGTCTCCCAGGATCCCTATGAGCATTTCAATATGCCCCATTGGAATCTTCAGGTCTGGAAGGAAAGTCCCTGCTTGCAGTTTTCTGTACAGACCAGTGTCCCTGAAGCTGCGTATGTCATGCACCTTCCCTAACTGTCTGGTGGCGGGAACTGCCTGGGGGTTAAAAAAAAATACATTTTTTTAAAGGGGGGGGTGCAGGGAGCCCGGCAGGCCGCAGGGAAGAGCTCCGCGGGCCGCGTGTTTGAGACCCCTGGTGTACTCTATTGCAAGATCGTCCGGGGCCTAAGTTGGAATATTCATGCCATCTATTGCCCCCCTGTAGTTAGGGAATCCCATTGCCACAAAGCCATCCACTATTTCACACACATTTCCAAGTGCATTGCAGTCCTTTGTAACAGGATATGATTAATGGCCCTGCACACTTGCATGCATGCTACCCCAGTGGTGGACTTCCCAATTCCAAACTGATTTGCTACTGACTGGTAGCAGTCTGGCGTTGCGGCTTCCACATAGTGATCACCACACGCTTCTCCACCAAGATAGCAGCTCTCATTTTGGTGTCTTTGCACTGCAGTGCTGGGGTAAGCTCTGCACAAAGTTCCAGGAAGGTGGCGTTGCACATACAGAAGTTCTGCAGCCACTGCTCGTCATCCCAGACCTGCATAACAATGCCATCCCACCACTTAGTGCTTGTTTCTGGAGCACAATAGCGACGGTCCATCATGTGCAACTGCCTATGAATGCAAAAAGGAATCTGGTGTTGCTTCTTTCCATGGCACACAGCATGTCAGGCACCATGGAGTCTTGTTCAGAATCAGAGCTCATGATATACTGCATGATTAGTCGTGTTGTGTTCATAACACTGACCACAATAGAGCGCAGTGCAGGATCCATCCTTTCAGGCAGAGATGGTGGGCGCACAGTAAATGGGCCATTGAAAAATGGCGCAAAACATAGAAGCCAATGGAAAGATGGGACAGAAAAAAACTGCGTCATGGGACATTGAGCCCCGCACCCATGACGCACTGCAATCCACTCTGCCTTCTCACAACTCCTAGCTGCAGAAGGTGGCAAGTTTCACAGTGGGATAGCAACCCACAGTGCGCTGCTCTCACTGTCAATACTAGAGCACCAACTGTGGCCGCACTCTGCTGACAGAAGGAGTGTTGTGTGAACATGCACAAGTGATGTAATTATAGTGGTTTATGATCGTCAGCATAACTTGCATCGACTTAAGGCTGTAGTGTAGACATAGCCTGAGTGTATTAGCATGTGATTGCCTTTTCTCCCATCCACGCCCCACAAACTTTTAGCTATTTTGTTCACATAGGTTCCCTCAGTCCTTCCCTCCTCCAGGGTTGTGGGAACCTGACTTTCAGATATGAGTGTAATCATTACACACATTTATAAGGCTTAAATTAGCTCATTAGCATTCCTAGTGAGGAGCCCGAGTCAAACTCAGTGTAATAAATGTGTGTAATAATTTCTCAAGCTTGTTCAAACGTTTTTTTTCTGACTAGGAATTTTCTCTTGCCACTGCTTCCTCCAAGCTACTTCTATGTTTAATTCACTGCTCCTATATTCTCAGAACGTATCCTTATCCAGAACTGCATTCTTTCATTTATAGCTTGAAAGATGCTTCCTTGCAGAAATGCCTCTCATCACAGTCTTCAGTGCCTGGCTTGATCCTTGCAAAGGGCTCTCTGTGGGACTAATTGTGAAAGCTATCTGGAAGGCACAGTGAATCCAGAATGCAGCTGCTCACTTTGGGCCAATGCAAGGATATTACACCTGGGTTCTGCTTTCTGGCCCAGGGTCTTGGCCTCCACGCCTAGACCCAAATCACCATACAGATCACCTGTGCATCTCCAACTTGCTGTGCAACCTATGCTATGCTGGATGAAGCTGGAAGCAGGGCATTCCATGTTAGCAGACCTATGTCACTCGAATTCAACCCCCCCAGAAATACACAAACAGAGCCATATTTAACAAGAGCTGGGCTCTCAGAGGACAAGCCAAATCCCTCTCCCTTTTCTGTCCAAAAGCTTCAGGCAGAAGAAGTGCTGTGAGGGGTTTGTCTCTCTAGGGATGATCCAGTTCCCATAGGAGTCAATGGGAATTGGACTCAAGCTCCTAATTAGGAATGTTAATGTTAAGACACAAGCTGCACCAGACACCACTGTGATGGATGTCTCTTAAACATGTGTAATAATAAATACAGGTGTGATCAGTCTACAGACCCCCAGTTGCATATTAATCTCAGAAAAGCAGAAATATTATAAAAAACAGGATCTTAGGAGGTCCAAAAGCAACCTTCAGTCTCAGTAACTATTCTTTTCCCATTCTATATTTTAATTTATCATTGGTTTAAGCAGTGCATTAGTTCTCATTGAAAAATATAAAGAAAGAGCACTAGAAACTGTTTCTCAACTGCATCTTTATTAAAGCATTCATTTGAAATGAATGCTTTCATTTCTCTATGATTTTGCTTTAGTTCAAGGTTACAACATTAAGTTTTTGTACACATTGGAACTTTGGATATGCCTTAGTATTTTAATGCTTGTTGAAGTGTATGCAACCTAGAATTAAAGCAGCATTTCTAAATAAAGGGCAGCTTTTTCACCCTGGGCTGTTGCAACAGCTAATTTACAACCAATCATTATATATGTATAGTTGGGATTATTTTTTCCAATGTGCATTGCTTTGCGTTTATCAGTGTTGAATTGCATCTGCCATTTTGTTGCCCAGTTACCCAGTTTTGTGAGATCCCCCTGTAACTCTTCACAGTCAGCTTTGGATTTAACTACCTTGAATAATTTTGTATCATCTGCAACTTTGCTATTTCACTGTTCACTCTCTTTTCCAGATGATTAATGAATATGTTGAACAGCACAGGTCTCAGTATAGATCATTGGGGAACCCCATTGTTTACCTCTCTGCATTGTGAAAATGAACCATTTATTCCTACCCTTTGTTGAGCAGACCTTCCCTGTTATTCCATGACTTCTTAGTTTCCTTAAGATCCTTTGGTGATGGACCTTGTCGAAGGCTTTCTGAAAATCCAAGCACACTATATCGACTGGATCACCCTTATCCACATGCTTGTTGAAACCCTCAAAGAATTCTAATAGATTGGTGAGGCATGATTTACCTTTACAAAAGCCATGTCAACTCTTCCCCAACAAATTGTATTCATCTATGTGGTTGATAATTCTGTTCTTTACTATAGTTTGTACCAATTTGCCTAGTAGTGAAGTTAGGGTTACTGGAATTGCCAGGATCGCTCCTGCAGCACTTTAAAACTCAGTGTTACATTAGCTACCTTCCAGTCATCTGGTACAGAGTTTCAGCAATGGTTACATACTACAGTTAGGAGTTCTGCAATTTCATATTTGAGTTCCTTCAAAACCCTGGAGTGAATACCATCTGGTCTTGGTGACTTATTACTGATTAATATATCAGTTTGTTCTAACATTTATTGACATATCAGCGTGGGACAGTACTTCAGATTTGTTGCCCAAAAATGATAGCTCTGATGTGGGTCTCTC
Source organism: Macrochelys suwanniensis (assembly GCA_033296515.1). NCBI lineage: Eukaryota > Metazoa > Chordata > Testudines > Chelydridae > Macrochelys > Macrochelys suwanniensis. The sequence goes on along the minus strand of CM065776.1, from coordinate 16,470,947 downwards.
ACTGTCATCCTCTGCAGTGAAGACCAATGCAAAGAATTCATTTAGCTTCTCTGCAATGACCTTGTCTTCCTGGAGTGCTCCTTTTATGCCTGTGTCATCTAGTGGCCCAGGTGCCTCTTTAGCAGGCTTCCTGCTTCTGATTTACCTAAAAAAGTTCTCACTGTTAGTTTTTGCATCTTTAGCAAGTTTCTTCTCAACTTCTTTCTAGGTCTGCTTTATTATGCTTTTACACTTAACATGCCACAGTTTAAGTACTTTCTCACTATCCTCACTAGGATTTGACTTCCACATTTTAAAAGATGCCTTTTTGCCTCTGATGGCCTCCATTACGCTACTGTTTTGCCATGGTGGCATTCCGTTGGTGCTCTTATTGTCTTGTCTCATTTGGAGTATACATTTAGTCTGAACCTCTGTTTTGGTGTTTTTAAATGATCCCCTGCTGCTTGCAAGTATTTAACCCTTATGACAGGCAGCTCCTTTTAATTTCCATCTAGAAAGCATCCTCATTTTAGTCTAGTTTCTCTTTTTGAAGTTAAATGTTACCCTGGTGGGGGGGTTTTTTGGTATGTCCCCTACAGGTATGTTAATTTTAAATTATATTATGGCCACTATTACTGAGCGGTTCAGCTATAGATACCTTGTGGGCCAGATCCTGTGCTCCATTTAAGACTAAATCAGGAATTGCCTCGCCCCTTGTGGGTTCCAGGACTAGCTGTTCCAAGAAGTCATGTATGGTGTCTAGAAGTTTTATCTCTGCATCACATCCTGAGATGACATTTACCCGGTCAATATTAGGCTAGTTGAAATCACCCATTATTATTGTGCTTCTGTGGTTCTGTAGCCTCTCTAACCTCCTGTAGCATTTCACAATCACTGTCACCATCCTGGTCAGGTGCTTGGTACTGTATTTCTACTGCTATACTCTTATTATTCAAGCATGGAATTTCTATCCCTAGAGATTCTATGGTACAATTTGTTTTGTGTAAGATTTACCTTATTTGACTCTATGCTTTGTTTAACATATAATGCCACTTCTCCCACCAGTGTGACCTACTCTGTCGTTCCTATATATTTTATACATTGGTGTCATGTCCCATTGATTATCCTCATTCCACCAAGTTTCTGTGATGCCTATTATATTAATATCCTCATTTAATGCCTGGCACTCTAGTTCACCCATTTTAGTATTTAAACTTTTAGTATTTGTATATAAGCTCTTGTTCATTTTGTCAGTATTGATTGCTTTCATGTGGTATATTTAAATAGGACTCTATTTTGTTTGAGTGTTCCTCACTAGCTCCTATCTCTATTTAACAACTTCTTTCCTATCCTCTTTACTAGGATATAGAGTTCTCCCTTCAATAAATTCATCCTAAAAGATGTCTCCACCTGAACCATGTGCTCCTCCACACCTGTTGGTTTTCCCCCAGCCCATAGTTTAAAAACTCTATGACCTTTGTAATTTTACATCTGGTTCCATTTTTATTTAAATGGATAGGCTCCTCCTTTCCCAAACAGTTTCCCAGTTCCTAATAAACCTGAAGCCCTTCTACCTATATCATTGTCTTATCAATGCATAAAGACCCTACAGTTCTGCCTGTCTTTCTGGCCCTGTGCATGGAACTGGAAGCATTTCAGAGAATGCTACCATAGAGGTCCTGGACTTTAGAATGCTAATAAGAGATTCAAGTTGGCCTCCAGGACCACCATCTTACCTTTCCCTATGTCATTGGTTCCTGCATGTACCATGACCACCAGCTCCTCCCCAGCACTACGTATAAGTCCATCTAGATGTCTCATGAGATCCACTACCTTCACACCTGGCAGGCAATTCACCATGTGGTTCTCCCAGTCATCACAAACCCAACTATCTATATTTCTAATAATTGAATCCTCCGCTACTCTTGCCTCTCTCTTCCTAATAACAGGGGTCCTCACCCCTGAAGCAATATCCTCCATGCAAGAGGATATCAGGACATCATCTGGAAGGTGGGTCCCAACTAGTTTCCCTCCACTCCAGCTTGATGCTCTCCTGCCCTGAGGCTTTCATCCTCTTTAACAGCACAGGGGCTGAGGTGAAAGTCCCCCAAAAGCCTCTTTTATGGACCTCTCTGTTGCCCTTTGTTCCTCCAGTTCAGCCACTCTTGCCTCAAGAGCCTGTACTCTGTCTCAGAGGGCTGTGAGCTGCTTGCACCACATGCACACATATGCCACCTGGCCACAAGGCAGGTAATCATGCATGTTGCACTCAGTGCAATAAACTGGGTGACCCCCACCCTACTGCTGGTCTTCTGTCTGCATTTTTTACTCTCTCTCTCTCTCTTTTTTTTGTATGTAGCCTAAGTTTAGTAGCCTTATTTCTGACAATAGCAGGTTTTGATTAACTCAATGTGTTTAACAGTTTTCAGTTAAGCAGAGGAAGCTAATTATGAAACAGTATTACTCAATTTTTTGTATTGTACTCCACATGAATATGAAACAGAAGGGATTTTTTAACTTGAGGATACAAAAAGCTAAAATTATAGAAAAGTTTGACTAATCTAAGGCTGAAGAGCCAATCTTGCAGTTTTAGGGGGCTTCAATCAACTGCCTGTTAAGAAATCAGATTGTGATTGTGTAACGCCGACAGATCCTGGTTGTCAGCAAGCAGGATCGAACCTGGGGCCTCGGGCGCTTAGTGAATGAGCTAAAAGCCAACTGGCTGTTAAAATGAGTCTGCTCTACAGCCTTAGCTCTCTCTCTCTCTCTGGTCTTGGTGCCACTAGATGGGACAGAACACCACACCCCAGCGGTGTGTGGGTTACAGTTGGAATCCAAAACAAAGCACACAGTGATTGCTGAGACCCAGAATTAACCCTTCATAAGACAAGTAGTATTTGCCAACCAACAGAAGTTCCGCAGTCCAGGATGAAGTTTATGGAAGGTGAACAGTGCTCTAACACTGAAGACATGATTGAGAATCCAAAATATTGCAAGAAAAAAAAGACCTCGGGCAGAAAGACATGTGGAGCTCAAAGTCAGAATCAAGTAAAACATGGAGCTGCACAAGCCATGTCAGCCAGCACAAAGCCCAGCACACAGGAAAAGTGTAATAGGTTACATCACTTTGCAAGAGTTTGCAGCACCAGCAGAGTGTGGGCAGCCTGGAGAAAGAGGACTATGACCATGCAACTAGTTCAGATTTATTTTTCCTAGGAGCAATGGACACTGTCGCAGCAGAAGACTGAAAGCAAATGGGACATCTCTTAATTTAAAGTTGGACACTGGTGCACAAGCCAATATGTTGCCACAAACAATGTTAACATTTTTTTTAAAAGCCACCGATAGTGAAAAGTAAACTCAGGGCTAACAGTGGTGAGCTTATCTTCCCACTAAAGCAATATTCAAATTAAATGTATGGGAAAATAACGAACTGGAAAAGACACAGTTTGTAATAGTACCAGGGAAACATGCTTTATTGGGTTAAAAGTGTCAAGCCCTTGGTCTCATGAAGAGTGTGCACTCATTGGAGGGGCAGGCGACCAAAACAATTCAGGAAGGGTTTGAGGATGCCCTCAAGTGGATAGGGAAGCTCTCCACAGCATAGAGGTGACAGAGCCCAACTACCCTACAATTCATGCCCCTTTGAACGTTCCCCTCACCCTAAAGCAGAGGCTAGAAGAGTTGCTGGATAGTCTGATTGCTCTGGGAATCACACAGTGAGTAGAAGAACCCACAGAGTGGATACACTCCTTGGTCACTGTAGGAGAAAAAGACGGCGCCCTTCGCTTATTTGTAGACCCCAGAAGAATTAAAGAAATATGTAAAAGGACCATTTCCCACTTTCTATAAGGAGAGAAATTTTTGGGGAGATGACCAATGCCAAATATTTTTCTATGGTGGATGCATCAGCAGAGTTCCTAGAAAAATGGCATCCATTTGTGCACATTCAATACCCCCTTTGGGCATGCCATTTGGGTTGTGTTTGGCTCCTGAGGTGTTACACCAGAAAATACAGCACATTTTTGATGGTCTAGAGCAGTGGTGGGCAACCTGTGGTCCGCAGGCCGCATGCAGCCCATCAGGGTAATCTGACTGTGGGCCGCGAGACATTTTGCTGCTGTTGACTGTCCACAGGCATGTCCCTCCGCAGCTCCCAGTGGCCGCAGTTCACCGTTCCTAGCCAATGGGAGCTGCAGGAAGCCCACCACTGGTCTAGAGGCCACTCAGGTTTACACATATGATGTTTTGATCTGGGGAAAAACCAGTAGAACAGCATGAGCAGAGGCTCTGGACAGCTCTGGAAAGAACTAAAGCAGCTGGGCTAAAACTAAACAAAACAAAAATGTAAATTCTGTGTAATGGAAATAACAGACTTGGGAGAGGAGTTAACGCAACAAGGTGTAGAGGTAGATCACAGTGAGAGTGAGGCCATCACCAACAGGCCTGCCCCCAATAGACATGGAAGGGGTACAGAAATGCTTGGAATGGCAAGCTATGTAGGGAAATTTGTGCCCAAGTTAGTTGTTTAAAATACCATCCTGAGAGCGCTACCATGCAAAGACATCCAAATGGACATGGGATGCAAGTTTGAATAAACCAGGGGTGGCCAACCTGTGGCTCTGGAGCTACATGCGCCTCTTTAGAAGTTAATATGTGGTTCCTTGAATAGGCACCAACTCCAGGGCTGGAGCTACAGGCTCCAACTTTCTATTGTGCCCCGGGGGGTGCTCACTGCTCAACCCCTGGCTCTGCCCCCACTCCACCCCTTCCCGCCCCCTCCCCTGAGCCTGCCATGCCCTCACTCCTCCCCCTCACCCCTCTGCGCTTCCTGTATGCCATGAAACAGCTGATTAGGAGGTATGGGGAGGCGCTGATCGGCGGGGCTGCCAGTGGGCGGGAGGCACTGGGCAGGGGAAGCTGATTGGGGGCTACTGACCTATTACTGTGGCTCTTTGGCAATGTACATTGGTAAATTCTGACTCCTTCTCAGGCTCAGGTTGGCCACCCCTGGAATAAACAATTTGAGAAACTGATGGAGTTAAAGAGGTCCCAGTCTGGAGGTAGTATGACAATAAGTGCAGAACTAAGTTGTACACGGATGCCTCCAAGGAGGGGATATGGGCACACTCCTCTGACAGCAGCATGGTCAAAATTGGATAAAATTTAGATCAAAGTGATTTAGGTGCTTAATTATCACTTTAGGCACCTAAGCTGAAAATTTAGATCCTCAAAAAATCCCTGGTCAGCTGCCATCTAACTCTGTAAGTGCTGAAATTTCCATGGACAAAGTCCTTTGGGCACCTAAAAGAAAAAAAAATCAAATCTATCTGTGAGCAGGTGCACAGCTGCTAAGTCCTGACACCAAGGCCCTAGCTCGCACCCAAGCCCCAGTGAGAACCTCAAACTAAGAATTCCTTTATGTGTCATGCCTACAGGGCCCACTTAATATAATAATTAAATAGTCATTAGAACAGAAATGGGGGTCTCCCACAACCCAGGGGAGTGCCCTAACCACTGGGCTAGAGAGTCAGTCTCACACTCTCTCTGGCCCAATGAATATTTAATTATTTATATGAAGTAGACCAGCAGCAACAGTGGAGATTGAGAGAGCCCCTCAACCCAGATCATCCCAAAGCCCAGTGGTTAGAGCACTCATATGGGAGATGTGGGTTCAAATCCCTGCTCCACCTCAGGCAACAGTGGGATTTGAGCCTGGGTCTCCCACATCGTAGGTAATTCTCTAACCATTGGGCCAAAAGTTATAAGAGGGCCCCAACTTGTTCTCTGGCTGTGTTGGGGGGGGGGGCTGATCTATTAGGAGGCCTCGGAGCATGCTACTTGATTGGGCCCCAGAAGTAAGATAGAAGGAAACATCTAGCCTGAAGCAACCACTGGCTGTGCGCATGCTCACAGGCAGGTTTTTAGGCAGAGGTGATGACGGGAGGACATGCAGGGTCACATGTGCCCCTGCCCCCAATTCTGCTGACTGATTGATACTTGAGTGGTGCTTTGCTCTTGAGCATTTGAGTGTCACTGCTGCCTCCACATATGCAAACACACATCCCTTCCATTTATTTGAAGCCAAACCCTTTCTCCTTGGACTCCAGTTAACTTCAGTTTCTCATTAAGTTTAGCAATGATTTAACCTTAATTACTGGGTGGGATATAGTAAAACTAAAGTGCCAATTCATTCCAAGACTAAAACACATATTTAACAGACTCTAGACCTCTTAGTGGGTGTGAATGATAACACAGAACAGATAGGAACAAAAAGGTTTTCATTTAGGCAAACAGCTGTCCTGTGAAGTAGAATGCTCAAAGAGTACTAATAGTTGGAGGGAATTTCTCCATGGGCCCCCTGAGGCTCCAACTTAGTATAATGGAAATTTGAACCTAGTACAAGTTCTTGCCGTATCACCACCAATTCCAAATTCTGTCACTGTATGAAATAGGATATCAGAGTCCATGTCTGCAAAAGTCCCTAATGCCAAAAGAACTCCATTAAAAAAAAAAAAAATAGAAGCCCCGACCCTGTGCAGTTTTATCTTCAAATGGGACTTAGAGTCCAATCGAAAAAACAGATGAAACAATTTCTGACTAGTTATTGGTTATAAAGCTGCAAAGCAGGTGCTGATAACCTTGTCTTGCATTCACAAACCACAGTATCATGCAAGAGGAGCGATGCAATGGTCCAGGGCTGGCCCACAACATTTTGGCACCTGAGTTGGGGAGCTCAAATGACACCCCCATGCCCCCTCACTTGGGCCAACACTTTGATAAGTCTCAATTCTGCCTTCCTCCTGTTCTACTCCTCTCATGGTACTGCTCTGCTACCCAGGGCTGGCTTTAAGCCGATTTGTCCGATTCCCCAGAATCAGGCCCCATGCCCAAGGGGGCCCTGCTCCAGCGGTTGTTTTTGTGTGTGTTTGTTTTGTTTTTTGCTCCGACAAAGTCCAGTGGGAGGTTTGTTTTTCTCTGACAAGTCCGGCAGGAGGGTGCGGGGCCCCGCCGTCGTTCTTCGTGTGGGGCCCCGCACCTCCTAAAGCCGGCCCTGCTGCTACCTACCCCAATAAAGGAGAACTAACAATTTAAAATGCCTTGTTCAAAAATTGTAAGTAACACTTAACTGTCAAATGCTTAAACAGCAAATGTAACTTTTCTTGTCTGCATAGTAAACACTGGCATTTTGGTTGCAAAGATTTGAACTGCTTCCTGAAGGTCCACAGTCTGGGCCAGCTCATGCTCTATTGAGATGGTTGCAAGGCCAACCAGCCTCTCCTGTGTCATTGTGGAGAGTAAATGTGTTTTTATTAACTTCAGCTTGGAGAAGCTGCGTTCTCCACTGGCAACTGCTTCAGGAAGTGTTAGAAGTATGTGCAGAGCAACTAAAGCATTTGGAAAGAGGGTGGTCATCTTATTTGTGCACATATATTCCAGAACAGCCTTTGGAGTTGATCCTGCTGAAATGTATCTTGAAAGGGCTTTCAGTTCATCACCTAAATTACTCGCATCAATATCATGCATGTCATCATTTGTCAACACTGTCTCTAGTGCCCTGCATTGCTGGTGTAGGTCTTCTTCAGGTATAGTGAGGAGTTTTGGAATATCATACAGCATCGCAAATATACTGCTGTGTTCCTTGAGCTGCATGAAATGTTCTTTGATTGTATTGCACAATCTAGCACCTGGTTAAAGAATTCAACTTTGAATTGTTGTTTGGGATTTCTTATGGGATTATCCCGTGCCTCGTAATCAAAATGTTTTCTTTGGTGACTCTTGTGTTCTTGAATGGGTGGGAAAATAGCTTCAGGGTGAAGTTCCTCTGCCAACTTCTGTGCACTCTTCAGAATGTTTTGAAATCCCTCATCTGACCGATAAGACTGTAGGTATGACTTTGCTTTGTCCAGTTGTTCCATTGTTCCAGATATATCAAGGTCAACACTTTTTAAATAAATGTTGTAAGCAAGAGACTCCAAACTACCTCTACACGATCCAGTTCCAGATCAAGGCCAAGTCATGCCACAATACTAAGCCACACAGAAATTTGAAGTTATGTATGTTTCTGGTGATTCCATTTCCCTCTGCCACTATTCTCCCATGAACAGTTCCTGTCATAACATTATCCTCCATAATGGCAACATCTATCTTCCCAATTTGGTGTTTGATAGGCTTTATTGCCTCCACTCAACTTTCCCATCGTGTGGCACTCAGTGGTTTCAGTGTCAGAGAGGATGTTCCCAGATATTGCTTCAAAATTTGCCATCGATGAGTTGATGCAGAGAAAAATACATAGATGCTTTGAATTACATTAAAAAATTCAGCAGCCTCACTAGAAGCTGATGCTGCATCACTGACCACCAAGTTCAATGAATGAGAACTGCATGGGACAAAAAAAGCTCTAGGGTTTAACTCTCGGATCCGTGTCTGTACTTCTCTGTTCTTTCCTCTCATGTTGGCACCATTATGGTAGCCCTGACCTCTCATGTCAGCTATCGGAATTACTGTATCTTCCAGCTTTTTAAGAAGCACATTTGTCATACCAGCTCCTGTAGTATCATCAATGCCAATAAATTCTAGAAAATGCTCTGACAGTCACCATTGCAGGGACATTTTCACTAGGTTTTGTTGTTACAAAACACACCATTAAAGTCATTTCTTCTGTATGGCTGATGTCAGGTGTGCAATTCAGAATAACAGAGTAATCTTACTGACTTCAGATCTGCCACAATCTTCTGTTTGACTTTTGTTGCCAGTAACTGTAGGGTCCCATTTTGAATTTTTTTCCAAGGTAGTGGTGTGTGTACATTTCTTGGGTGGTGACTCTTCTTAGATGCTCCTGGAGTACAGCATCAAACTCAGCCATCAGCTCCACAATTTTAAGGAAGTTTCCATTGTTTGGCACATACAGCTGATCTGAAGTGCCACTGAGTGCTAGGTTTTGGGTAGCAAGCACTCTCACAATGGCAATGAGCCTTTTCAGAATGTTTTGCTAGTAAAGAGACTCTGATGCAATCTTCTCTTGATGCTGATCATCTATGGTGGCTGTTGTCAGATGCTACCAGTGTGGTGTTCTGCTCTGTTCAATGTTGATATCAGTCAGCTGCGTGCGTGTGTTACCTCTGTGTGCTGCCCTAGCTCTGCACAGATAGCTGACACAGCAGACCCTGAGAGAACCCTCAATGACCACAGACTCTGATAAAGTATGAAGGCACGTCGACCAGGTTTATTGTCGAAGATAAACACAGTAATAGTTTCCCATAGACTCTACAGGGCATACTATGGAATTTGTGCCTCCTGGCAATGGACTGGCTCAGTCAGTGGCGGGACTTTCCACTGCCTCCTAGGCCAGACAAAGACACCGCCCCAGGGACACATTCTTACACACAGGTACAAACAAGTTACATAACGCTCCTGACGTATTGAGGTGCAACCCTTCTATGTAACAAGGTACAACCCCTCTACACAGTAAGGTGCCGCCTCTTTCCTTGTACATGGTGGTTCGAACAAAACAACTCTATCCATCATATTACCCTTTTGCCCCGTCCTTGTTAGCTATGTGGATGACATAAGAATGTTCTTGTACCATTTGTTTATAGCTCTGGTATCCAATATATGTTTGTGCAACAGTGTATGTTTATGCAACATCAGCCTTTTCCTTGCCAGCTTCTGTGAGCAGGGCCTGCCTCTGGCTCACAGCTTAACTTTGCTTTATGTTATTGTTAGCCAAGTCTTGACCATTACTTTAGCTCAGGCCTTAGGCCTCATACCGGGCCTCTAATACCAAGGGTTTATGTTTCAGGGCCTCATCTTACTACAGTGGCCTTTAACCTTAGTCTCATCTCAAGCTCTTTCCACCTATGGAATGCTCTCTGGTGATCCGCTGCCTTCTCATGGCATGCCAGATTTCTAGCCAGATTTTTCCAGTCCTTTGTTCCTGTAGAACCCAATGTGTCTGGAACATTAGACTGGAAGAGTTTGCAACAAAAACAGTGTGCAGCATTCTGGGTTTTTGAGTACATAAGCCGTGGCCTCTCCACTTTGTCACCATGGGGGATTTCACACCAGTAATGTGTTGGATGGAAACTTCTATTTTCATTGTCTTTGGGAAACATGAAGTTTTTCACTTGCTGTGGCCCAGGCAGTACAAGGAAGTCCCTCAGGCTACTGCTCAAGTGGAGCCACAGTCCTGGGTCATCTAGACTTAAGGAACTAAATTCAGCAGCAGCTGTTTCTTGCGCCTCCACCACACTCTTCTCTGATCTACACTTTTCTTCAGGAATGTGCATGGTTACATCCATTTGAGATGGAGATATGGATGCTACAGTAGCTACCAGGTCACCTGCACTCTGACTAACTGGAAGATCAGGCATCTCCTCACCACGCACATCCTCACTGGGGCCAGAAGGCTGACTGTGAACATTTGTGTCTATGTATCTCAGGAGAGCTCCTTCCTGCTTAGATAGAAAAGCTTCCTTTGCTTTCTTTCTTTTTCTGAATGCTGCCCCAGAGGGGTGTTTTCTTCTTTCACTCATGACTGCTGTTCTGTGCCAGCTATCGTGGCTCTCAACACTCAATTGAAGGGGACAAATAAGCAGGCTGGTAGCAGGGCCTGAGTGAGGGAAGATATCAGCATCTTAAGGGCCTAATTGGCTCCTATTACATCAGTTGACTGCCTGTTCTCCTCAAACAGGTTCAGGGAAGCAGCAGGAAAGAGGAAGCTCCCTGAGAAGCTGGTGTTAATCAGTCCAGGCTCCTGGGGGTGCTAGAGAGGTACATAAGAGGCTCCTCCTCCTCTCTCTCCCTGCAGCTCCTGCTGCTTTCTGTTATTCCCTCTCACCTTTTCTCCTGCCTGCCTGTTATGTCTCTTGTGCCCTCCTTCCTCCAGCATAGCACTCCACCATCTCTGTGCATCTGGAGCAGAGAGAATACATATGCACCAGCAGCAGACACAATTTTCTACACTCTGGGTCCTAGTGGGCCCCCCCGCCCACACCCCCCCCACACCCCCCCCACACACACACTCTGGCATCTGAGGCAGCCGCCTCAGTTCGCCTCATGGTAAGGCCAGCCCTGTAATGGTCTAGTCTTGATTTAAAGAACAAAGACAATTCTATAAAATTCCACAAAAGCCTTAAGTACCTTTGCGGATGGATATTTGGAACCTCCCACTTCTATGCAGTGGTGATGCTATGTCCTTCAATGCTATGGACTTACCTTTCTCTAGTACCTTTATTCAAGAAGGATCCCAAGGTGCTTGTAGATAGATGTGTACATTGGTTGATTACTGGCACAGCCCTGCTGAACTCCTCATTTTCACAGCATAGAGTGCACTTCGGCTTAGTGATTTGGGTTCTCTCATTTATAGGCCATGATTCTGCAAAGGCTTATGCGTATGTTTAATATTAAAGTATGCGAGCTGTTGCAGTGAAATCACTGGGACTATTCATGTGCTTGAAGTCAAGCATGTGCATTTGCAGGATCAGGCTATAGTTTACATTGATACCTGAACCCTTTCTTTAGTTATGTTCATCTCAAATGAATCAATGTTAACAGCAGTGGAATTCTAACACTGGCCCAAGTCATCCTTCCACAAGGAAAAACCCGTACAGATGATATGGGAAGTTGTGAAGTTTAAGATCATCCTATCAGAGGAAGGGGCATGGATTTACATTCCCCTCCCCTGCTTCCTCCACAGAATGATCAGAAGGTATGGTGTGGCCATTGTAATGGACTAAAGGCTTCACTATTTCCACCCAAAGACTTCCAAAGTGGGTTTGGGGTTGTATTGACTGTTAATGTCAGCACCCAGGTCTGGATACCCAATTAGTCTAGCATGGGTGTGAGCAGCCTCACTGTAAGGACCTACCTGTGTTATTGTGTCCTTGTTGGTGCTATGCTCACCCATGTGTGTTGCTGGGACTTCTGGGAATATATCCCATGGCTCTTTATGCAGCAGTAAGCTGAGGCTGAGTGAAAGCAATGTCCTGGCTTTCACCCACACCCTGGACCATGCTAGGTAGCCTGTGTTGAAAACACCACTAAACTCAGGACAGAGGGGTTTGTTTGTGGAAAGGAGTGGGGTAGGAGCAACATGCAAGTAAGAGCCTGAGTTAACCTTCTAGAGCAGACATCCCAGAGTCCAGGGGTCTGCTCTCTACCCCTCTCCCACAACTTCTGAAATATATTAAACATTCTTGTTCCTTATTCACTAGGTGATTTAACCTAATGTAACCCTTCTGCCAGTCAGAGTCGGCAGCAACAAGGGCCGGGTTCCGTATCTAGGGGTTCCATTCCAATAACACAATGCAAAACCAGCTCGAGCCCCCACCCAGTGACCTGGGACAAATATATATCACCCCCTCCCCCCAGGCACCTCTCAGAGGCAGTACTTCCCCTCTCGCAAGCACAGAGTCTGAGTGTAGAAAAACCTTTTAATGACAGAGAGAAACAATGCGGCATTTTGTTGGGGAAACACCACATCTAGGATTTGTAAACCAAACTGTGAGCAACGACCCACCCCAGCAAATTGGCCATGTCCTTCCCCTTTGGTTCTTGAGTCCAGCAACCCCAAAAATCACCCAAAGTCCCAAAAGTCCAACAACCCAAAAGTCCAGACCCAGAGTTCAAAAGTTCATCTGCAGAGTGTTACACCCCCCCAGTCTGGGTAGAAATGGGGAGGGGAGAGGTAAGGGGCACCTTACGTGGCTCAAAGCTGACTGCCCTGTCCCTTCATGGGCCTTCGCTCAGCTCGGCTCTGCTCCGCCAGCCATCCCACGAGTCACTCCGCTCAGCCGTCCGGCTGTCCCGCCAACTGCTCCGCTCCACCAGCAGCTCTGCTCCGTCAGCCAGCCCGCAAGCCACTCCGGCTGTCCCGCCAACTGCTCTGCTCTGCCAGCAGCTCTGCTCCGTCAGCTGTCCTGCAAGCCACTCCAGCTGTCCCACCAGCAGCTCTGCTCCGTCAGCCGCTCAGCAATATATCTTCCGGCTCCCCCACTACTTAACCCAGTGCTCAGTGATTTCAGCTCATAACAATTTCAGCTTTTTAGTGATTTCAGCTTGTAGTTAGGGGAGCCTGCATGCTCATTTACACACTTAGCCCAGAGTGATTCCAACTCAGCAGCCTGTGATTAAACTCCTAAAGAACTCAAAATTAGCTCTGATATTCTACAGTGGAGAGAGAGAAAGAAGGGGGTGCAATTGACATTTCAGGCTCTCAGAAGAGGCCTATGCCACCAGACACAAATACCTGTCCCCAGCCTCTCTCAATTCACTAGGTTTTGGAATCCATGTCCCTCGCCTAGCAAGTGCTGCTTAGCTAATGGCAAGTCCCTTCATCATAACAAAAGCCCACTGTCCTTGATTCACATAATCAGGGTAACAACACTTTATTCTTCCTGCCCCAATAACAGAGAAACTGGGGCTCCCACAGCAGTCAAAGTGACCATTTGGGCAAGCGGTCCATCATGCTTTGCAGGGTGGGTGTGTCCATGCAAACAAGATTAGCCCCTGACATCCCTTTCCACAACTCACCCCCAGATGTCAGGGTAGAGCTCATCCTGACTGCTTACACTAAAATCTTTCTGAACAAGTACTTAACTTCCATTAGCCAAATGGGGAAGTGTATTAAACTGTGGAAGTGGTGGATGCCCCTTAGTTTCAGATTTTTAGAACCAGACCAGACAAAGCAGTCAAAAAGATATTGCAAGGGACAATCCTGTACTGGTAAGGCATGGGCTAGAGGGCTTGATCGGTCTCCTCCATTTCTAAAATCCAATTATAGAGCAACAATAAGACCATCAGCTGCTATTTTGTGAGCAACGTTTTAGCTTGTTAATTAAAAAAAAAAAAAAAAGAAAAAAGAGAGAGAGGGAGAGAAAAGACTACTTTGTGGCCCATCTTTAGGTAGTTGATGGATAGTGGGCAGCCATCCAGTCTTAAACTTCTCCGCCATGCTGGGAACCCATGTTGGAAGGCTGTGTAATGTTCTTTCATTGATTTGGGGTTTTTTTAATAGCTGCCTTAAATGATTGATTTTGGCCTGAGAAAACATTTACCTGGCACCTGAGCTTTGGTGATGAATGCTAATGTTCTCTGACAGTTCATGCAACAGATGAATTAGATTCACAGCGTGCATAAGAATTATAAATCTGATATTTTTGAAGATATTAAAATCTGATGGCGTTCATTAAATCTCCTAGCTCCCATCAACACCCAAAAGTTTTAAAAGTCCTGTTTAAGCATGTCTTCATTCTATTGATGGAATATATGTTAATATTTGATAGCTCTGACTTACACTTGTAAAAGTACTAATTAATCTCACTAGATGAAAACTGGCACACAATCGAAATTAGCTCCATCCTTCCTTACTGTGACTGTGTGCCAGTTCATCTTGGGGCACGTCATGATTTACTGTTACAGTTTTAGGTCCATAATGGGGCCAATAACTAGCATCTGGAAGCTGCAATGCACTTCCCCAGTGGATGCCATTCACATATAGTTATTTAATTAATTAACAGCTCCACTAGTACAAGCCAGTAAAGGCTCCATTAAGGCTTTTTTATGTAACTTCTAAAGTAAGAACATATGCTGCACTCTGCTTTCCCCTTGGAGCATGCTTTAAGCTGCAACCTGGTTATCTTTTGACTGATTTTCAAATCCCACCTTAACCTACTGCTTTTGCCTGCGTTTGGGATTCAACAGACATATAGCTGCAGAGCACTCGCTAGGAGTAGCAAAATAACATTCTACCTGCATGCGCTCATTCCATCCTGACGTGCCAAGCCCCTGGAAAGGGTTTGGCCGCCAGAGTGCTGTTCCCAGACACCACACGTGACACGCTCTCACTTGCCCATTTTCGTGCTGAAAAAGGATGGGAGTTCCTTGGGAACAGACAGACTACCAGTGCGAAAACAAAGAATGCCAGAGCTTTAGGGAGTCTATGAAAGTATGGGACAGCCTAATGCCATACGAAATGTGGAAAAGCCATCAAGGGGCCTTGAGCTAGTAAAATTGAATTCAGTTTAGGGATGAAACATGGATTTTGCTTTTCCAGACTACAAGGATTCCTCCTTCTAAAAATCAAGTGCAGTTAAATAGAGATCAGGTCTTAATGCAGTTTACTGTATGCTGGTCTGCAACAAGGTCAAGGGGTCTTAAGCACCAGCAGATAGCGAATTACATGCTGCTCCACACTCCTGAAGTTGGAAAGAGTGGATCAAAGTTGGAGCTGGAGAGCAGCTGCTCCCTGCTGCTATCCAGTCAGGTGTTAATGAAGTCTGAAGCAGCAATAACTTCTGCTGGGTCCTTTTTAAACAGCTACTTCATCGCTGCAGGGGAGGCAGACAATGGCAAGAGGACAGCTCACTACAGGCACTGGATCCTCTTAGGTGTCCTGAGATATTGGACACCTCTTGAGACTCGAGACATCTACAGCTCTGGAGGACCAAATCTCTGGCCAGTGCTATTAAGGGCCAAACTCCAACCCCTATGGAACCATTCAAGAGAAACTGTTTCCTACCCTTTTTTGGGAGGGGGGAAGATGGGGATTAGCAGGGAATGTTTCCCATTTAGGGGAGATTATGGCCCATAGTTTGTATACAGCACTCAAAGCATTTTAATATTCTGGGTATTAATAACAGCCACGACATTTCACACTAGGGAAATGGCAAACACTTTGTAAGTATAAAACATCAAGCTTTAATATTTATGAAATGTCCATCTTCCACAATTAGAGGCAATTTATGCTGTTTGTGAAGTGCTTGGAGATCCTGGGATGGAAGGTGCTAGAGAAATACCATGAATTATTGTAATATTTCATAGCTATCCCAAGAGCCACTCATTTGCTTCCTAATTTTAACAATAGCAAGGACACTCAAACAATAAAAAGCCCCTCCTCCCAACCCATTTTCTAGGGAGCTGCCCTGTGATAACATAGTAAACATGAAAGGGCAGAGCTATTGGCAGGGTGGAAATGTCATTTAAGAACAACTGTCTACAATAAGCATTGATGATATTATATGGCACAGAGTTAGAGCGCTGGTACTGGATTTGAATATATATGCGTATGACTATATGATTTCACAGGCCCATGTCAAAGCGTTGCATAATCATCAATACCAAACCCTTTCTTGCTCTCTTGACAGAATGTGTGTTTTATTTTCTCCCCCTCCCCCAACACAGCTATGAGGCACAGGGCTTTCACCCTGCTATACTGCAGTGAAAAAACAGTAAGGGACATTTGTGGTCATCACCTCTCATCTGGTTCCTAGTCTTTGTGATCCAAGGTAGCTTCCATTTCCCCAGAGTTTTTGTACCAATGAAACTGATGGAGTTAAATTGGTGCTACCCCCTAGTGTAGACACAGCTACGCCAGTATAAAAGGGGATCATGTCAATACAGCTATTTCTGTAAATTTATGGAAATAAGCTATACAATAGAGCTGCTTTCACACTAGGACGTAACAGCAATTTAAGTGTTTCAGTCTCTAAACCAATATGGTTAAATTGCTACAAAAACTGCACACAGACCAGCTTTAAAACAATAAGTCAACTGCAAAATATTCACCATTGCGCTTTGTGCTGCCCTGGCAATACAAAGCAGCTATAAACCCAACTTAAACTTGCTGGTTTGCACTGCTCGACTATGCCATTAAAAGTTTACCTAGGAAAAACTATTTAAGGTTAATGCTATGCATCTTCAAATCATAAAATATCACAGGGGAGCTTTCTCTTTAGGTTTCTTGTTTAGAGTTCATGTATGAAACTTCTGATAATTTTAAGAAGCAAGGAAAATCTAGACAAAAAAATGTTTTCGGATGGAGTTTCCATTGAAAGTACATATCAGTAACTTAAGGGTAAAACACATTACATAAATGTTATAATTATCCAAAATCCAAGTACTAGAAACTCAAGAAATTCAGAATTTAGGTTACAATTAAAAGAGATCTGAACATGTTAAGGAAATGCACAGATGAACAGACACTTTGTGATAATTTTCATTTTGTCAAAACCTCAATTTTTTGTTAAAAAAAAAAGTCAACAAAAAGTTGTTGACCAGCCCTAGCATAGACTGACTTTCTCAAGGTCATACATAAAATTCAGAGGCAATCGCAAGTTGAATCTAGAAGTACTGACACCCAGCTATCTGACCTAACCTCTTGACCCACCCTTTTTCTGTCATGTAACTTTACAGGAATGTCAGGTTGTCAACTTGAAGGGCATTGTCCTTTGACTCCCTTAGTTGCGGAAGGAAATCATGGATCACTCCCTGACTACTTCACGTAATAGAAACACCAGGACTGCATGATGGCACAATTGTCTGGTTCCAGCAGTGTTTCTTCATGATCAGTGAATATCCTTAAAGCTGTATGACAACTTTCACTGGACATATTGTAAAAACACTCAAAGGATTAACAGCTATCAGCGGATGTATCTCTGGCTGTGCACATATGGTGAATCCACAAAGAGGGGATTAGAGATATAGGATATGAATTTGTAAGAAAAAATATTACAGTGCAGCCAAGAATGAAGTCACAAGAGAGTGCTTACCCCATGATGGATAGTATTATGTTTTATACAAATTATTGTTATTTATTTTTACGATAGCAGCATCTGGACCCCTTCATCCCCAATAAGGGACTGGAGTACCATTATGCTAGGTGCTGTACAGGGACACAAAATAAAAACAGTCTCGGCCCCCAAATAACTTACAATCCAAGGGTTAGATCCTGTAAGCAGATCCACATGAATGAAGGGGTCTTCCCACAAGGATCAATTTCCAGGGTCTAGGTTTTATATAATTAATTTGATATTAATTGAGTGGTTAATGGGGGGACAGGATTAAATGGCATTTATTAATTTTAACAAGGTAGAAAAATAGCAAAAATTGAAGGCATAGTGATGCATAATAAAAGAACTGGGTAATTTCTGATGAAAAAAGTATACCATACAGGAGAGATATGTCTCTTATCTTTAACTTGAATTTATGCTAAAAATATGAATTCTAATTTAGGAAACTTTTTTGGTGAAATATTGAATATCTTCTAACTCTTCCAAAGATATTTAACTTGCCATGGTAGCATGCTTAAAATCTGAACATTTCAAACACGGGCATGTAGCCTTCCTTGCATTGTCTCATTACAAGGAGAGATTATAAATCAAACATTCAACATTACTAATGGCAGATCAGACATGGGCTGTTAAGTTGGGGGTTGCAACCAAGTTTCAGGGGGAGCGTGATGGCTAGATGGGCAGTAGGGTTTTAAAACTAACTTCTGTTGTAACATGGGGTTACAACATGGAAAAGGTTCATAACTATTCGCCTGATAGGACACTAGTTTGTCCTTGACTATTTATACACTGATTCTTGAACACATGCTACATTTCCATAGGCCACTCTGACACAGAGGGATAGATGAAGGGGGAAGGAAAGTGACTGGAGAGTTGGTGGTAGTAACGACAAAGAATTTGTAAATCTTCTTATGTTGCTGGGAAGGAGAGGAATAGGGATTTATTTACATCCCCCATGGCATCTGCAAAGCTCTGAGCAGTGGAGCTGCATGGTGGGCTGGACACCCCGCAGAAACCTGGTAGCCTCCCCACTCAGCAGCAGAATTGAGTGTTTCACACCCTGAGGAGTTGGGAGTCCTTTGTGGAGTAGCTTGTGGAGGTGGGGGCAAACTTTGGAAAGCCCCAGGCCCTCGAGACTCCTTCCCCAAAGCAGCTAGCACCAGTTGAGAGGACAGGAAGTGAACCAAGCCTTCTTACACCAACCAATATCACCAGACCAAGAGAACCAACAGGGTACTGAGCTCAGCAGACTCGTCTTCCACATGGGGAATAGCACCCAGTAGGAGGAGTTTTCACAGCCTCCTATCAGTATATGCACTGTTGTATTAATTTAGCTGGAATATACAGGCCAAAGGTGTTAACATAAACCCTTGTTTAACGCTGTCCATCATTAAATAATGTTAAACAAGGTTCAGATTTGGTAGAGAGAGACCACCACCTGCTTAAAACCATGGCAAACACCCCCTTAAAAATCTTTTAAACTTTATATTAAAGACACCGAGAAGAAGAAAAAACTGATAAAGTATTTGAAAGGTAAATTATTACGTAAGGCTTCCCTTTAAACAACATCCCTTGTTCCCTTTCCATGGAGAGAGTTCTAAAAGGAAGAAATCCCCTCTCAGACTGTCAAACAAGGTATTAAAGATGGCAATAACTGCCCTTTTGGGGGAAAATAAAGTTAGTTAAGATGGGCTGGAGCTGTTGCTGTTAAAGTCTGATCCCATTTCATTCCAGGTAGTGCATGGGATTCAGCTGAAGCCAGTAGAGGTGGCAATTTTATCTGGGTCCCTCGCACTGGCTCAGTCTGGTCAGGACATCTCTCAGGATTAGGTCAAAGGTGGTCTGGGGTCCCAGGAGACCATGGGGGTGGCAGCCATGATAGTGAAGCTTGCTTCAGTAGCCTCTATCTGTTCTTTTCCCCCCACCCCCAAAGTCTTTCTTTAAAGGCTCATCCCCTCATTACTTGGTTCACCAATTAGGCCTAATATCCAACACACCAATTTTGATTCATTAGCTTCCAACTCCACAGCATCTATTTTTAACAAGCATAATTTAAACAGTCCTATTGCATCAAGTTGGCCTTTGTGTTTCAGACCAATCCAGTTTCTCTGGTTTTCTTGTGCCTATTTTCTTGTGCCTATAGTTTCTTGTGACACTAAACTGGGAGGAGTGGTTGATATGCTGGAGGGTAGGGACAGGATACAGAGGGACCTAGACAAATTAGAGGATTGGGCCAAAAGAAATCTGATGAGGTTCAACAAGGACAAGTGCAGAGTCCTGCACTTAGGACGGAAGAATCCCATGCACTGCTACAGACTAGGGACCGAATGGCTGGGCAGCAGTTCTGCAGAAAAGGACCTAGGGGTTACGGTGGACGAAAAGCTGAATATGAGTCAACAGTGTGCCCTTGTTGCCAAGAAGGCTAACGGCATTTTGGGCTGTATAAGTAGGGGCATTTCCAGCAGATCGAGGGACGTGATTATTCCCCTCTATTCGGCACCGGTGAGGCCTCATTTGGAGTACTGTGTCCAGTTTTGGGCCCCACGCTACAAGAAGGATGTGGATAAATTGGAAAGAGTCCAACGGAGGGCAACAAAAATGATTAGGGGGCTGGAGCACATGACTTATGAGGAGAGGCTGAGGGAACTGGGATTGTTTAGCCTGCAGAAGAGAAGAATGAGGGGGGATTTGATAGCTGCTTTCAGCTACCTAAAAGGGGGTTCCAAAGAGGATGGATCTAGACTGTTCTCAGTGGTAGAAGATGACAGAACAAGGAGTAACGGTCTCAAGTTGCAGAGGGGGAGGTTTAGGTTGGATATTAGGAAAAACTCTCTCACTAGTAGGGTGGTGAAGCACTGGAATGGGTTACCTAGGGAGGTGGTGGAATCTCCTTCCTTAGAGGTTTTTAAGGTCAGGCTTGACAAAGCCCTGGCTGGGATGATCTAATTGGGTTTGGTCCTGCTTTGAGCAGGAGGTTGGACTAGATGACCTCCTGAGGTCCCTTCCAACCCTGAGATTCTATGATTCTATGATTCTATTCCCCTCAACACTTCTTACTATAGGTTATGGTGACATCTTATGAATTTACACTCCCTTTTTACAGTTAAACTCACAGTTAGGGTAAATTTGAAGGCCCCATTATCACAACGGCACTTAGCTCTGAAATTTAGACATAACTACTCACATATGCTGTACTGCCATTAGTTTTTGGTCTGCTTGCATTCCACCATTCTCGTATAGCGTCATCCATTCAGCTGTCCATCTTCAGCATCCCTACCTCTTACCTTTCCTCGCTCTCCCTTCTAAACTTTTCTTCCATCAGTTTCATTCTCCCTTTACCAAACTCCCTTCTCTTATTCCAATAATCCCTTCCTTGTCACCACCTCAGTCCCACCCACCCTCACTGGTCTGCATGAGCATGAATGGGAGAACCTTCTAGTCACTTTGCGAATCCTGTCGATCTTCCCAAGCTCTTTCTAGTGCGAATGGTTGAGACTGGATGGCAGGAGATTATTCCTAGGAAGTTCTTGATCTCTCTTAAGCAAAGACTGCTATGAATGCCATGATGTATAGTGGTTCCACAAAGGGAACAGATTTTCAGTCCACTAAAACTAAACCATTAAATGGAATATCCTTTATGGTCTAGTTATTATTTGAACACACTTCCCCAGAGATAAAAGGCACAATTCAGCCCCCTGATTTGTGAGTTAATCTAGAATGAAAAAAATAAAGTAAAACAAAACATTAATTTGTAATGTTTTATTTAATCTTCTTGTTAGTACTTAGCACCTAAACTGGAGCTGTGAAAGGACTTTTTCTCACTGCAGGCTAAATAAAGTACTGTACTGTTTTTGTAAGTGTCTTAGGCTTTGCCAGAATACTGCCAATGAAGCAGGCTGGCAAGAGACAGGCACTGTCTCTGTTCTGTATCACGGAAGTAAGTGTAAGGACTCCAGCCAGCACCTCCCATCAGCAGGAATGCAACCAATTAACTCCCAGATGATGTCATTGCATGGCAAGAGTACTTCCCTCTCATAGCACTTACTGCTTTGCCAACTCCAACCTTCAGTGTATTTTCCTCAGTCTGGTCCATGTACTGTAATAACTAAGTCAACTGGAAAAAATATTGGAGAAAAGACTAGGAAAAACAGAGTGTAGGGGCAGCTGGAGCCAGCAAAGAAGGCACACTGAGAGCTATAAAGAAGCATTGTGCAGCAATTTCTCTCTATTTCAGAGTATTTAATTCCCCGGGAGCTGGAGAAGATGGGTAATAAGCTGGCCTTTATTTTAAGGGATATCCCTTGGAGTCTCAGCTGCATAAAGATCAGTCTTTGAGGTATGTGGAAACAGTGCTAACAGTATCTCTCTTTCAATACTTCCCGCTACTCACTCCATTGAATGGCCATGGTCCAGCAAAGAAAAAAAAGCTTATATCCAGAATTGGTCTTCAGGCTATGAAAAAGAAGAGATGATGAAAATAGGTTAGAGGTAATGGGAGGAAATTGTTATTTCTTATATAAAATTCATGTTCCCATAGCACCTGGAGACATTGATCAGGGATCCATTCTGTTAATTCTTGAATATAGTTTACGTATTTCCTGACCCAAACAATTTACAA
This sequence comes from Macrochelys suwanniensis, assembly GCA_033296515.1. Classification (NCBI taxonomy): domain Eukaryota; kingdom Metazoa; phylum Chordata; order Testudines; family Chelydridae; genus Macrochelys; species Macrochelys suwanniensis. Next base: position 16,448,780 of record CM065776.1, on the reverse strand, counting down.
TCGAATGCCCAGGTCCTGTAGCCAGTAACACACATCCTTAACTTTGTGTGTGCAATCTCATTGACTTCAATGGGACAACTCATGTATGTAAAGTTAAGCATACGTGTAGCTCTTTGCAAATTCTAGGCCTAAGAAGATGAGCGACATGAAAACTGAGAGATGACAGATACAGTTGAATATATACAATGTTATAAACCTTTCTACCGTTGCAAGTTATTTCCTGTATTATTTTAAATAGATAAATTAAATGCCAATGATGCCCTTAATTTGCTAGCTCTTAATTTGTTTATTGTTTAAAGGTGTGGTAGCACAGGTGAGCTTTGAGGAAAGATTGGAAGTAGGACCGGGTAATGGCCTTATCGATCAGTGCAGGGAGAGTGTGTCCCATGCATCCTGGGCAGTGGGCTAAACTGATCATTTAAAAAAAGTTTACATTTAAAAAGTGTTTTACCTGGAAAAAACCCTAAAGACAAATTGCCTAGAATATACACTCAAGACTGCCTGAACTGGCCTACTAACATTCTACTGTGCTAGGTAAACCAGACAACATTCACCCTTCCCATACTTAAGCTCCTGTACAGGCAGTTACAGAATATTTTGCACCCCACATAGATTATTTCCTGTTTTGCCATCATGGCAGAGCTGACTCTGCACCGAACATCTTAACTCTGGTAACCACAAACATGAAAAGCAAACAAGCAACACGTCTGGTACAACCTCCACCTGGCTAGAACATTGATAGCTGGAATGAGCTAAGAGCGATGGAGAACACAAAAAACAGTTTTTCATATGTAATTCGAAGGTTCCCAGAGGGACTCAGTCGTGTCTTATCAAATGTTTCATGAATCTTCCAGCTAGCAAAATGTAAAGTGACACTAAGTGAAATAAACCACCTTATAATTCAGCTATAATTAGCCCCAAGAACCATATGACCAGATTATAAACTCCTTAATAAGGGAAAAGTTCTTCTTGTTTTGAAAGTAAAAAGTGTGGTTACTTTAGCTTTCCAGATAAATATATCAAACAACATAATTATATACCTGTATCTCAATTGTCCAATCCAGTTCTAATGGGCCAACTGTTCTGTACACATGAGTGTATTTACATTGAATTTTTTTCTTCCAGGTTTCATTTTCCTCCCCCACTCACCAGCAATGTAGTCACTTACTTATACTATCAGGGACATGATCCCATAGATTGGATCAATTCATTCCTTGACCACATCAGTAGAAAGGGACTGTAATGAGGCAGAGCTTCTCCCCCAGCTCCCAGAGACACGCTGCCACAGTCTCTCTTAGGCCATTTTATTGTCCAAATGAAAACAAAAAAACAAACAAACATGGTTTCTCAGCTCACCCTGAGCTACAATCCCTTGGGGATTTTTACCTTTCAGGGTCTCACAGCTTCACCTCCCAGGGAACTCTGATAGTCCTGCTGCTTCCTACCTCTGACTCATGGAGTCTCTTTCTCACTCCCAGGCCCCCTCTTTTAAAGCCTAATCTGGGTCAGCTGATGCAAGCACAGGTGCACTGGCCGTGCTCTCAAAGGGCCAGTGTCATCCTCTGACATTCCTCCTCACTTAAGGCCTTGCCCACCCTCAGGGCAAGCCTTACCATCTGTACCACCTCCCTTAGGGTACTGTCTTTAAAGCCTCATCTACTTCTCCAGGGGTGTCAAGATTGCTTCATGTAGAGTCTGTAGCTGTCCCTCAAGCTCATTGACCTTCAGGATCAGACAAAACTCTTTTCTGAGTGGCCCAATGTTCCACAGTCAGCTGATCTTTTTCTTGTCAGACCATATAGCTAGTGTTCTGCAGCCATCAGTTGTTCTGGCAGTTCTACAGTCTTCATGACAGGACCGTAAAACAGGTGTCTCCTGGAGCACTGTTTTTTGCCCCTGATTTCTTACCTGGGCCCCAGCTTGCTGTTGAGGTATTGTCTGGGTACCTACTGTATATTGCTTATCTTGAGCTTCTGCCTGGGTCTCCACAGCCTCCTGGCCAGTCTGAGGCCCTGCCTCAGTCCCCACTATACACTGATCAGTCTTTGCCATCAGCTTCTGCTCCCTTGCCCACTTTTCTATCTGGAGCAGGGCCATTTCCTGCTCCAGCATTGGAATGCTACTGTTTCCCACTCTCTGCCTCTACCCTAGAGTGATAGTTCTTGTTCCAGTCCTAGCAACTGAATCGATAATCTTCTGCCAAAAGGTGGTTACATCTTCTAGCTCTCATTGATACATTTTTAGCTGATCCTGAGAGCTCTGAAGATGGTTGAGGGCTTCCTCTCAGCCACCTCTGCTCAAGCTTCCAGCTCCCTCCACTCCTTTTTCAATCGACCATTCATCTTCCCCATCCTGGGTTGCTGTTCTACTTTTCCCTGCATCAGGGAAACCCAATCTCTCCCCAGGATAATTGGCCATGGAAGGTTCTTGACTACCCTGACACGTAGTCAACCTCTTCTGCCCTGGACCCCCAGTTCAACCTCTGCTGTGGGGTAGATGCATGTCTTGCCATGTATGCATGAGACCTACATATTGGGAGGTGCTGGTCCGTCTTCATTGCCAGCACCTTATTTTCCCAGACAGGGGTCCACCTGTAACCAGAGTCTATGAGACCTACTGACTATCCTCCCAGTCTGACTGATACCATGTACAGTTGAGCCCCAGTGTCATTCAGACTGGACCCTGTGGCAGGATGCTGCTAGAGAGGCCTTAAACAGCTCCTGCCACTCCAGCCCCAATCCAATCCCCCTGATTGGGGCTGGGTAGATAGCCTGATGCTTGCTTGGTAGCTGACCACACCTGCCAGCCTCATTAGCAGGAATTATAAGGCTGGGAGGAAGTGAGAGCAAGGTGGGTGGAGACAAAGATGGGAAGGCCAGGCCAGGCCAGGCTCGGCTCAGCTCAGAGGGAGTTGGGAGTCTCCTAATCTGTTGCTGGCCAGACCTGTGGTAGGCCAAGCTGTTGTAAAAAACCTGTATATAGTTGGAAACTGGTGGTGGGGACTTGATCACAAATAAAGAGCATGAGGGTTGCACCAGCCTAAAGTGTTCCTAAGCCTCTGAAGAGGGGGAGAAGGGCCAAACCGGAGGGGCACAGCATGTGCCCCATTACAGATCCCAAGCCACAAACCTGGCTACAACAGCAGCCCAGATAATCACATTCCATTTTCAAGAATTCTTGACTAATATGCCTAAGCATGCCACATCTAAAGTGCACCACTGAACTTCCCCAGATGCCCCCAGAAGTGCTTTTGCTGGGTTATGCTTCTGGATCCAATCCATCTGTATAGATTGCTTACTTGTCTTCTAGGATATTGTAGCCATATTGTGTGTTGCTAATTGTTGTAGGGTGGCCTCCTCCAGGGCTCTGACAACTCCTGGGCATCCCCTGTTTTGGGCTATTCAGGATCCCCTCCCGTGAGGAGTTCCCTGCAACTTTCCCTTGTCTGGTCTCCTCCAGGAGGCCCTTCCTAGTCTGTCATGCCATTCAGGCTGCTAGTCCCCTTCGACCTCAAAGGAGGCTTCTACCCATTCAACTACCAAGGCTGAAATCGCCTTGACCCACTCTGGGCTCCCACAGGAACCACTCCATCCATGGTTTTCCTCTATTGAATTAATCTCTGCACATAACCACCAGGCAGCAAGGTCCCGTAATCTTTGAACCACGATGCATGGTTATGCCTGCTGCAGGAACGGTTCAACCTAAAATTGCTGCCTGTATACATCAAGAGTCAGTCCAAATCTACCTAAGACAGCAGCTTTCACCACAGGATAGGAGCCCACCTGCTCATTGCTCACCACCTGGTGGTCTGCCTGTGCCTCATCCATCACAAACAGTAGTAGGTGGGCCTCCCAAGTTGATTCTTCCCAGCCTACTGCACTGGCCAATCACTCAGAGGTATGGAGGAAGGCCTCCAGTCATCCTCAGAACCCAGCTTTACCAGAGCTATCCCCTCTAGTACCAGCTGAGCTCCCCAGAGACCCTTGGCCCAACTGCTTCTACAACCACTCCTGTTATTGGAGGTGGACCTCCAGTCACCATTGTTGCGTGGCAAATTTTGCCTCCTGTTGCTTCTGCAAACTCTGCAATAGCAGTAGCATAGCCTGGGTCTGTTTCTATTCCTGCTGTCACTGTAAAGTAGCTGTTGGCTTGTGCTGCATCACCACCACCAGATGTATCACCTTCTCCATTTTTCTTGGTCACCTAAATGAGGAGGGGGCAGTCAATGTTTGGAGGCTTCAGTTTCCCCTTGATTGATTCCAGGGGCTAGTGGCCTGCCTGTGTTCTCCACCACATGCAACAAGGGAGGGCTTCTCCTCCATTTCCCAAAGACACTGCCAGACCCACAGTCTCTAGGGCAGTTTTATTGTCCAAATTTAAACAAACAAAAAACAAACAAACAGTTTCTCAGCTCATCCCGGGCAACAATCCCCAGGGGATTTTTTCCCGTTTTTTACTTTTCAGCCTCTCACTGCTTCCCCTCTGAGGGCACTAACTGTCCTGCTGCTTCTGCCACTCTCTAGCTCTGAGCTTGTCTTCTTTACTAGGGAGATCAATGCTGCTGCAATTGCTGCAGCAGATATTGATTTAGGGGGTCTAGTGAAGACCTGCTAAGTCAATGGCAGAGCGCTCTCCAGTCAACTCCGGTACTCTAGCTCCCCAAGAAGAGTAAGGTAAGTTGGTGGGAGAGCGTCTCCCATCGATGCAGCCCAATGAAGACATCGGGGTAAGTCGACCTAAGCTACGTCGATTCCAGTTACATTATTCATGTAGCTGGAGTAGCGTAACTTAGGTCGACTTACCCCAGTAGTGTAGACAAGGCCTCTGATTCACTAGGTCTCTCTCTCTCCCAGGCACCCTCTTTTAAAGCCCAATCTGGGTCAGCTGATGCAGCACAGGTGCACTAGCACTGCTCTCTCTTAAAGGCCCACTGTCACCCTGCAACACACTCAAAGTACAGTCTGTTAACTGAGGCCTTGTCTACACTACTGGGGTAATTCGACCTAAGTTATGCTACTCCAGCTATGTGAATAACATAGCTGGAGTCAATGTAGCTTAGGTCAATTTACCCCGATATCTTCATTGGGCTGCATCAACGGGTTGACCAGAGAGCGCTCTGCCATTGATTTAGTGGGTCTTCTGCTAAATCTATACTTGCGAAGCGTTTATCTCCCTGGTAGTGAAAATAAGCCCTGAATCTCACCAGGATAAAGTGACTGTTGCCATTAGCCTCACTGTGACTAAGCAGATAAACAGTTTCAATTTATGTTGTACAAAAACTTTTCAAGTTATTTCACAGTGCTTCCAAGCTTTCTAGGGTACCAGTTTTTCGCTCAGCACCTTCATAGAATGGCATCCACCTGGTCAGATGGTCCAAGAATTTCTTTCCGTGATAAAAGTTAAATGTATGGATAAATTAATTTCTCACACGCTAGATCCAATCCACTTGCATAGGTAGCTTGTCTGGCTTCCAGGATGTTGTAATCATACTGTATGTTGCTAATTGTTGTAGAATGCCCTCCTCCAGGGCACTCCCTCATGGCCTAAGTTTGCTCTGCAGACCCCTGCCTAAGTTTCTTTCTTAAATCTTTTTAGTCCACAGGTCTCTGGGGTCAGACAGGCTTCCTTGCTGGGTTATAACTATCAGTCTCTTTCCCCTTGCATCAGGAGTCCATAGCTCCCTCATAGTACCAGACTGGGATAAAAGCACTTTGCCTCCTTGGATCAGGAATCCAAAGCATTCCTCCTGAGCTGGATTAGAGTATAAGTAGTCTGTCACTCTATCCTTGAATCATGAGCTTACAGGACTCCTCCTGGGCTGGGTTAGAGTACAAGAAGTCCCTCCTGGGATGAGTTCCCCAGTCCCCTTCTCAAGGCTGAGTCAAACTATAAGCAGTCTCTCATTGGGTCAGGAGTTTACAGCCCTCCTCCTGGGGCTGGGTCACAATCCCTACCAGCTGCAGGCCTTGGCCAGCTTCTCTCCAGCTGGCCCTTGTTTCATACTTGGCCCCCTTTCCTTGAAGCAGTTAGCACATAGATGTGAGCCTGCTCCTGCCTGTTATGAAGGAGCAGGAAACATATACTGCCCTGCTCCTTCCAAGGGCTTATCCTGGTTGACCAGAAGAGAAGGGATCCCTGCCTCACCATGCACTACAGGGCTCCTGATCTTGAGCCCTTAGACACTCACCTGGGTTTCCGTCCCCAACAATTGCTAGCTCACCAGGGCCACTTCCTCTCTTCCTGCTCCAGCTTCAGCCACTTCCTAGGCCTTCGTTTGTTCTAATGTTCCTGGAATGGGGTCTTCTGATGCCCTGTGGGCTTAAAGAGCCAGTATACTTCATTACATTAATACAGAGACCATTAGAAAGTACTATAGTTTGGGTCTTCTCCCTTTTATTTCCACACCCCCAACTATTAAACTCAGTGATGGTAGAGACCAATTATCCTTGCTGAAGAACATAACATGAAAAGTTATAACATATGGAAACACTCATACAATCAAGGATCACTGATCCATAGAATTTCTCATATTGCCTTCTAATTAAACCAGAGAAACCACCAACACCATCCTTTCTGATATCTTCAAAACTGCTAAGACTAAAACCATTTGATCTTCTGCGAGGGCTACAGAAAGAACAAGCATGCTACAGTGCTGACATTCATCACACCTCCATCCCTCATGTCCTACACCAGATTTATTATGTTCTCCGACCTTCCACTGGGTGAAAATGCAAGATAGCATGGGCCTTCTTTATGTGGTCTTAGCCAGTAACTATTACTTGAAAGTTTTGTTGTTGTGGGGTAGTGGTCCTGGAATTGAAAGTTATTAGTATAGGGAGAGAGGTAATTCAACTTGAACATATTCACACATCATACCCCATCCTGTTAGAAAGGGAAAAGGTCAGACATGCATCAAGGATGTATTTATCTATGTGAAAGAAAATAAAAAAAAAAACTCAAAAGAAAGTCATTCAGGTGATAGAGAAGCTCCCTTTTTGATCCTCTGCATATCACTACGTCAACTCTCCTGATGCAAGACTGTTTCAGTTTGTTTTGCAATACATAAAATATGTTCAGAGCCTCCTGCTAAAACTAGATACATGTTTTGTCAAGCTAATATGTAATATATATGGAGATATGCCTATCTCATAGAACTGGAAAGACCTCGAAAGGTCATCGAGTCCAGTCCCCTGCCTTCACTAGCAGGACCAAGCACTGTCCCCTAACAGATTTTTGCCCCAGATAGCCCCCTCAAGGATTGAACTCACGACCCTGGGTTTAGCAGGCCAATGCTCAAACCACTGAGCTATCCCTCCCATCCACTATGGAGGGTATTTGTTATTCTAGCTATCCCTCCTACCCACTATAGGCGGTCTTTGTAACTTCTAGTATTTGTTATTGGGGGAGATTTTTGAAGCACAAAACGAAGTTAGGCACCCAACCAGAGCCGGTGCAAGGATATTTCGCACCCTGGGCGAAACTTCCACTTTGCACCCCCCTTCCGGCCCAGGGAGCCCTGCAGCAGCTCCCCACCCAGGGAGCCCCTCCTCCCCCCACAGCAGCTCCCCGCCCCAGCTCACCTCCGCTCCGCCTCCTCCCCTGAGCGCGCCGGCGCCGCTGCACTTCTCCCGCCTCCCAGGCTTGCGGCGCCAATCAGCTGTTTGGCGTGGCAAGCCTGGGAGGGGAGGAGAATTAGAGCGGGGATGGCGTGCTCAGTGGAGGAGGCAGAGCGGAGGTGAACTGGGGTGGGGTGGGGAGCGATTCCCCTGTGTGCCCCTCCCCCCCCGTTATTTGCTGCAGGTGGTCCTCCCCGTGCCCCCTGCCTCAGCTTACCTCCACTCCACCTCCTTCCCTGAGCGCGCTTTTTGGCGCCCCCAACCACTTGGCACCCTAGGCAGCCGCCTAGTTCGCCTAGTGGTTGCACCGGCCCTGCATCCAACTCCAATTTGCGGTTTTGAAGAGCTCCCCTTTTGGAGGAAAAGTTGCAGATTGAATGTATGTGCCTTAGAAGTCAACACCCATGCTCTTTTCCAACATTCCAATAGTCCTAGGAATGTCACACTCGCAAACCTCTTACCTTTCCTCTTCATCTTTTCCCTCATCTATCGTCTACTTACATTGTGCTAGTAGTACTGGGAAGAGGGGGATACATGAATTAGGCACTGTTCTCTACTGTAAAATTACATAGCTGTTTGATACCACTGGTCTACAATTTTTGAGAAGTCATCTGCTTCAGAGATAAAATGTGCTATTTAGTATGTATTTTGATGTGCTGAATTCAAATATGACAATTAAAACAACTGATTGGCTACTGTTTCTAAGATATTTAAGTGTTTACACTTTATGTCTATGTATATTGTGTAGATAGTAGAGTTTTAATCATAAATTGTAAACCTAGGTCTTTTCATGTGTTTATGGTTGCTTTACATGATACTATTTCACCTGTCCTGTTTATGTAACACTTTAAAAATCAGCAAAGGGGCTATATAAATAAAATTTATTATGAAACAAAAGGCAAAAAACTATTATGTCCACAGTTTAGTCCTATTCAGTGTCTACTCGGCGCTTCTTGGCTTGTCTCTTGTATTCATTAAATGGAGCATCTCTTGTCACTGTCCAGCAATAGTCTGCAAGCATTGATGGGCTCCATTTGCCTTGATAGCGTTTCTCCATTGTTGCAATGTCCTGGTGAAATCGCTCGCTGTGCTCGTCGCTCACTGCTCCGCAGTTTGGTGGAAAAAAATCTAGATGAGAGTGCAAAAAATGTATCTTTAGTGACATGTTGCAACCAAGGCTTTTGTATGCCTTGAGGTTTTCCACCAACAACCTGTAGTTGTCTGCCTTGTTGTTTCCGAGAAAATTGATTGCCACTAACTGGAAGGCTTTCCCTGCCTTTTTTCCTTGCCACGCAGTGCATGGTCAAATGCATCATCTCGAAGAAGTTCACAAATCTGAGGACCAACAAAGACACCTTCCTTTATCTTAGCTTCACTTAACCTTGGAAATTTTCCACGGAGGTACTTGAAAGCTGCTTGTGTTTTGTCAATGGCCTTGACAAAGTTCTTCATCAGACCCAGCTTGATGTGTAAGGGTGGTAACAAAATCTTCCTTGATTCAACAAGTGGTGGATGCTGAACACTTTTCCTCCCAGGCTCCAATGACTGTCGGAGTGGCCAATCTTTCTTGATGTAGTGGGAATCTCTTGCACGACTATCCCATTCGCAGAGAAAACAGCAGTACTTTGTGTATCCAGTCTGCAGACCAAGCAAGAGAGCAACAACCTTCACATCGCCACAAAGCTGCCACTGATGTTGGTCATCGTTTATGCACCTCAAAAGTTGTTTCATGTTGTCATAGGTTTCCTTCCTATGGACTGCATGACCAACTGGAATTGATGGCAAAACATTGCCATTCTGCAGTAAAACAGCTTTAAGACTCGTCTTGGATGAATCAATGAACAGTCTCCACTCATCTGGATCGTGAACATCGATGTTGAGGGCTGCCATCACACCATCGATGTTGTTGCAGGCTACAAGATCACCTTCCATGAAGAAGAATGGGACAAGATCCTTTTGACGGTCACGGAACATGGAAACCCTACCATCACCTGCCAGGAGATTCCACTGCTGTAGTCTGGAGCCCAAAAGCTCTGCCTTACTCTTGGGTAGTTCCAAATCCCTGACAAGGTCATTCAGTTCACCTTGTGTTATGAGGTGTGGTTCAGAGGAGGAGGATGGGAGAAAATGTGGCTCCTGTGACATTGATGGTTCAGGACCAGAACTTTCATCCTCTTCCTCTTCCTTGTCTGCCTCAAGTGAGAATGATTCTGGTGCATCAGGAACCAGCAGTCCTTCTCCGTGGGGTACTGGGCGTATAGCTGATGGAATGTTTGGCTAATGCACAGTCCACTTTTTCTTCTTTGACACACCTTTCCCAACTGGAGGCACCATGCAGAAGTAACAATTGCTGCTATGATCTGTTGGCTCTCTCCAAATCATTGGCACTGCAAAAGGCATAGATTTCCTTTTCCTGTTCAACCACTGGTGAAGATTTGTTACACAAGTGTTGCAGCATATCTGTGGGGCCCACCTCTTGTCCTCATCTCCAATTTTGCAGCCAAAATAAAGGTGATAGGCTTTCTTAACCATAGTGGTTATACTGCGCTTTTGTGATGCAAAAGTCACTTCACCACAAACATAGCAGAAGTTATCTGCACTGTTCACACAAGTACGAGGCATCTCTGCTCACTTTGGCTAAACAGAAATGTGTCCCTTTGCAAAATCAAACACTGACAAATAAGAGAGCATGGCACTGTATGATTTCTAGAGCTGATATAGGGCAATTTGTTCAGCAGAGTGATGTAAGCTTCGTTATGATTGCATCATCCATGACTTCTAGGAATAACATGATGCAATTCATATCATGTATGACGCAATACCAGCTTCAGATTGCATCATTCATTGTTTTGCCTAAAAAGCAAGTACTGTCCAAACCCAGTCATAGATTTATTCATAGATCCAGTCAAAGCTGTATTTGTCTCATTTCTGGTTTAAACTGAGATCCCTTCCCTTTATAACTCACTTATCCTCCGCCATTCCCAAGTCAAGGGTCGTATATACTGACCCAATAGCATGTCTTGAAAACTAGAGCCAATCAACAATTTTAAGCATCATTTTCATTCTCAGTGACCCAGAATTAGTAAAGTTTGACTACATATATTTCAGAAGCGTTTTGGCTGTAGAGCAGTATACTCAGAGAATTCTTCTTATCACAATCCATGTGCTTCCAAGCTTGCAGAAAAGTAAAGATGAATAAAAAGAAGTAGCTGGAATTCTCAAGCCCTTGGAAAGATTAAGATTAGAAAAGTACAATATTGGAATATTTTCTGGCTGTGTCTGAATGAATTAACATTGAAGATGGAGCCCCTGAAACAAAACTGGTAATTACATCATTGTGATTCCAGAGATTACAGCTGTCATGCTATTGCATATTCTTGGGAAAGTCCATACAGAAAAGGCTATACTGTGCAAAAATGCTTGAAAAATTATTTGGGCTGTGGCAGGCCACCAGCATCTATTCATTAAAGTCTTACAATAGTGAACTAGGCCTTCATCTTGCATTAGACCTATAAAAAAGACAGAGGGACTATAAATGTGTCCCTTGAAGCAAATTATGGAAGACATTATAGGAAGACTGGTTTCAAGCCAGCTTTTTCATCCTAACGAATTCCTTTCAAGGAAGTGTGAAAGCTGCATTGAGACCACTGGTGAGTATAGCTATAGTCTTCTGGTAAAACTTTAAGGGGTCCATGCAATTCTGCTCTTATTTTCTCTATTCTTGGAGAGGAGTTGGAATCTGGCATGGAGATGCCAGTTCTTCTTCAGGTAGCATCCCTATGGGTGCTCCACTTCAGGTGTGCATATACATCTTGAGCCCTTGATCAGAGATTCAGTTAGCAGTCTGTTTGGCCTGGGCAAGTGCCCTATGCCTCCTCATGCTGGATACTAAGGCTATATAGGGGTGTGTAGGTGGACTGCCCTCAGCTCTTTCTCAACCACCTTGGCCCGAGACTTTTTTTATATATATATAAAAAGAGAGTCCACATTAACTCCTGTGCAGTAAATAGTGTTTATAGGGGCATATTTGGATTTGTTGATAGCGACAGCCTACCTTCCCTTAGACAGATTCGTAACCTTGTCAGGTCTGGTATGGGCAATTCAGGGGAGCCCTCAAATCACAGTAAGGAATTGTGTCCCAGGAGCTGAAGACATGCCAGCTTGCACCTTTGTAACCAATCATACAAGGCTACATCTCCACTGCTTCCAGAGTTGGCTCAGAAAGACCTATTCTCCAGTCAGACACACCTTGCATGGACAGGTGTCAGTTCCTCTGCAAGTGAGGAACTCCTTAGACTAGTGGAAGGATCACCTCAACATCTATGCAGGCATTCCTTTCTGTCACTGAGTCTCAACAGTGACTAACAGATGTATCATTATTGAGGTGGGCTTCACATCCCAACACTCTCACAACTCAGGGCAGATGGACAACTGAAGAAACCAGTCTCCACACCAATCTGTTGGAGCTCAGGCCTGTCAGGAACACTTGCCTTCATTTCCTACTCCCCATCAGGGGCATGATGGACACTGTATCCTGCATGTTCTACATCAAGAAGCAGAGAGAAGCAAGGTCTCCCTCCCTATGTGCTGACACCATGAAACTATGGAATTGGTGCATAGCTCATCAGATTCAAGTTTCAGCGGTGCACCACAGCTGATGTCCTCAGCAGACACTTCTCACAGGATTACGAATAGGAGCTAGACACCCAAGTTCTCCACAGCATATGCCTAAAAAGGAGAACTGCCAGAGGTGGATCTCTTCACCACCACCAGGAACACGAAGTGTCCTCTTCTCTGCTCAAGAGGGGATCTGGTCCACCACTACCTGGGAGATGCCTTTTTTCTATCTTGGAAGAAGGATCTGTTCTATGTGTTTCCTCCAATGTCATTGATGCTAAGGGTGATGAACAAGATCAGACAGGAAAGAGACAGTTATCCTTATAGAGCTGACCTGGCCAAGACAAGTTTGGTACCCTTACTTACTTCACCTATGTGTCCAACTGCAGTTCAGGCTCCTGATCATTCTTCATTTCCTGCACATGCTTCATCCCAACCTAGCAGTTCTCCACCTCAGGGCATGTCTTCATGATGATTCACGGCATTAGAGTCCTCCTGCTGTACAGAAATACAACAGGTGTTACTGAATAGGGGGATGATCAACCCAAACTACTTACCTGCAGAAATGGAAGAGTTTCTTCTATTGCTGTTGACATTGCTGCTACCTGCCTGATTAAATGCCACTTTTAGTCATCCTGGATTATCTGTTGGATCTTAAGAAATCAAGGTTATCATTTAATTCAACTAAGGTTCATTTGGCTGCAATATCAGCCTTTCGTCATCTGGTAGAAGGATTCTCCATATTTGCTCATCTGGTATAATCTAGGTATGTTCAGGGTTTGGAGAATCTCTACCCACAGATTATAAACAACCCCAACCTGGGACCTCAAGTTGATGTCCTCAACCTGGTACTCAATTACCTTATAAGACCTCTATTGAGCCAATGGCAACCTGTTCTCAGTTGCATTTATCTATGAAGACGGACTTTTTAGTGGTTACCACGTCAGACTGTAGGGGCAGGGATTGGACCCTTGAACTCTTTACAGTGTCCTTTAAGGACAAGGTCTCTTTACATCCACACCCTAAATGCTTACCTACGGTCCTATCAGAGTTCCACGTTAATCAATCTATTCATCTACTAGTGTTTTTCCTGAAGCCACACAGTTCTCCGCAGGGAGCAGAAAGAGAACAGTGTATAGAGTACAGAAAAAATGGTGCAGAAAGTGGTTGGAGATCAGAGGAGAGAATGATGTGGAAGATGGATGGATAGAATCAAAATAGGAGGAATGAAAAATGAATCAAGATTCAATTTAAAGGTTAGTAAAGTTTTCTTTGTGTGGTTTCACCTTTGGCTGTATTAGCATAGCTTAGTATTCAGCATCTGGCTGAATGTAACAGGTACTAGTACAAACCTACATGTCATGTCTATTTAAAAAAATTACATACAGTGCCAGATGAACTGTACATATTGTGCTAGACTATATCATTTTAATTACTGCAGTTAGTTTGCACAGTGCATTGAAGCTGTAAAATGCTGTATAAGTGCTAAGTATTATCAACAATAGAAATATAGACTGCAATAGGCATAGTACAGGTGTCATTACATTAAAAAAAAATCCACTAGGATCGTAGCTGCCAAATTTCAACCAAAGTATCAACCTGAAGCATTTTCCCCCTCTTTATGGATGAAGTTTAAAGTGTTACTTTATTCTGTTTCTCAGTGATTATATAGAAAATATCTGAGAATCAGGTGTTTCCTGCCAAATGCTGCTGTAATAGGCTACATATACGAGGCCAAATCCTGCAATCAACTATGAAAATCTGAGCTAGAGTGTTGAGGCACTTCCTCTTTTTGTTGCTTTTCATACTGCAGAGAGAGAGCTAAATTCATTGCCTGTGTAATTTCACTCAAGTCCCGTGCACAAATTGAAGGACTGCATTAGCTCAAGTCAGGTCTGTTATACCTGAGATGAATTTGGCCCAGAATGTTTTTCCTGATGGAATGTTGAGGTGAGAGTTCTATGGCAGTTGGGAATGACAGTTGTGAGCAACAGTTGTTGAGCAGGCAGTAGCAGAGAGAAGGGGCCAAACAAATGTGTAGAGACCATGGCAGTTGTTACTTGGTGTTAGCACCATTATATTTACCCACCTCAGCAGCATTAAGTAATGTGCAACTGGGATTCAAGATCAAACCAATGATTGTGAGCAGAGTGGACATCACTTGGAGTCAGGCAACAGCCTAGGATTTGGCAACAAGGCAACAGAGACCTCAAAAAGGTAGCAGTGACAGGCAGCTCATTTTAAAATACAAGGATGTGCTTGTTGGACATTTAAAGCAATGAAGGTTCAAAACAGAGCTAACATGAGGTTGGGAAGGATTAGAAAGGAGAGGGAGAGAATTTAAAAGCAACTAATTGAACAAATGTAGAGCTCTCTCTCTCTGTGTTTTTTAAATAAAAACTTCAAAAACTAAAACCAATTACTGACACAATCAGAACAAAACACAGATACAAAAAGACACCATCCAAACCCTCCTGATCTCAGACTCTGTCCTGAAAGCTAGAAGATCAATCTGGTATCAAGGCCCCCATGCTATACACCATCCTGCCCAACTCATTTGTTTCCCTCCTCCCCACTATTGCCAGCAGCTGAATAACTGCGTAAGTAGCATGAACTAGAGTTTCAGGTGTATTGTTCTGTGCCTGAAGACAGGTCAAACAGCAGTTCTGCCATAGGTAATATAAAACCATTGCATTAACAACTGCCAGAGTTTCAAAGAACACATGCATCCTTCCTTATCTAGGCAGCCTTTGAGTCCTCTGGTGCCTGAAAAGATCCAAAAGCCAGTTGTCCATAAGTTTGGCCATGAAACAGCAAAACTCTCAGTTTTGAAGTTAACATATCCCAAATATAGACATTAAAGGCGCAGAATAATAGAGTGTTCCTTTGTCTCCCTCTGATCCAGGTCAAACTTCCCAAGGATCACCTTTATCTACATGCATCCCTTGTAGGTTACCTCTAACATACAATTTACCATGAAATATCTGCCACTATAAATCCCTGAACTTGAAGGGAACACTTGTTTCCAAGCTACAACAATGCACCACTGAGAAAATTTTCTGAGCAATTCAGTACTGCTAAATGTCATTCCGAAACATATTCCTTATGCTCCCTCTGGTATAGTGCTCTCCTAAACTGTGAGCCACTGTGCTGGAATGCTGTTACCTGAATTTGCCAAGGGGAAAGGCATCTTAAAGCATGTTCTATGTAAGAGGAAAGAGGACACAGACATGCAACATAAAAGCAAAGGGATAACAGGAATTTTTTTTTTATTAACATCACCTTTTCTGCCAGTGTCAAGGTCCATCTATTCTACCTCATTACCTGAACTTGGCAGGAGGCAAACTGCATCTCCCAATTCAACTCGACCACTGACTCACCACAAAGGTGAGTCCCTAAACATCTATAATGCAGAGAGAGCTTGTCACAATTTACAACTCCTCTGGAAGAGAAGGAGAGCAACCCAAAATCCCCAACCACAAAGACTTGCTCTTCATGTTAATCACTGCTCTGGCTACAGTATAAAGTGTCAAAATTATGACACTATGTCAAAAATTAGATAAAGTGTGAAAACAAGATGAACCTATTGTGATGGGTTCCCTCTTGGGTGCCATCTGTAACTATCTGTATCTTTATCTCTAGCCTGACTCTTCCCTGCATATTTATACCTGCCTCTGGACATTTCCACTGCTTGCATCCGATGAAGTGGGTATTCACCCACGAAAGTTTATGCTCCAATACCTCTGTTAGTCTATAAGGTGCCACAGGACCCTTTGTCGCTTCTAAAAATGATACATGCATTCAAATAGGATAATAGGATAACAATAGGCCTTAGGAGAAGCGTATCTACCATCTGTTTGCCAAAAGCTGGGAATGAGCGACAGAGGACGGATCACTTGATGATTACCTGTTCTGTTCATTCCCTCTGGGGCACCTGGCACTGGCTACTGTCGGAAGACAGGATACTGGGCTAGATGGACCTTTGGTCTGACCCAGTAGGGCCATTCTTATGTTCTTATAATCATATTCGGTAAATCATAACCTTTCCAATGACATTTCATATGCCTTATCTTGCATAAAACACATCATAATTATGATATAATCATATCATACTAATATAATTATGAAGCATATGGGGTGCAGTGTCACACCTATCTTCTGTACTGCCCACCAGCACTGACATCATTCACATACAGTGAAAATTTTCTCCCCCCGATTTAAACTTCAAAATCCCCTTTTGCCACTACCCACGGTAAAGGGTTGAAAGAAAAACAATACAACAATGGATTCAAAGGACAACCTTGCCTTACCCCATAATATTTCTATATAGCTTCTCCCCTCCACCCATTTTACTAAAGAGATTCATAGTGCATGAATGTACAAGAAACACAACCAGTTAAACTATGGGGAAATACCATATTAATAGATTCATAAATGCCAAGGCCAAGGAATCAGTAGGGTCATATAGTCTGATATCTTGTATGACACAGGCTGTAGAACTTCCCCAAAATCATTCGTGGAACACAACTTTTTGAAAAACATCCAATTTTGATTTTTAAAAATTGTTAGTGATGTAGCCTCTGCTACAACCCTTAGTAAGTGACAAAGACTCCTGTGGCACCTTATAGACTAACAGACGTATTGGAGCATAAGGTACCACAGGACTCTTTGTCACTTCTACAGATCCAGACTAACACGGCTACCCCTCTGATACTCAACCCTTAGTAAGTTGTTCCAGTGGTTAATTACTCTCACTGTTAAAAATGTATGCCTTATTTCCAGTGTCATCTTCCAGCCATCAGATTGTGTTATACCTTTCTCTGCTAGAGAAAAGAGCCCATTATTGAATATTTGTTCCCCATGTAAGTACTTACAGACTAATCAAATCATCTTTTAGTTTTCTCTTTATTAAGCTAAATACAAGGAGCTCAATCTTCTATCACAATAAGGCACATTTTTCCAATCCTTTAATCAGTCTCATGACTCTTCTCTGAACCCTCTCTAACTTACCAACTTCCTTCTTGAATTGTGGACATCAGACCACCAAATTGAGACAGAACCAACCATAAGTAAAGTGGGTTCATTTAGCTAAAATGTTGGCCTTATCCAAGGCCAGAACATAATCTTCCCATTCTCATCACCCAATTTCAAATACTTCCTGCAAACTACACAAAGTGTCTGCCACTGTGTAACCTTCATTATTATTATTGCAGTGCAATAATGTTCCTATTTTCCCCAAATCTCTTGGCTAGAACAGAAGCCAAGTTTTGTAATCTGTGTGGGATGTTCTGATGTGGGACTCCCTCAGTCTCCCCTGAAGAAGCTCTTCCACTGTAGATAGATAATGAAAGTGATTAGAGCAGGGGGACTGAATCATCTGTCTCCCACTTCTCAGGTGGGTATTAAAACCACTAGACTACAGAGTCATTTTTTCCCTGTTTCTTCCCCCACCCCCTGGATAAATACTGAAATAGTAAAAATAGCAACAGAAATAAAATGGTCTTGTAAAGGCATAGGCCATTTCTACACACCCCCTTGCAGCCTGGTGGAGCACTACAGCTGTGACTCACCTTAATTTCCCCCAACTGGGGTAGCAATAGGTTCACCTTAACATTCAAGGACAATCTATAAAAAGGGAAATAAGGACAACCCGGGGAATTACAGACCAATCAGCTTAACTTCTGTACCTGGAAATATAATGGAGCAAATAATGAAGCAATCAATTTGCAAACATGTAGAAGATAATAAGGTGATAAGTAACAATCAGCATGGATTTGTCAAGAACAAATCATGTCAAACCAACCTGATAGCTTTTTGGACAGGATAACAAGCCTTGTGGCAATGTTCCCTCTAATTTTTGACAGGCCGTGTGCACAAAAAATGTCTTCTATACAAATTGTTGTGCTTCTGTGCAAATTTTTGTGCGCGCAGTGTTTCGCCATGTGCGCGGGATTTAGAATCTGTGTGCATGCGCACACGCGCACAGCTTAGAGGGAACAGTGTCTTGTGGATGGGGAGAAGCGGTAGATGTGGTATATCTTGACTTTAGTAAAGCTTTTGATACTGTTTTGCATGACCTTCTCATAAACAAACTAGAGAAATGCAACCTAGATGGAGCTACTATAAGGTGGGTGCATACTGGTTGAAAAACCATTCCCAGAAAGTAGTTATCAGTGGTTCACAATCATGCTAGAAGGGCATAACGAGTGTGGTCCCACAAGGATCAGTTCTGGGTCCGGTTCAGTTCAATATCTTCATCATTTTAGATAATGGCATAGAGAGAACATATATAAAGTTTGCAGATGATACCAAGCTGGGAGAGGTTGCAAGTGCTTTGGAGGATAGGATTAAAATTTCAAAATGATCTGGACAAACTGGAGAAATGGTCTGAAATAAATAGGATGAAATTCAATAAGGACAAATGCAAAGTACTCCACTTAGGAAGGAACAATCAGTTGCACACATACAAAATGGGAAATGACTGCCTAGGGAGGAGTACTGCGGAAAGGGATCTGGGGGTCATAGTGGATCACAAGTTAAATATGAGTCAATAGTGTAACACTGTTGCAAAAAAGTGATCATTCTGGGATGTACTAGAACGGGTGAGGAACCTACGGCCCGCTGCTTCATTTCATCCAGCCTGCAGCAAGTCTCCGCGCCGTGGGCAGGGGTGGCTCTACCAATTTTGCCGCTCCAAGCAGTTGCTGCCGAATTGCCGCCGCCGCAACAGCAGCAAAGCTACCGCCAAATTGCCGCCGCGACGGGAAGAGCGATGGAGCTGCTGCCGAATTGCCGCCGTGGAACACGGACTGCTGCCCCATTCTGGATGCCGCCCCAAGCACCAGCTTCGAAAGCTGGTGCCTGGAGCCGGCCCTGGCCGTGGGCCAGAATCCCTGAGCCTCAGCACCCCCCTGCGGGGCTGGAGCTGTGAGCGCCGGCTCGCTGGGTTGCCAGAAGTCCAGTCAGCTCTGCACAGCTTCGAGCAGCGACTGGCATGTCCCTGCAGGCACTAGGAGCAGGGGTGATCAGGGAAGCTCCACATGCTGCCCCCGCCCAGAGCGTTGGCTCTGCAGCTCCCATTGGCCGGGAACCACAGCCAATGGAAACTACAGGGGCGGCACCTGTGAGTGCAGGCAGCATGCACAGTGCAGAGCCCCCAACCCCTCTGCCTAGGGTTGGACATGGAGGCCGCTTCTGGGAGCAGCGCGGAGCCCCAGCAGGCAGGGAGCCTGCCTTAGCCCCACTGTGCCATCGACTGGGAGACCCCTGAGCCCGCACCCCGAACCCTCTGCCCCAGATCGGAACCCCCTCCCGCACCCTAACTCCCTCCCAGACACTGCACCCACACCCACACCCCAACCCCCTGCCCCAGGTCAGAACCCACTCCTGCACCCAAACTCCCTCCCAGAGCCTACACCCCAAACCTACTCTCGCACCCCAACCCTCTGCCCCAGCATGGAGCCCCCTCCTGCACCCCAGACCCCTCATTCCCAGCCCCACACCAGAGCCCGCACCCCCGCAACCAAAGCCCTCACCACCTCCCATACTCCAATCCTCTGCTCCAGCCCGAAGCCCCCTCCCACACCCTGAACACCTCATTTCTGGCCACAGCCCAGAGCCTAGGGGAAGCCCCAAGCCTCCGCACCCCTCCTCCCCCTACAGGGCGGTGTGTGGCCCGTGACTGATTTTTTCTGTGGGTCAGTGGCCCCTGATAGAAAAAAGGTTCCCCACCCCTGTATTAGGAGTGTTGTAAGCAAGACACGAGAAGTAATTCTTCTGCTCTACTCCGCGCTGATTAGGCTTCAACTAGAGTATTGTGTCCAGTTCTGTGCACCACATTTCAGGAAAGATGTGGACAAACTGGAGAAAGTCCAGAGAAGAGCAACAAAAATGATGAAAGGTCTAGAAAACATGACCTATGAGGAAAGATTGAAAAAATTGGGTTTGTTTAGTGTGGAAAAGAGAAGATTGAGGGCGGACATTATAACAGTTTTCAAGCACATAAAAGGTTGTTATGAGGAAGAGGGAGAAAAATTGTTCTTCTTAACCTCTGAGGATAGGACAAGAAGCAATAGGCTTAAATTGCAGCAAGGGCAGTTTAGGTTGGACATTAGGAAAAATTTCCTAACTGTCAGGGTGGTTCAGCACTGGAATAAATTGCCTAGGGACATTGTGGAATCTCCATTATTGGAGATTTTTTAGAGCAGGTTAGACAAACACCTGTCAGAGATGATCTAGATAATACTTAGTCCTGCCATGAGTTCAGGGGACTGGACTAGGTGACCACTCGAGGTCCCTTCCAGTCCTATGATTCTATGATTATAAACCCAGAAAATTCAATGTTAAGATTAAATTTACAAGAAATCCAAATTTGAAATTGTATGAAAATGCACAATTAAGGCACCCAAACAAGGCATCCAAACAACCTTAACTTTGCTCTGTAGTGACACCATGCAATAACATACAGTTAAAATCAAGGCATTTTAGTGTTTGTAGTCCCAGATTAGAATAAACTGATTTGTAAAGATAAATTTTGTTTCTAATATAGTTTTTTATGGCAAAAGTCCCAATAATTTCTACAAGTCCAGAATTTGATCCCATGACTCTAGTGTTGGTGTCTTGGTGCACATTATGATTAAACTGTGCCCTTTCTTTTAAAACCCCTATTACACAGGCCAAAGAAGGAAAATCATTGTAATCTTTGTCTTCTTACTGGGGGAGGGGAGAGTTTGAGGTTAGGCTTCTGGACTTAAAAATCTTACCACAAAGATAGAAAACAAGGTTGCCTAACCGCAGTGACTTGACTTAAAAAGTTGGTAACATTGAAAACAGAACAAGACTTGAAATCTCAGAAGGTTTGGTATCCCTGAAAAATCTGGAGTCAGAATTGTGTCTGGTTTTCTCAATAAATACCTATCAAAAATTCCAGGACAGGAAACTCCACATGCATCTTTGAATTTTGTTTCAGCCCTGCAATAGAGTAGCCTGCCCCTTTAAGGACTAGGACGCCATCCAGGTCTGTTCAATTAGCCCTGCTATACCTGGATTGGTTGTTGGTTTTAAAAGGATGGTGGGGGTGCTTGAGGACAGCAATTAAGCCGAGCAGTGATTGGAGAGGCTCTAAGGAAGCGGTCCTGGGAGGATGGTGTTCCTGAAGATGAATAAGAGCTGAAGGAGAGCTTAAGAGGGATGAGAGGTTCAGGCCTAGAGAGGAGCAGAAGAAGTTTTAGTGGTGTTTTATTTTGTTGGTAGCTCTGAGTTCTACTGAGAGGCTCTCAGGAGAGAAGCCCTGGGACCTGCTGCTCTGGAAAGAGGAACACAATTGTGTTGAGCTCCGTTTGATTTGGAAAGACTTTGCTCTTGGCCCAGGGGGAGGGAACAATGAAGAGGCCAGCTGGGTGAAGCTAGCTGAGAACCTATCCAGTTACAGATGGATTGGGATACCCTGTAAAGGGTTAAACTTGTTCAGAGTACATCTATGCTCCAGCTGCGGGTGAGCTACCCAGGGTGGACAAACACACCACTGCTAGTTGGGTTTATGGTAGCGTGCTAAAACTAGCAGTGTGGATATTGTGGCTCCAGAGGAGATTTGGGCTGGCCACCCCAGCTCAGATGCAGGGGGTCAAGTAGTCTGGAGAGCCCAAGCTGCTATCTGAACCACAATATCCCCGGGGCTATTTTTAGGGGACTGGGAGATTTGCTCCCAGCTGTGGTGTAGACATACTGCTAGTGATTTGTCTGGAAGGCCGTCAAAACTGACCCATGTGGGGAAGGCTAAGGGGACCTACCTCAGGAGAAAACTGAGGCTGGGAATGCCTGCAGCACCATGCTTGACCTGTGAAAAACACACACCAGTGTCTCGCCAGACAAGTCTAACTCAGCAGAAATGTGAAAGGCAATCATATCAGTTAGACAAGATGAATATAAGAGCCCATGGAACAGTCCAATTTTGGGACTGAACATCTAACTTACTAAGACAAAAAAATTGACTCTGAAATGAAAGTCAAGGATCTGTGTATTTTGCTATCTTTGACAAGATTACACAGGAAGAGAGGGGTAAATACACCAGACATTCAGGAACTTTTAAGGAGGCCTCCACTTTTATTTGTTACTGATTAATAGTAATGGACTTTGAGAACTCTTCATATGGTTCAAAGTGAGTTAACATAAAATCTATTCTCTTTAAATCTATTCCTTACTCATGATAGGAAATACAAGTATCTGAAAGCCTATGCTGTCACATGGCTGTAATTTGTAAAGCCACACATGTTTAAAAAAAGCCCAAACTGGCTGAAAACTTAAACTGGCTGGTGACAGATCATGAATCCTAGTGATGATTGAACCTGCTGATATTCTGAACAAAAAGAGCTCTCAACCATGCTTTTAGCCGTTTCTATTGCTTTACAGTGACTGACATTTTAGGCTTCAGAGTGACATTCCTGGAATCTTGTTATATAGATTGTTCAGTATTCATCTTCCACCAGTGTCAGCCTAGCAGCACAGTGATACTGTATAAGGGTTGCAATTTCTAACACACTACATACTGCTACTGGTTGCTATCAGCATGACAAAGAAGCTGATGTATGAGTGTATGTGTGGGAAATCATGGATCCATTGAAGTAAATGGCAAAATTCTCTTTTACTTCAGTGGGGCCAGGATTTCAACCTGGGTCTTTCATGCTGTCCTTGACAGCAGAAGCCAGAGTCAGTTTATAAAGGAGTCAAGTATGCTCTGAGAGGGTAGTTTCCTTCTCTGGCAATTGGGGGACGCTATATGTCAGTTTCCTTTGTGGGAAACAACTGGATTTCCAAAGCATAGCCTCCTCTCGTGGGATCTTGTTTAATAAAGTCTCATTAACATACAAATATCTCCCAATGCTTATATAAGGAATCTCTTCCCTTCCATCTCCTTAGAGTTGCTTCACCCACTTGTTCCAAAAATCTATAAGCCACTTCAGTGGCTCATAGAAAGCAGAAGTCTGACTGAAAAGGAGTAAGTGGGCAGATCCTCATCTAGTGTAACTTGTCATAGTGCCATTCATTTCATTAAAGTTATAACAGTTTGTGTCCACTGAGGACCACTCTCCACCATCTCACTCCTTGGAGCAGAAGTTGATGCCACTGAGTAATTGGAGAAGTCTGAAGGTAAAGAGGCGAAGAGAAATGGACTAAGGGAGACAGTGCTGTGTTTGAAGGAAGAAGCAGAAAAAAAAGAATTTAGGAAGAGGGATAGACCAAGGGAGGGAGTTAGGCTGGTCAGGCTTCATCAACATTTCTCAGTGAATCCCCAGGTCTGAAAGCATAAACTTCCTTTTACCTAACTAAGGTGAAGTGAGGGAGCTCTTGCCTTTCTGCTGAAAACTGGTTGAGAAAGAAATTAGAGTGGATTAAGTGGGACTCTAGGCCATTCACGCTTTCACTGTGGAACAGTCTGTTTTCTTTTAGACTATTAGATCACTGAGTTCATCCCACAGCAAGAGCAGGATTTAGTGTCTTCTTTCCCCACCCCCCTCCCCAGCAACTATCTCCATCCCCACCAGAGAATATATCAGATTTCAAACTGCCCTGTATTAAATAGTTAATGCAGAGAGCAAGAGGGCAAGCAACACTCTCTCAGACCAGCTGCTGGGGGTGTGTAATAACCATACGCAGACTATCTCCACCACTCTCAACAGAAAGCATAATTGCTGTAATGCTTATAGTGCCCACTGACCCAAGGAATAAGAGTGCTGAGTTCTGTCCCAAAAGTTGAATTCACACTACCAAGCGGTGGGGTTGGTCTTTGCCAAGACATTTTTGGAGGAATTATAAAAATCCTTCTTACAGAAGGGAATTATACATGTGGTGCTTAGGCAAAACAGTCATTCCATTTATAAATATAATTACTTTTGCCATTCCAGCATGAAAAAGAATTTACCATTAAGGTATACAGAGAGAGAGTCATTTATGTAGTCACTGTATAAATGGAGAATAGAGCCAGCTGAAACTAGGAGGGAAACAAAAACCATAAAGAAATACAAAAGTGAGATTAATATCTTGTGATATTAAGTCATGCCTACTTCGGTGCTTTCCTTCCAATTGACATACAACCCTTTCTTTTATGTTTTTATTTTAATCCTTTGCTTATGCTCTTAAAGGCAAAGCCTATACACACCCATGGATGTGGAAGGCCTTTAACACATGAAACAGGTGCTATTTTGCAGAGCAGAGGGGGACAGGATGTGGTTCACAGGTGCTCCTTCTGCCTCGTTATGCAGGAGCATGGGGAGAAACAGGATAGGGGAGAGCCAAAGAAGTGACCATCTCAAACTCCCACACATGTTTGGGGGTGGGGACAGTATCTGTTGGGGAAGAATTCTGATTCTCCCTTCTATATTTCCACACACACTTTTCTGCACACTGCCCATTTACTCAGGCTATTTCTGGGCCATTACTGCATAAACTCTGTTTTAGATTTGTTAGGTTGAGAACATTTATAAATTTTTATCTGACACTATTTTTAAGGATACTAATGATTTATCACATATCTATACTTTTATAGAGCTGTAAGATATCAGGGTGATTAACACAGTATAAGAGCCTCAGATATCAATAGCATAGCTATAGATTTTTTTTCTTTAAACAAACAGAAAAATATATTAAGTGTATGGTTTTAGGCAGTATGTAAGAACTACAGAAGTCCCATAATGGAAGCAGGTGATAGTATCTTTACAGTAGCCTAATCTTGAGTGTGTTCTGGAGAGAATACAAATCCTTGTGTCTTATTTCCCTCATTTATATCAGGCATCTCAGATCAATTAAGTAGAGGTAGATTGGTTCTCCTAACTCTTTTGATCATCTAGGTTTGCTGCTTTGACCAATTTGAAAGGGGATTGCCAGGGCCAGATTTCCAATTAGGCACAGTACCTAGTGGCACAGGCATTCTAGGGTAGGGACGTAAATATTGGTTTAAAAAGTTAACCGGTTAAATGATTACAATTATTTTGTTTAACCGGTTAACCGTTAACTGAGGTAGCTGGGGGAGCCTGGCACAATCTGGCCGGGGCTGGGGTCTGTCTAGGTGCGGCCGGGGCTGGGGTCTGGCTAGGTGGGGTCCGGCCGGCACAGCTGGGGCTGGGCTCCCACCGGCCGGCACGGTGCAGCCGGGGCTTGGAACCTGCTCCGGTCAGGACTGGGGTCCCACCAGCTCAGCCGGCGTGGCTCAGCCGGCGTGGCCCAGCCAGGACTGGGGTCCCACCCAACGCGGGGCCACCGGGGTTAACGGTTAACTTTGGTTAACCGGTAACCTCTTAATCACTATTCTAGGGGCGCCTAAAAGTTAAAAGTGGGTTAAAAGTTTCATTTTTTACAGAAAACATGAAGGTCAGCTGTAAGCACGGGGGGAGGGGGTGCTGAAGATGCTGTGCCTAGGGGCACGAAAGGTATAAATCTGGCCCTGGGGATGGGGAGGTAAGATGCAATAAACCACAAGCATCTCCTTGTCATACATTGTACTACCATGTTTCTAGTAGAAAATGATTATAGTTTTAAAGTTGCCTTGCAAATTTGACATGTAAATTTATCAGGACAAACACAAAATCTACTTATACCCCATTTTCCATGATGATTAATGGTAATGAAAAGCTAATTAAATTTTACTTTAACATCCAAAATTATTTGAAAAATTGAAAATATTGCAAGGATGATTTAATAACTAAATTATTGTTAGGCGGGGAGTAGAATTGATAAACAGTGATATCCATTTATTTTGAAAAAGCAATCCTCGTCTATTTGGGCTTCATAATGTCATTCTAATAAGTAGTTACTTTAATTGTATTGTTTCCAGAGGAAGGATTTCTAAAGTTGTTTGAGGAACTGAAAAATTGTTTGTAATGGACATATTGGCACAAATAGCAAGTCTGTGCTATTAAAAACAGATGGGGTGAAAGTTTTATGGTGGTGATAGTTGAACAAGTGTATTGTGCAGAGGGTATAGATTGAGATTTAAGTTTTAGATAATGCACATTTTGCTGGCTCTAGTGGAAATGTATTGGTCTCTGTTAAAGTAGTTAGATGATACAAAGTGAAGGTATTTATTGTACTTACTGACTACAGCTGTCAAACACTGTCAACATGGTCAGTGGTCACATGTGCATTTTGTTTTTGTTGTTGCCTTGGTTTAGCAAACCTAAAGCGATGCTTGCAGTTCATCACTTGATAGTGAACATTTACATGAGGTGACAGCCAATAAACCGCTTTACCTTTAAAAAGAGCCCCGCAAAAAGACGGGGGCGGGGCGGGAGGGAGATTAGAGACAAGAAGGCTCATGAGGGTTTCCAGTGTAACACTGCAAAAACCCATCTCAGCTCCTACTACAGAGAGTGTATTGCAGCCCTCGTACCACCCCAGTCTTGATCCTTCCACACAAAATAGTGCCTCTGTCATATTTCAGCTTCTGCAAATAAAGGGACACCTCATGGAAACTAGAGCAAACAAAACAAAACCAACGCGAGAAAAACTGTACAAGGGAGTGGAGACACCGATCGCATTTGGCGGGGTGGGCTCAGATCACAGATTGCAAATGGGGGAGCCGCACAAACCTGCTAGAATCAATATTAGTAAATAACCCCCACAGACACAACCCAAACACTTTCACAAACATGCATCCAACGAGATAAGATATAGCTTAGCCACCGGAAAGGTGGTGGCGGGGGGGGAATACAGGGATCTGCGCTGCCACGGTCTCCCCCCACGCCCTATTCACCCTCCCCGCCGCCCCCCGCCTGTAACAGACCAAAGCTCCCCACCCAGTTGCCATTGGTTCGAAAGCAACAAACTGATCCGATCAGCAGGGTGGGTGGGTGAGAAGAGTTGGCAAGCTACAGATCCAGGCTGGCCGGTTTTCTCCCCCTGCCCGTTCAACCCCTCTCCTCCCTCCCACACACCAGGGGGAACGGGCCAGGGAGTGAAAACTGCAGAAGAAAAATGTACAGGAGTGGGAAAGCCTGCCTTGAGGCTCCTTTTCTGGGAATCATTCGGTGTTTAGATCCCCAAGCTAGAAGAGAGACATTTACACACGACAAATCCTGTCTAAATATTAGACCAAGCCTTTGCCTGCCCAGTGCCACGCAGGGGAGGGGAACCCCTGGCTGGGAAAGAAGCTTGACCTAGTTTGCCTAAAGTGGATTTGACAGGTTGGTAGTTAGCTCAGCTCCCCCTTCCTGGTACCTCTCGCTGAGCTGCAAGGCTGGCAGTCACTACTACTCCAGATTTCCTCTCTGTACCCTTTACAGATCTTGCTCTCTCTCCACCCTTTCCTCCTTGGTTCCCTGCCCTCCCTCCTTTCCACCTCTTCTTTCCCTGACTGTTCCTAAATTCAGTAAACATTAACAGCGCCTCTGAAATCTCCCCCACTGCAACACAGGATTAAAAACCACCCACCAAAAGCTGAAGAGCCATAATTTCAGTTTTCTATAAAACTGGTCACTGGTAAACAAAAGCAAAGCCACCCCCTTGGGAAGCTTTTCATAGCTTAAGGATGAAAATTAGATTGTAACAGTAATGTTTGCTCCATTGTAATTAAGGTTCTGTCAGGACTTTCATTAAAAATCATGTTTTCTTCAAGGGTCTGTGACTTGGAGAAAATATTTGCTTGAGGCTGAAACATAAGATAGATCACAGACAGAAGATTATATATAATATTGCATATCTTAACACAGTCTTAACTAAGGAGACACTACCAATGCTTCTATAATGTATATGGAGAAAATTGAGTCATTAAAGTTAACAAATAAAAAGCTTCATTCTGGCTGGACCCTAAAAACAGGGGTCATGGTCCCATAAGCGTACTTGCTGAATGAGGACAAAATCCTGCTTGTAAACGTGTGGCATCCTCCTCCTCCATGGGAGCCCTGCAAGTGGCCCTTTGCCCCAGTTTCCTTCTTGGCTAAGCCAAAGGACTCCACTTCAGGATCTTAAAGAATATCCCTCCCGAGGGACAATTTATTGCAAAAACATTGTGTGAATAGTCTATAACAGTTCTAAAACATAGCCCATATCACCATAATGTAATTCTCGTTCCCACCATACCCCAGTATCTTCTATCACAGCTAGGTTCGTTCAGTGTCTTCCATACCTATGCCAGGACCCCAGCCCTTCCTACTACAATACAACTCCCACAGCCATTCAGCCGAACATCAGAACAGCCATACTGGGTCAGACCAAAGGTCCATCCTGCCCAGTATCCTGTCTTCTGACAGTGGCCAGTGCCAGATGCCCCAGAAGGAATGAAGAGAACAGGTAATCATCAAGTCATCCATCCCCTGTCACCCATTCCCAGCTTCTGGAAAACAGAGGCTAGGGACACCATCCCTGCCCATCCTGGCTAATAGCCATTGATGGACCTATCCTCCATGAATTTATCTAATTCTTTTTTTAACCACTATAATGTCTTGCCCTTCACAACATCCTCTGGCAGGGAGTTCCACAGGTTGACTGTGCGTTGTATGAAAAAAATACTTCCTTTGGTTTGTTTTAAACCCGCTGCCTATTAATTTAATTTGGTGACCCCTAGTTCTTGTGTTAGGAGAACAAGTAAATAACACTTTGTTATTTACTTTCTCAACAACAGTCATGATTTTATAGACCTCTATCATATCCCCCTTAGTCGCCTCTTTTCCATGCTGAAAAGTCCCAGTCTTATTAATCTCTCCTCATATGGAAGTCATTCCATACCCCTAATCATTTTTGTTGCCCTTTTCTGAACTTTTTCCAAGTCCAATATATCTTTTTTGAGATGGGGCAACCACATCTGCATGCAGTATTCAAGATATGGGCGTACCATGGATCTATATAGAGGCAATATGATATTTTCTGTTTTATTATCTATCCCTTTCTTAATGATTCCCAACATTCTGTTTGCTTTTTTGACTGCTGCTGCACATTGAGTGGATGTTTTCAAAGAACTATCGACAATGACTCCAAGATCTCTTTCTTGAGTGGTAACAGTTAATTTAGACCCCATCATTTTATATGTATAGTTGGGATTATGTTTTCCAATGTGCATTACTTTGCATTTATCAATATTGAATTTCATCTGCCATTTTGTTGCCCATTCACCCAGTTTTGAGACATCCTTTTGTAGCTCTTCGCAGTCTGCCTTGGACTTAACTATCTTGAGGAGTTTTGTATCATCTGCAATTTTTGCCACCTCGCTGTTAACCCCTTTTTCCAGATTATTTATGAATATGTTAAATAGGACTGGGCCCAGTACAGACCCCAGGGGGACACCACTATTTACTTCTCTCCATTCTGAAAAGTGACCGTTTATTCCTATCCTTTGTTTCCTATATTTTAACCAGTTATCAATCCATGAGAGAACCTTCCCTCTTATCCCATGACTGCTTACTTTGCTTAAGAGCCTTTGGTAAGGGACCTTGTCTAAGGCTTTCTGAATATCTTAAATACACTATGTCCACTGGATCCCCCTTATCCACATGCTTGTTGACCCCTTCAAAGAACTCTAATAGAATAATAAGACATGATTTCCCTTTACAGAAACCATGTTGACTATTCCCCCAACAAATTATGTTCATCTATGTGTCTGACAATTTTGTTCTTTACTATAGTTTCAACCAGTTTTCCCAGTACTGAAATCAGGCTTACCGGCCTGTAATTGCCAGGGTATCCTCTGGAGCCCTTTTAAAAAATTGGCATCACATTAGCTATTCTCCAGTCATTTGGTACAAAAGCTGATGTAAATGATAGGTTATTAGACAACAGTTAGTAGTCCTGAAATTTCATATTTGAATTCCTTCAGAACTCTTGGGTGAATACCATCTGGTCCTGGTGATCAATTTGTTCCAAAACCACCTCTAATGACACCTCAATCTGGGACAGTTGCTCAGATTTGTGAGCTAAAAAGAATGGCTCAGGTTTAGGAATCTCCCTCACATCCTCAACCGTAAAGATCGATTAAAAGAATTCATTTAGTTTCTCCGCAATGGCCTTATCGTCCTTGAGTGCTCCTTTAGCATCTCGATTGTCCAGTGGCCCCACTGGTTGTTTAGCAGGCTTCCTGCTTCTGATGTAGTTAAAAAAAATTTTGCTATTACTTTTTGAGTCTTTGACTAGCTGTTCTTCAAATTCTTTTTTGGCCTTCCTAGTTATATTTTTACACTTCATGTGCCAGAGTTTATGCTCCTTTTTTATCTTCCTCATTAGGATTTAACCTCCACTTTTTAAAGGATGCCTTTTTGCCTCTCACTGCTTGTAGTGGGGCAGTTGCCCCACTTTGACAGAGGAGGGATTAATAGCAGCCCTTGGAGTGGCTGTGCAGAACCCGGCCAATCAGAGAAGGGCAGAAAGGCAGCCAATCAGGACCAGGCTGGGCCCTATATAAAGGCTGCAAAGCAGAGGAGACAGGAGTCTCTCCCTGATTAACAATGGAGAAGCACTGGCTCCTGAGGTAAGGAGGTAACACCTTGGACAGAGCAGCACTGGGCAGGCTCAGGGGAGCAGAGGGAAAGCTCCCGCCTGATACCTGCCAGGTTGAGGGCCCTGAAAGAAAGGGCTGAGAAGGTGCAAGGGCCAAAGGGAAGTGGCTCAGGGAGCGTGAGCAGTAGAGGGGAGAGAAGGAGGACAGGACATGGCTGCCGCTAGAGTAGTGCGCAGGCCTGGGTCCCCTCCTCCCCCCTTACACTGCACCTGGCCATGGAGGAGCGTGGCCCGATACAGACTGTGGCTTGCCCCTGAGGCAAGGGGCTAGACTCTGGGGCTGCAGCTGACCACGAGGGCAGGTGCAGACTGAGGACTGTGGATACCCCTGGAAGGGGAGAGAACCGAGTGGGGGCAGCAGGAGGGCTGTCTCCAGAAGAGGACGCCACAAGCCAGGGAGCAATGTGGATCCCAGACAACACAACAGAGCAGGCAATGGGCGGGACACCACCCACTGAGGGCACTCCACAGCTAGGACAGAGCTAATTCCCAGAGCAACCAGCAGGAGGGCCATGGTGGTGAGTCTGCAACCCAACACTGCTTCTTTTACTTTGTTTAGCCACGGTGGCTCTTTTTTGGTTCTCTTACTATGTTTTTTAATTTGGGGGTATACATTTAAGTTGAGCCCCTATTATGGTGTCTGTAAAAAGTTTCCATGCAGCTTTCAGGGATTTTACTTTTGGTGCTGTACTTTTAATTTCTGTTTAACTAACCGTCTCATTTTTGTGTAGTTCCCCTTTCTGAAATTAACTACTATAGTGTTGGGACGCTGTGGTGTTTTCCCTGCCATGGGGATGTTAAATGTAATTATATTATGGTCACTATTACCAAGCGGTCCAGCTATATTCACCTATTGGACCTGATCCTATGCTCCACTTAGGACTAAATCAAGAATTGCCTCTCCTCTGGTGGGTTCCAGGACTAGCTGCTCCAAGAAGCAATCATTTAAGGTGTCAAGAAATTTTATCTCTGCATCCCTTCCTGAGGTTACATGTATGCAGTCAATATGGAGAAAGTTGAAATCCCCCATTATTATTGAGTTTTTTTTATTTTAGTAGCCTCTCTAATCTCTGAGTATTTCACAGTCACTATCGCCATCCTGGTCAGGTGGTCTGTAATATATCCCTACTGCTATATTCTTATTATTCAAGCATGGAATTACTATCCATAGAGATTCTGTGGTACAGTTTGGTTCATTTAAGATTTGTACTTCATTAGATTCTATGCTTTCTTTCACATATAGTGTCACTTCCCCACTATCACGACCTTCTTTGGGGTGCAGGCTGTTTGGAATGCAGGCTGCCCTAGGGCTACAGTGGGGAGAAAGGACTCCCCACAGCTCTCTCTCCCTGCAGCAGCACCTGGGCTGGAGAGGAGAGGCATCTCTCCCTGTCGCCGCAGCTCCAGGGCTGGGGCCGCGGGATAGGTGCCTCTCCCGCAACAGGTCGAGCTGGGCTGGGTTGGGGGAGGGGTGCCTCTCCCTTGGCTGCGGCAGGTCCTTCCTCAGTCTGGGCCACCAGTGATGGTCTGGGGAGCCTGAAGCAGCGGACTGTCCATCACCGGTGGCCCAGAGGAGCAGCAGCAGCTGTGGGTTCCTTTCCGCCCCCACCTCACCCTGTCACTGGGGCGAGGGGCAAAGAGAAGCCATGGGCTGGTGGGCTTAGAGGAGCGTGGGAGAGGGGCCGGAGAGCAGAGGAGCCAGAGCCTGCCACCATTATAAACCTGGTACTGTCCAGGCTGGGTTGGGGCTGAGGGCACCTCTACCCGCCATGGCAGCTCCGGGGCTAGGGGAAAGGCATCTCTCCACACTGCAGCCCTGAGCACCTGCGCGATGCTTAATAGGCTGCTGTGTGGCTGCGCAGCTTAGAGAGAACTTAGTATATAACCTATCACTTAAATTACCCTTTGTACCAGATGATTGGAGGATAGCTAATGTAATGCCTATTTTTTAAAAAGACTCCAGAGGTGATCCTGCCAATTACAAGCAGGTAAGCCTTAATTCAGTACCAGGTAAATTGGTTGAATCTATAGTAAAGAACAGAATTATCAGACACATAGATAAACACAATATGGCGGGGAAGAATCATCATGGCTTTTGTAAAGGGAAATCATGCCTCATTAATCTATTAGAATGCTTTAAGGGAGTCAACAAGCATGTGGACAAGGGCGATCCAGTTAATATAGTATACTTGCACTTTCAGAAAGCCTTTGACAAGGTCCCTCATCAAAGGTTCTTAAGTAAAATAAGCAGTCATGGGATAAGAGGGAAGGTCCTCTCATGGATCCATAACTGGTTAAAAAATAGGGAACAAAGGGTAGGAATAAATGGTCCATTTTTACAATGGAAAGAGGCAAGTACTGGGGCCACCCAAGGATCTGTACTGGGATGTGTTCTGTTCAACATTTTCATAAGTGATCTGGAAAAGGGGGTGAATAGTGAGGTGGCAAAATTTGCAGACTCTACAAAAGATAGTTACGTCCAAAACTGACTGAGAAGAGTTACCAAGGGATCTCACTAAATTGTGTGATTGGGTGACAAAATGGCAGATGAAATTCAAAGCTGATAAGTGCAAATTAATGCACATTAGAAAAAATAAACCCAACTATACATAGAAAATCATGGGGTCTAAGTTAGCTGTTACCACTCAAGAAAGGGTTCTTGGAGTCATCTTGAAAACATCTGCTCAATGTGCAACAGTTGTTAAAAAAATTAACAGCAGGTTAGGAACCATTAGGGAAAGGATAGATGATAAAATAGAAAATATCATAATGCCACAATATAAATCCATGGTATGCCCACACCTTGAATACTGCATGCAGTTCTGGTCACTCCATCTCAAAGATACATTAGAATTGGAAAAGATGAAGAGAAGGCCAATGAAAATGATCATGAGTATGGAACAGCCTCCATATGAAGAGAGATTAAAACGACGAGGACTGTTCATCTTAGAAAAGAAATGACTAAGGGGAGATGATAGTCTATAAAATCATGAATGGTATGGAGAAAGTGAATAAAGAAGTATTTACCCCTTCATATAACACAAGAACTATGGGTCACCCAGTGAAATTAATAGGCAACAAGTCTGAAACAAACAAAAGGAACTATTGCTTCACACAATGTATAGTCAGCCCGTGGAATTCATTACCAGGGGGTGTTGTGAAGGCCAGAAGTATAACAGGGGAAAAAAAAGAATTAGGTAAATTTCATGGAGGATAGGTCCATCTGTGGCTATTAGCCAAGATGGTCAGGGATGCAGTGCCATGCTCCCAGTGTCCTTACACCACCAGACGCTGCCAGGGTGAGAGGGGATGAATCACTGGTAATTACCCTGTTCTGTTCATTCCCTTTTAAGCATCTGGCATTGGCCACTGTTGGAAGACAGGGAACTACGCTAGATGGACTGTTGGTGTGACATGGCTGTTCTTATATTCATATGTTAATCTGGCAAACAAACACACTACTCAAGTGAGTAAAGTCAGGCATCTGTGTAAATGTTTGCAAGATCAAGGCCTATCTGTGGAGCAATCCCTCTGCAGCTTTTGTCAGGAGGCAGAAGCAGAGAGTGGCCAACAACCATCTGACTGTGGCTATTCTGGCATGCACATATCCGCAGTTCCAGCCAGAATTTGGGCCAAAGGATGTACTTGCTTCAGACATTTATTAGATATTTATCCAAAATAGTAGCATTCTGGACCATGTCTACATTAGTGCTTTACCAGTAAAGGAATACTGGTACACTACAGAACAACAAAGCGCACCTAATATGCATGAAGCTATAACAGCAAAGCTGCACTCTGTATCAGTTTAATAAAACCATCTCCCACGAGTGAAACAACCTATACTGGTAAAAAGTACAATTTTGGCAGTATAGCTGCACCTACAGTAGGGGCTTCGCTTGGCACAGCTATGTCGGTCAGGGATCATACCACTTTGTATCCCTGACTAACATAGCTATGCCAACAGAAGTCCATAGTGTAGTCCTAGCCCCAGGTCTCTTGGTTTAAAAAAGAAAAGAAAATGCAAATAGTAATCTCACATAACAGATTCCTCTCGCTCTCTACCCCATTCCCCACCCCCACAAATTCTTTAAAACTAAAGTCCAGAAAAGTAAAGGCAAAAACTGTCTTAATAAAACTGACCAGGAAACACATTTTCAAAAGTTAGGAAAATCAAAAAGAATAGCACTCCATCCTTAATTTGTGCAGTTGTGCCTTTCTCCCCCTCTTTCTCCACAACAGAATGAAGGTCAGAATAAACTTAAATATTTAAAAATCAAATATACTCTCTAAATTGAATGGCATACATTAGGTTCTGTCAATGTTTTCTTTAGAAGAAGAGATTATATAAACTGCTAGTTTTAAGAAATTTTGGGGGTTGAGTTGTTTCTGCAATTTTAGTCTTTCAAGGGACTATTCACATACATAAAGTTACTTACATGCCTAATTAAGCATTTATAGGATCAGGGCCATGATTTGGAAGGAATACTATTTTTTACTTGTGATACAGGAGGGCCAGGCAGCAGTGGGAGAGTTCTCAAGAGGAAAAATATAAACCCTGGGCTAATTAAGGTGTGGTTCCCTGTAGACTAGGGAGGGTTGCTACAGGTCAATTGGAGCACCTGTAGTCAATTAAGGCCCTGTCAGGAACCTAATAAAACCCCCTCCTTCAGGCAGTTGTGGTGGATGAGGAAGGAGAGAGGACGATAGCTTGGAGGTGTGTTGCTGAGACTTAAAAGACCAGAGAATTGAAGTAAGGGAGACTCTGCCCCAGCAGGGCAGGGAGACTCCCTCCCCCAGCATCTAAGAACCGATGGTAACCCTACCCAAGGGGGAATAGGGTAAAAAACACACAGGGGTTGAGAGGGGTTGGGGCTCAGAGTATGGAGTAAACCCAGACATCTCCCCACTTCCCTCCCCTACCACCTTCCCAGGCCACTAGTGGGGACCTCAATGCCCCAAGAGCAGGGGCAAGGGGTGGCATCTTAGCCCCCTGCCAAGAAAAGCGCAGGACCAACCATTACAATGTCAGTCATTTTGTCACATGTGGTGTCAGGAGTGGGATTTCAGTGCCATGAACATAATCCAGCGTGGGTCACGACCACCCTGCCCCAAGATGGAGGACATGGTCAAAGCACTGTTGCAAGCAACCGCCGCCCAGTAGGAGGCTACCTGGGTCCAGGCAGCTGCCTAACAGGAGGCCATGCGGCTGCAGCAAGAGATTAATCGCCTGATGATGACCCAGGCCACCCAAGATCGGGTCGTGCTGCAGAAACTAGTGAACCAGGTGAAGGCCTTTACATAGTTGAGCCGTGGGTATGACGGGACGTGGACCATATGGGCCAGCTATTGTCTGCAGAAAATGACCCGGGAGGATGATGTGGAGGCATACCTCCTGGCCTTTGAGAGGACAGCCCTGCAGGAGGCCTAGCCCCGAGACCAGTGGTCGGCCATCCTTGCCCCATTTTTGTGTGGGGAGGCCCAAAAGGCCTACTATGATATGACCACAGAGGAGGCAGCAGATTACCACCAGCTGAAGGCGGAGATCCTGGCCAGGGCAGGGGTAATGACGGCCTTGCGAGCCCAGAGGTTCCATGAATGGCAGTATTGCAAAGACAAGACACCGCGGTCACAATTGTTTGACCTAATCCACCAACCCCAGAAGTGGTTATGCCTGGAGGCTCTCAGCTCTGAGAAAATGATGGCGCTCCTGGTGCTGGAACACTATACAAGAGGACTACCCTCAGGCTTCCGAGCCTGAGTAGGCCAGAATGACCCCTTCCCTTTATGATGAACTGGTCACCCTTGTAGAGAGACAACTGGCAGCCTGTGAACTGTTTGAAACCCTGGGAGGTGAAACACGGCATTCCAGGAAACCAGTCCCGACCCCAAGGCCCCGGATCATCGAGAATTCTAGGAAAGCCATAGCTGGAAGAACAGGCACCAAGGAGTGGCCTGAGGCCTCAAAGGGACCTGGAGGTCCAGGGGGAGAGGGCTGGGGGAGCAGGTCAGAGAGCCCAAGACAGAGGGCAACCTCTGGGATGAGATATCGTTGGTACGAGAGTGGAGAGTTGAGGCATATAGCAGCCCAGTGCCCCAACAGGGAGGAGCCCATGCAATGCAATCTGGGGGATTCCGGGGACCAATGTGGCCTAATCAACCTGGTGGGGGTCGTGACGGCCCCATGTGAGTACACCAGGCCGGTAAAGATGAATGGCATCCAGACCATAGCTTTGGTGGACTCTGGGAGTGCTGTCACATTGGTCTCAGGGAAGTTAGTGGGGCAAGACCAACTGAGCCGGGCCAAGAGCACTGGAGTGACGTATGTCCACGGCACAGTAAATTTCTACCCCACAATCTCAATATGGATTGAGATCCAGGGGAACACTACCAAGGTGACTGCAGGGGTGGTCCTGAAGCTCCCCTACCCAGTCTTAGTTGGCAGGGACTTTCCCGGGTTTCAGAGCCTACTCTCCCCTGCCCATTGAGTTAGGGGAGGGCAGTAAACCCTGAGCAGAGACTGAGGCGCCCATGGATGGCCCTACCACAATTTTTGCTGGGTTTTACCTAGACTTATTTTCACTCCCCGGGAAGTCCTGGAAATCTAGACAGGAAAGGAGGGCAGATAAAAGATTAGGAACCAGGATTTTGGCAGTAAACCAGAGAGCTGCCCTGGTTGGGAGGAAGCCCTGTCAGGGAAACCGCAATGTAGCACGGATCAGTGGAGACCCAGAGACATCCCCCAGGACAAGCGGAAGCACCCCAAGAGAAGGAGGGGAGCCCAATCCAATAGAATCAGGCTAGGTTGGTCCCGCAAGCGAGTGTTTTGGGCAGGACCAAGCCTATGACCCACTGTATGCGATCATGAGGAAGGAGGTAGTAGAGGTAAATGGCGTACCCATAGGCGCCGACTCCATGGGTGCTCCGGGGCTGGAGCACCCACGGGGAAAAATTGGTGGGTGCTGAGCACCCACCAGCAACTCACCTCGCCTTCCCCAGGCGCTGCGGCAGCCAGAGCGGCTTTTTGTCCGCTCACGCAGCTGCAGGCTCCTCTGGCTCCAGCAGCTGACCGGCGGCGGCATGCTGGGGGGGCGGGGGAAAGCGCAGGGGCGGCGCCTCGGGGGAGCGTGCTGCCGCCACCGATCAGCTGCTGAAGCCAGAGGAGCCTGCGGCTGCGTGAGCAGAGAAAAAGCCGCTCTGGCTGCCGCGGCACCTGGAGAAGGCAAGGTGAGCTGGGCGCAGGGGCGGAGCTGGCAGGGAGCTGCTGGGCCCCGTGGGTGCTCTGCTGCTTCCCCCCCCCCTCGACTTGCAAGCGGCGGGAGGGCGGGGGTTGGGGAGAATGCAACGCGCCCGGGGCTGGGGGAGGAGGCGGGGGCGTGAGCACCCCCCGGCAGCTCCCCGCCAGCCCCCCCGCCGTGCCCAGCTCACCTCTCTGCCTCTCTGAGGCTCAGCCTGAGCCAGAAGCAAAGCCGCAGCCCACCACTTTTCATGGCTCCCTCTCCAGCTGCTCGGGCGGGGGAGGGAGGGGTATGGAGAAGAGGCGGAGGGCCTGGCTCCGCCTCCTCCTCTTCTCCATACCCCTCCCTCCCTCCCTCCCTCCCCCGCCTAACCAGCTGGAGAGGGAGCCATGAAAAGCGGCGGGCTGCCGCTTTGCTTCTGGCTCAGGCTGAGCCTCTGAGAGGCAGAGTCTGAGGTGAGCTGGGGCTGGTGGGGAGCTGCCGGGGGATGCTCGCGCCCCCGGCCCCACCCCCGCCTCCTCCCCGGCCCCGCTGCATTTTCCGCCCCCACTTGCAAGCCAACGGGGGGGGGGGAAATGCAGTGCACCTGGGGGCGGAGGCGGGGGCGGGTATTTGGGGAAGGGGCTGGGGGTGGAGTTGGGGTGGGGCCGGGGTGCAAGCCCCCACCAGCACCGACAAAAGTCGGCGCCTATGGGCATACCAGTTGACGGGAAAACCAAAGGCCCAGGGCCATACTATATAATCAAACAGGATATGTTGTACTGGGTAGTGCCAATACGGGGGGAAGTAGTAGAACAGTTCTTGGTGCCACGGAAGCACACAAGGGCCGTATTAGAGTTAGCTCACAGTCATCTGTTTGGGGGACATTTAGGAGCAGACAAGACCCTGGATAGAGTCCTAAGGAGGTTCTACTGGCTGGGAGTATGGGCAGAATTCCAGTGTTATTGCGCCTCCTGCCCAGAGTGCCAGCTGCATAGCCCCCAACCTCAGTTAAGGGCCCTGTTGGTACCCTTGTCTGTAACTAAAGTCCCCTTTGAAAGGATAGCCATGAATCTAGTGGTCCCACTAGAAAGAACGGCCCAGGGCCACCGAAGCATACTCGTCATCCTGGACTATGCTACATGGTACCCTGAAGCCATTCCTTTAAGAAATCCCACATCCAAGGCGATCGGAAAAGAACTGGTGCAGGTTTTGGTAGGGTAGGCATCCCTATGGAGATCCTGACAGACCAAGGGACTCCATTCATGTCGAGAGTAATGAAAGACTTATATACCCTGCTCTGCATCCAAGCCTTGCGGACCTTGGTCTATTATCCCCAAACAGATGGTCTGGTCGAGCGATTTAACCGCACTCTCAAAAGCATGATCCAAAAGGTGGTGGCCCAAAATGGAAAAGACTGGGATACCCTCCTATCATACCTGATGTTTGCAACACGAGAAGTTCCCCAGGCATCTACTAGATTCTCCCCCTTTGAGCTACTGTACGGACACCACCCACGTGGCATAATAGACATCGCGAAGGAGGAATGGGAGGAACAACCCAACCCAGGGAAGAACATCATCACACAGGTGGCCCAGATGAGAGAACGAATAGCCCAAGTGACCCCCATAGTACAAGAGCATTTGGAGAAAGTACAAGAGGCCCAACGAACCTACTACAACCGTTTGGCAAAAACATGGAAATTTCAACCAGGAGAACGGGTGCTGGTACCAACAACAGAAAGTAAGCTCCTAGCCAGTTGGTGTGGACCCTATGAGATCATGGAAGCCATTGGGGAGGTGAATTATAAGGTGAAGCAGCCAGACCGCTGAAGGCCAGAGCAGATCTACCACCTCAACTTACTGAAACCTTGGCTCGATCGGGAGATGTGCCTGGCCGTCCTGCCGGCTCCACTCCAGGCAGATGGCCCACAAGGGCAGGTAAGGATATCCCCCGAATTAGCCCCAGAACAACAGAGGTCGTTGAAACGATCCAGCGGAACCAAGATGTGTTCTCCACACAACTAGGCCATACAACATTGATCCAACACCACATCATCACCCATCCCGGAGAAAGGGTGATGATAAAACCATATTGCATACCAGAGGCAAAAAGAAGAAATTAGGGCAGAAGTAAGGAAGATGCTGGAACTTGGGGTGATTGAGGAATCCCACAGCCAGTGGTTCAGCCCTATTGTCTTGGTCCCCAAGCCTGACGGCACCCTGAAGTTTTGTAATGACTTCCAGAAGTTAAATGAGGTATTCTAATTCGATGCCTACCCCATACCATGTATTGATGAACTGGTGGATCAGTTAGGCAAGGCCCAATTTTTGACCACCTTGGACTTGACAAAAGGCTACTGGCGGATCTCCCTGGCTGAGGATGCCGAGGAAAAAACTGCTTTCTCTACACCTGACAGCCTCTTCCAATATACTGTCCTCCCTCTTGGGCTCCATGGGGCCCCCACGACTTTCCAATGATTGATGAACAGATTACTTAGACCCCATGCCAAGTATGCTGCCGCCTATTTAGATGATGTGGTAATCCATAGCCCTGACTGGGAGACGCACCTGGGGAAAGTGGAAGCAGTACAAGATGCTATTAGACAGGCTGGCCTCACCGCTAACCCATCCAAATGTGCAATAGGATTAGCCCAGGCCAGATACCTTAGGTATGTAGTCAGAAGGGGCCTGGTGAAGCCCCAGTGGAACAAAGTGGAGGCAATATAGGAATGGCCCTGCCCGATCTGCAAGAAGCAAGTCAGAGCATTCTTAGGGATGGTGGGGTACTATCGCCCGTTCATCCCTCACTTCACCACGACGGCAGTGCCTCTGACGGACCTGATAAGAGCTCGGGGCCCAGAGATAGTTAAGTGGACCGACACGGTGGAAGAAGCTTTCACAGACCTAAGGATGGCCCTTTGCAGTCATCCAGTGCTCATAGCCCCGGATTTCAAAAAGGAATTCATCCTACAAACAGACACCTCAGAGGCAGGTCTTGGGGCCATCCTTTCACAGATGGTGGGGGATGAGCAGCCGAAAGCTCCTGCCCAGGGAGCAATGGTACGCTGTAGTAGAAAAGGAATGCCTAGCAGTTAAATGGGCCCTGGAGATTCTACAGTACTACCTACTTGGGCGGCGGTTCACCCTTGTGACGGACCGCACCCCACTTCAATGGATGCACACAAACAAGGAGAGGAACGCATGAGTGACTAGATGGTTCCTATCCCTACAACCTTTCCACTTCCGGACACAGCATAGAGCTGGAAGCCAACACGGCAACGCGGACAGCCTGTCACGACAACACTGTCTCTCATCCCAAGTAGCCCAACCCCATAGTGTTGAGTGGGGGGGAGGGGGCGGTGGAGATGGGGATATATGTGATACAGGAGGGCCAGGCAGCAGTGGGAGAGTGGTAGAGGGGGGAAAATATAAGCTCTAGGCTAATTAAAGTGTGGTTCCCTGTAGACTAGGGAGGGTTGCTACAGGTTAATTGGAGCACCTGTAGTTAATCAAGGCCCTGTCAGGAACCTAATAAAACCCCCTGCTTCAGGCAGTCAGGATGGGTGAGGAAGGAGAGAGGACTGGAGCTATGCTGCTGAGACTTAAAAGACCAGAGAACCCAAGTAAGGGAGTCTCCCTCCCCCAGCGTCTAAGGCCCAAGGATAACCCTACCCATGAGGGAAGAGGGTAAGAAACCCTCAGGGCTTGAGAGGGGTTGGGGCTCAGAGTGTGGAGTAAACCCAGACCCCTCCCCTGCTTCCCTCCTCTACCACCTTCCAGGGCCACTAGTGGGGCCTTTGGCACTGCAAGAGCAGGGGTAAGGGGTGGTGTCTTATCCCCTGCCAAGAAAAGCGTGGGACCCACCATAACAACACTGGCCATTTTGTCACATACTGAGTTTTAACATAGAAAATCAATTAGTAGTTAAAAATAGGAAGACTTAAATGTAAGCAATTTGTGCTGTTAATATTTTAAGTGTTTTGTTTTTTTTTATGGAGGTAACACATGCAAAACTCACAACCCTGAAAGACAATGTTGTCTAAGGCCTTGAGTACATAGGAAAATGTTACCTATTGTATTGATGTAGTTATACAGGTATAGTCATACATGTACAGCTCCAGCTCTCCTTCCCCTGCCCACCCCCCACCTTGGCCATGCAGACACATTTATTCTGGTGGCTTTTTTAGTTCTCTTAAACCCCTTCTCAAGCAACATAAGCTAAACAAACAAAAAAAGCCATGGGGGTTGTATAACTATTGGTTTAAATTAACACTTTAGTTTATACCAAAAAACTTTCCTGTATGGACAAAACCTAAAATTCCTAACACCTTGTCTAGACTAAGGTGTAAAGGTCTGATGTCAGCACACATTTAACACATTTTAAGTCTAGTGAAGACAAAGTACTCTGCCTTTAAAATGTGCCAAACTGATTAAATGAAAACCTAGGGGGAGTATAGTAGGGTCCTATGTGTCATGGGCCAGGTCTACACTAGGAAATTAGGTTGGTATAATTATGTTGCTCAGGGGTGTAAAAAGTCCACACCCCCTGAACGAGGCAGTTAAACCGACCTAACCCCACGTGTAGACAGCACTATGTTGACGGGAGGGCTTGTCCCATTGACAGAGCTACCACCTCTTGTGGAGGTGGACTACCTATGCTGATAGGAGAAGCCTTCCCATAAGCTTCCCACTGTGCCACTGCAGTGTTTTCAGTGTAGACCTGCCCTTGATGGGTAAAAGTGTGTTTCTCAATCACATTAGCTCATCTGAGTTAGCTTAACATGAATGAAAAACACTCTTAGCACTAATTAAGATGGATGCTAAGATGTTTGGCACTGTGTTAGCTGGCCTATGCTCCACTAGGCTTTCATTGGATCAGTTTAGCACCTGCTAAAGGCACAGTATCTTGTCTACAGGAGACTTTTAAACTGTTAGTTATCCTGCCTTAAATCCTAGTGTAGGCAAAGCCATTGTGATGACTTGGTGTTCTTTTTTGAGAATCATGCAGACACTTGTCCCAAAGAAATCAAAATTAAATCTCTAACTCATTTTATATAGGTTAGTAAACAATCATTGGATGGATCTGGATTTGAATTAATGACATGAAGGAGAAAGTGTCTGTGTCCCATTACCAGCTCCTTGAGTCCTCTTATTCCTCATTATTTTTGTTGCACAATACTGTTCTTAATGCTATAATGATACAACAGTATTTACATACCAGTCCTCATGTTCCTTTAATGGTTTCCATAACAAGATCCGTTCTTCCTCTCACTCTTGTTTTGGCAGGTCTG
Source organism: Macrochelys suwanniensis (assembly GCA_033296515.1). Taxonomy (NCBI): domain Eukaryota; kingdom Metazoa; phylum Chordata; order Testudines; family Chelydridae; genus Macrochelys; species Macrochelys suwanniensis. The sequence goes on along the minus strand of CM065776.1, from coordinate 16,405,566 downwards.
TGTGCATTAGACTTTTACTCCTAGTTTGTCATTAAGCACATCAAGACAATTTTAGATGCATTTAAGTTAAAAATTGTAAATGTGCCTTGTTTAAATAATCTTGTATGGGGTCTCGGTTATAGGTTGAAACCAACTGTGCAGGCACTGAAAACATTTATTTTGAGGGGGGTTAGGAGTTTTCAACTTCAGCTGGCATTTTCAAAGGAGTTCTGCCTTGATGGGCAAAAAAACAATTAGAAAAATATATCATTTCAATTGAGTTAGTTTAATATGAATTAAAAACCTTCTTAACACCCATTAAAATGCAGGGTGCTGACTTGGCTAAGGCTACATACTGTATTCACTGCAAAAAAAAGTGTGCTTCTAAATCAAGATAGATAGCTAGCTTGGGATGTCTACACTCGAAGGTTTTACCAGTATAGCTATACCAGTACACTATGCCGGCAAAGCGCTATGCAATTTGTACTAGCAAAACTGCATTTTTGCCTGTATATGTTCCAGTCCCTCAAAATGAAATAAGTTTTACTGGCAAAAGCACAGTTTTGCTGGTATAGCTGGGCCTACACTAGGGGCTTTTGCTGGCACAACTGTTGATCATAATCATGCCCATCACATCCCTGACAGACACAGCTATCCTGACAAAAGTTTATAGTGTAGACCTGGCCTTGATGTAAAATCCTAGTGGAGTCAAGATACTTGGATTGTAAACCCGTTGGAGCGGGGACCATCTTTTTGTTCAGTGTTTGTATAGTGCCTTGCACAATGAAGTCCTGGTCTATGAGTGGGGCCCTTAAGTGCTATCATAATGCAAATGTTATAATAGGAGTTTTACCTCAGTGTTGATAGTTGAGGTAAACCCTACTTGGGGATTATAGCAATGACCTTAACTAGCTTCACTGAGGTAGCCGCTGTGCCTTGTCTCCACTAACATCTTACATTGAGATACCTATTTCAATGTAAAAAACAGTATTTTATTTTTGCAATATTTCTGAAGGTGGCTAGCAGGATTTTTTTAGGGGAGGGGGAAGAAGAGTTTTTTAGTTTTGTTCTTCATCTCGTCTTTTACCCAGATGCTGGTGACAGTTCTAGCTTTATTTGCTTCCACTTTGTTAGTGGTCAGGTTGTGTGTAATGGCAGACTAACTCAGGAAGTCATGGGTACACTGTGGGTGGGTAAAGACAACACATCAGCCAGTGCATGCACATATTTCAAAATGCTATCTATACCCCTGTTGTGCCTATACACCAGTGCAATAGCTAAGACCATTCTTCTCAATCAGCTGGGGCCCAAAAGTAAGGCAAAGTCCTAAAAAAGGAACACAACATAAAAAAGGACTTTACAAGTTTTATTTGGCCTTATTTATTTGAGGTCTTTTGCGACATTGAGCACCAAAATTTCTGGGCTCCTCAGTAAAGTTTTTAAATGAGTACACACAAAATGTCTGAGTCACCAACGTGTATATGAATGACTCAAACGCTGTAGGATGTTCTTTACCATACATCAGTTTCATGATTCAGCATTTGTGAAGTGAATAATTCATTTTCACACAGGTGAAACACCACCAGGCTGGTGTGGTAGGACGGTAAATGTGATTGTGAAAGGAGAGTGACTGACCGTCCCTCAAAGTGGACAGCTTGCGGGTTGGGGTCCTTAAATAATCTGGCAAGAGTTGCTGAGGAGCAGCGCACAAGGAGGGAGGGCTGTTTAGACTGAGTGAGGGAGACAGTCAACATGTCCTGAACAGAAACACATTCAGCAAAGTCCTTCCTGGCAAAGAGGAGCAGATTTAAACACTGCAGAACTGACTCTCCAGGGAGGGAGGTGTGGGAAGGCTCAGAGGCAAGAGCAAAGCAGGCGCCCCTGGCCGCCTCCCAGTCTCCCTAGCTCAGCTCCTTCCCTGAGCCGGGCTGCGCGTTTGGGGCGGATCCGGGATGAAAGTCCAGCTGTGCGCTCCGCCGCTGGGGTAAATAAAGCAGCGAGCTGGCCCGTCCTGCTCAGGTACCAAGCCCAACGCCCATACGGCATGACGGCGACTTCCTCTCCCTGCGCCCGGACGTTAGGGCATCAAGCCGCGTATCTCCTTGGAGTCAGACTCTAGCGAGCTGCGGGACGCATTAAATCCCGTGTAATAACGAGTCTTATTCTTAACCCCCGCGCTGAGCCCCAGTGAATCCGGGCGGGCAGGCCGCCAGCTAGGCCCTGCCCCGGGGGGAGCAAGGAGTGAGACTAGCGCAACCACAACCCCCACCCCCCCCTCCGCCTCCCTGCCGCAGCTGTTGCAGCCCGAGTTGCTGGGAACCTTCCACGCTGCCCAGATTTTGTCTCTGTCTCAGAGGGCCAAACCCTGCTCGCTCCTGATACGAGCTAACCCCCCGGGCACTCCTAGGGCACTGCTGCCTGCGTACATGCCGGAGAGACGGGTTGGCCCACGGTGCCCGAACACGAAGGGCCGTGCACGGCGAGCGCACAGCCTGACTCCAGGGGGAAGAGCTGCCACATACATGCACGGGGGCCACACGGTGCACTAGGAACAATCGCCATTGGGGTTTTGTATTAAAACACTCTGTGCGCGTCTATCTGAAGTGTCTGGATTTCCCCTACTGATGTGTAAGGAGCACATGGGTGTATTAAATATCACACGCACAGGAGAAATGACAGCTCCGTGCACTTTGGCCTAAACTCTGCTCTCCCCTCCTCGGGTGTAAATGTGGATTAACTCCAGTTGATGTAATCTGGTTTACAGGGGTGCAAACGAGAGCCGAATATGCCCCCCCCCCCCATCCGGATACACGCTCCGTTCAGGTACACGTTGGCTTAGCCATGTCTGTGTACACCCAGCGCCGATTGCCCCCTGGTGCGGCTCCCGGGGAGCCGCCCGCAGCCTCGGCGGCGATGAGCGCACGGGGTGTCACACGCTCCGCGCCGCCGCCGCTCCGTGCTCGGAGCCCCGTCCCAGCTCCCGGGCTCCGCACTTTCCCCGCAGCCGCCGCCAGCCCGGCAGAGGCAGCGAGCCCGTGAGGTCAGCGTCGGCGGCGCGTCGCAGGGGTGTCTGTGCTGTGGGACGGTGGCTGGGCGGGCCGGGCAGGCGCAGTGTGGGGCCCGAGGGGGGGGGGGGAGGCGGGTGAGTGGCTCTGTGTCTATGTGTCGCACTGACGGGGGGTTACACACCAGGGCAGCCGCCGCCGCCGCACCGGGATCCCCCGCCAGCCGCAGGCCCCGGGCTTCCCCTCCGTCCTCCTTTCCCCAAGTAAACTTCCTGCTCCCGGCCCGGCCGGGAAGGGAGCGGGGCCCGGCCGGACTCTGCCCCCGGCACACACAACAGCTGGAGCTGTCAAAACTTCCTCTCTGCCTCGGCCCCTGCCGCCGCCCGCCCCTCCTCCGCCCCGGGGGCGCCGCCAGGGGGAGGGCGCCGCGTACGATGAAGCGGCGGCCGGGCAGCGCAGGAGCCGGAGCAGCCGCTTGTTCCCGGGGCCTCTGAGCGGGGCGCCCCGCCGCGGGAGTGCCCGTGCGTCTCTCCCCTCCGCCCCCTGGCGAGCCCGCTCTGCGGGGCGGTTATTGTGCGTGAGCCCCTTCCCCCCTCCTTCCCCCCCCCCCCGGCCCTCCCGATGCCGCTCCCCCTGCTACCTGCGCTGGTCGGCGGCGGCTGAGGCCAGCGATGCGAGGCGGAGGTGGAGGAGGCGGAGGTGAGGCGCGGAGAGGCGCATCGGGAGCAGGAGGAGCATCGGGATCCTCATCGCCACCCTCCTCCTCATCCATGTGTCTCTCTCGTCCTGCTGACTAGGATGTCAACGGAGGACAAGAGTCTCGTCGGGGGGGTGGCGGAGCCGCCGCCGCCGCCCCAGCAGCCCCCCGAGCCCGGCGCTCCCCCCCCAGCAGCAGCCACAGACAAAAGACCTAGGGGCCGGCCTCGCAAAGATGGCGCTTCCCCTTTCCAGAGAGCCAGAAAGAAGTAAGTTCGGAGCGTGTGTGAGAGGCAGCGGGGCAGGGGGCAGGCAGCGCAGGGGGAGCTGTCAGCAGAGGCTCGCTCCTCGGCGCCCCCTCCCCCCTGCCACTTTGGGAGGGTCCCTTCCCTTCTCACCCCTTTCTTCTTTCTTTTCCTCCTCTGCCCGTTGCACTCTCCCCTCCTCCCCCACTGCTCTCTCCTTCTTCACCTTTGGCCTCCTTCTTCTCTCCTTCCTTTTCACTTCCCTCTTCCTTTCCTCCCCCTCTTCTCTCCCCCTTTCCCCAGCCTTGCCCATGGACCCCTCTCCTCTTTCCCTTTCCTTTGCACCTTCCCTCTGCCCTTCTTGGGTCTCTCTCCTCCTCCAGGGCTCTCGCTTGCCCTCTATTTCAGCTTGTCCCCTGGTGTCTTCTGGCTGTTCCTTTGGGGCTTTTTTTTTTTTTTTTTTAAAGAAGCGACTGATCTAGCCCGGACTGGGTGACCCTGAAAACATCTCTCTCCACGCAGACACACACGCAGAAGTTTAGACAGCAATTTCCTGCAGCCAGCCCAGGAGTGTGTTTGAAAGTGGAAGCTGCTTTCTCCCTGGAGCTGTCAAACAGCCTCAGACAGGGTCGTGGTGGCCCGGCTAGGGGAGGGTGTAAGGTAGCAGCAGGCACAACAGGAGGGTGGTTGGGAAGTTGGTGGTGGTTTGCGTTGTCGTTTGCTGTCGCCGGTTTGCTTCCTTCTCTGGTCCCTGCTCTCCTCACGCTTTAGGCGGAACTGAATGTGCACCGTACACTTTTAGCAAACTAAGGCAGGCTGCCCCTTGCAGCTGCGTCAACTATCAACAGCGCATCTCAGCCAAACCCAGGGAGCGCGTTGGAGTGATCTGCTGCGTCCATATGTGGTGCAGGTGGACTAGGTTTGGTTTTAAATGGAAAGTCGCTTTTGTGTGCGGGTCAGGAATGCGTTATATCTAACGCTGTGTGCACTAAAAGATACTCTCTGACGGTGTCTGAGTCAATGAGGACCATAACTTTGTGCTCTTTTTCATGAGGACAGTGTGCTGTACATAACACAGTTTCATGGAATATTGCAAAATATTTACCTTTAATAACTAGTGAGAATGTGGTTCAGACGTTGAATGTTGTTAGCACACACAAATTAATGTGTTCATGGACATACAACAGTTTTTATATAAACTGGTACATTACATGCATAGTGCACCAAAACTGATTCACCAGTTAGGAGCATCACAGATGAACTATAGCAAATAAATATGAAATGTTTTACTTATATTTATCATAATACATAATGTGTGTGAGGTGTATTAGTGAGATAAGGTGGGTGAGGTAATATCTTTGTTTGGACCAATTTCTGTCTCTCTATGTGAAGCAGGACTCCAAAAGGCCTCATTCCCATAGTCTCAGAGAGCGCTACTTATGTACCAACTGCACTCAGTTTTGGTTGTTAATGAGAGCCCATCCTAGGATAAAAGTAGAATAAACCTGTTTGCCACTATTTGTAATTATGTTTGTGTTCTAAATGTAATGAACGGCAGGCTATGGACCATGTGGCAGGCTTAAAGTTTTAGTGTTTTATTTTTTAAGGGTCACAGTCAACTTGACATCTAGTCCATTTAAAACAAAAATGTTTTGTTAAAGCTAGTTTACTTAAATCCTCCCCTGAATCTCCGAGTCAGTTTTTGTAACTTTATAATGAAAGACCTTACACAAACAACAGTGGAAGCTAACTGTATATGTGAAACTGACTATATACAAAGTGCTGTTAAGTGCATACAATAAACTGAACACATAGAGGAAAATATTTTTGTTTGATCATTCAGTTGTATTGATCTTCTATATTATTTGTAATGAGTAAATACATATTTTAGATAAGTCTGATTTGTTTTTGGGGTTTTTTTTTTCTGTTCATAGTTTACTTTAGAGGCTTTCTAACATCGACTGTCTGGTTTTAGTGTGGCTATGTCTTCTAGTAGCATTTAATTCATAACCCCATCTCTCTTAAATCTTTGCGTTTTGTTAAAATAACACAGATTTTTCCCACAGTGGAAGTTTAAAGTGGTTAGGCGTCCTTGCTATTGTTGTTTGTGTGCAGCTCAGTTGTAGACCAGAAGGGACCATCATGATAATCTAGTCTGACCTCCTTCACATTGCAGACCACAGAACCTCACCCACCCACTCCTCTCATAGACCCGTAACTCTGGCAGAGTCATCAAAGGAATGGATCACTTGATGATTACCTTTTCTGTTCATTCCCTCTGGGGCACCTGGCATTGGCTACTGTTGGAAGACAGGATACTGGGCTAGATGGACCTTTGGTCTGACTCAGTATGGTTATTCTTATGTTCTCAAATCATGATTTAAAGACTTCAGTCCTTGCATTTAGTACTGATTCATCTGCTTTACCCTTATGTTTGAATACTTCTTCCAGTTTTATTTGTACATATAACATCTAGTTACATATGAAGCACTTGAGTTACTTTTACAAAAATAGTTTTGTAAAGAAACTCTGAATGCTGCCTTGTTATGCCTATATGTCTATGTAGCCACAGAAAATTAAAAAGTGAACTAATTTAATTAAATCATTTTTAAAATACTACAATTGTGGAAAAGCGAATTTCTTCCATGCCAGTATAAGATCATCTGTATACTTTGTGAAAAGTGAAGTCTAAGTGTAATTTCTTTCTCAATTGTATGTCTAGTGTTAAAGGGAGACTGCCAGTCAGTTTTAAGGCAAAATCTAGATTATTTTGTATTAAAAAAACATTTTTCTAAACCTTACAAAAATATAAATACTTACATTATATATAAAATGTGAACCAGTGCATGAGAGCCAGAAAATGAAACTAGCTAGAGACAAAAGTGAAACTGTTTTTCATTAGCTTTATGTAATTCACATGAATTGTGTGAGTGAAATACAAAAAGTAAACAGACAGTTCAAGTTGTTTGTTTTTTCATCCACAATTTTAATATTACTGTATGTGACTTGATGCTGCAAACTGATCCTGGCAAGAGGACTTCAGTGTGTGTATGGAAAGTTTTCGTGATTGTGGCCCAAGGTGTTATAGTAACACAAGGAATCAACATTTCTAAAATTAGGATTTTGGTGTTGGTAGTAGTGTTGCCCCAGTCTATCACTGATCAGATGAAGAGTGGACTGTTTTTAATCACCAGTGCTTCTGGAAAGAGGGGTTTCTTTTAAAGTACACTGTTTTGATGTTTAAACCAGTCTAATATCTTTCAATGTTAAAATTTGCTATGCAGATGCAAAACAAACATTGAGTGAAAATAAAGTTTCTATTTTTTGTGTGATTGCTTAGCTATGTCTTTCTCCTCTCTCCCCTGCTTTCCAGTTGGATTAATATGTCTCTTGTAAATCAGATAATAGAGCATATGTCTGAGCACGTTCTGTACCATAATCACATGTCTAAGTCACTGTTAGCCAATCAGATTGTTCAACCACTTTATCCCATTATGGAAAGTGATCCATTGGATATTCAGTAATGATATAAATAAGAGCACTACATTAAAACAGCATAGCCAAAGTAAAAGGATTTATGAGTTAAAGGTGCTGCCTTTAAAGAACAATATTTGAAAAATACTCAATTAGTATTAATTCACCTCCTTGTTGACCATGGTTTCAAATGGATGATTGAGTTAAGACAGTTTTTCATTTTCCTGTATAGGGTTTGCTCCCGTGAGATGCTCAGAACCCTCAACTCTTCACAAATGTAGGCCCTTTATTTATTTTTATGGGAGCACAGAAATTGCCATACTAGTAGAGATTTATGTAGTTCTATCTAAACTAGCATCCTGCCTCTGGCAGCAGCACTACCTGATGTGTCGTAAAAAGGCTAAAAATCCTCATAGTGCACCTAGGGGTTGTGCCATGTTCTGCATAGGAAATATGGGAAGTTGCTTGTAGGTGATGAAGAAGGAATTGGTATACACTATGAAGGAGGGACTCATCAGTTGTCAGTACCTTGAGAGTTTCTGCCTGTAGAGAAGTATGTCAGACCAGCTTTTCTGATGATGTCATCTGAGGATGTGTCAGAACTGAATGTATCAGTTATGTGAATTATGTTTCCTGGGGACTATATCTTAGGTGAATAGTTATTTATTATTATCTGTGTAAGTGGCAAAAAACTTCATTAATGAACTGTTAAGGTTGGCTGGTGACAGTTTGTACCCTTCCAGAACATCAAGTTCAGTGAAACTCAAACTTCTGAAAATCAGGTAATACAGAATTAAGATAAATGCCCATTCAACCTTGACTTCGCCCCCCTGGTGTTGGCAGTTGCCACTGGAAATTATCTGCATGCATTCCAGCTGCATTCACATTGTTAGGTGTAGCTGTATTGAATGGTAGAGGAATAAATTGGAGTAGCATGGAAGAGTTGCGTTCATGATGTGAGAGATCTGGGTCTAAGTCCCCCCATGTGTGTGATTGAAGGAAGGAGATGTGTGTGCACCTTGAGGTGCCAGTCTGCATCATTTCAATACAGAATTGTGTAGATTATAATCAGTAGCAGGGTATGGGGTCTTCTTGCCATGGCTAGTGTCAGTAGTGAGGTGGGGCATGAGAGCAGTCTGCAGATTTAATGATGGATGCAAGAAAGTATAGTTTTAAGTGGTATCCTGTGTGTTTAATTTAAAAGTGTGGTATTCTGTCAGGTGTGTAGGCTCAGTGTTTGAGTGTAGGGCAAGTGCAGGTAATGCTTGTTCATTACAGGAAAAGGCAGAGTGTGAGTATGTGCATTCTGGGCATATTGGAGCATTGTTCAAAGAGGGTGAGTTAAGGTTGTGTGGGTGTTTGTTTACCTTGCCTCTGTATTTCCTGGTTTTCAGATGTTTGAGTTTTGCTGAACTTGATGTTCTGGAAGGGCACAAGCTATAACTGGACAACCTTCTCTGCGTTAATGAAGTTTTTTTTGCCATTTAACTTCATACTTTTTTTAAACAGGAAGAGAAATGTTGATAGGAGTTAGTGTTCATTTAAATCACCTGGGTTTGAAGTTGATAAGCTACTGTGGCTAGGTAATAATCTAAAGACCTACCTTTTATATAGTGCTTGTCATGAGTAGATCTCAGAAAACTTTACATCATTATCCCTATTTTAGAGATGGAAAATGGAGGCACACAAAGATGAGGTGACTTGCCCAAGGTCATCTAGCAGACCAGTGGCAGAGCTAGGAATCCAAGTCCAGTGGTCTTTCCACTAGGCAACAGTGTTGCGGTGTGATTACTCAGCACTCCTCCCCCCTCCTCTACATTTTGTTATAGTGAAATGGGAATAATGGCCATGCTTTGAAATGTTTGCAATGTGCATATGGTAACGGCTGATGAGAGACCAAGGATGAGATTTCTATGTCCCAAAACCATAACAGATTTATGACATGGTTGTTACATAACTTTAAGTGTGTGAGAGAAGACTGGTGTGTGTGTCTCTCCTTCCTCACACCCTGCCCCACCATTCCTTGCAGTATGTAGCCCACCCCTGGCAGCAGTTCCAGCTCCCTCTTCCCTCCCCTCCCCTCCCCATCCCACTAAGTCATTAGTTGGCATTGTAGAAACTATTGACATGTAAGAAGTTGCTCCTCGTATCTCCTGCCCTGTGCTACTGAGTAGCATATCACAGGCATCAGTTTACTGAAGGGCCAGGTGTTACTTTGGTTATGTAGCCCAACCTGCGCGCTGAGCAGGTCCTCACTCTTACTACCCACCTTTAGCTGGGACTCCAACCCCTGCTTCAGCCAGGCTTCCCTAGCCAGGTCCACCCAGTCCACCCCTCCTCCAAACTGGGTCCCTCCCCCATATACTCTGGCCAGCCCCTCCACCCCAGATCCCAGCTATTCGTTTTCTGGATTTCAGATGTATAAATTTACTTTACCTTCATTCCCCTACCCCCACCCCAGATCTCAGCCCACATGGAGAGGCAGGGAGAGAGACTGAGACACACCCAAGAGCAGAGTCCCCCAGATCCCAGAACATACAGTGGGCAGGGAGAGGGGCCCAGACCCCCACAGGCTCTCTGAGATCCCAGCCCACATGGAAGGAGAGAATTCAGAGCTGACATGCCCCCCACCCCATAAACCCCCACTTCCTCTGCTACTACCTTCCAACCCGTCTTGTCTTCTCCTTTCCTCCTAATCCCTACCTCTCCATTTTACCTGAGCCCCCCAATCCCCCATTCCTCTCCTACCACCTAGTCCCATTTATCCCCCTCCCCATAATACCCCCATCCCTCACCTCAGACCCAATCCTCTCTTCCCCATTATCCCCTACCCTCATACCCTACTCACCCCTCCCCTCCCAGTGAGCATTCAGAGATGTAATTTATTTAATTTTCAAAAATAATTTGTGTGCAGATTACATTAAAAAAACCAACAACAACCAACAAACACACAACAACAAAATAACTCCCCAATCCAACAGTCTGACAGAGAGATTTTGTGCCAAATGTTCCCTTCCTCCCTCTCCAGTGCTGGACAGCCTCTACTATGTGGCAAGCATACCCATTCTTAGCTCCTAACACCAGTCTCAGGCCATGTACACACTACATCTTACAGCAGTATAAATTGTTGCTCTGGGGTGTGAATAAGCCATCCCCGAGTGACATAAGTTACACTGACCCAAGTGCCAGTGTGGACAGCGCTATGTTGGGAGAGCTTTTCCCTCCGACATAACTACTGGCGCTCGCGGGGGCTGGCGTAACTTAAGCTGATGGGAGAGCTCTCTCCCTTTGGCTTATAGCGTCTGCACTAGCAGCGCCACTGTAAACTCTGTAGTGTAGCCATAGTCTTAGTGTGTTCTTAGTGCATGGTCTGAGCATGCCTGTTCTAAGCGTCCTGTGGGGTAGGGAGGGCTTCCCTAGCTTCCCACTTACATCACATGAGGGAAGTAGGGAGAGACCATCCCAGATTCTGCCACAAAAGGTGTCCCTGCCCCTATTCTCCCACAGCCCCCTGCCACTCATCCCCATGTGCCCCGCCCCCTTCCTCTCACTTCAGCTCCCAAGCCCCTCTCACCTGCCCTACCACCCATTCCTATTTATCCTCCTCCCATCAGTGCAGCCCTCAGGGACAGATTTTAGCAAATATGCCATGCAATCTTCTCCAAGTTCCTGCCCATGGTGGGACTCAATTTGCTACTGGCTCAGTCAGGTTTGAAGGACTACTGCTTATCCTCTTGAGCTATTAGTGTGAAAATTGGAAGGCGAACAGTCCTGTTAACTCTTCTGCATATATATGCTCAGTATAAGGTTACCAGAATTAGAGAAGCAAAATATTTTTGAAATGTTTTAATGTGATTTCACCCAAAGGGCTGGTGGGGTAACCAACCCTCAAATGATTTAGATCCTGATGAAATGATCTGATTCTGAGCCCTGATTTGATCTGTTTGTGAGCCCCCCAAAAAAGGGATGACAGAATCCATCAGCTTTAAGAAAAGCTGTTTTTTTTCCCCTGGGAGCAGTATCTTGGGAACCTTTTGGTCAAATTCCTCAAATTTGGATCACTACTTCTTCGTTTGGCTGATATAAATGTAGAGCAACAGCTATAATTTTACATTTAGATGGTTAAGCCACATAATTGGGTCTGAAGTAGCAGAGTGTATTGCTGTGGTGCCTCCTTTGTATTTGTGAATTGGGCATTGAGTTGTTATATGTTCTATGGTCTGTTCTGGGTGACTACAGTCGCACGCTGGAGAGTCTTTAATGTTGTACTTGTGCAGCAAGTGTCTGCATCTGCCATGATTTGTGTTGATATGGTTTAGGGTTGCCCATGAGCTTTGTGGGAGATTGAAGCCAGGGATCTTCTGCATTGGTTCTTTCACGAAGTGTTTATTTGTGATTTCTTGTGAACTCCATTCGGCTTTTCAAGCTTCGTCAGGGTTGAAGTTGCATTGTTGAAGGTTAAATGTGTGGGTCCAAAATGGCTTACATGACTTCAAACGGTGGTGAGGGATGTTGTTACAGTCCTGGTGGATGGGAAGATGTTCATTTTCCATGAACCTCTGGAATTCCCAAAGGGTTGTGGCATTGCGGCGAATGGATGGGGGAACAATGTGCAACAGCACTGGCAGCTGAAGTGTTGTGGTCAACTTGAGGGTTCCAGTGATGCAACGCATTGCAGTGTTTAGTTGGACACCAAATCGAGTTTGGCTACTTCTGGCCTACACTGGTGCACAGTACTCAGCAACAGAGTACACAAGGGCTATCACTGATGTCTGTAACGCTGATGATTCCCAGTTTGTGCTTGCCAGTTTCTGGACCAGGTTGACCCTTGTCGTCGTCTTGGCAGTTGCCTTCTTCAGAGGGCCATGGAAGGTTAGTGTGTGATCCAGCTTCACTCTGAGATAGGTTGGAGTGGGGTCATGTTGCACAGTGTTGCTGCAGAGCATCACTTTCAGGGTGCACTTAGCGTTTCTGTTATCAAGATGGAATGCAGTGACTGTTGTTTTGTGGGGATTTGGCTTGAGCCTCCATTTCCATAAATATTCCTTCATGGTGTTTAGGTCCTGTTCAAGGTGGACTCGGTGTCGCTGAAGGTGGCTGCTTGAGTTGCCAGGGCAAGGTCATCCGCATATGCAAATTTGTGACCCAATGACCGAACATCAATTAACGACCTCCCTGTCTTCAGTGCAACAACTCAGGTCACCATAGTAGTCCTCTTCAGGACCAAGTAACACACCAGATAAGTTGGAGGATCCTTGTTCCAGAACCTAACACTGAGGAACTTTCCCTGACGAAGTGTGAGCGCATCTGGCATAACATTGGTGTCCTGACACGCCAAGAAACCCATGTCTCCAATGATCAACAGGCCAGCTGCTACTGTATCCATGGTTATAACCTCATGACTAACCACTACCATCTGAAATATGGCCTGGCCATATACGTGAAGAATACCATCATGGATTTTGATGTTTTTCCCCCAACTGAAAAAGAAGCCACCTACTCCACTGCCATCGGGGTAGGGGAGCTGCACATTACCAACGTGTATAAAGCCCCTAATTCACAATGACCGAAGCCAGTGCTCCCAAGAGCACTAATCCCAGCCCTATACTTTGGTGACTTTAACAGCACCATACTATTCCATAGATTCTAGGCCTGGAAGGGACCTCGAGAGGTCATCGAGTCCAGCCCCCTGCCCTCATGGCAGGACCAATTACTGTCTAGACCATCCCTGATAGACATTTATCTAACCTACTCTTAAATATCTCCAGAGATGGAGATTCCACAACCTCCCTGGGCAGTTTATTCCAGTGTTTAACCACCCTGACAGTTAGGAACTTTTTCCTAATGTCCAATCTAAACCTCCCTTGCTGCAGTTTAAGCCCATTGCTTCTTGTTCTATCCTCAGAGGCCAAGATGAACAAGTTTTCTCCCTCCTCCTTATGACACCCTTTTAGATACCTGAAGACCGCTATCATGTCCCCTCTCAGTCTTCTCTTTTCCAAACTAAACAAACCCAATTCCTTCAGCCTTCCTTCATAGGTCATGTTCTCTAGACCCTTAATCATTCTTGTTGCTCTTCTCTGGACCCTCTCCAATTTCTCCACATCTTTCTTGAAATGCGGTGCCCAGAACTGGACACAATACTCCAGTTGAGGCCTAACCAGCGCAGAATAGAGCGGAAGAATGACTTCTCGTGTCTTGCTCACAACACACCTGTTAATGCAGCCCAGAATCAAGTTTGCTTTTTTTGCAACAGCATCACACTGTTGACTCATATTTAGCTTGTGGTCCACTATAACCCCTAGATCCCTTTCTGCCGTACTCCTTCCTAGACAGTCTCCTCCTATTCTGTATGTGTGAAACTGATTGTTCCTACCTAAGTGGAGCACTTTGCATTTGTCCTTATTAAACTTCATCCTGTTTACCTCTGACCATTTCTCCAATTTGTCTAGATCATTTTGAATTATGACCCTATCCTCCAAAGCAGTTGCAATCCCTCCCAGTTTGGTATCATCTGCAAACTTAATAAGCGTACTTTCTATGCCGATATCCAAGTCGTTGATGAAGATATTGAACAGAGCCGGTCCCAAAACAGACCCTTGCGGAACCCCACTCGTTACACTTTTCCAGCAGGATTGGGAACCATTAATAACTACTCTCTGAGTACGGTTATCCGGCCAGTTGTGCACCCACCTTATAGTAGCCCCATCTAAGTTGTATTTCCCTAGTTTATTGATAAGAATATCATGCGAGACCGTATCAAATGCCTTACTAAAGTCTAGGTATACCACATCCACCGCTTCTCCCTTATCCACAAGACTCGTTATCCTATCAAAGAAAGCTATCAGATTGGTTTGACATGATTTGTTCTTTACAAATCCATGCTGGTTATTCCCTATCACCTTACCACCACGTGGGGTTATGAAGTAAATGAAGTTGACGGTGAAGACCTTTCGGACAGGATGTCTGTAGAAGGTCTGCAACTGGTCATTTGATCCAAACAGCAATCAGCTTTCCACTTGGCTTGCTGGCAACACGATTACATCCTGGACCTCACCATTTGGATCACTAACAAAATCTTATTCCTTTGTGAGGTACACCAAATTTCAGGGCAATCTGATTCACTGTACAGATTTTAGAGCACTTAGAGTTGAGATTTAAACAGAAAGCTGTTCTTAACCATAACTATAGCAGAACTCTTGCTCTGCTATAATTATGGTTGCACCTAGAGGCCAGAACCCCATTGTGTTAGACCAGGCCTGCACAACTCGTAAAGCGGCGAGGGCCATATTACTCCAAAGAAAACAGCTGAGGGCCGAAACCCCCCGGCCCTGCGGAAACACCCCCCGCCCCCAGCGCCGCCCGCCCTGCGGAAACAACCCCTCCTTCCCCAGAGCTGGGGTGTGGAAGCCTGTAGAGGGGGAAAAAAACAGCGCGCATAGGGTGACCAGATCACAGCAGTAAAATAGGACTTGCCCCCTCCCCGCTCGGCCCCACCATCACACCCCTCTTCACCCTCCCAGGGGTCACTGTATTACTGCACACAACAGTCAATCAATGCAGTTGTAGATAAATCTCTGCATTATGCATTTTTATATAACTTTTATATGACTTTGTATTGAACCTCGCTAATATGTTATAGCGGGCCCCTAAGGTAGTATAATTAAGGTCAAAGAAAAATGTCTTTGTGCTAGAAGTAGAATAAGATCCACCCCCCACTTTGTATTCAGTTGTCCTGTTGAATGAATGAGGTGTGAATGAGGAAGGCGTGGAAGGCAGGCACCTCCAGACAGCTGCAACCCTTGGAGAGGGGATGGGAACCAGACCAAGGACAATCAAACTTCTCAAGTGGGCTGACTAGAGAAGAGCAGACATACTGACGGCCTTGGGAGTTAGAAGCAAGCACCTTCCTTTGGGAACACCCTCTTTGCAGCATTGGGACAACCCCCCAGCCCAGAGACAAGCAGCAAAAAGGACCAACGGACACAGTCCCAGATTTTGGGCCGCACAGTGAGCCCACCTACTCACCCCCCCGCGGGCCGCCCAGTGAGCCCACGCTCACTGTCTAGACATATAGCACAATGATGGTATCCACCCAAATGACTTTACAATCTAAATTTAAGACAAGACAGCAGGTGGATAGGACAAGGAGACTGGGGTGATGAGAGTATGAGAGAACAATGAGGCAATTATGAACAGTGGAATAAGCAGTGGTGCCTAGCCATTGTCAAGTGTTTTGCAGACATCAAGGTATAAAGTGGATTTTAAAGAGAGATTTAAGGGGAGTAATGTAGTGACCGTGAGTATTTTTACAGAGATCTTCCATACATATGGGGTGCACTGGAGACAATATGATGGTATTTGTCTGAAAATTTGACAAAAGGACAACTAAGGCAGGTGTAATGGCAGGATTTAGGTAGGTGACAGGCAGAGTCAGAATATCCATGAAGGGCCTTAAAGTGAAGGCAAATAGTTTGTATTTGATGTGGTGGAAAAGAAGGATCCCACGGAAGGATGGAAAGAGAAGGATGATGTGTCCAAAGCAGTGAGTCAGGAAAATGATTTTTGCAGTAGCCTTTGGTATGGATTGAAGAGGTGGCAGGATTATATTTGTCAAGGCCAGAGAGGAGGAGGAGGAGGTTGAGGTTGTGATAACTGAGAAACAAAATAATGAAGGCTTGGAAAAGAGTTTTGGCTATGTGGAAGGAGAGGAAAGGCTGGATTTTGGTGAGGTTGTGCAGAAGAAAGCGGCTAAACATGACCTTCATGTATGGGTCTGGAAAGGGGTCTTAGTTAAGGATGACATCCATGTGATGGTGGTGGTGGTGCCCATAAAAAGGGGGAAAGGTTGGTGATAAAGATCAAGAACTCAGTTTTGGTCTTGTTGAGCTTGTATTAACAGCTGGATATCCATGAAAGGTTGTAAGAATAATACTGTGTAGGTGCATTAAGACTTTTGAAAAGTAGTTTTATACAGTAGAACTTTGTTAATCTGCCCATACTGTAATTAGTACAAAATTGTTTCTCTCACCACTTCATAGTAAAGATTTAGTAGCCAAATCCTGCAGTGAGGTCTCATTCATTATGGTGGTGATAGTTGTGACTCCATAGATAAGCTTGTGTCCAGATTTTCCTTCTAAACCCTGTTTTCAACATTTATCTAACTTTTGATTGGAGTAACAGATTTTTATTTATTTATTTTGCAAATGGGTATGCTTAAAATAGGGTCTGAAAAGATCTTTTCCAGAGACTTCGAAAAATGTTTGATTAAAAATGTTTATGCATGCTACTTAATTTCAAATTATTTTAATTATTCCTTATTTTGGCCCACATTCGCAGCAGTAGGTTTTCAAAAGTCCAAGATTTCACATATGCATAGTTTTTCAGACACACAAGCACAGAATGTTTGCCACAAAATAATTATTTAAGAATCTTTTTCATTAGTTTGACTGCAGTCTGCGTCAGGGTAAGCCAGCATTTAATGATATCCACATCAGTTTCAGAAGAGCCGTAATGCAATTCTACATTTTCTCTTTGTAGCTTAGCTGTTTGTTTGGCTCATATCCTGCCCTCCACTTGATGTACCATTCAGACCCCTGATTTCCCCTGCCCTATTTGGGCTTTTTCACATTTGTAAATGCTAATTTTGAACATGTACATTGTAACATTAATTTTTTTTAATGTGTAACTTGTAAATAATATATTTTTAAAATATAGGAGTTGCAGAGTAACATGGGGGAAGCCAGGACTGCTGCCTGGCAAGCGTGGAATCCTTGGGTGGAAGGCCAGACATTGCATAGATAAGACTTAAGGAATTAAGCTTTTGATTCTCAATTATGAGTGGAACTTGTGTAGTGGATGAATAAGAAGATTGTTGTATACGTTGGTGGTTTTGTAACTGTTTTGTTTCATGAGCAGAGTTGTTAGGATGCTTATTAGTGTGAATTATTTTTATTTGTATGTGTGCATGAATTTGCTGTTAAGGTTGGGTCCAGAGTTATTTATGTAATCGTGGTTTATGATTTCCATAGTTTTGAAAGTTTGGGTTGTTTTAAATGATGTGTTGTTAACTACAATTTCAAAGATTTAATAACATTAACTGTTTATTGAGTGTGTAGTAATATGTTGAGCTTCTACAGCACCTCTTCTCAAGTATCTCAAGGAGTTTGACGGACATTAAGGCTTAGGGCAGGGATAGTCAATTATTTGTTATCAAGGTCCAAATTTCTTGGTCAAGGTAAAGTTAAGGTCCAGACTCCAGAGGAACATTTTTCATACCACAATAACAATAAAGATAACAATAAGGGCAAGTCTACACAACAAAATTAAGTCAACATAAGTTAGGTCGACGTTCAGTCACTGCAGTAATCCCTGCGGTTTTTCGTGTCCACACTATGCATCACCCTGTTAGCGGCATGTGTCCTCACCAGGAGCACTTCCACCGATTTTAACTGACAACGTGGGGCATTGTGGGGCACTGACAGCCCAGAGCCCTGCTGCCTGGGACTGACAGCCCAGAGCCTTGTCAGCCCCATGGCAGTGGGGCTCTGGCAATCAGCCCTGCGCTTACGTTGCCTGGTGCTGCTTTTGACAGCCTGAGCTGTCAGCACTTGCGGTCAAAGGCAGCAACAGGCAAGGCAAGTATAAGTAAATAAAAAGATTTCACCGTCTGTTCAAATGTGTCTGGCATTCTGGATTTGGCCCGTGGTCTGCCTGTTGACAACCCCTGGATTAGGCATTCCAACAGCCTGTGAAAAAGGGATGTGTTAGCCCCTTAGTCGCAAAGGAAGACTGTGGCAGAAGTGGGAATAGAACCCCAGGGTATGTCTGAACAAGAAGTGCTACAGTGGCACAGCTGCCCCACTGCGGCTATGCTGCTGCAGTGTAGACACTTACTATGGCAACAGAAGGGTTTTTTCCAGTGCTGTTGTAAATCCACCTCATTAAGAGGTGGTATGTTGATCTAGTGGCATCTGTAGTGGGGGGTTAGATCAACCTAACAACATTGGATAGAGTGTGAAATTTTTCACAGTCCAGAGTTATGTAGCCAGGTTGATCTACGTTTTAGGTCTAGACCAGGCCTCAGTCTCCTGACTTCCAGTCTTTGATACAGCCACAAGACCATCATTTCACCATGTGGTCTATGACATGGGAGATTCTTTAGGAAAGTGCCAGTCTTCTTCAAGCTATACTAACAAATATGCTGTGGTACATTTATTAATACATTATGAAATATCAATTTTAAAAACTATACTACATTTGTCAAAATAGCAGAATATTTTGTGATACAGTATCTTTGCCTTTTTATAGTTTGCTCACTTACTGAACTGAATTAGTAAGTAACATGCAATGGAGGCCTCCCAGTCATTAGTACAAATGAGCAGGTTTCTACTGTATTTCAATAATTATCACTTGAACTATTTAAATCTAACAATATGCTTTGGATTTTTCACTGCACAGTTACTAGAGAGAGGGCACAAGGCATCACCATTCATATTGTGGTACAGCCATTGCTTAGTTCATCAGATGATGTAATGAAAAATCAGTTTTGGCATTTGCTGCAATGATCACTCTGGAAATGTGTTCCTAAGAGCACTAGTGCTTTCTTGTAAAATAAATTACAGCTGGATAGGGTAGAAATATAATTTTAAATTTCAGGACATCCGTTTAAAAACATAGACAATGATGAGTAATGCACTCAGACTGAAACATGTGAGTTGTTCTTTAACTCAGTCACATGGTACTTTGAGATTGCAGCTCCTAAGGAACTTGAGAGAAGTTCCTATAATTCTGAGCCATGTTGTATTTGTTGAGTTATTTGATTAAAAAAATTACAATGCTGTAGTATAAATGGTGAATTATATGTTAGTGAGTAGTGTCCACTGTTTTGGGAACTCTTTTTTATAATCAGCTACGTGCGCTACAGTACCTAGGTATAATAGAACAAGTAAAGGTTAGACCTAGCTCAGTTAAAATATTTTTGCTTTTTGCATATTTATCTCTTCTTTCATTCAAAATGTATTTTTTAAAAAACAACTCACACCTTATTGCAAGCCATCCCAACATAGTATGCAAGTGCTACTATGCAATATAATGCTTCTTATCAAGATTCTAATTTTTGTTGGTTGGGACCTTCCTGTATACTCTTTTAAAAGGGGCTATTCCAAAAGTGTGAGGATGCTTTTTTGAGGTTTCTTTAATGATAAAAGTTAACTTGATAGGTGTCTTAATTAGCTGGTTTCAGGAAGAAATTGAACGTAGGAGCAATTTACTTCTTCCTCTTATCAGAGGGGTAGCCGTGTTAGTCTGGATCTGTAGAAGCAACAAAGAGTCCTGTGGCACCTTATAGACTAACAAACGTATTGGAGCATAAGCTTTCGTGGGTGAATACCCATTTCTTCAGATGAAGAATCTTCAGCGCGTCTGAAGAAGTGTGTATTCACCCACAAAAGCTTATGCTCCAATACATCTGTTAGTCTATAACAGGGGTCTCAAACTCACGGCCCGCGGGCCTCATGTGGCCCGCAGGGTTCTTCCCTGCAGCCCGCCAAGCTCCCGCGGGGCCCCCTCTCCCCAGTGTGCCGTCCCCAGCCTACCTCCAGGCCAGGCCCCGGGCTGGATCTGGCCTCTTAGGGCTTTGGATCCGGCCCGCGGATTTGCCCACCCCATGGTGCTGAGGGCCCCGCGCTGCTCTGGGAAGCCCCGGACACGGCGTCCCTGCAGCCCCGGGGGGGAGGGGAAGCAGAGAGCTCCATGAGCTCCTGTTGCCTGTTGCCTGTGGCCACGGGGAACCGCGGCCAATGGGAGCTTCGGGGGAGGTAACCACGGGCATCAGGAGCTCATGGAGTTCTCTGCTCCCCCTCTCCCCAGGGCCGTAGGGACGCTGTGTCCAGGGGCAGGCAGGCAGGGGAGGGAGCCAGCCAGCCAGCCTGCCTACCCTGGCCCCGGCCTCTCTGCCACCCTGGAGCTGCTCCAGGTAAGCAGCACTGGGCTGGAACCCGAACCCCTCCTGCACCCCAACTCCCTGCCCTGAGCCTCCTGCCTGTACCCCAACCCCTTGCCCTGAGCCCCCTGCCACACCCCAACCCCCTGCCACACACCGCACTCCCTCCTGTACCCCAACTCCCTGCCCTGAGCCCCCTGCCGCACCCCAGACTCCCTCTTGCACCCCAACCCCCTGCCCCGAGCCCCCTGCTGCACCCTGCTGGCAAGGGCGGGGTTGGAGTGGGGGGCAGGGCAGCGTGGGGCGGGTGATGCAGCCCTTGGGCCAACGTGCGAGTCCTCATGTGGCTCTCCTGGTGATTTGAGTTTGAGACCCCTGGTCTATAAGGTGCCACAGGACTCTTTGTTGCTTCTTCCTCTTAGTTATTTTTATATCCTATCCATGACTGTGATATCTAACCACCACACGACATCCCAAAAAGAACAGGTGTTTTTCATAAGGTTATGTTCCCTCCCTTGTTTCTGCCTGTCTTTCCTCTTGTTAGTGTGCATCTTCTCTGCTGCCACATTCTTGGTTTCTCTCTTCCTCCTTTTTTGTATGAAAGCTTAGTGAGGGCTTCTAGGACTCTCTGTTTATTTTCCTGTTATTTTCTGTCTAGCTCTGTCTCACGGTGACACACCTTCTTATTGACTTGGGCTTGGAAATGGCTTCCTCCATAACCTGTCTACACTATCCCTTTAGTCACCCCCTCAGGCCAACTGAAGAGCCATAGGTGGCATTCCCTTCCATGCCCAAGCTTCTGATTATGCAAATTTTTAGGGCTGATCTGCACTGCAAAGTTAGGATGGCTTAACTACATCACTCAGGTCTGTGAAAATTTCCACACCCTGTGCGATGTAATTAAGCTGACCTAAGCTCTAGTGTAGACACCACTAGGTTGGTGGAAGAATACTTCCATTGACCTAATTACTGCCTCTTAGAAAGGTGGATTTACTTCAGTGATGGAAGATCCCTTCTGCCACTGTCGTAACTGTCTACACTGCACTACTGCAGCTGTGCCACTGTAGCATTTCTAGTGCAGATATACCCTTAATCATGTGCAAAAATTTACTCACAGGAATAGACTTGTTGAGGTCAATGAAGCTGCTCATATTAGTAAAGTTACACATCTACCTAACTGTTTGCAATATTGGAGCCTAAGGCTATGTCCACTGCAAAAAAGGTGGTGGTTTTTTTTCTCAGCAGGATAACTAACATGCATTAATTATCCTGCTGTAAAATCCTAGTGGAGACAAGGTACTGTAGTTTTTACCACAAGGTAGCTAAGTGAAGTCAACACTATATCCTGCCCATGGTTGACCTTGCCTAGCTACCTCATGGTAAAATGATAGTGCCATGTCTCCACTACGATTTTACAACTTCATAGCTAACAAATGGTAGATACCGGTTGGAAAAAATGGGCCTTTTTTTGTCAGTGAAGTCATGGCCTAAGTGAGCTGCTGCTGCAGTGGTCCTCTTCCCAGGAAAGCCAGAGTTTGAACTTGGTTTCAGATTACTTTCATCTGGAAGGTTCAGCTAGTGCAGAATGAGATGGTTCATTTATTAAGCAGTGTTTCATGCCGAGATAACATTATACCTCTGCTTTATGATCTGCACTGGCTGCCAGTAGACTTCTGGGTGAGATGCAGGTTGTTGTGTTTGACCTATACGTGACTAAATGGTTTGGGATCTGCTTTACTGAAACAATGGTTACTCTCCCCATGTGATATCCATGGCAGCTGTGATCATCCATGATGCTCAGACTTCTTACCCTCTGGTCAAAATGCAGAAGGTCTGGCAGCATGAAAACTATGTTGGAAACTACATTGATGGCTGTATTAATTGTTAGGAAAGTTTTATTGTTCAGGAAGTTTTTTCATAAACGTAACAAAATTGAATGATTGTAGTCATTTTCAAATGTATGGAGTTTAGATAGGAGCAAATGGAAACACATATGTAAATAGATAAAATGAATAATATTTACTTCCACTACACTATCAGTTCAGCTGTTTTCTTTTACTAATTCCCTCCCTCCTAATTCCCCCATTCTTTTCTTCTCTTTTATGCTTTACTTTTTTTTATATCCCCCTTTTTTTTGTTCTCTCCAGCATGATCCTCCACTTCAGAATAGCCATGTTGCCAACTCAAAATATTTGGTATTTTTCTTAAAACCCGTCCTCCTGGAGCTTTTGTGATTTGCTTGTGAATCTCAGGTTTCATTTAAAAAAGAAAAATGTATCTAGCGCTCATGGTGGAGGAGAAGAATTTAAAAATAAGAACCCTAGGGTCTCCAAAATCAGTATGCAGATAAAAGTACCCAGCATTTCTTTTTAAATTTTAGTTATTTTGAAGCCAATCCCATATTTTTTTGTGGCCTGACTTATGATATTTGAATGCTTGGAGTTGACAATACTGCCACAGCACCTGTACCACTCTGCTTGCCCAGTGTTTTCTAGCAGCAGCAGAATGAAACACATGATCCTCATCAGTTCTGCTTTCATCCTGCTGGGGAAACACTGTGCAAGAGTTAATGCTTCTCTGGCCTGTAGGGCATAAGCGTGGGAGAGAGAGAGCTCATAGCAGCATAGCTCCTCCGGGAGCTGTGGTGCCAGGAAAGGGGTGGGGTAACCAAGCCAGAAAGCACCCAAGGTTCCAGCTCTCCAAGCTACAACTCCAGAATCTGTGTGGGTATGATTTAGCTTCCCTGTTTAATGCGCCAGTGAATTTCCAGACCACAACCCTTGCAAAGTTAGAGATTTATTCTTGAGAAGAGAATGGGAAGGTGACTAAGAAGGATTTTAACTTGCGGCGTTTCCAACAGGCTTTTCTACCTGTATCTCAGAGGGAAAACTGTAGAAGAAGATGATTGAGTCCAGAAACTGTGGAAAACAAATTCATGAAATAAACGTTCTGTAAGGAAAGTTCTTGTCAATAAAATATATTTTGAAAATCTTCTATGTAACATTAAGGGTCAGATTGTGGCTGGCCCTTGCTCTGGTGCATAACCTGGGAGGAGAGTTCAGAGCTGCTTCTTCCCTGCCATGTGCCCTTGAACAGCGGGCAACCACAGTGGTACTCCTTCCTTGCACTCGCTGGTAGTGCAGGGACTTTTGCCTGTTAGTACAGCTTGAGGTGTAAGCCTCTGTGAAAATGAAGAGGAGGCAGGACCTCTTGGGGACCTGATTTCTGGAGGTGTGACTTTGCACTGCTCCCAGAGTGGGGCTGTGTCATAATTTCACAACCTGGCCCTAAACTATTATGCAGGCCAAATCCATTAGCATCTATTGTAAAGGGACTTAGTTTACTTGGGACGCAAGTTTTTAGACAGATATCAGGGCACCAGTTCGCAAAGGCTGACTGCACAATCATATCTACTGAAATGTTCTCTTATCTGTGGTATTAATAGCCCGTTACATTATTAAAATTTGGTGTGCAGTAGTGACTTAAGTACTCTATATCCTCTGTATCTACATAAGGATTAGGACACACTGGTAGAGTAGTGCGGTGAAGCTTTTGTTGATACTGGTTTATGTATCCATTGTGTTTCCAAGCAAGGGACTTCAGTCTCTAGGCTTATGAATCAGGTATCTTTAATAAGGATTTAGTTAATTTAGAATTCAATGTAAAAAACCAGAAAATATTTTTGAAATCTCATTTACTTTTCAACATTTGTGCTGTCTGTTTTTGGATTTTACTCATCTTGGGTACTGTCTGGATGGGCAAAAAAGTGTGTGTGTGTTTTCTCAATCCTGTTAGTTTAAGGCCTTGTCTAGACAAAGATTTAAGGATGTTAATATGTGTTAATTGATGTGTTAAAAATCTAGTGTTAGCAAGGAACACTGCCTTTAACATGTATTAAACTGGTGGAGTTAAAAACTCTAAGGGTATGTCTACACTGCCCATGTTACAGCGCGGCCGCGGCAGCTCTGTGACATGGGCAGCATAGATGTGCTTTATCGCTGGGGGAGAGCTCTCCTGGCGATAGATTTTAAAAAAAAACAACAAAAAACAACCCTCACTCCGAATGAGGGGTGGTAGCTTTATTGCCAGGAGTGCGGCTCCTGGCAATAAAGTGCTGTCTATACTGGCGCTTTTCAGTGCTAAAACTTTTGTTGCTCAGGAGAGTGTTTTTTCACACCCTTGAACGACTGAAGTTTTAGCGCTGAAAGTGGCAATGTAGACACAGCTTAACTTGGCCACTCTAGTGCAAGCTAAAGTATAACTTACCTTATTTTGATTGGAGTTTTAGAAGGTGTTTGTCAGTTTCATCAAGCCAGCTAACACAATTTAACAACATGCCTTTAAATGTTAGTCTAGGCTAAGCTATGAATTCAGGCTGACACATGTGAAGTTATGTGAACTGGGTGTGCTTTAAAGTGGCCAACTAATACAGCCTCATACATGTTAGTGTGCATTTTTAAACAAGTATTAAGAGGATTTCTCAGTCATTGAAAAAACCTCTTTTTGCCAGTCAAGACACAGTGTCTCAGGGTGAAACTAGACTGTTTTATGAGTAGTTAGTTTCAATTTCAGGTTCTCATGCAGTATTACAATATTCTAGTTGAAAATGTTAAACATTTTCTTTCAGAGCTTTTTAAGATCATGAAAGTAATGATATTTTCATAAATGAACAATAGGTGTCCTGATCTTTGTTGTTTGTACTTGTCTGAGGTACGGAATAAGTTATTTGGGACAAGGTTCTTTAGATCTTAAGTGTTTCAACACTGCGTATACTTACAGAGCTATGTAAATTTAATTGTAAACCATTTGGAGATCTAAACTTTTTGACTATATTTTGTGATATGTATTTACCAATGACTTAATTACTCTATCTTGTCAATTTTTCTTTGCCTTTCTTTAATGTAAATGTTTTAAAATAATTTTAAAGTATGTTAAAATTAAGTTGATTTTAAATTAAACTAACCAAGGACAGGAAGCTAATGCTGAAAACCCAAACTCTTCCCCCGCCCCCGCTCAGATATTAGAACATGAAATGTTATGCTGTACCTTCACTCTGTTGGAAGGGATTCGCCTTCTGTGTTGATTTTGATGGGGGAAAAGGCTTACAATATTTTTATGGGAAAGCCTTATTCCCTGCTTCCCTTTTCTTGCCACTAACCCTATGGTAGCTGATCCAGTTGTCATTAGCCTCTCTGGTTCTACATAGACTAGAAAATGATCTGTTGATTATAATGGTTGTCAGAAATGGCTCCCCCTTACCACTCCATCTCAAGTGGTATTGAAAAAAGGTCAGCTGCTAGTGTAATCTGGACAATGATTTTTTCAACAATATTGAACAAATGGTGGCAGACACCATGTTCCACTGGGATCTCCATCAAGTTTTCTGTAGCAGTGTTCAAAATAATCCTGCCCTATCTATGCTAACAGATAAACCATTCCGCATCAGTTGAGGGGAACCCCCTGTTAACAATTATTATCAGCAAGGGTCACTCCCCTATTGTGCTCCTAGGTATAGCCGGTTTATTCCATCTTTCTCTCCTTTCCTCCCTCTTGTGTGTATTCCCCTCCCCCTTGCTTTATTTCCCCCCTTCTGGAGCACCAAGTATCTTTAATTAGCACTATGCATGCTGTGCTTTTGCACAGAGGAGCTTCCCCGCAGCAGCACTAGCAGCAGTGTAAAACTGACACAGATCACAAGATCCTTGTCACTTTCACAGTGGTTCTGTGGGAAAGTATTACTATGTATGACCCAGCTCTGATAGTTTTACAATTAGTACCAGATAGGATGTTCGTGTTAGGAGTGAGTAAGGGAAACTGCGAGCTTTGTGCAATCAGCGCCAAATTTAAAGCTTTGCAGTGTTTTTGGAAAACCCTGAAAAGTACACTACCAAACCACAGTGATACACAGTGATATGTGATACAGCTAGTTCCCTGCTTGTTGGGAATACTTTATTTAATTGAAATAATGAACCTTATTTTAACCTGACATAGTCTGTGCTACTCCATTGATGTCACTGTGTGATGGGGCAGAATTTGGCCCTTTTGTATTTAGAGAGCTATTGCTGTTACTGAGCCTGCACCTTGTTACTGTTTTACATTCTGATTAATGATGTGCTCACTAGAGAAGTATCCAAATTTATTGGCTTTAAATCACTATTTTGTTACCATGTGTATTTAGTTAATACTGTATATGAAATGCACTCCTTGACTCTAAAGGATAGTACTGACCTGTGTTGGGCCCAAAATGTGATCTATGTCAGGATTTTAACTATGTGGGGAATTTCATTTGAATGCTAAATATCTTTTTATTTGGTAATTTAATTAATTTTCAAAAGCATGATTATTCCCTCTTGTCTGTTAGTTATCACTTTTTTGTCAGTCAACAGAGAAGCTGTATTTACTGAGAGAGGAGGAACAAATGGGTTAGTAGCATAGTAGTCTAGTAGGCTACTAAATGGTAACCCACCTCTACATTTTAGTAGAATATCAAACCTTAAAATGAAAATTCTTTTGATCTCCTTTGCTGCTTCCTCCCTTTCTCCTTTTTGTACAATACAACTGTAGCGTTCAGTTGTGTTGAGTGCATATTCAGGTAAAACTCTGATAAATATGCTCTAGGAATTATTTTGGGGAAGTTCTATGGACTGTGTTAAACAGGAGGTCAGACTAGATCAGGGGTTCTCAAACTGGGCGTCGGGACCCCTCAGGGGGTTGTAAGGTTATTACATGGGGGGTTGCGAGCTGTCAGCCTCCACCCCAAACTCCGCTTTGCCTCCAGTATTTATAATGGTGTCAAATATATAAAAAAGTATTTTTAATTTATAAGGGCGGGGGGGTCGCACTCAGAGGCTTGCTATGTGAAAGGGGTCACCAGTACAAAAGTTTGAGAACCACTGGTATAGATGATCACAATGGTCCCTTCTGGCCCTTGGACTCTGAACCTATGAAGTCAAAGAGCTAGAAAATAGTGTCAGTAAAAGTTTTGGAAACAATTGGAGTCTTGTCTGAATGACAACTGTTGCATTCAGGGTACCTTTTAATATATTGCTTTTATTATAAACTGTATCACCAAATTGTACACATGCCTAGACTACGATAACCAAGTGATACTGCTGTAAACTCCATCTCCTTTCTATTTTTTCATTTTCACTGATAGAGTACAGTCTACATTTTAGACGTGAAACAATTCGGGACAGGGGCCATATCTTTTCTGTATTCAGAGGCACGTCTAATGCTCTCCCTGGGTACTATAAAATAACATTCCAAAATCTTTAAAGTTAAGAGTTAAAAAGTTCAAATAAGAATAAAGGGAGAAAAGAAGTTTCTCTTCCTAATGAGATTTGAAAATAGATTAAGGTTTTGGGTTCCTTTTTCTCTTCCCTTTATCTTTTATTGTTTGTCAGTCTCTTTTCATTTTTCTTTTTCTTTCACTTCCATTGTCTTTCTATATGTCTCATCTTGTCTTTTCTTTAAGGTTCAGGTTGGCAGCTGCTGAAGAAAAATAGTATCACTTCTTTCCAGAAGAACTTTATTCACAAAGCCTATTGTTGGGTAAAATTGACTAGCAGCCCAATCCTATGTCCTTTAATCGCAAGTTGTCCTACAAGGTGCATTGGGTAAGGGCCATAGGATCAAGCCCTTGTGTTGGAAGATCTAAATCGGCTAATCAACAGCTGTGATTAAAATGATTCTGTGCAGGAGTGTGAAGTTACTCGTATTGTCCAGCTGCTGGTGCTGCTTTTTTTGAAGATGTCACTTTGGTTTGGGTGGCAAGGGGAAGAGGTAGGAATCTCAAAATGAATTGAAGGTGGCCTACCAACGTGTACATCGTTGTAGATCTCAGACACTGTTACAAAAACTCCAGTCTAGTCACTGGGAAATACGATGAGTTATACAGTAGGACCTCAGAGTTATGAACACCAGAGTTACGAACTGACCAGTCAATCACACACTTTGTTTGGAACTGGAAGTATGCAATCAGGCAGCATACAACAAAAATAACCCCAAATACTCTGCAGTATTGTGTTAAATGTAAACTACTTTTTAAAAAAAAAGAGTAGGGGGAAGATTTTAAAAAAAAGATTTGATAAGATAAAGAAACTGTTTCTGTGCTTGTTTCATTTACATTAAAATGGTTAAAAACAGTATTTTTCTTCTGCCTACTAAAGTTTCAAAGCTGTATTAAGTCAATGTTCAGTTGTAAACTTTTGAAAGAACAACCAAAACTTTTTGTTCAAAGTTACGAACAGTTCAGAGTCCATTCTTGAGGTGCTTGTAACTCTGAGGTTCTACCATATTGCAATAGAAAAGTAATGCAGGTGGAGTCAGTATTTGTCAAATGGTGAAGGGAAAGCCATTTTTATTTTCCAAATTTTACAGAAAGAACTGTTTTAAAGAAAAAATGGTATAAATAGAAATATTAATTTAACGTACGTTAATTACTTAACTCATAAATGTACACAAAACCTTACAAGACACATGGTCTATACCTTGAAGAATTTCCATTAACGCATGCAAAATAAGGGCCCGATCCTGTGATCCCTTACTGCTATGTAATTGTCCCATTGATTTCAGTAAAACTACTTGTAATCGCAGCAATCCAGTTGGTAGTAAGGCTTTCAGGATTAGAC
Organism: Macrochelys suwanniensis; assembly: GCA_033296515.1. Classification (NCBI taxonomy): domain Eukaryota; kingdom Metazoa; phylum Chordata; order Testudines; family Chelydridae; genus Macrochelys; species Macrochelys suwanniensis. The sequence continues at coordinate 16,376,594 of CM065776.1, read as the reverse complement.
CACTAGAGACAATAACTTAACTTTAAAGACCTGTCAACTTCAAATCTAGTCAATTGGGGGGAAAAAAGCAGTTTCAGTTAGTATATCTGCTCCTGAATCCCGCTACCATTTTTTGTAAACTTATGATCACTCTTTCCTATTTTTTTCCTCTCTTACCTGCTGCCTTTTGGAAGATCCATCGCAACCGTAGGTGAAACTGGCTATACTAAAATGCTGTGAAACGCACAAAGTACTGTACATAAACTGGGGGGAAAAGTGAGAACATATTTTTTTCTTATTTTTCAGTTTAGTGATTTTGGGGGTGTAAGTTGTAACAGAAGGCAAAACATTTCAAATGAAAATGTGACATTTACGTGTCATGATGTTCCTTTACATTTGCATCATCATATACTCTGTACAGCTTGATCCTTCACTGCTTACGTGGTCACTCTCTGTTGTAGGTAGTGGGAAGACTGGCTGAATGAATGTTTAACTTAATTGGGTTAGAAAGAGTTCTTATCAATTTGAGCTAAATTGATATTATGAATCTTAAACCCATTTTAAAGTATCCACAACAGAAGTGTGCACCAATATAACTTCAGTTTCTAAAATGATTTAGTTAAATCGTTAAAGCTTTTTGTATATGGACAAGCCTTAAGAGTCAAAGTTTCTTTTTTTTAACAGATAAATCTGGAGTAACCCCATTGATTTTATTGGAGTTAATCTGGATTTACAACTAGGTAATTGAGAACAGAATTTGAACCTAGAATTTCAGTTTTCAGTATAGCCAGAGAATAAAATTCTCTGGTCCTCTTTGGGTTTGCCAGCTATAGCTCAGTGTTGCTGTCAGGATTTCAATCTGTGTACTGGAAACAGACCTCTAATTATTGAACCAAGTATTAAATCCCCTCCTCCCCCTTCCAAACTAAGCTAGACAAAAAAACAAAATGTTTCCCAACAAACCTGCGTTATTTCCTTTTATTAAGGAAACTCATAATTACCGCACTATTTAAACTGGTCCCCCTTTAAGAATGGATCCGCACAAATGGAATAATGATTGCATTTTTTTTTCTTTCTGTGCAGTGCCAATAGAAGGAAACTTTGCCAGGGGCCATTTGGGGGAGTGAGAAGAGCGAGTTTTATTAAGGGACATTTCTCGGACCAGGTTTTCCAGCGAGTCAATTTCAAGCTGGGTTGGGGAAAAGTAGCAGCGTCTCTCGAAAAGGGTTAAAGAAGCCCCATTAATTTCAAGCTAAAATCCTGCCTTGAATAGCCCCTTAATGCCCAAGACGTGTGTCCGCTAGAGGAGGAGGAGGGATCCATTTGTACGTGTTGCAACTTTTAGTGGTGCTTTAAGTGGGAAAGTACGGTTCGCGGGCGGGGCGGGGGGCTGAAGGGGGAAATAACGCCTGTTGAAGTCTGGCTCGTACCCTGCTTTTTGGAGGTGTTTGCCAGAAAGGGGCTATGGGGAGGACCGATTGCACTCGCCGCGGGGCTAATCTGACGGGCTCTCCGTCCGCAGCCCTCCCGGGAGCAGCTGAGGCGCGGCGAGACGTGCGGTTCCTCATGCTCTTGCGGAGTTCGAGTTGCATTGTGCAGTGCAAGCCCTCGGTGTATTCCGCTTCGCTGCTGCTGCACCAGTGTTACAATACCGCAGCCAGGCTGCTGCTGCTGCTGGGGAGCGGGGGTGGCTGGGTGAGGGGCCCCGTCCGATGAAAACGTCTCCAGGCGGGTAGTTAAGAGTTAAGCTAGGGCCGCTTTGCGTAGCTAGAGCAGCCGGGACTGGCGGCTCCGGCTCCTGTCAGGGGGAATCCAGGCCGCACATTGGTGGCGTCCGCAGCCGTCGGATCTACTTTCTCTAGCCCTGCTTTTTTCCCTCCCCCTCCCCTCTCCTCCTCCTCCTCCGGCGGCTCCAGTCTGGCTCGGGGAGGATCCTGAGAGCAGAAGTTCCGAGGCGATTGGGGCTCGCGGAGCGGCCGCTGCCATGGGGGCTCTGGCAGGACACGTCTAGAAGCGCGCCTGCCCCTTGTCTGTGCCCAGGCTCCCGGGGAAGTGGCCGGGGAAGTGCTCGCAGCCGGCGGTGGATTTGGGGGAGTAACATGGCTGATCTAAGGGAGTGCTGAGCAGTTTGTGTCTCTGAACGACGCCGGGCTTGGATTGTAACATGTAAATGAACTTCTCCTTCCTCTGGACAATCAGCCAGGGCACCGATGCCAGCCCCTCCATTTTCCAAAGAGGTTTTGTGAGAGGTTCTCAGGCTCTGGATTATGTTGTGCAAAAACAATTCGCTGGGGGTGAGTGTGTCTTGCGTTTAACTTCTTTGTATTAAAGGGCAAAATGTGACAGGCGGCACGGGGCTGCATATGACAATCTGCATTATAATTCTCTGCAGACAGATGGGGGTGTCAACATAAGGAGGGGTCGTGGGACCTGAAGCACTAGGTTGGAAACTTATCAGGAGTTCTGTGGTGACACTGACACTCGAGAGAGATTTTTCACACCCTTTCGTCAAAATCCATCTCCTGAGATCAAAATGTATATATCAGTCCAAGTTACAGGTTCACTAGGTAATCTTCAACCTCAAATAAAAGACCCAGCTCAGGACTGACAGATATTATATGACCAGTAATCCGGTCATTTGTTTCTGTGTGTGTGATGTACATTATTTTTTTTTAAAAAAAAATCTGTTGTTTTTTTTAACATGGCCTATATACAATAAATAAAACTAATTTTATTAGCCTTTCTTTCCTTCACTTGAGTGCTGGGGTGTCCTGAAACTTAAAAATACAGTAGGGAATAGGATTATTTCTTCTATATATTTCTTAAATATTCTACACATGCACATTGCATTGTTTTACAAGAATAGCCGTCTTAAACATTTTCACATAATTTTAAAATATAGTATGTCTACAAAATTTTCAATTCTCTTCCACATCCTTTTCCTGCTCATATTTTTCTGATTTAAAGTTAATATTATTAGATGACCTGTTCGTAAAATATACTGAAAATACAGCACATACTGGATGTTTAAGCCATTTTATATTTTGATCTGTGATCTCTGGGCAATGAACAAATAGATCAAAAGTCAAAGAATGGATTATGTAACTGGTTTGGTTCAGTGAATTTGATACAAACTATAAGGTAGAAGAACTGTTAAGTATGATGTTTTAATGTTGTGCTTATGGCCCAGTTAATTCAGTATCCATACTGTTCTTAAACTATGACTTTTATCATGTAACTAATGCTAGATACTAAATATCAAATATTTGACAAGTGAAACATTTGTTAATGTACTAGATTCATTGTATGTTTGAAACGCATTCATGAGCATATGTGTGATTTTTATTATTTGACTTGTCAGTCTTTGTAGTATAGCATGATTCTTGAATTGTTCAAAAGGGGTACTGTAAAGAACCTTATGCCAGTATTAAAGTAGTCACATGCTGTTATGCCTGTGGAAGATAGAAAAGACAAATAGTCAATTTTGCTATTGCAAAACTAAAGCAAATATGCCAACATTTGAAGGCTTTCAGTGAACATAAAAATAATATATGCTCAAATAAATAAGATTAAACATAGCAGAAATGTTAAGTATAGCTATAGTCATACATCAGCATACTGTAAATACTTAATGTACTGTGTTCATGCATAATAAAATGAACACGTCCTGTAGAAAAAACTGTAGTTCACTGCCTGCCTAGTGCAAATATTTTTAACCACTATGGTTATAAGATAATTGGAGACAGAAGACAAGATATACTTTTATCAACGGTGCTAATGTGATGCAGCTGCATCCATGCTAACCATTCATTAATGTCTCATTAAAGAGTACTGTACATTTTGTTTCTTAATGTTTTGAAAGCAGTTGATGCATGCCCCTTTTAATACATCCATCACAAATATCTTTTCCTTCTGACAATATGCTTTGAGTATATTGGCTACCCAGAATAATCTCTGTCACACTTGTGTACTGTGTTGATTTACGTCCTAGAATAATGAAATATTACTTATTCTGCACTCTTCTTTCACAAAGAGAGACCCCTGTAGTCTTTTAGCAAAATTGTTGATTAAGATTTTTTGTTTTAATTGTTTATTTTACATTATGGCATTTGACAATTTTTGTCATGACAGTGGAATGTGATCACAGCATGTAAACTTCCTTAGCATAGATTATTCACCACCTTTCCCTGAAGAACATTCTCCTAAAGGTTAACTGCATAGCCAAAATGAAAATAAGTCATATATGGAATTCTTCTTTGAATGCGTCTTCTGACCAGGCTGTAGGGGCTGTTCAGCATGGCAGTCTTTTTAAATGGACATTGGCCAACCTGAAATCTAGTCATCTTAAAAAAAAAAAAAAAAAAAAAAAAAGTGTGTATGTGAGAGGGGGGAGGGTGAGAGAAGACTCTCCCCATCTCCATCCCTCACAGCTGTGCCAATTTATGTAGTTTTACAGTCCTGTTTTCCTAGTTTTGAAATGTTTTCTCTCCACGCTTGAGTTTGAAGAATTCAGCCCACCAAAGAGGGAACTGCCTATACACAGGATAACAGGGAGCATGACTATCCACTGTGTTATCAAATGCACAGTGTAAACAAACTGAAAAATATAGAAATATTTCTTTCTCCAATCTTTATTTCAGTTTTAGTAATCTTAGGAGTTAAAGGTAACAATAGCGGGTAATGCTTTTTCAGAGAAGTATGTTTTTTAAAAAATAAGTTGACAGTGTGCCTTTAGCTAGCCTTTTATAATTGTATTTTTCCTCAATGAAATCTTTTTGGCACAACCTGATTCACTGGCAATATCCCACAGTGTGTTATCACAGATATCCAATGTCGCATTGCAATCCATGGCATTTGCTATGTCATAGTGGTACATTCCGGGATACCTTCAGTGAACCCGGAAATGCCATTAGGAGTTTGGAAGGAGATAGTAGAGAAAATATTATGGTGGAGTGATAGTCACATCATAGTGAAGATTAGTAGAGAGTTTTCAGTTTAATGGGAGCCTTAAATGTTTATATCTGGTAATCCAATAGAAATTCAAATAAAGTTAGTTAAAACTTATTTCTGTGGGGGATCCAGGGTTTGTGGAAAGTATTCAGCAAACAAATATATGTTTAATTCAATCTTGTTTAGGTATTTTCAGTGCTGGACTTCTTAGGCTAAAAACAAGTACTAAAATAAGTGGCAAAACAGCACATCTTTAATTACATAACAAAACAGACCTATTTTTGTCTAGGAAAGGTGTCTACTTTGTGAAGAAATGTCTTCGTTCGCTTTTGAAAACACATCAAAGTAATAATACTGTACAGTGCCTTGTGTAGGATTTATTTTCCTTTTGCTGTGCACATGCAACACCAGCCTTAGTGGGAGATCATTTTGTATATACAGAGGATATTTGATCTCCTCCATTAGTGATGCTTTAAAAGTTAGTAATAGTAAGATGTTGCTCTACACATTTTCTTCTTACCTTGCTCCCGCACTCAGCCCATATGTTGTGTAGGATCACTGTTTAAATGTTGTTTTGAACAAGTGTAGTTTGTGCTAATAGTGCTTTTGCAATACTATATCTGAAAATAAGTGTGGTGTGCTAGTTCAACCAATGTTTGCATTCTAATTGTCACAATATTGAAAAGTAAAATTAAATCTCAGATTATATTGTTAAATTGGACACTAATAGAAACTGAAGCCCTGCATTTTCAAACCAGACCTCAGTTTTTGCAGATGTAATATTATTTCAGTAGTGAGTTGTTTTGTTTTAAATACTACTGAGAAGTGCACATGCCTAAATTGAATAGTTGTGTGGTCTTATTGCAAACTGTGTACTTTCTTCCCACTTTTTGATTTTGTTACCCTTGTTCACTGTCATGTCTAAAAGGAGGCCGCAGTTCTGTAAAAGGATCCTACATGTCCAGCCTGTAAGGGAGTTTAGACTACTTCAGTGGGACTCTCTCTGGGAGGAAAAGCTTTTTTTTTTACTTATCATTTTGTAGTTGTCACAGGTTTTCTTCACAAAACAGATAGGCCCCTGCCTCAAACAGCTTACAATCTAAATCAGGGGTCTCCAAACTACAGCCCGGGGGCCGGATCCAGCCCGCAGCTTCGATTTGTCCGGCCCCCCCAACCAATTGCTGCTGCTGCTGCCTTGGCAGCACTTTGGCGGCAGCTCAAACTCTGCTGCTGCCCCGTCGAAATCGGGCACCGCACTCCCTAAAGCCGGCCCGCGAAGCCCCTTCAAAAATCTAATGTGGCCCTCGTCTCCTAAAGTTTGGAGACCCCTGATCTAAATGATGGACTTAACAGACTAGTGAAAAGGAAGGAAGAAGGAGAGGATCAAGAAAATACATAACATATGGATAATTGGTTATTTAAATTACCCACTTGTACCATTAAGATGTATATATGTCTGTTGTTTGTTCTTGTTCAAGTGAGAACAAAGGACTTGCCATATTAGTTCAGAACAATGGTCCATCTAATCCGATATCTTGTCTCTGACAGTGACCAATACCACATGCTTTGGAGAAAGGTGCAAGAAACTCAGAAATGGACAGTTATGGTATAATCAGTTCCATAGGGGATCTGTTAAGAGATTGAATTATGCCCTGAAGCGTAAGTGGTCATGTTCTTTCCAAGCTTTTAAAATCCTACCTAATGTAGCTGTGGGTGTTTGGCACCATAATGAGAAGTGTCTTTAGGAGTGGTTTGAATGAGATAAGGATGGAAGGTTGACAAATAGATTTTTGAAGGTCGTTGCAAGCCTGATGGACGGTGTGAAAAGAGCATGGTGCTGTTGGCAGAGCAGAGAGTACAGAATGGAGAGAATATGAAAGGAGACCAGTTCGGAGATGTAGTGCATTGAAAGGAAGGGCTAGAAATTTGAACTTGATTTGCAGCACAGCAGGAAGTCAATATAGTGACTCAAATTGGGGCATGATACGGTTTAAATGAAGGGTGAGAGAGACTGTGTTGGCAGCTGTATTATGGCTGTACTGAGAAGGATGAGGTAAAGGTCCAAAAGACCTGAGAGGAACATAAGATTGGCCATGTTAGGTCAGACCAATGGTCCATCGTGTTCACTTCTGACAGTGCTTGGTGCCAGATGCTTCAGATGGAATGAACAGAACAGGGGATCTATCGAGTGATCCATCCCCTGTTGTCACATCCTAGTTTCTGGCCATCAGAGGCTTAGGGACCTCCGGAACATGGGGTTGCATCCCTGACCATCTTGGCTAATAGCTATTGATGGACCTATTCTCCATGAATGTATCCACTTTTTCTCTGAACCCAGTTGTACTTTTGGCCTTTACAACATGCCTTGGCAATGAGCTCAAAAGGTTGGGTGTGCATTGTTTGAAGAAGTACTTCCTTATGTCTGTTTTAAACCTGTTGCTAATTCATTTAACTGGGTGGACCCCTGGTTCATGTGTTAAATGAAGGGCTAAATAACACTTCCTTATTCACTTTCTCCACGATTTTTATAAATCTCTACCTTATCCCTCCTTAGTTGTCTCTTTTCTAAGCTGAAGAGTCCCAATCTTTTTAATATCTCTTTATATGAAAGCTGCTTCATACTCCTAATCAATTTTGTTGCCCTTCTCTTCACTTTTTCCAATTCTAATATACCTTTTTTTTTGAGATGTAGCGACCAGAATTGCATGCAGTATTCAAGGTATGGGCATATAATGGATTGATAGAGTGACATTATGATATTTACTGTCTTATTATCTATCACTTTCCTAATGGTGCCTAACTATCTGTAAGCTTTTTGGGCTGCCACTGCACATTGCGTGGATGTTTTTGGAGAACTATCCACAATTACTCCAAGATCTCTTTCTTGAATGGTAACAGCTAATTTAGACCCTGTCATTTTGTATGTATAGTTGGAATTATGTCTTCCAGTATGCATTAATTTGTATTTATCAACATTGGATTTTGTCTGCTATTTTGTTGCCCATACATCCAGAGTATCTCTTTGCAGTCAGCTTTGGCCTTAACTATGTTGAGTAATTTTGTATCCTGTAGAATTTTTTCCACCTCACTGTTCACCCCTTTTTCTAGATCATTTATGAATATGTTGAACAGCATGGTCCCAGTACAGATTCTTGGGGGACGCCGCTACTTACTTCTCTCCACTGTGAAAACTGACCATTTATTCCTACCCTGTGTTTCCTGTCTTTTTAATTAACTTGTCCATGAAAGCACTTTTCTTCTTAACCCATGACTGCCTACTTTGCTTAAGAGCCTTTAATGAGGGATCTTGTCAAAGGCTTTCTGAAAGTGCAAGTGCACTATAAAGTTCACTGGCTCACCCTTGTCTACATGTTGACCCCCTTAAAGGATTCTGATAGATTGGTGGGGCATGATTTCCCTTTACAGAATCCATGTTGACTCTTCCCCCAACAAATCGTGTTCATTTATGTGTCTGATAATTCTGTTCTTTCAACCAACTTGCCTGGTACTGAAGTTAGATTTACTGGCCTGTAACTGCCAGGATCACCTCAAGAGCCGCCTTTTAAAAATTGGCATCGCATTAGCTATCCTCCAGTCATCTGGTACAGAGGCTGATTTTAAGTGATAGGCTACATACCACAGTTAGTGGTACTACAGTTTTCTATTTGAGTTCCTTCAGAACTCTTGGGTGAATACCATCTGGTCTTGCTGACTTATTACTGATTGATCTAATCATTTGTTCCAAAACTTCCTCTATTGACACTTCAATTTTTGACACTTGTCACCTAAAAATAATGGTTCTGCTGTGGGAATCTCCCTCACATCTTCTGTAGTGAAAACTGATACAGAAGGCATTGCTGTAGTTGAGGCACATAATCGGGGAATTTGTCCAGAATCTTTTTTTATCCTTACCTATGTTATTATGTGACTATGGCCAGGAAATAAAGAGCTATTTCTTTCCACACCTGTCTGTCACACCTGCCTTGCAGAGTGTATAAATGGCTTGGCCATTGAGACAGAAAAGAAGATTACAATTCATTGTAGGTTCAAAACTGCTCACAAAATGGAGGCCTGAATTGAAAATCTGACTCCGTGTTATTAAACTTTAGCAGATTGATGAGGTTTTCAACAAGAAAACAAATAGTTTGACATGCTGTCTCAACAGACTTCATTGCTCATTGGTGTGAGTAGAACATCAGCCCAGAATGCTTGTGAGAGAAATTGTCTTGCATTGGTTGTGAGGAGGGAGTCCAGAAATCAGAGGAATATAACATTAAATGAGATGGATAAGAGATTGAGGGTGGGAAGTACAGATTTTAGTCCCTTTTTTCACCTCAATCTATTTTAGTGCAATTGTTTCTCTGAGCAAGCTCTTTTCAGGTGCATTTAACCTCCTCCTCCTTCCATTTGGCTCTTGTTCTTTTCCATTAGAAAGGTGATATTTTAATTAAAGAAACAGTTCTAAAGGTAATTCCAGTTGGTATTACAGAAGCACAATATTCGTTTTTAAAGTCTAGGTCTGAGAGGGAGAATATCATATTGAAGAGTGATGGGGGGTTTTTTGAGTCAAGGTCGAGGGTTTTGAGAGATGGTTTGTGTGGATTTGGATTTTAGGAATCTCTTCCTAAAACTGGGCTGGGATAAGCCTCTTTTTTTTTTTTTCTTTTTTTTTTTTTTTTAAACCTCTGTACCAATCTGCTCTTAGTGTAACGAGTAATATGTTCTTTCACAACTTACTTACGTCCCCTCAATATCAGCATATATCTTGTCTAGATGATGGTGTTTAACTGATGGATATTGTCAAGCTAAAATTTTTATCAGTACAATTAAAAAAAACAACCCTGCCTAACTCTGTAATTGGCTCCTAACAACTATTTTTTAGTTGTTGAACCTCAGTCACTAATGTAGCTTCCACGGAGATCTTTGGAAACCAAGTGCTGTGTATCTAAGACCTGGTCTACACTAGAAAATTAGGTTGGTTTAATTATGTCAATCAAGGGTGTGAAAGATCCTGAGCTGCGTTGTTAAGCAGACATAAGTCCCCGTGCAGACAGTGCTAGGTCAACGGAAGAATTCTTCCATTGACCTAGCTACCACTTCTTGGGGAGGTGGATTACATGTGCCAATGAGAGAACCCCTTCTGTCAGCATACATAGTGTCTACATTGAAGCGGTGCAGTTAAGCCACTGTAGCTTTGTAAGTGTAGAAGTACCCTAAATTAATTATAAGCATTTACTACTGTAGCTATTTCTGTTGTCTTGTTTTGAGCATCCAAAACTTTCTAAAGTCTTGTTTGACTGTTGTGTAGAACGTTATTTTAATGTATTGATGCATAGTTCCTGATTATGGCTAGCATTATGATGGGGAAGTGGTGCTCCCGGGAATTGATGATAGAGCTTGTTCTTGCAATTCAAGTATAAAAGACTAATATTTTTGCTCATTTTTTCATTGTAGGACAATCTTAACATGTTAAAATATCTTCTGGACACAGCTTTTCCATAACTACCTAAATATTTTCAGTGGTAATGCACCTAAACCTTCAAATAGAGACCTGTTTATAATATGTATTGTATAGCTTCATTGAATTTCTAATCAAGATAACAAGGTATTTTGTACATCACTAAGGACCTCATCCAAAGACAATCTGAAGCCAATGAGAGATTTTCTTTTAATTTTTAATGGGCTTTGGATCAGGTCCTAAAGGTTAGTGTATAATCCTTACCTGTGCTGATGACCATGTACTCATGCCAATAATCCTATTGAAATCAAAGGGATTATACATGAGAGTAAATGCTCACCAACAGGAGTAACATTTGGGCAATCCAGCCTCTACTTTTTGTAGTATTTTAAATAATTATTAGGGCTGTCAAGCGATTAAAAAAATTAATCGCCATTACTCACACTGTTAATAATAGAATACCATTTATTTAAATAATTGTTGATGTTTTCTACATTTTCAAATATATTGATTTCAATTAAAACACAGAATACAAAGTGTACAAGTGCTCACTTTGTATTTTATTTTTTATTATAAATATTCCCCCTGTAAAAAACAAAAGAAATAGTATATTTCAATTCACCTAATATAGGTACTGTAGTGCAATCTCTTTATCATGAAAGTTGAATTTACATATGTAGAATTATGGGTACAGCTTGCTCAGGAAGGACACAGGGGAAAAAGGGAGAAGGTGTTGCCTTATATATTAAAAATGTACACACTTGGACTGAGGTGGAGATGGACACAGGGGACGGAAGTGTTGAGAGTCTCTGGGTTAGGCTAAAAGGAGTAAAAAACAAGGGTGATGTCATGCTAGGAGTCTACTACAGGCCACCTAACCAGGTGGAAGAGGTGGATGAGGCTTTTTTTAAACAACTAACAAAATCATCCAAAGCCCAAGATTTGGTGGTGATGGGGCACTTCAACTATCCAGATATATGTTGGGAAAATAACACAGCAGGGCACAGACTATCCAATAAGTTCATGGACTGCATTGCAGACAACTTTTTATTTCAGAAGGTTGAGAAAGCTACTGGGGGGAAGCTGTTCTATATTTGATTTTAACAAATAGGGAGAAACTCGTTGAGAACTTGAAAGTAGAAGGCAGCTTGGGTGAAAGTGATCATGAAATCCTAGAGTTCACAATTCTAAGGAAGGGTAGAAGGGAGTACAGCAAAATAGAGACAATGGATTTCAGGAAAGCGGATTTTGGTAAGCTCAGAGAGCTGATAGGTAAGGTCCCATGGGAATCAAGACTGAGGGGAAAAACAACTGAGGAGAGCTGGCAGTATTTCAAAGGGACACTATTAAGGGCCCAAAAGCAAACTATTCTGCTGGGTAGGAAAGATAGAAAATGTGGCAAAAGACCACCTTGGCTTAACCACGAGATCTTGCAAGATCTAAAAAATAAAAAGGAGTCATATAAAAAATGGAAACTAGGACAAATTACAAAGGATGAATGTAGGCAAAAAACTCGGGAATGCAGGGGCAAGATTAGAAAGGCAAAGGCACAAAATGAGCTCAAACTAGCTACAGGAATAAAGGGAAACAAGAAAACTTTTTATCAATACATTAGAAGCAAGAGGAAGACCAAGGACAGGGTAGGCCCACTACTCAGTGAGGAGGGAGAAACAGTAACAGGAAACTTGGAAATGGCAGAGATGCTTAATGACTTCTTTGTTTCGGTCTTCACCGAGAAGTCTGAGAGAATGCCTAACATAGTGAATGCAAATGGGAAGGGGGAAGGTTTAGAAGATAAAATAAAAAAAGACCAGGTTAAAAATCACTTAGATACGTTAGATGCCTGCAAGTCACCAGGACCTGATGAAATGCATCCTAGAATACTCAAGGAGCTAATAGAGGAGGTATCTGAGCCTCTAGCTATTATCTTTGGTAAATCATGGGAGACAGGAGGGATTCCAGAAGACTGGAAAAGGGCAAATATAGTGCCCATCTATAAAAAGGGAAATAAAAACAACCCAGGAAACTACAGACCAGTTAGTTTAACTTCTGTGCCAGGGAAAATAATTGAGCAAGTAATTAAGGAAATCATCTGCAGACACTTGGAAGGTGGTAAGGTGATAGGGAATAACCAGCATGGATTTGTAAAGAACAAATCATGTCAAACCAATCTGATAGCTTTCTTTGATAGGATAACGAGTCTTGTGGATAAGGGAGAAGCGGTGGATGTGGTATACCTAGACTTTAGTAAGGCATTTGATACGGTCTCGCATGATATTCTTATCAATAAACTAGGGAAATACAACTTAGATGGGGCTACTATAAGGTGGGTGCACAACTGGCTGGATAACCGTACTCAGAGAGTTGTTGTTAATGGTTCCCAATCCTGCTGGAAAGGTATAACGAGTGGGGTTCCGCAAGGGTCTGTTTTGGGACCGGCTCTGTTCAATATCTTCATCAACGACTTGGATATTGACATAGAAAGTACGCTTATTAAGTTTGCAGATGATACCAAACTGGGAGGGATTGCAACTGCTTTGGAGGATAGGGTCATAATTCAAAATGATCTAGACAAATTGGAGAAATGGTCAGAGGTAAACAGGATGAAGTTTAATAAGGACAAATGCAAAGTGCTCCACTTAGGTAGGAACAACCAGTTTCACACATACAGAATGGGAGGAGACTGTCTAGGAAGGAGTACAGCAGAAAGGGATTTAGGGGTTATAGTGGACCACAAGCTAACTATGAGTCAACAGTGTGATGCTGTAGCAAAAAAAGCAAACTTGATTCTGGGCTGCATTAACAGGTGTGTTGTGAGCAAGACACGAGAAGTCATTCTTCCGCTCTATTCTGCGCTGGTTAGGCCTCAACTGGAGTATTGTGTCCAGTTCTGGGCACCGCATTTCAAGAAAGATGTGGAGAAATTGGAGAGAGTCCAGAGAAGAGCAACAAGAATGATTAAGGGTCTAGAGAACATGACCTGTGAAGGAAGGCTGAAGGAATTGGGTTTGTTTAGTTTGGAAAAGAGAAGACTGAGAGGGGACATGATAGCGGTCTTCAGGTATCTAAAAGGGTGTCATAAGGAGGAGGGAGAAAACTTGTTCATCTTGGCCTCTGAGGATAGAACAAGAAGCAATGGACTTAAACTTCAGCAAGGGAGGTTTAGGTTGGACATTAGGAAAAAGTTCCTAACTGTCAGGGTGGTTAAACACTGGAATAAACTGCCCAGGGAGGTTGTGGAATCTCCATCTCTGGAGATACTTAAGAGCAGGTTAGATAAATGTCTATCAGGGATGGTCTAGACAGTAATTGGTCCTGCCGTGAGGGCAGGGGGCTGGACTTGATGACCTCTCGAGGTCCCTTCCAGCCCTAGAATCTATGAATCTATGCATTATGTACAAAAAATAACTGCATTAAAAAATAAAACAATGTAAAACTTTAGAGCCTACAAGTCCACTCAGTCCTACTTCAGCCAACCACTCAAACAAGTTTGGTTACTTTTGCAGGAGATAATGCTGCCTGCTTCTTGTTTACAACGTCAACTGAAATTGAGAACAGACGTTCACATGGCACTCTTGTAACCAGCATTGCAAGATATTTACGTGCCAGATGTGCTAAAGATTCATATGTCCCTCCTTCATGCTTCAACCACCATTCCAGAGGACATGCATCCATGCTGATGACTGGTTCTGCTCGATAACGATCCAAAGCAGAGCGGACCGATGCACGTTCATTTTCATCATGAGTCAGATGCCACCAGCGGAAGGTTGATTTTCTCTTTTGGTGGTTTGGGTTCTGTAGTTTCTGCATCAAAATGTTGCTCTTTTAAGACTTCTGAAAGTATGCTCCACACCTTGTCCCTCTCAGATTTTGGAAGGCACTTCAGATTCTTAAACCTTGGGTCAAGTGCTGTAGCTATTTTTAGAAATCTCACATTGGTACCTTCTTTGCGTTTTGTCAAATCTGCAGTGACAGTGTTCGTAAATCAAACAACACGTGCTTGGTCATCATCCCAAGACTGCTATAACATGAAATATGTGGCAGAATGCTGGTAAAACAGAACAGGAGACATACAATTCTCCCCCAAGGAGTTCAGTCACAAATTTAATTAACACTCTCTTTTTTAAATAGGTTTCAGTGTAGTAGCCGTGTTAGTCTGTGTCAGCAAAATGAAAATAAGAAAGAAAAACTTGTAGCACCTTAGAGACTAACAAATTTATTTCAGCATAAGTTTTCGTGGGTTAATACCCACTTCATCGGATGCAGTGGGTATTAACCCACGAAAGCTTATGCTGAAATAAATTTGTTAGTCTCTAAGGTGCTACAAGTTTTTCTTTCTTATTTTCTTTTTTAAATGAACATCATCATCATGTAAGCATGTCCTCCAGAATGGTGGCTGAATCATGAAGGCACATATGAATGTTTAACACATCTGTCACGTAAATACCTTGCAATGCTGACTACAAAAGTTCCATGCGAATGCCTGTTATCACTTTAAGGTCACATTGTAAATAAGAAGCAGGCAGTAGTATCTCCCATAAATGTAAATAAACTTGTTTATCTTAGCGATTGGCTGAACAAGAAGTAGGACTGAGTGGACTTATAGACTCTAAAGTTTTACATTGTTTTGTTTTGAGTGCAGTTATGTATCAAAAAAATCTACATTTGTAAGTTACACTTTCACAATAGAGATTGTACTACAGTACTTGTATGAGGTGAACTGAAAAATACTATTTATTTTTAATAACTAGACCATTCCTGACAGGTGTTGGTCTAACCTGTTCTTAAAAACCTCCAGTGACCCAGATTCCACAAGCTCCCTAGACAATTTGTTCCAGTGCTTA